>OX376191.1:3525603-4725603 GCA_947363905.1 Lithophane semibrunnea | reverse complement strand
CAGACTGAATGAGCTAGATACCATATGCAGAAGTTCAAATTACTGGAAAAATAAGGAAATCCCCTTAATCCTAAAATCCTTTTGACTTATAAAAATTATAAATAACATTAATTTCACTATTTTTATGTATACATATACATGCTAGCATAAAGTACTTGCCACTTTAGCGTTATCTCCTTAAACATATTACACCACAATCAAAACAACGCACTATTAAAACCATGGAAGCACTGAAGGTCTCTTTGTCAGAAATGATGTCACTGTTTCAAAACAGGATGTCAAACTTTGAGGCTGAACTGCAGAAAAATCCTTCAGGAACTTCAAGCAGCGCGACAGACAGTTTGGTGGGGGACTTCACTTCGTTCAAGAAGTTTATACTTGATGCGTTGGGCTGTCTTCAGAAGCAGTTAGAGGCATTGGCGCAGGGGCTCGACAACCTTGAGATGCGTGGGCGCAGGAAAATGTTGCTGTTACATGGTGTCACTGAGCAGGCAAAGGAAGATACAGCACAGGTAGTCGCTGAAGTTGTGCGATGTCATCTGAAGCTGACCGACTTTGCAGTGGCTGATATAAGGCGGTGTCACCGGATGGGCAGACAAACCGGTGCTAGCAAGCCCAGGCCCATTCTTTGCAAGCTACAGGATGTCGGTGTCAGTGACAGTGTCTGGTTTGCCAAGACGAAGTTGAAAGGCACCGGTATTACCATATCAGAGTTTCTGACAAGATCGCGGCATCAGCTCTTCATGTCTGCGCGTGAGAGACTTGGCGAAACAAATTGCTGGACTAAGCAGGGCCTTATATACGTTCTTCGCGCTGACGGCTTCCGGCATCGAATTAATTCACTGGATGACCTAAATAACATCGAGCAGGTCAGTGAAAAGGCCATGTCTCCTATCGTATCGGCATTGTCGTCGTCGCCGTGTCCATCACCGGCACCGAAGAAAGCCCGGCGTGCTGCTGCGAAGAAGAAGTGATTCTGTGCACTTTGTAGGTAGTATCACCGTCCGGGTAGCAGTTTTGTTTGTAACTCGTACCCTCTCAATTCTCTAATCGTTTATTTCACTATAATTTGTCTACCCTATAGCATTCCATACTATACCGTCTATATATTTTCTTGTCTGTATCTGTTTTCTGTCTGTCAGCTGTCAACTCGCATGTGTCACTGTTCATTCTATACTGAATAAATATATTCTATTCTATTCTATTCTATTCTATTCTATTCAACATTTTTCGTTCAGAAACGGCTGACAGTGTGCCCAGTGTGCTGTGTTGCTTCTATTTTTTCGGTATAACTTGATTATTTTTACTTGTTATTTTATGTTTATTTCTTCTTCTTTCTCCATGGCATAAATTAAGTATTCTTGCTGTTACCCGGACGATGAAAATTTTTAAATACTTGTTGTTTTGTTTTTGCTAAAATAGCGCTAAACTGGCGGGTGGTTTTTTTTAATTAATTGCTCTTATTTTTTTATATATATATTATTATTATTATTTTTTTCTGTTATTTTGTTGCTCATTTTTTATTCAAATTTACATTATATATTCACTATTTTTAACCCCCGACGAAAAAGAGGGGTGTTATAAGTTTAACGTGTGTATCTGTGTATCTGTGTATCTGTGTGTCTGTCTGCGCCATCGTAGCTGCCAAACGGCTGAACCGATTTTGATATTTTTGGTTTTGTTTGAAAGGTGACTTAATCGAGAGTGTTCTTAGCTATGATTCAAGAAAATCGGTTCAGCCGTTTGAAAATTATCAGCTCTTTTCTAGTTGATGAATGGATGTGAGCATCTTCCACAGGTCTAATCGATTGGAAATTTAGAATTCTCTTATTTCAATGATATGAAAAGAATATATGTAGTAACCTTGAGCTGATGCTGCAGCATCACCTGGAATTTGCAGGATACCCAACTCCCTCAAGAACTTACAGCAGAGGTATCGTGTTTGTACTCATTGGAAAGGTCTCAACAAATAGGTTACAGATAGATGGTGATCAAAGTCTGATGATGGAGTAGGAAAGATAAATGAGAGTGAATTAGTAGGTAACAAGCTTCACTGTGGCAAAAAACGTACAGCTACGCAGATTTCGGCGAGCTGCGTCTTGATCGTAGCGTTTCTACTAGTGATATAATATAAAATTTAAAAAGCTGGAAATAAAAATTAAATTAAAAATTTAAAAAACCCCCGACAAAAACAAAGCGTCTAAAAAGTAAAAAATTAACCCCCGACGGAAAAAGAGGGGTGTTATAAGTTTAACGTGTGTATCTGTGTATCTGTGTGTCTGTCTGTGCCATCGTAGCTGCCAAACGGCTGAACCGATTTTAATTTTTTTGGTTTTGTTTGAAAGGTGACTTAATCGAGAGTGTTCTTAGCTATGATTCAAGAAACTCGGTTCAGCCGTTTGAAAATTATCAGCTCTTTTCTAGTTGATGAATGGATGTGATCTTCCACAGGTCTAATCGATTGGAAATTTAGAATTCTCTTATTTCAATGATATGAAAAGAATATATGTAGTAACCTTGAGCTGATGCTGCAGCATCATCTGGAATTTGCAGGATACCCAACTCCCTCAAGAACTTACGGCAGAGGTATCGTGTTTGTACTCATTGGAAAGGTCTCAACAAATGGGTTACAGATAGATGGTGATCAAAGTCTGATGATGGAGTAGGAAAGATGAATGAGAGTGAATTAGTAGGTAACAAGCTTCACTGTGGCAAAAAACGTACAGCTACACAGATTTCGGCGAGCTGCGTCTTGATCGTAGCGTTTCTACTAGTGATATAATATAAAATTTAAAAAGCTGGAAATAAAATTAAATTAAAATTTTTAAAAACCCCCGACAAAAACAAAGCGTCTAAAAAGTAAAAAATTAACCCCCGACGGAAAAAGAGGGGTGTTATAAGTTTAACGTGTGTATCTGTGTATCTGTGTGTCTGTCTGTGCCATCGTAGCTGCCAAACGGCTGAACCGATTTTAATTTTTTTGGTTTTGTTTGAAAGGTGACTTAATCGAGAGTGTTCTTAGCTATGATTCAAGAAAATCGGTTCAGCCGTTTGAAAATTATCAGCTCTTTTCTAGTTGATGAATGGATGTGATCTTCCACAGGTCTAATCGATTAGAAATTTAGAATTCTCTTATTTCAATGATATGAAAAGAATATATGTAGTAACCTTGAGCTGATGCTGCAGCATCATCTGGAATTTGCAGGATACCCAACTCCCTCAAGAACTTACGGCAGAGGTATCGTGTTTGTACTCATTGGAAAGGTCTCAACAAATGGGTTACAGATAGATGGTGATCAAAGTCTGATGATGGAGTAGGAAAGATGAATGAGAGTGAATTAGTAGGTAACAAGCTTCACTGTGGCAAAAAACGTACAGCTACACAGATTTCGGCGAGCTGCGTCTTGATCGTAGCGTTTCTACTAGTGATATAATATAAAATTTAAAAAGCTGGAAATAAAATAAAATTAAAAATTTAAAAAACCCCCGACAAAAACAAAGCGTCTAAAAAGTAAAAAAATAATATCATAAAAGTTGTAGGTAATATTTTGATCCAAACGTCGTCGTGTCGGGGGACGGCTAATGAAAATAGGAAGTTAACAGCAGCTATCCTTTCTACAACAGCATACATTCATTATGCCTAGTGTGTGTTGGCGTTTGCATTAGCCGTCCCCCGACACGACGACGCTTGGATCAAAATATTACCTACAACTTTTATGATATTATTTTTTTACTTTTTAGACGCTTTGTTTGTGTCGGGGGTTTTTTAAATTTTTAATTTAATTTTATGTTTATTATTATTAACATTCTTAATTTATTTAAAAACAGTGTCGATGTCAGATAGCCATGACGACAGCGACACCGAAAGCTTTTTGTCGGCTTGTAGTAATGATGACAGCTTTGTTAGTTTTCCGTCCCTTGCTGACACGCTTGAATCTCAGTTTTCTGATGTACCTAAAAATTTTAATGTAGTCCATTTAAATGCCCAAAGTATTCCAGCACATTATCCTGACATGCTAGCTAACCTAGACTGTAAGAACGTACATGCAATCCTTGTCTCAGAGTCTTGGCTAAAGCCATGTCTCCCTTCAACTTCCTACTCCTTGCCGGGTTTTCAACTAATAAGAAATGATCGCGCGCGTGGCGGCGGCGGCGGTGTTGCCATATACCTTCGTCCACATATTCCTTTTTCAATTGTCGATATGTCTGCACAACCTCCACCGCAGAACGCGGGCGAGCATCTCTTTTTGGAAGTAAACCTGAATCACGTGAAAGTCCTTCTAGGTGTCTATTATAGCCCTTCTTCCCGTGTAATTTTTTTTTTCCTCCTTTGAAAAGATCCTTGAAAACCTCACACCCTCTTACAGTCATACAATCATCATGGGCGATTTCAATACTTGTTTATTGAAAATCGATTACCGCTCTTCTTCTCTTCGATCAATAGCTCAGTCGTCGAATTTATCAATTCTCCCTTTAAGTGCCACACACCATTTTCCAAACTGTAATCCATCACTTTTGGACCTTCTCATTGTTTCTTCTCTTCAACATGTCAGCAAGCATGGTCAATGCCCAGCTGATATGTTTTCTTACCATGATCTAATATATCTATCCTACAAAATTCGCCCACCTAAGGCAAAACCTAAAATTCTCCTGCAGCGCAACTTTGGTGGCATGAATTCAGATCATCTCCGAAGAGATGCTAACAGCATTGACTGGTCCTCTTTAGCCGGTTTTGAGTCAATTGACGATAAAGTCAACCTGCTGACGGACAACCTTGTGAAGTTGTATGATGTTCATGCTCCCATTCATGCTGTAAAAATTAAGCATCTGCCGGCACCATGGATTACAGACGATATAAGAGGTATTATGTACAGGAAGGCAGTAACTAAATCAAAATTTAAGTGTCGGCCCTCGCCGTCGAACGAACGTCGAACTCGTTTTTACGGATGCTTCGAAATTAACCGATCTTAGCCACACTGGCGCTGCGGTCTATTACCAAAGCTCCAAAATTATCTTACAATTTAAATGCCCTAAGGAATCTTCTGTATTCACTGGTGAGTGTGTGGCTATACTGGAAACTTGTCTTTTCATAGAGTCTCACCATAATATTGAGAAAGCCGTTATTTTTACAGATTCCCTTAGTTGTTTACAAGCATTAGTCCAAAATCCCTTTAAAAGTAAACTGCACAGTTCCCTTATTTTAAAAATTAAAAAATCTTTATTGTCCTGCGCTAGTAATCAAAAGGATGTTCAGTTAGTTTGGATACCTAGCCATTGTGGCATCAAGGGTAACGAATGTGTTGATGCTTTGGCTAAAGATGCTTGTTCATCTTTATCGTCAGATCTCACTCATAATTCCTATCAGGGTTACGACCTATTGTCCCTTCCAAGACTGAGTCTGCAGAGTTCCTGGCAGGAGCAATGGAATATTTCCAGTAAAAGGAAAGGCAGTTTTTTTTATGCAGTTCAACCGACCATAAAATCAAAACCATGGTTTTTCGGTCACAAAAAAGTGTCAAAGACTGTTATTTCTGTTCTTTGTAGAATCCGCTTAGGTTTTTGTAGCACTCCTGTTTTTTTGCACAAAATCCATGTCCGCGACTCCTCTCTTTGTGAATGTGGGTTGGAGGAAGGTACCCTAGATCACATATTCTTTGAATGTCCTAATAACATCCCACCTCTCGATTTGTATAGCCGTCTCCTGAAATTCAAGATCCCTCTTCCTATTAATTTCCCCTCCCTTTTAACATATTCCTCCCCAGAACTACTTGTAGCGTTGATGATTTTCATCCGTCACAATAATATTAAATTATGATCTGTGTGGATGTGGTATATGTATATTTTAATGTTCTAACAATTATAATATAAAATGTAATTTTATCTTTTTGTTTGTTCCAGTCCAGTACTTGACCACCAGTACCAGTACGAAGATTTTTATAATTCAATTTTTTTTATTTTTTTTTGCTACACACTTGCTTTTCCAACTCACTTTAGACATTGGCAGAATGGTCGACATCGGCTTTGCTTGCCATAACAAAAAATTGAATAGAATAGGTTATGAAATGTGCGTGTGTAGTGTTTACAACTAGATATTAAATATGATTCTATATAATAATCTAGGAGTGCTAACCGCTACAAGGTTACTAAATATATCAGCGTCTATTGTATTTTATAATGGGTTTCCGCAAAGTCACGCCTGAATCAATTAACTACCTTCTGTGGGATAAGCTAGTAGGTGCGGGTGTGCCGGCGGATACCATCTCCCTACTCAGATACTGGTACTCAAACCAGAAAAACCAGGTGAGATGAGCCGGTACGTTGTCGGACGAATACAGGTCGGAATGTGGCGTCAGACAAGGTGGGTTGAGTTCACCTCTTCTGTTTAATTTGTACGTCAACCAGCTACTTGAGAGACTCAGCAGCACTCATATCGGATGCTATATCGATGGTACCTGTGTGTTATGTTATGTAGCCCGTCTTCATTATTAGTACCTAAGACAATATCCTTGTATCCTTTGCCTAGTAAATAAGTAATTTACTAAACTGTAATTTTAGATAGTTAATATTTGTTTATAGTTGATAAGTCATTTACTAAATAACCATTGATACATTAGATAGCTAATAGTTGTTTACTACATCTTGTTTACACCCTTGGATATATTTTTCCCTAATTATGTTTAACTATCTCACGAACCTAGCACTATATAAACTAGCACATAAGAAAATCGACACACTTCTATTTCGTAACTCAAGACGTCAACTCAATATACCAATTCTTGTAATTTAGATATAATTATAAAATTAGAACTTACAAACAATTTACTACACCAGTCTCCATAGAAAATATCCACACCCATTAGATTCATCATCTCTCTCAGCATACGTATATTCCAATCGATTAGTATATATTTTGGAATTCCCCTTAGTACGAAATACTCCCTTAACTCTTTATCATATATATTCAATTCCGATCCGTCATCCCAATTCCTCTTTCCATACAACTATCCTCCCAGAGCATACTTTCTTGGCCACGGATCCTAGTGGGCAATATTATGTGTCGACGAGCTCGCTGGAAAAATGCAACACCTTCGCATCCAAGAGAAGTATCTGCAAAGATCTTGTGGTCTACGATTCTTCAGTTCGTCCAATCTGCGAGATGGAACTACTTTACAGTAAATCTTCAGTGATACCAAGAAGCTGCACAACGACGACATTTCCTGCCGAAATCAATACCTTCCAATCACTGGGTCAGAATAGTTGGCTCTATATCCTTAGCAACGAGACTAACAGCGTTCTTCAGTGCAATAATGAAATTTCAAACTACCAACTAAAAGGCACAGGAATTCTAACCCTACCTCAAGATTGCAAGTTGCACACAGGATAGAGCACTCTGTCAGCCTTCTACACTGCAGAGGAAAACATCACATTTCCAATAATTGTTCCTGACATTAGAAATGAAGACTGCTTTGAAATCACGAAAAATCCAGAAATTCAGAAACTGATCCCTATTACCATCAACGAAATGCCACTTGATGCCTTAAAAAGCATAAAAACCCATCTAGATAAATACTCCGAAGATCTAAGGAAAATCCAGAACTCTAAGAATCAATCTTTTATTGACATAAATCAGAAAAGTTTTACATGGATTTACCTCTCCATTGGGATGATAATGTAATACTTATTAATCAAAATCTGCAACCGATGACCGAATGGCTGCATAAATCGTTCCCGCTCGAATGACAGAAATTGTATCCAAATATTTAATAAATGTATCGACAACTCCTCAAGACGCCAAACTACACAAGTAGCTATCCCGATGAGGAACTTGGACCAAGCTACATCATGTATTTCGGAAGACGAAGACGACGAGCCACGGTCATCTCCTCGTTCTCAAAGGTCAGGCGCTAAGGCCCAATCTTTATTCTAAGGGGGGAGGTGTTATGTTATGTAGCCCCTCTTCATTATTAGTACCTAAGACAATATCCTTGTATCCTTTGCCTAGTAAATAAGTAATTTACTAAACTGTCATTTTAGATAGTTAATATTTGTTTATAGTTGATAAGTCATTTACTAAATAACCATTGTTACATTAGATAGTTAATAGTTGTTTACTACATCTTGTTTACACCCTTAGATATATTTTTCCCTAATTATGTTTAACTACCTATCTCACGAACCTAGCACTACATAAACTAGCACATAAGAAAATCGACACACTTCTATTTCGTAACTCAAGACGTCGACTCAATATACCAATTCTTGTAATTTAGATATAATTATTAAATAAATTTATTTTTTTAAATCAGTTTACTGTTTACCTCGTAACATGTGTCAACAATATTAGTTATGCAGATGACATGGTTCTGCTGGGTCCTTTGATAAGTGCAGTGAGGAAGCTACTTAATATCTGAGAACTATATGCAGCACATGGACTAAAATACAATTCCAAAAAGAGCGAGCTGCTGATCTTCAAAGCAGGCAAACATCGACCTGCCCATGTGCCTGCAGTATATCTCAATGGCGTTGCACTGAAGCTGGTTGACAAATTTAAATATTTGGGGCATATTGTGACGGTTGACCTCAAGGATGACGAGGATATTGAGCGGGAACGCAGGGCGTTGGCGGTGAGAAGTAACATGCTTGCTCGCAGGTTTGCTCGATGTACAACTCAAGTAAAGATAACGCTCTTTAAAGCGTATTGTCAATCTTTTTACTCGAGTGGCCTGTGGGTGAGCTATACGCGACGATCTTATGACGCCCTGCGGGTTCAATATAATAATGCGTTCAGAGTGTTATTAAGGCTACCGTGGCGCTGCAGTGCCTCCGGGATGTTTGCAGAAGCCCACACGGACGGCTTCAAGGCCATAATTCGCAAAAAAAACGGCTTCTTTGCTGCATCGTCTGCGGGGTGCTAAGAATGGCATTCTGAAAGTCATTGCTGCTCGTTTTGACTGCCCTATTCAAAAACACTGGGTTAGGGTAGTAAATGGTTTTATATAGTTGTCTACATTTAGATAAGTACTAACAATACTAAGATAATTTTAGGCTAATATTGTTGCTAATATATTCTAACAAGATATGGATTTAAATTATCTGAAATAAATTATTCTATTCTATTCTAAAACGACAAAATCACTCAGACCAACCTTTTTTTGTTGGTCTGAGCAAAATCATAACATAAGCTTAAAAAAATGGCCAATTACTACACCAATAAAGTCTTGAGGTAGCTTAACTGGCCAATAACTATACTGTTTACCCTATTTTTTTGTTACTTCTTTAATTTTAGTCTTAAGCTGTTTTTCCACCGGCGTCGAGGCAAGACTCTGCTGTGTTGGTTAACAATTATAATTACAATGCTAGTCACCCTCAGAAAGTATAAGCAGGTATTGATTTTATTGTAGTTTATTTTGAATATTGGTATATTACACATTTGTTGATTTTTAATTCTGTTGGCCATCCCAGCAGCGTTTGGTGGGTGTGCGCCTTATTTACGGCCCATCGAAATAAATTATATTGTGTAAATCTTCAACTCGTCCCAAGTGCCTATGGCCCATGAAAATAAATTATATTGGGTAATTCGTCAACTCGTCCCAAATGCCTACGGCCCATAATATAATGGGCAATTCGTCAACTCGTCCCAAATGCCTACGGCTCATAATATTTGTTTTGATGGGCCGTAGGCATTTGGGACGACTTGACGAATTACCCCGCAAAAAATTTTTCTTTAAATTGGAAAGGCCTGGCTTTTGTCGATGGTACCTATAACAAACCCTAGAGCAACGTCCAGCTGACGCTAGTGGGATCTGGGACTCTGGGCCTACATATTGTTGACTTAGAACAAATTGAACTTTTCTATTTTTAGTTAGTAGTAGTTTTTTACTTCTTTTGATGTTTTTTTTTTTTATTACAGGGTGATTTCTTAGGTTTCTGAAGTTCAGGAAGGAGGTGACAGTACTTACGAAACTAAAAACATTTATTATGGGGAAAAATCAAGTTTCCCAAACGTGTTGGATTAGGTATTAACTTTTACACTGTACACATACAGCTATTTATTTTCGCGCATTCAGTATTGGTATTGGTTCCATAGTAAAAGTTGTTACGTTTCAAGGGTACGATCTCCTCATTCCAAGACTACAACCAGTAGAAAATCGTCCTGTATTTTATGGTTGATATTGTGTTAAGTTCTGAAACATAGATGTCAAGGACATTCACTTTATACTGTTCTTTTTTTAAGTTTAAGAAATAAAAGAAATTGAGATTATTTTAAACGCTTTTATTTATAATAATTGACTACCTACTATTCTACAAGTCACTTTTTACAAGCTTTTATTGCTAGCTTGCACTGTTCGTATGTAAGTATATATGTATGTATGTAAGTTGTCCGTCAAAATTTGCAAACAATTTTTCGACCATTTGTTGGTATCCGATTGAGCTGAAATTTTGCACACACCTTTTTTTCTGGTAACAATACAATGTGCAATACTCAATTTTGTAATAATTTCAATATGGCTGCCGCCCCAAGATGGCGGATTACATATTTTTTCTCAACCCCCTTCATATGGGTATCAAATGAAAGGACTTGAAGAGTAAAAAACGATAAATTTAGTAACATCACACTAAATTCATTATGACCGCCGCTCCAAGATGACGGATTAAAAAAAAGTTTTACAAAACAAGCTGACCACCGTTCATAGCTATACAATTAAATTAAAAATTTAAAAAACCCCCGACACAAACAAAGCGTCTAAAAAGTAAAAAAATAATATCATAAAAGTTGTAGGTAATATTTTGATCCAAGCGTCGTCGTGTCGGGGGACGGCTAATGCAAACGCCAACACACACTAGGCATAATGAATGTATGCTGTTGTAGAAAGGATAGCTGCTGTTAACTTCCTATTTTCATTAGCCGTCCCCCGACACGACGACGCTTGGATCAAAATATTACCTACAACTTTTATACCCCTCTTTTTCCGTCGGGGGTTAATTTTTTACTTTTTAACCCCCGACGAAAAAGAGGGGTGTTATAAGTTTAACGTGTGTATCTGTGTATCTGTGTATCTGTGTGTCTGTCTGCGCCATCGTAGCTGCCAAACGGCTGAACCGATTTTGATATTTTTGGTTTTGTTTGAAAGGTGACTTAATCGAGAGTGTTCTTAGCTATGATTCAAGAAAATCGGTTCAGCCGTTTGAAAATTATCAGCTCTTTTCTAGTTGATGAATGGATGTGAGCACCTTCCACAGGTCTAATCGATTGGAAATTTAGAATTCTCTTATTTCAATGATATGAAAAGAATATATGTAGTAACCTTGAGCTGATGCTGCAGCATCACCTGGAATTTGCAGGATACCCAACTCCCTCAAGAACTTACAGCAGAGGTATCGTGTTTGTACTCATTGGAAAGGTCTCAACAAATGGGTTACAGATAGATGGTGATCAAAGTCTGATGATGGAGTAGGAAAGATAAATGAGAGTGAATTAGTAGGTAACAAGCTTCACTGTGGCAAAAAACGTACAGCTACGCAGATTTCGGCGAGCTGCGTCTTGATCGTAGCGTTTCTACAAGTGATATAATATAAAATTTAAAAAGCTGGAAATAAAAATTAAATTAAAAATTTAAAAAACCCCCGACAAAAACAAAGCGTCTAAAAAGTAAAAAATTAATCCCCGACGGAAAAAGAGGGGTTTTATAAGTTTAACGTGTGTATCTGTGTATCTGTGTGTCTGTCTGTGCCATCGTAGCTGCCAAACGGCTGAACCGATTTTGATTTTTTTGGTTTTGTTTGAAAGGTGACTTAATCGAGAGTGTTCTTAGCTATGATTCAAGAAAATCGGTTCAGCCGTTTGAAAATTATCAGCTCTTTTCTAGTTGATGAATGGATGTGATCTTCCACAGGTCTAATCGATTGGAAATTTAGAATTCTCTTATTTTAATGATATGAAAAGAATATATGTAGTAACCTTGAGCTGATGCTGCAGCATCACCTGGAATTTGCAGGATACCCAACTCCCTCAAGAACTTACGGCAGAGGTATCGTGTTTGTACTCATTGGAAAGGTCTCAACAAATGGGTTACAGATAGATGGTGATCAAAGTCTGATGATGGAGTAGGAAAGATGAATGAGAGTGAATTAGTAGGTAACAAGCTTCACTGTGGCAAAAAACGTACAGCTACGCAGATTTCGGCGAGCTGCGTCTTGATCGTAGCGTTTCTACTAGTGATATAATATAAAATTTAAAAAGCTGGAAATAAAATTAAATTAAAAATTTAAAAAACCCCCGACAAAAACAAAGCGTCTAAAAAGTAAAAAAATAATATCATAAAAGTTGTAGGTAATATTTTGATCCAAACGTCGTCGTGTCGGGGGACGGCTAATGAAAATAGGAAGTTAACAGCAGCTATCCTTTCTACAACAGCATACATTCATTATGCCTAGTGTGTGTTGGCGTTTGCATTAGCCGTCCCCCGACACGACGACGCTTGGATCAAAATATTACCTACAACTTTTATGATATTATTTTTTTACTTTTTAGACGCTTTGTTTTTGTCGGGGGTTTTTTAAATTTTTTATTTAATTTTTAGACGCTTTGTTTTTGTCGGGGGTTTTTTAAATTTTTAATTTAATTTTTATTTCCAGCTTTTTAAATTTTATATTATATCACTAGTAGAAACGCTACGATCAAGACGCAGCTCGCCGAAATCTGCGTAGCTGTACGTTTTTTGCCACAGTGAAGCTTGTTACCTACTAATTCACTCTCATTTATCTTTCCTACTCCATCATCAGACTTTGATCACCATCTATCTGTAACCTATTTGTTGAGACCTTTCCAATGAGTACAAACACGATACCTCTGCTGTAAGTTCTTGAGGGAGTTGGGTATCCTGCAAATTCCAGGTGATGCTGCAGCATCAGCTCAAGGTTACTACATATATTCTTTTCATATCATTGAAATAAGAGAATTCTAAATTTCCAATCGATTAGACCTGTGGAAGATGCTCACATCCATTCATCAACTAGAAAAGAGCTGATAATTTTCAAACGGCTGAACCGATTTTCTTGAATCATAGCTAAGAACACTCTCGATTAAGTCACCTTTCAAACAAAACCAAAAATATCAAAATCGGTTCAGCCGTTTGGCAGCTACGATGGCGCAGACAGACACACAGATACACAGATACACAGATACACACGTTAAACTTATAACACCCCTCTTTTTCGTCGGGGGTTAAAAAATAAAGGACATGGCCAAAAATTGCTAGGACCTGTACCCCAGAATGTACAGATATGAAATCTATGTCTTTCAATAGGGCAGATCTTCAATCATTAAGAATTATAAGTTACATAAAGCTATGCAGTCGTGGAATAAAATTATGAAGTTTTGAAAAAGTTGATTTTTTCACTCAGTTTTCATCATGATTTTACAATTTATTCATAATTTCCTGAACGTTAAATAGGTTGAGGTGTATATATTTATCTTAGGTGATTAGTATATCATATTATAACTTGGAAAAACTGGTACAGCAGTTACTTAACTTTTTTCTGGCATAGGTATATTGGTCAGAATAAAAACAAATAGATTATTTTATACATTTAATCATTCAATGTTACAAGTACGTTATCCAGAAATGAAGCTGGTGGAACAATACTTTTTTGGTATCTCGCCCATCCCAAGTACCAAAGGATTGTCATAATATGTGCGCAACATCCAACAGTCCGGTTTCCAGCTACACAATTACACCAATAACCTAAGATTGCATTTCTAGGTTGGTCTTGACCCATGGGGTGCTCATCATAAACTATATAAGAATAATACTCGCGTCTAGAAGTATGTCTAGATTTAATGCGACCTCTTAAAAGGACAGGATGATTACCTCCTATGTGCATTACAAGTTGCTCGGAAAACTCTAGCTCTGGACTTATCTCTATTTCATAAATACCTCGATCTCTGATATGTTCGCCATAATACGAGCGAGCCTGCTTTACCTGGTAAGGACCTAGTGAAATAAGTTTCAACTCATTTGTATTTAGTTCCGGAAATGTATTAAGCGCCGGCAGGTTTGCATCAATACTCCTAAATAACGCTCTTCTCCTATTTAAATTATAATTGTGTATAAACTGACCTAAATAATTAGGCAAGTTTAACCTTGTGGTTGCTATATGAGCAATTTCATCAGCATTTTCGGGATTTTCCATAACTTTGTGAAGCTTATTTATAAGGGCAGCACCAATCCTAAAATCTTCCATCATATGTGCAGAAGCTAAGTTAAAAAATACATTTCTAAACAGTTTATAGTCACGCTTAAACCTGCCGTTTACTACCTCGACAACCCATCTACAAAGCGTCACACGTCTGCTTTTATTAGCTTGTAGAGTAGTTAGTTGCCTTTCTCCTTCATCTCTGGTTTCAGGTTTGTGTACTGTGAAACCAAGAGCTTCTAAATTAGAAATAGAATCCCTAAAGCCACGGTCTAAAATAAATACATCATTTTGACGAAAGTATTGATACAAGCCACCATCGCTAGAAACTAAAAAGTTCATAATTTCTGCATCTGTTTGAGTTGCCGCAAACGGTTCAAACACATCTATAATATGTCCATCACAACCAACTACTAAAAATGGTTTTGTTAGGTTGTGATATTATATTTGTGTGTCTTTGAAGGGACTCATGGATCCACATACTTACGGCGGCGCCCGCTTAAACATTCGCCGCGCGAACAGACGACATACCGGCCTCGGAAGCAAATACGTACTGAGCAGCTGCGCTGGCGACGGTAATATTTATAGTGTGCGTACAGACGACGCTATACGTCTCGCGCGTGCTAGAGTGAGATGGGTGCCCGCACATCGTGGAACGTTAGTTTTAAGTTTTAATTATGAAGTAATTTAGTGTTCTCCTATTGGTTGCTTTAATATTTGTGCGCCATAGCATAGGAACAATTCGCAGGTCTCAAAAATAGTATGTAAGGCAGGATTTAATCAGGAATACATTAGACAAATTACTATCTACAATTTGAGTATTATTTACCAAACCTTCTGACCCCAACAACTGGTTCCCTTTGAAGACTTCAAGTCCGAGGTCATGTGTTTTCATGGCCCTCGGAACGCGCCACCGTCGGGTTCCCAAATTACGGTAGGAGGGGTTCACATCGGCGTCGAGTCGACGATGAAGTACCTAGGACTCGTCCTCGACAGCCGGTGGAACTTCGTTGAGCATTTCCGACGTTTGGCTCCCAGGCTGGACCGGGCTGGAGCTGCCTTGGGGCATCTCCTGCCCAATCTGGGGGGTCCAAACGCCTCCTGCCGGAGGCTCTACGCGGGGGTCGTGCGGTCCATGGCCCTTTACGGGGCACTGGTGTGGGCGCGTTCCCTTAGGCTGCGGCCAGCCCGCCGGTTGAACGCGTCCCAAAGGGTCATGGCCATTCGGCTGGCCCGGGGATACCGCACGGTCTCCCGCGAGGCGGCGAGCCTCCTGGCCGGATTACCGCCATGGGATCTGGAGGCGAAGGTCCTCGCGCACATCTGGGAGTGGCGCGAGGAGATGAAGCGCCGGGGCGTAACTCCGTTGCCGCGAGAAATCGCGGCTCAGCGGACAGAGCTCCGGCAGGATCTCATGGCGGCATGGAGAGTGCGATTGTCGCAACCCAGTGCTGGGCACGCCACAATTGCGGCGATAAGTCCCCTCTTTGAGGAGTGGCTAGAGAGGCGCCACGGCGTCCTCACCTTCCGCCTGACGCAGGTCCTCACCGGACACGGTTGCTTCGGGAGGTTCCTGTTTCGTATAAGGCGGGAGGAAACGCCCGGGTGTCACCACTGTGTGGATCGCCCGGAGGACACGGTGGAGCATACGGTGGAGGTCTGCCCCGCTTGGGCGGAGCCCCGCCGTGTCCTCTTGGAGGCGATTGGCGGCGGTGACCTCTCGCGTCCGGCTCTGGTCCAGGCCATGGTACGGAGCGAGAGGGCATGGGAAGCAGTCACCTCCTTCTGCGAAGCAGTAATGCTCGCGAAGGAGGAGGCGGAACGCGTGAGGGAGAGGCAAAATTTGCGCCCTCACGCCCCTAACCGCCGCCGCCGCTGGAGACGCCCTGGGCGTCGGGAATCCCAGGCGGATTCCCGGCCACCATAGGCGCGGGCTTGCGGACGGCGAGCAATGGGTAGCTTGCCGTCCGATCAGGACCAGGCCCGGGTCGATGGCGCGTCGTGTTCCACGCGCGCCTCAAAGAGATGTCAGCACAATTGGCGGGGTCCGCTAGGACCGATGCCTGCCAGGGTTGCGGGTTAGTCCGAAAGGGATACCGGGACCTTGGCAACAGGCAACTGAAGGAACACGGGTGGGTTTTAGTCAGTAAAAGTCTGACACGCCCTTCCGCTCCACCCAGAGCCACCCTCAAAAAAAAAAAAAAAAAAGGTTGTGATACTTATGAAGACTGTATGTTTTCTTTTGGTATTTGTAATTAGAACTTTTTGGCACATAGAGGTAGGTACCATCACATTGTATAATAGCCCACCTGTCAGCTGAATTAGACTGAGGATTTTCAAATAACTTTTCAGGTATTGTAGTGTTTCTTTCTGCTACTTCTTGGCGAGATATGTGAGACACCCCAAGATTAAGAGGAACAAAGTGATTAGTTAGGCAGTTCCTTACAAGATTCATTTTGTACTGTAAAGTTGATTTGGGAATTCTAAAAAGACTAGACATCCTCGCGTCACTGTCACCAGTTCTATATTTAATTAAAAGCATTGCTAATGCAGTTTTTGAATTTTTGGAAACAACAGACTGTATTGGTATGCTATCATACAATTCTAAAAATTCTTGGGAAGTGCGCCCTGTCCAATAGTGACATACATGACTAGCCATTGCTTCCATATTTTCAAAATCAAGAACATTTTCTTCTTGTTTATTATCTAATAAACTTTCAATTTGAACAGCTGTGAAGGTATTAGTTAAACTTGTGTAATCTAATATTAATTCCCATTCATTTGATTGTAAATTTCCTTCACATACTCTCGCACTTCGAGGTACATAAAGTTTATTATTCAACAGCAATGCTGACTTAATCAGGGTAGGCACTAAATGACCAGCACTACGCTGACATCCATCAAATATGATCTCTAGATGTATTGGCATAGCGTCTATAATTCGGTAAGATAATAGTAGATACATCTTGAACATTCCTTATAGCTGGGCCAGGGGGGAGTGGTGGAGGAATTGGTGCTTGAATTTCCTGAACAGGTTGATTTCCTTCCACATTTTCAAGTCTAGCAGCATCAACAATATTTCTTCGGGCCACTTCTCTGTTAGCTCTCACATAACAACCATGACACAAATAGTTGGCCACTCTTACCTAAAACAAAACCATAATATTGTAAACCATTTACACATCTAATAGTACTACTATTTGTACACAAATAACAGATAAGTTGTTTATATACAAGGTAAGGTTGAATGGTATTATATTTGTAACTGTGATTTTTAAAAATGTGTTGTGATAATGTTAACAGTACAGTACAGGAATTAATATTCTAGAATTCAAGCTGATCGTCCACCGCCAGCTAAACTCGCTCGGTCTTATTACAAAAAACTGCAAAAGTACTGGTTTAAACCAAGACTAAAAGGTCTAGGATTGTTACGGTAATAAAGCTAGTACTAGGTTTAAAACATGTTACGATTACAAAACGAAGACTATTCGAGGATCAGTTAGTACCAAAGAAGGTCCATGGTTCAAATAATGTCCATAGATAAAAAACAAAAATACCATTCTTTCATTCGTTCACGCAGGCTTTATTTGAAGCAACGTTCTGTTTCTCTAAATGTTGATATTATAATAACACTTGAAATGCTTAAATAATTATTTATCAACTTTAAAATATGTCATAAATTGTTCTTTCTTTATGTTACAATGTATTGAACAAGCACAACTTGTACTTTTGACGCGCTTTTTATAATCAAGTTGTCATATTTTTTAACACCTCTAGCGTAATTTGAGACGAATGCGATGTGTTGCGTTCTTTAAAATAAATAAATAATTATTTGTATTCATTGTTTTTAACAATACTTTACTGTTATATACGTGGTTTGTTCGTGCTTGGTTAAGTCGTGAGCTACATTATTAAATGGAACAACAAAAGAAAAAAAGGGGTGAAAACTGGAGTTCTGAAGAAAAAGTAATACGTGGAATTTTGAATTATTATCAGGTATGTAATGCTTTGTATCCTCTTATTTCGACTACGAACTTAACGCGAATATTCTAATTATAGGAAATATTACGCCACCTAATTGCTCAATCAGCTCACATTATTGAAAACAAGTCAACGAAAACCTCTGTAAACATGCAGAAAATAAAAGAGTGGAAGAATATACAGCTTAAGTAAGTACTTATAGCTTTTGTTAAGTCCGATATTCTTTACGTAAAATATTTAGCATATTTATTATTTTTAGATTCAATGAGATAGTGGGTAAATTTCGATCGGATGCAGAATTAAAGTTGGCTTGGAAAAGAATGAAGTTATCCGCTAAATCCAACGTATCCACACATAGGAGGGAACAAACAAAGACAGGTGGTGGCGAAAAACCACCATCACCTTCTCCTGAGGACTTGGAAATAATGGCAATTGCTCCTCACGACTTTGTCATTGAAGTTAATGACTACGATAGTGATGCATTGGTAAGTAAAACTTCATAAAATAGGTCATATAACATTTAATTTAAAATTGATTGATTTTAGATATTTTACATTATTTATGTATGAGGTGCTCTGTCTGCTTTTAGAGCATGCAATTTACAATTCAAAATTATGTTCCATGGTAAAAAATGATAGGTAATGTAGGTACTTTCGATATGTATATTTAATTAAATAAATATAATTACATAGTTATTCAAAATCAATGTAATGTAATTTGTACTACAAAGTCGTTTTATAATTTTGCATGACTTATAATAACAAACACCTGTGTATTTTATTGATATTCCTTTCAAGTATAAAATACCTAATTCAATTATAGCCTAAACCTACCGCAGTCTGCATTCAAACATGTCAAGTAAATTTATTTCTTTTAGAATCCAGTTCCCGTGCCTACAACTGCACAAGAAATATTCACTGAACCTAGACCTGGTCCTAGTTTTGAATTTAAAGAAACTGAAAAATACGAAGCAATACATGAGGATGAGGAACATCCAGAACAGCATATTATTGTGGATTTGCAAGTTAAATAATAGTTATCATAAGTACGTACTGCTAATATTATCACGCCTTAACGGCTGCACGAATTTGGATGAAATTATGCACTTATGTATCCCAAAAATACTTTCCTGCGGGATCATTTTAATGTTCTTTTGTCCTTCGAAGTTGCGGGCAAAAGTTAGTATGGTATAATTACAATCCAATATGTTACACAAGTTTGTTTCAATTTTTCCCATATTTAATTTGCTTAAACCAATCCAACCACACATAAAGAAAGCACCAGAATGATGTCAATAAAGAACAAAGAGACTGTTAACACAAGAACCACAACAAAAAAAAGGAAAAAGAGCTTGGAAAATAGGTATATGTAGAAACCTACTATAATACATAATACAATACTCCTCCCCCTCCTATACAATGCGTGGGGGATGGGTACATACTTCTATTATCCTAATATTACTTGTACATGTTAAAAATAAAATTCCTCACAATATTCTATTTGATTTTACAGAAGTGAAGCAGTGCGACATTCAATTATACAAAGTAATACACATTTTAAAAGGAAACAGCTAGAAATGATGGAAGTGGAACACACATATAACATTAAAATTGCAGAATTAAAAATTAAAAAAATTGAATTAGAAATAGCTTTATTGGAAAGTAAGAAACACACCAACACTGAAGAATAAAATGTAAGTAGATTTTTTATTCTACATCCACTTATGGCCGATTCCTATTTTATGGACCTTTAACTCTAGTATCTTTACCAATAATGAAGCACAGACCTTGTGTAGTTCCTTCCCCAACAAGTCAAAAAGGTTCCCCCCTGTAATTAAATATCCTGATATGTGAAATTATTATGTTCAGGTAATAATAAATGGGCAAATATTTAATAATAGATTATTGAAATATTTTTGTGGATTGCTGTAATACTGTGTCATAGTGCCTTCCCAAACAAGTAACCAAAGGTTCAGTTTAAATTATAAATATGTTTGTAAATATCCTGATATGTGAAATTATTGTTTTCAGGTTTGTCTGCAAATATTTAATAAAAGATTATTCATGTAATTAAAATACATACTTATTAAATACCTACATAATTAAAAAAAATAATTAATACTAAAAATGAGTTTCAATAAACTGCCTTCTCCTAATATTTCCCCTTACAGAAGTGGGAATATAACTTTGAACTATAGGTTCCCTAGATGGAGATTGCTCTATGTTTTCTTCCTCGCCAGGAAACAGGTCTTCCCTCATGTCGATTGCAATATTGTGGAGGACAGCACAAGCAACAATTGTTTTTTTTGCTGTTTCAATACTTCCAAACATGCCTCTTAACAGGCAACGAAACCGTTGCTTTAATAATCCAAAACACCTTTCCACCGTGTTCCGGGTACGGATATGGCTGCTATTATACCTCTCTTCTTGTGGTGTTGTGGGGTTAAGCAGTGGTGTAAATAAATATGGAGTGCAAGGATAGCCACTGTCACCCAATAATATTCCAGAGAATGCGCCAGCCTCAAACCTCTGTTTTAATCGACATTCGCGGAATATTCTGGAGTCATGTACACTGCCACGCCATCTGGTAACTATGTCCATGATTTTCAGGTCAGCATCACAAACAACCTGAAAAGTGATTGCTTATTAACTTAAATTGCTCTCCATTTTTTTTAATATAACATTGGTATTTAATATAATCAAATAATTTATTATCTACCTATTGTATCAAGCATTTTGGGATTTGTTTGTCAATAAAATTGAGACAATCACCACTTAAAATATATTTTTTTAATTTACCTGTACATTGACTGAAGAAAATCCTTTTCTATTTATATATAATTGACCCCCATCAGCATTTACTTTCTTTACTCTTATATGAGTACAGTCTATTGCCCCAATTACTGTAGGAAAATTAGCAATCCTGCGGAATTTCCGAATGTTTTCTTCCTGTTCATTTAAAGTGATGGGCATTTTAATGAATCTTCGGGACATCCGTGACAAAATGTCCGCTACCTTTTTACATGTTTTCCTGACAACTGGCTGAGACACACCATGTAAATCAGCTGTATCGTCTTGAATCTACGAATAAAACAATAATATTAGTTTATTTGGATTTTGTCTAATGTTA
The DNA here is from genome assembly GCA_947363905.1 of Lithophane semibrunnea. Classification (NCBI taxonomy): domain Eukaryota; kingdom Metazoa; phylum Arthropoda; class Insecta; order Lepidoptera; family Noctuidae; genus Lithophane; species Lithophane semibrunnea. Next base: position 4,704,297 of record OX376191.1, on the reverse strand, counting down.
GGTTAGCATTGACCAAGGTTACATACTTCATGGCGAGCCCAGTTGCGTAATGCGCAAACCACTGCGCAGTTCAGGACTAAATGGGCATCCTCGAGAGTCGTGGGATAAATCCTCACGTAAAAGGTCCACTATTTTTCCACCAAAACGTTTTGTGAACCTATACTTGTATCTGAAATCTTCGTCACTCAATTCGAACGGATTCACACGATGACGACGTCTGTAAGATCGCTGAGACGTCTCCAGCATATCCAAATCTTCTAAATCTTCCAAATCCACCAAGTCGATCATGTTAATATCCATTTTTTTTGAGATTTTTATTTAAAATAACACACCAAGCAAACGTCAAATGAATTAGTACCAAAGATAAACTAGGGGTCTCAGCGGACTAACTTTAGTACCATAGATAGTTCTGGAACTAGTGATAAACTTCATTTTATAATAACGTTTTATTTAGTCATGGTTTAAACCTAGTAACAATCCCAGTACTATATTTAGATCGCGTTTTGGAATAAGACCGAGTTAGTTTGCATAGTTGAACCAGTTTTTCATACATATGCGTCCACCGCAAACAATACTAGCTAAGCTAATATGTATGAAAAACTGGCTCAACTATGCAAACTAACTTAGTTTAGCAGGTGGTGAAAGATCGGATTTAAAGATCAACATTTTCCCAGTTCAGTTCCCCACTTATGCTTTTACATACTAGGTGCTGGTATATTAGGTGTGGTTCCAATTAAAACAACAGGTTGCAGTTTACCTTGTATTCCTCGGTCCAGCGATAGTACAAGAGAGCGCCCAAGATGGCGACCCACGCCGGGCACTATGCGCCCCTCTATGATGCCCGATACACACATCCGTTATTATCGTTATGTCCGGTCTACATATACTACACTCCTCCCCAACTAATTTACAATACAACCCCCTCTTAATACAACTTCCCCGGCACTTTAACAATCACAACTAACCATGGCTTATTCTACTTATAACTAAATGTTTTATAATTAAAAGTTTTGCCCAACCGACAACTCCGGAAAGGACGTGCCTGGGCCGGTACAGGGGTGGTTGGTGGCGTTGTAAAATGCTCTCCAGACGGTTCAGCTAGCTCCTCGGCTAAAGGAGTATTCGTTCCATCGGTGGACTCAGCTTGTGAAAATTCCTCGCGAGAGCTACGCGCCTCGCACCGACCAGACTGGACTCCAACCGGTGCCAGTGGTAACGAGCACGGCGGTTCCGTAGACGATGGCCTAGAACCTGTTGGGATTACAAGTGAACTCCTCGATCTCCGTTTCAGCTGGTCAAGGTGTCGGTGCACTACGTTACCATTAGTATCAAGAATCCTAAAATCATTTGTTCCCGACGATTTTATGACTGAGCCTGGTTGCCACTTTTCAGCTCTTAAGTACTGACGGTACCATACGTCGTCCCCAACGCCTACTTCCCTACTCACTCCTCCCTTAGCTCTAACCTGTCTTTCCTGAGCTTCTCTCACCCTGGACTCCCTGTCCGGTTTTAATGCATCTAACTTAGTTCTTAAATGTCTGCCCATTAACAACCTCGAGGGACTTTCCCCCGTTGTACAATGTTCAGTATTGTGATAATGTAATAAGAATTTATTTAAAGAAGACTCAATATTTTTGCCCTCCGCTATTGATTTTTTTATAACCCTTTTTAATGTTTTTACCGCGTTCTCAGCGGCCCCATTTGAAGCGGGATGGTACGGTGCCGTAAAGATGTGTTGTATGCCATCACTATTGATGAAGTCCGCAAACTCACTACTCGTGAACGGCGGTCCATTGTCAGTTACTATTTGCCTTGGCAAACCAAACCTACTCCATAACTCCCCTAATCTCGAGATAGTGCTTCGCGCCGCTGTACTTGGTACCGGAAAAATTTCCAACCATTTTGACATAGCGTCTACTACCACCAAGTAGGTCTTTCCATCAATAGGGCCCATAAAATCTAAATGTAACCTAGTCCATGGTTTCAAAGGCCAAGGCCAAGGACATGGCGGAGCGCTGGCGGGTGAGTCCGCGAGCTTAGCACAGGTAGTACACGAGCGGCACTCGCGCTCCACTGCCTCGTCGATGCCGGCCCACCACACATAGCTACGAGCTATTGCTTTCGACTTTGAAATACCCATATGTACTTCATGTATTAATTTTAGAACCTTTTCACGGCTACATTCCGGAATTACCACTCTATGTCCCCACATGACACAGCCTAATTCCTCATACAATTCTGATTTCCTATTGTAATAAGGCTGCATGCCTACTACGTCACAGCTTTCCGGCCAGCCATCCTGTATATATGTCAACACTCGGCTTAATATTGGATCCTTCTGAGTTTGTCTTTTAATCTGTTTGTAATCTAGTAACAGCGCATCTTGTGCAAAGTGTAAATACGTTTGTTCAGGAATGATGTCTCTACAACGACCCGCGGTGTTGTCCGGTAACCGCGATAAACCGTCCGCACAGTTCTCCTTAGTTTTTATATATTCTATATCGTAGTCATAAGCTGACAATATAACCGCCCACCTTTGCATCCTACTAGCAGTCATAGTTGGTATGCCAGTGTTTGGCCCAAATATGGACACCAGCGGTTTATGATCTGTGCGTAACGTAAATCTACGTCCATACAAATATTGGTGGAATTTTTTTATACAGAAAATAATAGCTAAGGCTTCGCGATGTATTTGTGAGTAATTTTTCTCCGCGGCAGTGAGCGCACGTGATGCGTAAGCAACCGGCCGTTCGCCCCTTGTGCCTCTCTGAGCCAACACTCCGCCTATACCTTGCGCGCTCGCATCACATGTCACAATAATGGGCTTCCTGGGATCATAGTGTGCTAATACCTCACTACTGACTAACGCACGTTTCACTTTCCCAAATGAATGCTCACAATCATCGTCCCATTTCCATTGATCCCCCTTCCGTAATAACTTATGTAAAGGTACTAAATAAAAGCTTAGATTTTTTATAAATCTAGCAAAGAAATTAATCATTCCCAAGAATGACCGTAATTCCGTTATGTTAGTGGGTCGCTGTATTTTTAAAATAGCGTCGATTTTAGTCGTATCTGCTTTAATTCCCTCTTTCGATACCACATACCCTAGATACTTTACATTATCCACTAAGAAAACACATTTATCTTTCCTTAATTTCAAACCATTGTCTGCTAACCGTTTTAAAACAGCCTCGAGTGCCTGTATGTGTTCAGTCCTAGTCTTCCCTCCTATTATAACATCGTCTAGGAAACCTTGCACATGTGGAATACCCTGCAGCAAGTTAGTCATAATCCGTTGGAAAATACCCACACTTGATGATAATCCGTATACTAATCTATTGTAACGGAATAACCCTCGATGTGTGTTTATGACTGTGAACTTCTTTGAATCATCCAATTCTATCTGATTATACGCATTCGATAGGTCAATTTTGCTTAAATACTGCGCCCCATTTAGACCAACTAAGACATCATCAATCCTAGGAAGTGGGTAACGATCAACCAGTAAAACGGGATTTAGAGTTGACTTGTAATCTGCACAAATTCTCAACGTACCGTCCGCTTTGTTCACCGGCACCAGTGGAGAAGCCCAGTCTGAGCAGTCAACTGGTTCAATGATGCCGGCGCTCAGCATTGCGTCAAGCTCAGTGTCCACCCGCTCGCGGAGCGCGTAAGGTAGCGGCCGCGCCCTATGGTAAACCGGTACTGCTTTGTCCCGAATTCGCAGTGTTGCCTTGCCACCCGTGTACCGTCCCAGCTTACCGCTGAACACTTCTTTATACCTGTCGAGTAAATCACATAACCCATTATCCTTATGCTTACTATTTAGTCCTATAAAATTACAATGGAATTTCGGTATATTAATCTGTAACTCAGCCAACCACTGCCTTCCTATCAAGGATGTGGTACCTCCCTCAATAACAAATAACTGTAATTGTTTCTCTATTTTCCCATAACTTACACTAGGTTGTATGATACCCAAAGGCTTAATTTTTGATCCATCATAGAATTTTAAAACTGTGTTATCATCCTCTATTGGTATATGATCAAAGTTCTTATCATAAATTACTTTACTTATACATGAAATTGCCGTTCCAGTGTCAATTTCCATTTCAATAATAAAGTTATCTACTGAAATTGGTAAACTCACCGCCTTATAGTTATTTAAGGATAATAGATTTAAGTCCTCAATATCCCCATCTTCCTCACTTGTCCCGTCTCTGGAATCACAAAGATGATGTACCCATCTTGACTCTTTGCTCTGTTGGCCACTTTTCCCTTGTGGCCTTTCCCCGCTCCGTTCAGGGCACGCCCGCCGCAAATGGCCTACACGCTGGCATCTGCTGCACACAAAGGCCCGATATCGGCACCTCCCGTATTCATGGTTCACGCCCCCGCAAGCCGCACAGCCTTCCGTGCCTGCTGACGCCGTTGGAGCCGCTCCGCCTGCCGCCTCGACCTTGGCCGGTCGGGCGCGCCCGCTGTGAGCCGCTCCTTTACGCACCCGTCGTCCCTGTCCGGGGCGCTCCGCGTTCTGCGATAATGCATGCACCGCACACGCGCTGCTCGCCTCTGTAGCCCCCTTTGGCTGCTCAACCTCCGCTGCGTCCCTCTCTGCTGCCTCCAACGAACACGCCAGCTTGACCGCCTCCGTAAAAGTTATCGTGTCATTTTCAGCAAACAACCTTTGCCGTATGATATCACTTTTTAGCCCGCAGATGAACTGGTCCCGAAGATTTTCGTTCAAATTTGTATTAAACTTGCAATTGCGCGACAGTTTTTTTAATTCCGCTACATATGCGGCAACATCTTCGGACACGCTCTGCCTTTTTTGCCGGAATCTATATCGTTCCGCTAATGACGACGGTGCAGGCTGTAAATGCTGAAGCATCAAGTTATTTATTTCTTCAAAAGTTGCTTCCGACGGCTTCTTCGGGCTGGCGAGGTTGACCAGTAGTTTGTAGGCCTCATCACCCATGCTCGCGATTAAAGTCGGCAACCTCAGTTCGTCTGCCACCTTGTTGACTTTAAAGTACATTTCAAGTCGATCAATATACGACGACCACACCCCGGTCCGCACTTCAAATTCTCTGATCTTTCCGATCGACATTTTTACCAGATTGTAATCCTCGTCGCCACTGTGGTATATTAGGTGTGGTTCCAATTAAAACAACAGGTTGCAGTTCACCTTGTATTCCTCGGTCCAGCGATAGTACAAGAGAGCGCCCAAGATGGCGACCCACGCCGGGCACTATGCGCCCCTCTATGATGCCCGATACACACATCCGTTATTATCGTTATGTCCGGTCTACATATACTACACTTAATATTTAACTATTGTAAAAATAATTTACTTACATGCTGATGCCATGATGATACAACTACGGCTAGAAGTCTAGATTCCGAAATACTGTGTCTCCTTACACGTGTGACGGATCTACCACAGCCGTAACAAACATTGACATGCCCAAGTTGTCTTTCTCTTTAATTGTTTGCAAGACATCTGGTCATCGTGTCATAGCAGGTGCCGCAAACGCAGCTATGAGGTGATACCTGTGAAAGTAAAATATGGAAACTTAAGATGTAAACTTAAAATGGAAACTTAAGGTGTAAACTTAAGATTTTAAACCCATGAAAGATTATTGGGTACAGAAAGATTCCAGCTTAATTCCTTTCGATTTAGTACACGACAACTTACCTCAAAAGTTAACCATTCCGATAGAAGAACAGTCATATCAGGGGGTAATGATGATGTTTCATGCCGCCTGATGCGTTCTCTAATAGCGATACCACAGTTAACACACGATTGTACAAGGTCCATTTTCCTTACCTAATTACACTGTTTATTATAATTAGTGGAGCACTCGCGTGGGGCTACGACACAATAAAATAAACGTGAAATAAAATAATAACACAAATACGAAGCAAACGAATACCGTAAAGCAGCAACACCGACGAGATTTGAAATGCCAATGACAGTTATTTGACATTTAACAGATTCATTGAGTGTTGCTAGTAATTAAGTCAAGTAATGTTACAATACACGACGTTACTGTATTTTATCTAAATAAAATATCCTATCCGTATGTATATTTTGACTTTTGATTTATAAAATCATTAAGAGAAGGTTGGTTTCATGGATTACTTTCCGTCAAAAATATAATACATAAATAATTTGTTACGAATATTTTAATTATTGCTACGTGCGTTTAGTTAACTTTTCCTCCAAGCATTGATATTATTAAGTGGCAACATTGAAGATACTTCAAAGTGAAATTGAACGTATAAAATCGCATAAAATTCTTTTAATTTAGTATTTTTTTCAGAGACTGCTATGAAGTGATATTAGCTGCTATAAATTCTTCATTTATTTTAATTAAATTAATTGTATTACTTTTAAATTATTGGCTTGGGGAAAATTTTGTCCATCTCCTTTAAGTGACACTGTCATTTTAATATATGTATAAATTTTAAACGCTTGAGGTACTGTTATTGTGTAGTAGGTACACCTGTATAACGAATACCGTACATCAGTGCATCAAGCTTTAAAAATTTATATATATTTTAAAATGACAGTGTCACTTAAATTTATTTTTTTCTTTTTAGTTCGCGTTATTCTTTTTTTTTATGTTACGTTTTTAGTTAAATAAAAGCTTATTTTTGAAAAACTTTTTTTTATTTTCATTTTATTTTTTACTTTGTAGTCTTAAAGATTTATTATTAACATTTTTTTTAGCTATGAACGGTGGTCAGCTTGTTTTGTAAAACTTTTTTTTAATCAGTCATCAAGGGGATTGCCCACGGCACTATGGACAAATGTACTGAATTCAACATTGTTGTGTCTTCATCAAATCACCTTTAAAATACTCGATGGCATGTCCAAATACTTCCTCAAAAGATTCATAACAATCTACAATGGCATTTCAGAGGTATTTATAAAAATGAAATTACTATTTTGAGGTTATGTTAGAGCACAAAATGAATTGAAAAAACCAATTTGAAAGGGTCTGAATGGGCTTACATGTGAGCTTTGTGTCTTTGAAGTACTTTTGTGTAAAATCTGTAGTGGTTTACCTATGTCAGGTGGCGAGTTACTGGTGGCCACCTCACCAAGTCTAACTGATTTATATTTTGAGCATCTTTGTGCTTCAAAATCTCATTCCTGCATTTCATTGAAATGCAAAACATGGAAGCAATCATTACTTGATAGTCAATCGCTCAGTGTTATATCGAGATCTTACTGAAATCTTAGATTATAGTAGGTTTATGTAAGTGGGAAGGGAAAGAAAAAAGCTAGACCTTTCTGAAGAAAGACGAGGATGCTAAGGTAGTTCTAGTGAAGAGTGAATCACAGGTGCATAGCTTACTTCAAAGTGCATGACTAATTAATAGTTATCTCATTTGTTTGTCTCTTTTTTTGGTATATTTCCTGTCGTTTGTTAAAAACATATAGATTTAATTTTTAAAGTTACATTTTTACTGTAAAGCATGCTCATGAACTATTAATACACAACACCCCATACGAAGTTTCTAGCAAACACTCATCAATTCTTCGCATAATTCGCACATTCACACATACACCCATACTCTATGAATCAAAACTTCTGCATATTCATGTAAAAAGGATATTATTGGGCATTCTACTCCACCTTCCGTTCCATCGGCTCACTCCGTTCGCCTCGTCACTCTCGGTGGAGTAGAATGCCCAATAATATAAACGAAATTCTACATATAGTAAAATACTGGTTTGGCGCCTATTCCACCCGATGGAACGGAAGGTGGAGTAGAAATCTTTCATAGTGGAGTAAAATACTGCGCCTATTCCACTATTTTAGTTCTAAAACGCAATATAAGCTTACCTCGATCAACTGCTGCAGATTCTCGGATTGAATACTAAACCACGACTTTATATTATATAGTTCACAAGTTTTATAACAACAAGTTTCACACATAATTCGTTTGCCAATTGAACTACATACACGAACATAGTAAGCTAAAATTCAGGACAGTTTGTCTCATGTCTCTTCACAAAGCAAGAAATAGCATACACCTACAGGCACACACACATTCTATTTATATGACCCCAGATTGGGCACCAAGGACATCTGAACTTTAGGATACCGTAAACATTAAACTAAAATTTGGGTCAGATTGACTCTTGTCTCTTCACAGAGCAAGAAATAGCATGCACCTACAGGCACAAGCTCATTCTATTTCCATGACCCCAGATTGGGCACCAAGGACAACCAAATGTTAATTTAATTTATTCATACACGTAAACAATCAACTACTGGTTTTAGTAAGCTAAAATTCAGGACAGTTTGTCTCATGTCTCTTCACAAAGCAAGAAATAGCATGCACCTACGGGCACACGCACATTCTATTTCTATGACCCCAGATTGGGCACCAAGGACATCTGAACTTTAGGATACCGTAAACATTAAACTAAAATTTGGGTCAGATTGACTCTTGTCTCTTCACAGAGCAAGAAATAGCATGCACCTACAGGCACAAGCTCATTCTATTTCCATGACCCTAGATTGGGCACCAAGGACAACCAAATGTTAATTTAATTTATTCATACAGCTAACACTACCTTACACGCTAACAATCAACTACTGGTTGCTCTGCTGTTACTCCGCGTTGCGCTTGATTAATTAAGATGCTTTCACACTCATACATTCGCCTTCGAAACGGTTCATGCGCCGTCCCGTGGCTATTTATTGTGCTATACTCTTTGTAAACCGCCTGACGACGGCGTCGGAAACGATCGTATTAATTTTTCACAGTATAGGTGTAAATGAGTCTTTAAAATCTCGGACTGCAAAATTGCATTATGTAAAGCTGAATTCGAACTTTATCGTTGTTACGTGAGGTGTATGTGTGAGTGAGTAATTTCCATGTATTCAACAATTACATTGTAAGATGATCGCCGCGCATGTTGCAGTATTTGATTAAAATTTGATTTTTATAGAATTTTATATTTCTCTCTCTTTTGTTTATTATTTTATGTTTTATAATAAGGTGTTAGTTCTATCAATTTAGGATTGTTTGAAAGATGATTCTTAGTATCAGTACTGAACCTTTGCATGAAATGATTATAAAAAGTTCGTTTAAGCCGTTGGATGATTTTATAACAATTTAAAGTTTACTGCAACATACCTGTTAACTTACTTTTTGACATGGGTTCGCCTACATGTATTGTTCTGGACAAAAAAAAAATCAGGATATTTTACTTTCGGCTCTTCTTAACTTGCAGATTATTTTTTTTAATTTCATATTGATTTATGTTGTTGCATGACAACAGAGTCTAATAATACGGTTTATTAAACAAACATACATACTTTATTATAATACCTATTGTATTTATTACAAGTAACAGCCTGGTATCGGCTTCGCCTTTGTCGGTGAGCGTTAGAGCTGGTTTTATATTTCGTTTCTCACGATAAAATTGCAATTTGACAGAAGGGTTTTCAATCAATACGGTTTAATTTGTCGTAAGTATCATAAAATAGTTACACACCTGTAAGGACATGTAGTTAAGGTTTAATTTTGATATGAAGTAAATATTGCTGAAATGGTATTTTTTTATGTATATAACCAATCAATTTCGATCTTATAATTACATTCGCTCCAGTATCTTCCAGTGATCCACTTACCTTTTTCGTTACATATTACGTCATCCTACAACTATAAAATGTGAGTAAGTACTACTAAGTTTATTGAATATTTTAATGTGTAATCGGTACTCAGCTACGGACCTGGTTTCTGCCTGCCGGCTGGTGTTACTATCAACATCATACCATCCATGTCATCTTCTAGCGAGCTATATTCCATCTGAATATTTTAATGTTTAATCGGTACTCAGCTACGGACCTGGTTTCTGCCTGCCGGCTGGTGTTACTATCACCATCATACCATCCATGTCATCTTCTAGCGAGCTATATTCCATTGAAACTTTCCTCTTCATAATTATTGAGGTTGCATATAGAATTAATCTTAGTGTATTCTATTTCAGGTCTGACTCGGAATCGGAATACCAATCACCACGGTCCACAGCTACAGTAGTCGAGGTGATAAAAAGCAGCCAAAGAAAAAGGCGGTGAAGCGCCAAACACCAGAAAGCACCGCCCACCCGTCAAACTCTAAGTCAAGGTAATTTATATTACTGCTTGTATGTTTAGTTGTTTGTTGAGTATGATAATTCAATTTAAATGTTATGTGCACTGGTACATGATGGTTAGGACACTTGGAACAGTTACTTCATTAGGTATTCTTATTGAAATTATTATATCCAAATATATACCACGTTTATCGCGTCTATCACGCTTTGTATTCCCCATAGGATTCAGCAGAGGTGTATCACCTTAATTTCTTTAGTTAAGAAATAAATGTAATTTATTATAAATTAAAATATGTGTAATTGTTTACAGAAAAAGACGCAGCTTGAGCTCGGACCTCTTTGGTCTGGAGGACGTACAGAAGACGACGACCTAAAGCGGGGACTTCGGTTCATCGCTCATCAGCCGTGTGCCCACGGTAAAGTACGTCGAGCGGCAGACCTTAGGGGAGACTTCTACGTGGAAGTCAAGGTTTATGCGAAAGACGAAGTTGCCTCAACCCCCAAGGAAGAACGGTGGAAAAAAGCCCAGGTCGTTTTAAAAGCACAGTTAGATCGTAACACTCCCCAATGGGATGGGCTGCAAATGTTTATGAGAGCAACTCACGACAAATCCGAGGCTGTCTTTTACAGCGATAGTATAAATTAAAAAAAAAAATAACGTAGTTGTAAATTGTTGGGGACACCAAATTAATTGTATCGTTATTGCAGAATCTAATAGTATGTAAATCTAAACCTATTTTAGCATACAAAATTAACTGACGTAATAATTATCTAAAATGCCTTTCTGTACCGTTTGTAACACCTCTGTTGAGCGCAGTCACTGGACAGGTCATCTACGTAGTACTAATCATAAAAACAAAAATATTTCGCATTTTTGCGAAGGTGTTGAAATAATCCATTCTGCATTTCGGAATCGTATAGCTTCTTATAGAATTGTTGATCCGTCTGAGAATTATTCTCTAGAATCATTTTTTAATAATATTCAGAACAAAATTAAAACGTTAATTGATATGTCTCTTAAAGAACACACTTGTTTAAAAGTTAACTTCGAATATTTCGCTTTGTTTTTAATGGTTAAAAATGATTCTCAGGAGATGAAATCATTTGCCACAAAAAACTTTACTTTGCATCAGAATTATGAATTGGATTCATTATTGGCTCAAGTCAAAAACACTTTAACAAAAAAGATAGAAGAATTTCAGGACCGAGACAGTGGATGGACGTTTTTGAACAATTCCCATTTGGAAATTAATGTTAACCTTTGCGCGGTTCAGGTTTTGTCGAATTACCTGTATCAATAAAATCGAAAAAAGCATGTATTAATATCCGCAATAATGATGAGTATTGTTTTTTATGGTCCGTTGTTGCTGCTTTATCCTGCTAAAAATCATCCTGAAAGAGTATCGTCTTACCCTGATTTTCGTAACGTGTTAAATGTAAAGGATATATCATTCCCAATGAATTTTTCAGATGTTACGCGATTTGAGGGGAATAACCCTGAAATTTGTATTTATATTTATGGTTTAAAAAATAATACCATCGTAGAACCTCTTTACAAACCAAAAACCTTAAACGGCAAGGTGATTCGTTTACTTTATTTCGAAAGTGATGATTTATCACATTACTGTCTTATTAAAGACTTACCACGACTTGTTAAGAATCAAATAACAAAACACCACAGTAAACAGTAATTTGTGACGTTTGTTTACTGTTTTTTAATTCATGCGACGATCTTAGTTCACATAATTGTGGAGGTGTCGCCACGGAACTGCCTCCAAAAGGTTCTTTCATACAGTTTGAAAATTATAACAGAAAGCAGACTGTACCATTTGTTATACACGCAGATTTTGAAACAATGCTAGAACGGTATGAATCTTGTGACCGTGATCTCACTAAGGCGAGCACTGTAACGCGACAGCGACACGTGCCTATAGCTTACGCTTACCATATTACGTGTGCGCTAGACGAAAGCCACAATCGTTACGTTTCTTATCGCGGTTCGGATTGTGTATCTAATTTTGTGAAGTCTATTTATAAAGATGCACAAAAAATTTATACTATTTAAAAAAATAATGTTCCTATGATATACTCAGATGATAATGCTCACAACTTTGAAAACGCGATGACTTGTCATATTTGTGATCACTTCTTGTTCGGCGACAGGGTTCGTGATCATTGTCACTTGACTGGAAAGTATCGTGGCGCAGCTCATAGTTACTGTAACCTACAATACAGATTACCAACATTTTTACCAGTATTCTTTCATAATTTGTCCGGATACGATTGTCACCTTTTTATAAAAGAATTAGGTGAAGCTCCTGGAGCTATTAAAGTGATACCGAAAACAAAAGAAAACTATATTTCATTCACAAAGTTTATTCCGATTTCACCTGAGGAAAGCATTCAGGTTCGGTTTGTAGATTCTTTAAAGTTTTTAGGCACTAGTTTAGAAAAGTTGGTTAGTACCATGAAAAAAACAAGACTTCAAGCAATTAAAATCTTATTTTCCTAATAAAACACAATTTAACCTACTCACCCGTAAAGGAGTGTATCCCTATGACTATATAATATGTCTCAATGGGGTCGATATAAAGAAAAATGTTTGCCGTCAAGAAAATGTTTTTTTAACTCTTTGATTAATGAGTCAATTACTGACGAAGACTATGAACACGCTCGTTCCGTTTGGTCAGTATTTAATATTCGAAACATGGGTATGTACACCGATATATATCTTAAAACAGACGTTCTGTTGCTAACAGATGTATTTGAAAATTTTCGAAAAACTTGTAAACGACATTACAATCTCGATCCCGCGTTCTATCTTACAGCACCAAGTCTATCTTTTGATGCAATGCTTTTAAAAACAGGAGTTCAATTAGAATTAATTAGCGATGTAGAAATTTTTAGAATGATACAACAAGGTATTCGTGGAGGTGTTTGTATGTGTTCCAAAAGACATGCAAAAGCCAATCATAAATATTTAGATAACTACGATCCAACCCGTCCAAATTCATTAATATTTATTTGGACTGTAACAATTTATACGGTTACAGCATGTGTCAATCCCTGCCCTATTCCAGTTTTAGATTTATGAATATAATGTGTTAATTTATAATTATCCTTGGATATTATGGTGAACAGTAAAACTGTAACCAAAATTGTGTTGCTCTGCAAAGAGAAATTTTATTTTATTACTTAAACTAGTTTTAACAGTTTTACAAAACATTCTTTGACATTACTTAATTAATCACTAATTTTACCTGCAATGAGAAACAACATTTAAAGCTATTGTTTCATCAGTTCTTATTAATCACTATTATTTAAATATTCAAATTACAATATAATTCTCACTTTTCATCTATCTTTTGTATCCATCATACAATATGGCAGCGCGCTCCATAGAATCAAACAAGTTCACAGATAAATTATATATCAAAGTTATTACGCGGCAAATTCAAACTGTACAAACTAAATGAAGTGTCACGCACTTTGTTTACATCTCCCCTACCCCTTCTAAATTACAAAATATTACTGTTTTACTCTACTACTGGAATAAGTTTAGTAATATGGAAGAGATTCGACTCTGACTTTTTGTGACCCGTGTTTACCTTGTAAATTGAATTGGATATTTTGTCTACAATTTGATAGGGTCCTATTTTCAATTCATCTAGTCTATTTAACCGGTTTCCGTTTTCAACATATACACAATCTCCGACTTTTAGTTCTAAATGTTCTCTGTTTTTATCAAATCTTTGTTTATTATAATTGTGGGATTTTATACTATTTTCTAAGGCAATTTTTCGGTCTCGCAATACATGATTATGTGTTATATTTTGTTTCAGTTCATCCGGTAGAATGTCAACATTTTTTCCCTCCAATAAATATTTTGGAGAGAACCCTGTTACACTATGTTCAGTTTCGTTATATTTTTCAGTGCATTCGTGAGCAATAGTTGTCCAAGCAATTTTGTCCCTCCTTTCATTAATCTTGCAACGAATTTTATTAACCAACGTTTGGTTTAACCTTTCGTTCAATCCATTTGAAAATGGCGCATTTACTGCAGTGAAAACTATAGGTATATCCTGCTTTTCTAAAAAAAATATGAAATCCTTTGAATTTATGCCTGGATATTGATCTGATAGAATCAAGTCAATTTTATAATCTTGTGTTACTTTTTGGACAAGTTTTATAAAATCCTTCGCACTCTGGGTTTTGGATGTCAAAATATACGCCTATATTTTGACATCCAAAACCCAGAGTGAAGTGATCTACTAGAAGATGCAAATATGTTTTGGTTGATCGAGCACCACCAAATCCCCCTATGGTGTCTATAGACACTATTTCGAACGGATAGGTAGCGGGACCTAAGTGAGACATTAGTCCAAACTTGTATTTTCCTCTAGATTTATTTTTTATACAGACATTGCAGTTTTCACAATTTTTTTTTATATTATCCGATAAATTTTTAGCTTGATAAAAGGGTTTAATCTTATTTTCCATTTGTTGTTTTCCTATGTGACAGTAGTAGTGATGTACATGTTTTATAATCTTTTTACTAAACTCCTCAGTTAGTACAATCTTTTCACTTTTTCCTATCTTTTTACCTATTATGTTTGAAAATGAGTTTATTTATATTTTGTTTTATAATAATAATATATGCTTTATTTCAGACTACATATACAAGTACACACAATCCATATAATGTTAGTAAAACTATGTTAGTAAACTTTTAAAAACTAAAACTGACGTGGCCCAACACACATTGGCACGTGCCTCCGCACCCAGTGTCTTATAAAGGGACTGTCTACTTTGTCCAATAATGTGTTTAGGATGCTGTTGGAGCTTCCGCGCAACCTGCCCATTATTGACGCTGTTCTCTTCCTCATAATTGCATGAAAATCGTCAACACGGGCTTCCGCGAACATCTGCGAAGCGCTGCAGAAGCGCGGAAGCCCCATCAACATCCTAAACCCATTATTATATTGAACGCGCAGGACGTTGTAGGCCCTCTGAGTATATTTCACCCACAAGCTGCACGTGTAGAAGGTTTGGCAGTATGCCTTGAAGAGTGTGACTTTTACACCTTTACTACAGCGCGCAAACCTGCGGGCTACCATATTACATCGAACTGCCAACGCCCTCCGCTCCCTCTCTATATCAGCATCGTCAGATAAGTCCTCCGTGACTACGTGCCCTAGGTATTTAAATTTTGTGACCCTTTGTAGTGGTTTACCGCTTAAAGTCACTGGAGGAACATTGTCCAACGAGCTAGACTTCGATTTAAAAATCAAAAGCTCACTTTTTTTGACATTATATATGAGTCCATGTGACACAGCATAGGACTCACAAACAGCTAACAACTTTCTGAGCGCACTGATTGATGGACTCAGCAAGACCATGTCATCTGCGTAGCTGAGATTATTCACCATAGTACCATCAATCGAGCACCCGACGTTGGTCTCGCTGAGCTCACCAATCAACTGGTTAATGTAAACATTAAAGAGGGTCGGGGAGGTCAGTCCACCCTGTCTGACACCACACTCCAAGACGTATTTCTCAGAGTGAGCACCTGCCCATCTGACACTGTTTGTCTGCGAGCCATACCAAAATTTCAGTACATTAATAAGCTCCTCGGGTACCTCTAGAAGTTTAAGCTTCGGCCAAAGCTTGTCGTAACAAACCAAGTCAAAAGCCTTGGAGAGGTCAAGAAAAGCAGCATAGACTGGCGTTTCCCTATCCGTGTAATACTTGACCGTCTGCTTAAGCGCCAGGATAGCGGTCTCGGTTGATAACGCCTTCCTAAAACCAAATTGAGCATCACTCAACTTTAAATACTCATCAAGCCGGCGCTCAAGCAGACCATCAAACACCTTTCCAATAATAGCGGCCAACGAGATGGGCCTGTAGTTGGTTTTGTCCGCTATGTCGCCTGTCCTATTTTTAACCACGGGCACCACCACGCTCTCCATAAGCTCCACTGGTAGATAGGTATGACGGATACAAAACGCATACAACATTGCTAAAACCCGGTAAATGTGAGGTCCCGCATGCAGCAGATGCTCAACACCAAGCCCATCGTGTCCCGGCGACTTCCCTCTAGACAAACTTCCTACCACTTTCTTCACCTCCTTAGCAGTACACCCAAGAGGAAACACCGCCGGCACACTAGCTTCATCCATACCCCGAGCTTCTGTCAGTGAGGAAGATACCGCAAAGTTTAGTAGTAAAGCACCGCAAAGGTTAGTATTATATTATATATTATTATTATATTATATTTGCCCGGAGAATATATTATTTTAAAATTGAACTGCGACAAATAATAAGTTAAATCTCCCAGTTCTTCGTCCGTTCTGGCTTTAAGAGTCCTCTTACATTTTTTACGCAAATTCATGATTTTTGACGCTGTAATTTTCAGCAGTTGTAAGATATTTTAATTATTTGTTTAAGAATAACGATAGTACCATTCTCTTTCTTGTAAATTGGAGTTACACATTTTCATTTTTCTTTTCGTGTAATTTACTATAAATATTTTACGAACACAGTTTGCAAGAAAAATCGTTGGCGATGGAACTTTGACGCTCAAATTCACATTGTTACACTCAATTCTTATAAATGCTAAAATTACAAAAAGATACTTTGAATGTTTTACTTGTTTATTGGAGTTCTAGAATTCCTTTAAATTCCTTGAGTTTTTATGGAAAAAATCCTAAAGAAAGCCTAATTTAAGCCATAAATGTCTTGATTCAGAGTCCATTATACTCCAAATTAACGCAACTTTATCAAATAAACTAATATGATATAAAACTTCAATCTACAATGAATACGTTTCATTAGTTTTCGTTTCTCAATTTAATAAAACAAAATTGCAATAAATAAAGTTATAATGCTATATATTCTGCGTCAATTCGGCGCGCCCCTCAGTCCCGCGCGAGCGCTTGACGAGGCAGGACCTGTCGCCGAATTTTTCGCGCGCAATCGTCCGGAGATCGCTACTATTATCGACTCGTGTACGCCGATTGAAATAATTTCATCCAGTAAGTAATTTTTTACATCATATATATTTTTTTTTTAGTATGAGTAAGATAAAGGTAATCAATATTAGTACCTACCTACATATTAGACTTTAATTTTTATCTTTTATTTATAGGTAGGTATGGGTCGAAAAACACCACTGTACGCCTGCATAAAAAAAAGGAAGAGGCATAATTATGCCCGCTTACAGACAGCATTACAAGTTAGAATGTCACGAAAAAGGTAAACTAATACACGATGTTATTAATTTAAACAGTATAACAAAACACTTAAGTGCCTGCCTAAAATATACATTTTATAATAAAACAAATATAAATCAGTATTTTCTTTTCTAGGACATCTGAAACATCTGTAGAAAGTAAAAATATGGTAGTAGAACCAACAGTGGAGGAATCGTCTACTTTCGATCAGGTAAAGTTGGTACCTAGCTACCCGTCCATTACTGGGTTATGCTATTCTCTATAACAGGGGTTCCCTAAGGTCAAAAAAAAAATGTTACCGAAGTTGAAGACATTTTACTATAACTGTATACTTCCCGAGTTAATTGATCCACGTAAAGCACGATCAATGCCATTACGAGAGATATTTTTGTAATTTTTTTATTAAACTTTATAATATATTTTTATTTTGTGGACTCTCTTCGAGTGTTTTGATTGAAACTCATCCCAGATTACCTGCATCATAGTTTTCACTCTGGATTAAAAAAAATATCATCCTATTCAGATTAGTATCAAAATTGTTTCGTGGACCATAGTTATAGTCCAACGCACACCAACGTAACTTCTTAAGAGGACTCTTAACGCATTATTTTCGGGAGATATCAAATATCTCGAAGCTAAACAGATACATTACAATCTTACATCGTTAAATTTTTAATTATCCGAAAGCTGTCCCTGATTGGTCGGTCTTACAGTGGCTCGTTCTATGCCTATAGACTTAATATCATTATCAAATAAGATCTTTAAGGTTCACATTCATAAAATATATGAAAACAAGGAAAATGTATGTAATTTAGGTTATATTCGTTGACTAAAACTTATTTATTGTTCAAACTTCACTTCTTAGGTTAATTGCAGATTCAGTTTTACTTCCACAACAATAACATATAACTAACTTTAACTCACAGGTTATTTTTAACACGAAATTAAATTAAAATCACCAGAATAGTTTGTTTACATTCGACATCAAACGAATTATCAAACAAATAATTATGGCGGCACCGGGCACATGACGTTCAACCAATCAGCGCTCGAGATGCTTTCCGTTCTATACCATTTAACAGTCTAATAGACTGAATAAAAAAAAACTTTTTCAGAAATGTAACCAAAGTGCATTACGATTATATCGGCTCAAGATTGTTTAGTCCGTCTCAACACTAGCGCTACACTGGTTGCGTTGTGTATGTGTGAATAGCTACGCACACATGAACATTGCTCCCGTCTTTTACCTAAACTCGAGCGTTCGAATTATGTGAAACGGCTCTTAATATTCATTTTTTCTAAAGGTTTGTGATCTGAAAAAACCGTGAATGTTTTTCCTATAAGCCAGTGTTGCCAGTATTTTACCGCCTCTTTTATTGCCAAACATTCAAAATATATGGCTTTTTTCTTTTTTTGGGAGTTGTTTAATTTTTTGGAAAAATATGCACAAGGCTTTTCATCACCGTTGGGTTGAATTTGTTTTAAAATCGCACCTATACCTTGTATGCTAGCATCTGTATAAATATGTATTGGCAAGTCTGGATCAAAGCTGGCAAGAATTGGTTTTGAGCAAAGTAGTTTTTTTATAGTATCAAAGGATTCTTGACATTTATCGGACCAAACGAATTTTTCTCCTTTTCTTAATAAATTATGTAAAGGATCCCGTATAATTGAAATATTTGGTACATATTTTCCATAGAAATTAATTTTTCCTAAAAATTGTCGGACGTTTTTTTCTGTTTTTGGATTTGGAAATTCTTTTATGGCAATTAAATTATCTTTTATTTATTTATTTAACTATTTATGTACACACATAATAAACAGACAAGAAGAAAAGAACAGAAAAAAACGTACAAAGGTGATGCTTATTTCTAAAGAAATCTCTTCCAGCACACCTGCGATAGAAAAGTAGATAAGAGATGTAGACACCGTGTGTAAAATTCAAGAGAAAGTAAAATACATAAAATCAACACAATTCACTTAATAAACTAGAACAAATAATAATAATATGATCATACACTTACATACAAATATAAATACTACATACATAATATAAACTACCTACTTCATAAATATATATCGAAATAAATACATACACAACTATGACGAAGTGTTTTAATGGAGTGACAGTATTGTTTTTTATTATGTGCCCTAGATATTTTACAGAGTCCTGTGCAAAGTTACATTTCGTGAATTTTAATTTAAAACCTTCTTTTAAAATTGCTTCCAATAACAAAGATATGTGCTCAATGTGTTTTTCGAACGTTTCAGAAAATACTAAAATATCGTCAATGTAATTGACAGTAAAATTTGACAGTTTATGCTTTCTTATAATGCTACTCAAAATTCTCTGAAAAATAGCGGGAGAAGTTTTTAAACCAAAAGGTAAACAAGTCCATTGAAAGTGTGCCTCTTGAGTAACAAATGCAGTTTTGTGTCTATCTTCAATTTTAAGAGGTATGGACCAGAACGCTGAGTTTACATCGAATGTTGAAAAAAATTTACATTTCCTTGTTTTAACCATTAGATCCTCGATTAGCGGAAATGGTTGCGATTGGGGAACTACAATTTTATTTAATTCGCGAAAATCTATACAAAGCCTTGACCTCCTTCCCACTTCTTTTTTAAATGCTAGTGTTACCGGAGCGGCAAAAGGGCTATATGACTCCTCGATTAAATTATTTTTTAGTAATTGTGATATTTGATGTTCAATTTCTTTCATATCCTCAATAGAGCACCTATACGGTCTTTTAGTACAGTATTTATCTATCAACAAATCAATATGGGCTTCATAACCTTTTACAGTAATTATATCATATTTGTCTTTAGCAAATACTGAATTATATTTGCATATCAATTTATCAATATCAGATTTTTCCTGATGATCTAAATTATTTACTGAAATATCAAAATTATCAACTACTAAATTTTCATTAAAGTTTATTAACCCCCGACGAAAAAGAGGGTTGTTATAAGTTTAACGTGTGTATCTGTGTATCTGTGTATCTGTGTGTCTGTCTGCGCCATCGTAGCTGCCAAACGGCTGAACCGATTTTGATATTTTTGGTTTTGTTTGAAAGGTGACTTAATCGAGAGTGTTCTTAGCTATGATTCAAGAAAATCGGTTCAGCCGTTTGAAAATTATCAGCTCTTTTCTAGTTGATGAATGGATGTGAGCATCTTCCACAGGTCTAATCGATTGGAAATTTAGAATTCTCTTATTTCAATGATATGAAAAGAATATATGTAGTAACCTTGAGCTGATGCTGCAGCATCACCTGGAATTTGCAGGATACCCAACTCCCTCAAGAACTTACAGCAGAGGTATCGTGTTTGTACTCATTGGAAAGGTCTCAACAAATAGGTTACAGATAGATGGTGATCAAAGTCTGATGATGGAGTAGGAAAGATAAATGAGAGTGAATTAGTAGGTAACAAGCTTCACTGTGGCAAAAGACGTACAGCTACGCAGATTTCGGCGAGCTGCGTCTTGATCGTAGCGTTTCTACTAGTGATATAATATAAAATTTAAAAAGCTGGAAATAAAAATTAAATTAAAAATTTAAAAAACCCCCGACAAAAACAAAGCGTCTAAAAAGTAAAAAATTAACCCCCGACGGAAAAAGAGGGGTGTTATAAGTTTAACGTGTGTATCTGTGTGTCTGTCTGTGCCATCGTAGCTGCCAAACGGCTGAACCGATTTTGATTTTTTTGGTTTTGTTTGAAAGGTGACTTAATCGAGAGTGTTCTTAGCTATGATTCAAGAAAATCGGTTCAGCCGTTTGAAAATGATCAGCTCTTTTCTAGTTGATGAATGGATGTGATCTTCCACAGGTCTAATCGATTGGAAATTTAGAATTCTCTTATTTCAATGATATGAAAAGAATATATGTAGTAACCTTGAGCTGATGCTGCAGCATCACCTGGAATTTGCAGGATACCCAACTCCCTTAAGAACTTACAGCAGAGGTATCGTGTTTGTACTCATTGGAAAGGTCTCAACAAATGGGTTACAGATAGATGGTGATCAAAGTCTGATGATGGAGTAGGAAAGATGAATGAGAGTGAATTAGTAGGTAACAAGCTTCACTGTGGCAAAAAACGTACAGCTACGCAGATTTCGGCGAGCTGCGTCTTGATCGTAGCGTTTCTACTAGTGATATAATATAAAATTTAAAAAGCTGGAAATAAAATTAAATTAAAAATTTAAAAAACCCCCGACAAAAACAAAGCGTCTAAAAAGTAAAAAAATAATATCATAAAAGTTGTAGGTAATATTTTGATCCAAGCGTCGTCGTGTCGGGGGACGGCTAATGAAAATAGGAAGTTAACAGCAGCTATCCTTTCTACAACAGCATACATTCATTATGCCTAGTGTGTGTTGGCGTTTGCATTAGCCGTCCCCCGACACGACGACGCTTGGATCAAAATATTACCTACAACTTTTATGATATTATTTTTTTACTTTTTAGACGCTTTGTTTTTGTCGGGGGTTTTTTAAATTTTTAATTTAATTTTATACTCATTAATGATAGTTTCATTTTTACATTTCTTTGTAATATCCACACCTTTTTTTCCTATACCTTGTTTATTCCCTATGTCACTACCTGAACTGCCAGGAATTTCTTTAGTGTTTATAGGTTGCTTTTCTTTATTTTTTATGTATTTTTTATTATTATTGCTGAGCACATTTTGGGTGATATTTAAATTCTCATTTTGAGTTAAATGAAATTGTTGTCTAACCCAACTAGGAAATCATAGTCGAAATTGTCTTCATCTATAACAAAAATATTAACCTGTTTTTCAATTTCAAAAATTTTAATTTTTAAAGTTACCATTCCTATTGATTTTTTTACGCCATTAATTGTTTTTAAACCTGCATTTTTATCATAAGTAGGTATTTTTTTTAAAGATAATAACCTTGAATTTATTAAGGACACATTAGATCCTGAATCATAGATTCCTGATGTTTCCAAAGTGTCATTTATTAGTAATTTAATTTTTATTAATGGCGGCACTATTAGTTTTTTGAATCAATTTCATTTAATTCTATCTCTAATTCAGAATTGTTGACTTATTTGATCTTTTTTTGGTATCATTTTATAATTATTTTTAATTTTGAACCAACATTGGGATTCAGGGTGGTAACGGATACCTTTATTCTCTTTTTCACAAATTTTACACGGACTAACCACGGACTTCACATTTTTCTCTTTAATTTTACTTTCGGACGTTCCTATTTTTTTATCGAATGATTTTTTGTTTACCATATGCTCTACACTTCTTAAATTATTAAATAAGTCTTCAGTTTCTTTTAAACTATTCCTATCAATCTTATCTGCAATAAAATTTGGCAATCCGGTGGCGATCAGATCAATTAGAGTGAGTTTATCTATGGACTTATTTATTTCCAATAGTAGTCTCTCTTTCTTTAACGCATACTCCAGTAGTGAGCCCTGTCTGTATTTAAATAACATTGCATACCTGACCGGTGACCAACCCTTATCTGCATATGTTTCACAAAAGTTCTTTTCCACACTGCCCATTCTGAATTTATTGCATGCTTTATAAGCATGGAACTATACCAGTCTAAACAAGAATTTTCTATAAATAACCTAAAAATTTCAATTTTTTTGACATCTTCTTCTATTCCTATACGAACACATTCCACTTCAAAGGTAGTCATCCACTGGGACACGTTAGTAATCTTGCTATTGAATTTTTCTTTAACAATTTTTTCTACCATTTTCCCCATAATATAAGGTTTTGATGAATCTTTCTTTTTTTCAGCGAAGCTTTCCATGATTCTCGCTAGAAATTCTTCTGAAATTCCTGTTGTAGAAGTTTGAGGTTTTGTTTGTTCCTCCAATAGGTATCCCATAAATTGTTTATTTCCATCTTCATCACAATAAAGCGCATTCGTCTCCGGCTTGATGGAAATCCACACCTGTCGTTTCTCATGCTGTTTTTGTAATGTAGCCTTTACTTTCTGAAAGATTTCGGTCTGTACTATTCCATCATGTAATTTTACAGGTTGTAACTTATCTGGGATCGCAAAGGTTCGGCCATCTAAATCCGTGATTGTCGTTACACAAATAATATTTGTTTTCACATCTTCGCCGGCTTTGACCATGAACTCGAATCTTAATTTTTCCATTATTCCTGGTAATCAGCTGTAGAAATGTTGTTTTATAATGTGTTAATTTATAATTATCCTTGGATATTATGGTGAACAGTAAAACTATAATTTCTAATTTATGTCTGTAATTTTTATGGTGTACATAATAAAGAGTATTCTATCTATCTATCTATAACCAAAATTGTGTTGCTCTGCAAAGAGAAATTTTATTTTATTACTTAAACTAGTTTTAACAGTTTTACAAAACATTCTTTGACATTACTTAATTAATCACTAATTTTACCTGCAATGAGAAACAATATTTAAAGCTATTGTTTCATCAGTTCTTATTAATCACTATTATTTAAATATTCAAATTACAATATAATTCTCACTTTTCATCTATCTTTTGTATCCATCATACAATATGGCAGCGCGCTCCATAGAATCAAACAAGTTCACAGATAAATTATACATCAAAGTTATTACGCGGCAAATTCAAACTGTACAAACTAAATGAAGTGTCACTCACTTTGTTTACATGAATAGACAGGAAATATATTTTCTACAAACGAATTTGACAGACATCAGTGATACCTCGGAAAACGGCTACATTCTTGAAGTTGATTTAATATATCCGGAAAAATTGCACAATGAACACAATGATTTTCCATTTTGTCCAGAAAAATGCATACCACCTGGTGGTAAAAATAAAAAACTAGTACCGAATTTGTTTGACAAATATCACTATGTAATTCATTACGTTCATTTTAAAAAATGCTTACAATACGGTTTAATATTGAGAAGGATCCATCGCGTTATTATGTTTAAGCAAAGTTGTTTTTTAAAGCGATATATTGATATTAACACTCAGTTACGTCAAAAAGCAGAGTCAACGTTTGAACAAGATTTTTTCAAATTATTAAACAATAGTATTTTTGGAAAAACCTTAGAAAATAATGAAAATCGAATAGATGTTAAGTTAATAAACAAGTGGTGTGACTCAAACAATAAAACAAAAAAGACTAATTGTGCTGAGAAATTGATAGCTAGTCCATATTTTCACAGCGCCTCTGTATTTTCTGATGATCTAGTAGCAATCCAAATGAAGCCTTTGCGTGTTATACTTAATAAACTAATATGTACAATTTTCACTACTCTATCATGAAACCTTTTTATGGTAATGGAATTGAATTGTGCTATACTGACACAGATAGTCTAATTTACGATGTACAGAGTAATAACGTTTATAAAGATTTCAAGCTCAATTTTTTAAAATATATCGATACCTCTAATTATGACTTAAACAATGAATTTGATTTGCCTATTATTAATAAGAAGATTCCAGGACTTTTTAAGGACGAAATGGGGGGCAAAGTTATCAAAGAATTTGTAGGACTGCGCTCAAAGCTTTATTGTATTAAAACCTTATACAAAACAATTAAAAAAGCCAAAGGTACAAAAAAATGTGTAACGAAAAATTTCAGTATGTTTGATTATAAAAATGTTTTATACAATTGCAATGTTATTCGCAAAAAAAATGTATTGTTTAGGTCAATAAAACATGAAATATTCACTCAGAATGTAAATAAAATAGCACTTTCAAGCAATGATGATAAACGGTTGCTATCATCAGATAAAGTATCTACTTTAGCTTGGGGTAATGCAAATATATTTATGTGATGCATTACCATAATTTTAGATGTAATTAGGAACCTGCAGTAGTTACGTGTTACATTTAAAACATAAATATGATTGTAAAACTATGTTATTCTAATTGGAAAGTTAGATAATCTTACAACCTACCTACTATCATACTTACTATTATAAAAAGTTTGTGAGGATAGGTGGCTGGATGTTTGTTACTCTTATAGTGTGAAATGTAATATTGTTGTGTATGTAATTCTAAAATTTGTGTATTCTTGGTGTCCCTTGTACTAGTTAGTTCCAAATTAACTTTAGTAAAATATCTGTATTATATATTAATTTACTTAAATAAACTATATGTATGTTCATAATAATAATCTGTTTCATTTCCATTCCTGATAATGAAGCGCATTGCGCTGACTGCATTGTGTAATATAACACTGATCAGGTGCGCGCGCATGTCTCTTCATGTCGCGCCCATCAGGTTGAACTTGTTGAAACATGAAATTGATTCATATCGCAAGGTTTTATGTAGTTTGCATTTCATAATAATATGATATATACATACATCACCAGGCGGTCAGCCGGAGCAGTCATATCACGTCGAATAAAAACGAAACGAATTGTAACTATTGTACAAGTACACATCTACCTATAACGTTATTTCATTATGTTGTTTTATGCAATTATAATTAATTATTATTTCATTTGTTTCAGATCATGTGTGATTCTCCAGATATTATCGACTTCTCACAATACGCTCAAGGTTTTCCGACTCCGAGTTTAAGCTGGCATATCCCGGATTTCCCAGAATAACAAAGACCTATCAACAAGGAGCCTAGAGCAAGACAAGACTTCGGACCTGCCAACAAGAAACCTAGAACAAGACGGGAGTGTCTAAAACAGAAGTCATCTCTGCCTACATGTCAATCATTTGTCATAAACAATGAGAAGAAAAAAGGTTTACGACTGATCCAGGTACAAGTGTTGGATATCGGTGAACAACGAGAACCTGCAAGTGACAATGAGGACGTGGTAATGTTAAGTGCGCAGTATGTAGTGACTGAATCGGTGGACCATGTTATGGAGGAGACGCAATCTTTAATTAATAAAATATCAAAAAAACTTTGTGGGGACGGTTACTTTGTAAAGTATTATTTTGTTTTGATTATTGTGAATGTGAGGACTATGTGGATCATTTTTTATTTTTTGCTCCTCTTTCCCTGTTTTAATGATGGTCTGGCAGTTTTGAGTACTTTCTGCGGCCTACCCAAATGTCCTTTTTTTGGTATTGTTCGTCGAGTCGTTGAGCTCCTTCAGCTCTGAGTTGAGCTCCTCGGTTACTGACAAATGCTTGCACTGACTGGACAGGTCCACTCAAATCTGTGTGGTTCTTTCCTCAAAAGACCATTTCAGACATTAATCTACATGGTCCTCATATGGCTTGACCAAGATTATATCTGGACCTTAAAAGAGACTGCGACCTCTGAGTTTGTTTCGGCCTTTCTTCTCAGAGTAGTCAGATAGGAAACGCCGACCTCATCTAGCTTATTTTATTTTTTTAATAATATGACGTGTAAAAGTGATTGCGATATCCTATTTACAGAATAAACAATTTCATTTCATTTCATTTCATTTCATTTCATTTCATTTCATTTCATTTCATTTCACTATTAATCGGTATCATTATTTTGTAAGTACCTACTTTGTAAGTAGTTTTGTAAGATTTGTAGTAATAAGCAATCATAAATTATGTTAGTAATATTATAGTTATTAGGGTATATTATTATTATTATACGTATGTATAACATTTTCTTATTTGTTTTCTTATTTTTTAGTGTTTAAACATCTTAGGTTTTTATGTTGTGTAAGTTTTGAATGTATAAATTATAAAAAATAAGTAAAAAAGAAGAAAAATACAAATATGTAAGTTTCGTTGTAGTTTGTTTAATCGAGTTGGGATAATGTTCATACATCACAAGTTTGTAAGTTAATTATGTAGGTACATTAGAAAACAGTTACTATTATTTTTGTGTAGGTAGTTATAATTAGTTTGTAATAATTGTAAATAATGCAAAAAATTAAATAAAAATATATTCTTTAAGTATTTAAATTATGTTTTATTTTGTATTAGTTATTTATACTCGAACTCTAAATTAGCTCTAGTTATTAATTTGCTTTCAGATTTTTTTTATTAGAATAATTCGTTTAAAATCATGGTATATTTGATATTTGTAATAAAATTGATAAGAAATATCATTTTTGCTGCAGCTAATTTAAAGTTTGTTATGTAGGTTACTCTGATTATATTAAATAAAACACTCTTAAGTAGATAGACATTTTTTTTATTAACTGTTTAACACAATAATAATTAAAATAAATTAAATACAGACATATTGTTATCAACATACCACTTTCTAATACACACCGCATTACTTAAAGTGCAATTCTTTTTATGGTTCACACAATTAAAATCAGTTTTATTTTTACAGAACTTTTTTTTTAATGTCGCTAAATTAGGACAATCCTTCTCACCTATGTCGATCACTTCACAGTTTGCACATAAGTCTTTAATCCACATAATCTTTTCCAAACCCTTTGTGATAATTTTTTTATTTTCTAACTATGGTAAAATAACGCGTTGAAACTCTTTGTAGTCTATGTACCCCTCATTCCAGTAAATTCCTCGATTTCTTTCTAACCACCTCACCTGCTTTTTTTCTTCTTGTGTTAGATAATGGAATGAATATGGTGGTTTTACCAAGAACGTCTGAGTATGATCCTTACTCGCAATGGTCAATTCTTTAACTATAAAATCATTTGTAGAATCTTTAAATCCTTGGAGTTCCACTATAATGGTATCCGCCTTCATGATATCTTCTTAACAATGTTACTTAATGGTTTGTATTCAACAATGCAATCGTTCAGAATGAGACAGTATGCTGAAGTTTGATCTGGTATCTCTGAATCACTCTCAATTTCTACTCTCACATCCACAACTGGACCTGTCTTTAGATTATCCGCTTGTCTAGAGCAATCGACTACAAACAGCGGTGCTAAATCTCTAAATTGTTTCTCGCTTAGTATGGGCTCCAAGCGACGTCCGTAATACGACTGTTGAAATCTGGTGTATTGCTCGTATAATAAAGCAATTCTATTATTACTAAAACTCACATTTAAGTTTTCATATGGGAAATACGTTGAATTGAGATGATATCTTCTTAACAATGTTACTTAATGGTTTGTATTCAACAATGCAATCGTTCAGAATGAGACAGTATGCTGAAGTTTGATCTGGTATCTCTGAATCACTCTCAATTTCTACTCTCATATCCACAACTGGACCTGTCTTTAGATTATCCGCTTGTCTAGAGCAATCGACTACAAACAGCGGTGCTAAATCTCTAAATTGTTTCTCGCTTAGTATGGGCTCCGAGCGACGTCCGTAATACGACTGTTGAAATCTGGTGTATTGCTCGTATAATAAAGCAATTCTATTATTACTAAAACTCACATTTAAGTTTTCATATGGGAAATACGTTGAATTGAGATACACTCTAACGTCTCGAATATGACAGTGATCGAATTGAGACATGTCAGAACTTGCATTGTTTTTTCTATTTGTCTGTAGACCAATAATAATGTATCTTGGTTTTTCTATTTGAGATGAAGTTTTGATAGACCAGGTATGTTTTGTAGTTTTGGGCAAAGCTGGATATTCGTATAGATCCCAATTTCTGTATATCATTTGAAGTGGACGATCTTTTTCTAATACTTTTAACAACCCAATTTTTTCTTTATCTGATACTTTAAGATGCGGTACGCGCCATATGATTTTGTTGATCTGAACATCATCCACTACTTCGCCAGTATTAAGTTTTACAGCGTTTAAATTAGTGTTACTTCGTAACAATATCAATTCATGTCTACTATTTATCACGACTTTTTTAAAATCTTCAGCAAAACCGAGGAGGTTACGAAGTGGTATAGAAGCAGAAAATCTTCCTCCATTTATATTTTTTATACCATCAATATTCCAGCCCCAGGCATTAGACATTTTTGATTCACTTTCGTTCATTGAAATGAGTGATTTCATGGTTGTTGTTATACCTGCATTTTTTATTTTATCAATCTCCACTCCATTTAGCTCATACCTAATGTCTTGGAACAAGTAGAGTAGAGCATTGTTCGTAAAATTGACACTTGTAGCTTTGTCTTTCGTATCTTTTTTGCTAACGATAACAGTTCCTTCCAACTAAAGGGTGCTAGCTGATGGTAATATGTACAAGTCCTGTTGGTTGATATGTATGCGGATTTCATCGTTCCTGTTGAAACTTGTTACATAGGGCTTGTAGGAATGAAATTC
Organism: Lithophane semibrunnea; assembly: GCA_947363905.1. Taxonomy (NCBI): domain Eukaryota; kingdom Metazoa; phylum Arthropoda; class Insecta; order Lepidoptera; family Noctuidae; genus Lithophane; species Lithophane semibrunnea. Next base: position 4,674,808 of record OX376191.1, on the reverse strand, counting down.
GATTCCTTCTATAGTATTATCGTAAGTCGGAGCCGATAACACGTCTAAGATATTCATTTTAGCAATCCGATCGCTCTAAGGAATGCTTTATTGTCTTTAGTTAATTTTATTTTCTTCTTAGAGAGAGGTCTTATTTGATAGGTAGCTCGAGTAGAACTGATATTCTTTATTAGTTGAGACACATTTTTATTGTAGTCAATCATTTTTTTCTTCTAAGATGCAGATATACCTGCACTTCTTCACCGCGTAAATTGATTAATCATTTGTTTATATCTAACAGTCTAATATGTATGCAGCTTATGTTGTTCTGATTGATTGGAAAGTATATTGCGTTCTTCGGGATTTCTATGATCCTGTATCCAGGTGGCACATTAAGTGCAAATTCGTGAATAATATGACTTGGTTCACCGTTTAAATATGAACCGCTTACAATATCACATTCAATCCTGACTACGGTCGTAGGTAGAATGTTGACTGGAGACTGTGACACATGCCATTTATTTGCTTTCAAGATTTGTTTGTTAAACCCTAATAGTCGTCTAAAAGAGTCTTCTTTGGTAAAATTAATGTCTTTTGTGCAGAATATGGTAGTTTTTAAAGTATTATTATTGCACCGCAGTTTGATCACTGCATCTTTTATTTCGGATTTTAAATGATTGAAATGAAAGAAAAGCATATATTTTATATTACATTTGTATTCCAAAAAGTCCACAAATAATTTAAACATAAATGACCACAGTTGACTGCGTTAAATTTTTGATATCTTGTATAGTTATAAAACACATTACAATTTTTGAAATATTGCATCAATTCCATCGGAGGTTTTAAATTCCCATAGCTATCAAAGTATGTGCAGTGATTGTATACTTTAGCATAAGCTACCCAATGCGTTCCTTTGTTCTTAGAATCATCTAAGTTAACTATACCACATTCAATGCCTTTCGGCTTCCGAGGCAGTCGATCCTTCATGTAGACCCCACGAAAATATGGGATGTCTCTTGAATACTCTCGGATGTCTACATTAGTTAGAGGGCGATTGGGTAGCATATTTTTCAGTTTTTTAAAGATGTTATAAACAATCCTTTACCACTTTTATACGGCTTAATGTATAAACCCTTGCCCAACACTAAATCCTCCATAGCTTTATTATGTCGTTCTGTTTCTTGCAAATTTTGTTTGCTTGCTTTATAATCATTGACGGTTTTTGCAATACCCGCTGCACCACCAGCTAAAGTTTCTAAAGCCGATAAACCAGCGAAAATGGAAATTAAAGATTGAACTCCTCCAGTCTTTGGTATGGGTATTACTCGCGGTACTCGAATTCGATGATGAATGTTTGGAAATAACTTCTTTGCTGTTAAGTAAGCTGCTTTTATTAAAGTCTTATTATCTTTGCATTTGAGTTTCTTAATTTTTGATTTTATTTTTGAAACGAAGCTTTTAAATGTTTTAATACCGGATCCAGACTTTAGTTTCGCTTTCATAACTTTGTTTACTAGCCAAGAGCTTATTTTTTCACCTTTCCCTGCATCTTTTGATTTAAGTCTTTGTTTAGCCATGTTAAGCAGTTGTAAATCGGCTTTGTGGCGATTTGATAAGTCTGTATGGTTTGTATACGCAATGTCGTGTTGCATGCAAGCTTCGTCTAGCGTATTTACGCCTCGGTCACCTCGCGCTAAGCGTATGTGAAATTTGGTTCCTGGTCCGCAATAATTGTATCCTGGCATCATTTGCCAGGATTTTATGTATTACATTGATATTTAGAACTCATTGTCGCTAACTGGAACAAATTTACGAGCAACCGCGCCAAACTGATATAGGCGCCGAACCAGTATTTTACTCCACTATGAAAGATTTCTACTCCACCTTCCGTTCCATCGGGTGGAATAGGCGCCGAACCAGTATTTTACTGTATGTAGAATTTCGTTTATATTATTGGGCATTCTACTCCACCGAGAGTGACGAGGCGAACGGAGTGAGCCGATGGAACGGAAGGTATGCTAGAATATGCTATCGATGCATGGCGTGCTTCCGGGACACTGCCTCCCCACTAGAGAACAGAATTGCCTTGACCATGTTGTCCTGAAGCTTGATAAAACTAAAACCTCAGCATTTGTGGCAGTGCTTAAGAGCCCCTATCAATTTCGCGGTCTAAAAACAGAAAATTCAAGTTTTTTCGGAGTCAATGTTACAATATCCTTAAGATATCTGTTTTGTTTATAAATGCAAAATTATTCATCACCTATTTAACTAGTAAGTTGACTAATAAAATTAAAACTAACTACTCAATATAAATTAAGAAAAATAAAAATCTAACACACGTTTTTACGTAAGCGTGAAACACTTGGTTTTTCAATTGCTTTCATAGCTTACTGGTAGCAAACATCAATCTGAGAAAAATCCTAAATACTGGGCATGTAGTATATTAGTTAGGCGACTGATCATTTTTCCAAAGTTGATTGAATTAGTACTTGAAAAAAAATGTGATCCACGCTGAAAAAACGCAATAATACCATGTTCAAAATCGTCGTCTACACATAAGAATTTGTTACATATTAACAATAAGTCTCAAATATTTTAAAATTTTAGTTATTTATCTACCAAATTCAGTTTTTATATTTTATTTTTGACTACTAATTTAATTATAATAAAAGATCTAAATAATGCCTTATAAACCGATGTGCTCGCTCGAGGCAATCAGTCGCGCCCGAGGGCTTCTCGACGTCGGACCTGTGTCGCCTGTGACGTTCGCCGCTGCCGCCGCTCCCGACGTAATTCGCGGAATCGGGCGTACTTTTGTACTAGAGCTAACCAGTTTTGAGACTGTGAGTACCTATATAATGTATGGTGTACTCGTAACATTTTGTACTTTGCTAATATATTTATCCATATTAATGTTTTGTATTATACTTACAGTACAATAGTGTTTAATTTTTAGAAAATGGGTCGAAAAAGTGAACTTAATTGTCACGGAAGAATGAAAGGTAATAAAAAGAAAAAAGTTAAAAGAACACGGAAGGCACGTGCAGTTCTTAGGTAAATAATAATTTTTGCCATCATCTTACTAATTAAGAAAATTGTTGTAGTTTACTATTATTTCTTTAATCTAATAATGTGTTAATAATATTTGAGAAGGATCGGGACACACAGTAATTCTTTTTTACCCGACTACGGCGAAGAAAAAAGGAGGGTTATGATTTTGACCAGTATGTATGTATGTATGTTCATCTGTTCCCTCCTATCTTCTAAACCACTCGAGCGCTGGAACCAAAGTGACTTTAACTTAAGTTTTCACTTTGCGTCCAGCGCTCGGTGTGGTAACACGTCGCGTTCTGGTTTGCAATTGGTCAATCGTCATCCTGAGGATGCCTCGTTGAGAGGTGAAACACGTGTCGATTTCTTACGGGGTTTTTATGACTCTTGGAGAATAGTCAAGCGGAATAGGTAACTAAATATATCTACGTCTATTGTTTAGGGGTATGAGGAACAGGGTGTAAAGTTCACTCATCCCCCATAGAAAAGGGAGGATCCTACCAGACGGGTGTTGTGTCTGGCGGGCAACTGCCCAATGATTGATATTGGGTTTTTGTATATATGTTCACTGCACGGTAAACTCTAATTGCGCGATGCAGGATTTATGTGACGTCAGGTCTTCGATGCGTAGTTCGCATGTGGCGATGTAGATACCGCCACATCACTCCCCTCCGGAGACCGGAGGTCGATAGTGGGCTGAGTCTTGTAACTTGCGATGCTTGCCAGTGCCAGTTGTGGTTCCAGTGAGTCGGAACCGGGTGCCGCATTGTTCGCGGTGGGTCGGAACTGTTTGCGGCGATTGTGGTGATTGTAGTGATTGCTGTGATTCCCCAGTGGCTCAGGGTGATGAGGTTGAGGTGATTGCTGTGATTCCCCAGTGGGTCGGGGTGATGAGGTTGAGGTGATTCCCCAGTGGGTCGGGGTGATGAGGCTGAGGGTGATGACCAGGGATGCGCGTTCGCTGCATGCTGGTGATCAGGATACCCGTTGACGCATCGGGTGTTGGCTTGGCTGTGTGACTCGCCTCACTGAAAGCTTGCGGGAGTGATGATGATGACGTCACGCTGGAGTAGTTGCACGAAGGCTGCGTTGACGTTCATATTCGGGGTCACCAATTTAGGGGTATGAGGAATAGGGTGTAAAGTTCACTCATCCCCCATAGAAAAGGGAGGATCCTCCTACCAGACGGGTGTTGTGTCTGGCGGTCAACTGCCCAATGATTGATATTGGGTTTTTGTATATATGTTCACTGCACGGTAAACTCTAATTGCGCGATGCAGGATTTATGTGACGTCAGGTCTTCGATTCGTAGTTCGCATGTGGCGATGTAGATACCGCCACAATTGTATTTTACTTAATTTTTTTACATAGTAATAATTATAGTTACATAAATGTAAATAATAAAGGATTAAATAAATAAACATAAATGTAAATAATAAAGGACTAATTAATCTAAATAATAAAGGAGTACAATAACACGTGTATTTGTTTCAGACTTACCTTATATACGCTGGTGACACTTTATAGTTTGCTTTTACTTCAGTGAATGCTATACTAGGTAACCATATTTTTATAGGGTACCTAAACATAGCACGTCATAATCACAAAATAAAATCCATCTAGTATTACGGAACCTAGTAAGTAAAAACTCCTAATAATAGCAGTTACGGACCAAGATATTAGTTCGCGCTGCACCGTGCGCACAGCGCACACTACGACTGTCAGCGATACGTCGACCGCACACAGACACACTGCGCTCCGATAGTTACCTAAACTCGTAGCGCGCCGAAATTGATAGGGACTCTTAATACAACAATCACGGATCATGCGATGGTTCTTTTAAATGTAACTAGCTCAAGTGAAGGCAAAAGAAATTGTTCAAAAAGTACAACCATTATAGATTTTGAAAATGCATATAAGTACCTTATAAATATAGATATCTCAATTTGCAACTAAACTGGTGGAGGTTATTCGAGCGTCCCCTATAAATAATTCAAAAACTAAATTCGCTTCTTGTGGCAAAAGAACACTGAAGCCTGGATCACTGCGGGAGCTCTGCGGTGCATAAGACTTAGAAACAAAATGCAGCAATAAACAAGATTAGACCCGCTCAACTTACTACAATGAGAACAATGTTTGAAGATATAAAAGTTCTAATCACTGACATAGAATACTCTAACATGAATAACTTTAGTGAAACTGACAGCAATGGATTTGATATTTGTGACGAAGTTTCTGCGGATAATAATAAGGACGAAACCTGTAATGAGCAGTCAACGAGTTTTTTTCGTAACTAAATATTTACACATAATGCATCAAAATATTGCAGGATTGTTAGCTAAATCAGATGCAATAACAGTGTGCTTAGAAGAGTTAGCAGATATTAAGTCATGTGTGGACATTCTGTGCATTACAGAACATTTTATTATGGAGGGCTATGAACAGTATCTAAATATACCTAATTATCAGCTTGCGGCATGCTACACAAGAAAGGAAAGTAAAAGAGTTGGAGCATGCATACTTGTAAGAAACGGACTTCAATATAAGGAATTGAAACAAATTACAAAAATGTCAGAAACCGGTGTTTTTTAATGTTGTGCTGTAGAATTGATTAACTATAAAATTGTAATAGCTTGTATCTATAGAGTTCCAAACTCCAATAATTTCAATGTGTTCATGGAAAAACTACATATGTTTTTGTGAGAACTCACTAATAAATCTTTTCGAAATATAGTAATAGCAGGAGATTTCAATGTAAACATCTTAAAAAAATCTTACCAAACTTTAGATTTTGAATGTCTCCTACTGAGCTATAATTTCAAATTATCAGTTAATCAGCCCACTAGAATAAAAAGTCAAACATGTATAGACAATATTGTACATAATTTTAAAAGAGCCTGTAAAGTAGAAGTACTTGAATTCGCGCTATCCGACCACACAGCGCAATTAATAAAAATACCCGTCAAAAACTGTTGCATTCTGAGATACTGGCGTATGAATAGGCGTGATTACAAATCGGAATATATAACAAAATTTCAAAATTGCCTACGTAGGTTGTCATTCTCTGAGATATATGAAACATGTGATCCTAACATAGCCTACAATACATTTATAGAAATATTTTCGCTTTTCTACCGTTTATGCTTTCCTGAAATTTCTGTAACCATACATACGGCAAAAAAATCTAAGTGGTATCACGTGGTATCAAAATGTGCAGCAAAAAGAAGCGACAACTTTTATGGCAATACAGACGTGACCCAAATGGAACTAATAAATATAGCTTGACTAAATACTCAAAATTATTTAAGAAAATTATACAACTAACGCAATATGCACAGAATAATTATAAAATAAAACAATCTAGTAATAAATCTAAAACCAGTTGGAAAATTATCAATTACTCAAAGCATAACATACCACGAAATCTTATCACAAAAATAAAAGTAAACAGTGACACTATAACAGATCCCCAGAGAATAGCCAACGAATTTAACAGCTATTTTATTGAAAAAGTAGTCCCGCTTGTTGATTCAGGAAATCAAGTCACCTCAAAAATCCCAAATAGAGAAAAATCATTTTTTATGCCCCCCTGTGTACCGCAGGACGTGTTTAGAATAATCAAACTATTAAAAAATACGAACAGTGTGGGTTATGACGGAATATCAACAAAAATAGTAAAGTTGGTGGCTCCAGAAATTTGTACGCATCTAAGCCATCTGATTAATTTAAGTATAAGTACTGGCATATTCCCTGATGCTTTAAAAAAATCAATTGTAAAACCTATATTTAAAAAAGAAAATAGAGAATCCATGGAATTTTACAGACCCATTTCGATTATTAGTGTTTTCTCTAAAATTTTTGAAAAGTATATATATAAAGAATTAAGCGCTTATTTAGAAAAACATAATATACTAGTTAACGAACAAAAAGGATTCCGAGAAAACAGAACTATAAATATGGCTGTCTACGATTTCCTACATAAGGTTATGGTAAATGTCGATAGAACCAATCCTGTCTGCACCATATTCTGTGATATGACGCAGGCGTTTGATTACGTCAGGCATGATATTTTAATAAATAAGTTGGAAGCATACGGTATAAGAGGCAATGTTCTAAAATTAATAAAAACATATCTTGATAACAGAAAACAGGTTACTGAGATATCTAGGATAAATGTTAAAACTAAATGTGAAGAAATATTTCATTCACACGAACAAGTAGTCAAGTATGGATTCCCCCAGGGTAGTGTGATGGGTCCCCCACTATTCATAGTATATATAAATGACTTACCTAAACATGTAGATCAACCAGTTACACTCTTTGCTGATGATAGCACTATCACAATTCAATGTAATACTAAATATAGCTACAATAACGACATTAATAATTCTTTGACATCAATAATAAATTGGATGAAGAATAATAATCTAAAAATTAATCTTAATAAAACTAACGTAATACACTTCAGTCAACGTTTACTAACTATGACAGATCTTAAAGTCCAATACAATAATAGAATTATTACAGAAGTTGACAACACTAAATTCCTTGGAGTGACGATTGACAAAAAGCTAAACTGGAAAGTACACATAGAAGAACTCAGTAAAAAAATTAGTAATTCTTGTTACGCGCTGTTCAAACTGGTCCCATTGCTTAACACTGAATCATTGCTAACGGCCTATCACGGTTTGGTTTCTTCACATTTAAGATATGGAATCATTTTTTGGGGCAATTCAACCGACAAGGATATACCCTTTAAGGCCCAAAAAAGATGCATCAGGACTATGTTTAAATTACAGTCAACCGAAAGTTGTAAGTTTTACTTTAAAAAATATAAAATATTAACTCTGCCTTGCCTTTAAATTTTAGACACTGTCATGTTTGTAAAATCAAATCGGCACTTATTTCCACGTCAATCGGAAGTGGTCGATCGCAACCATAGTAGACGCGATGACAGTATTCTCTGTCTACATAGATCGAAAACAGCATTAATGCACAAGAGTGTTTTCTGTATGGCCCCTAAAATTTTCAATAAACTCCCAAATAGTTGGAAGGACCTTAATGTCCGTCAATTAAAAAATAAATTAAAGATACTGCTGGAAGGGAAAGCATACTACAGTATTCTAGAATTTCTTAATGACAACATCTAATATTATCGATACATCTTTGACATAATTTATATAAAGCAACATATTATTATTGCTAGGATGATAATTTTAATTGACATTTAATTATTGTTATGTAACTATGACCATATATTTAATTTGTTTGTTTTTAAAATTGACATTTACTATTTGTTCGAAATTATGTAACCTAATACTTTATCCAATAACTTCTATGACTGAAATTTAAATATTTGTACGCCACTAAGGCCAAACATGACTGATCTTATACTATAATTTAATAACTTGCATGCTCTGTATGTGTACTCATGTTTCCACAAATAAACAATCTTGAATCTTGAATCTTGAATCTTGAATCTTGAATCTTGAATCTTAATTTTAATCATAATTTTCAAACGCTTCCGCAACTTTTGTTCCAATTTGATAAAAAAGACAAAGAAAATATTATAAAAAGCAAATAGAAAAATCAGCTAAAAGTCCGAGACATCTTTGGTCTACAATTAATGAAATCACACAGTTTAAACCGCCAAAAACTGCAAATACTCATCTCCTAAACATCACCACAAACCCTCTAAAATCACTAAATAGAGTCAACTTGTTTTTTATCACAATAGGTAAATCCTTAGCAGAAAACATCGTAGCTCAAACTGGTATGCCAGTTGTAACAAACTGCTGCAGCGATTCTAGAGCTTCCTCGTTTGTGTTGTTAGAGACTGACCCGCAGGAAGTGGACTGTATTCTAATGAGTCTTGATTCCGAGAGTGTACCAGGTTGGAACGGTATTCCCACAAAATATTTAAAGCTATCAAGGGATTTTGTGGTTCCACTCATAAGCCAGCTAGCTAACTTATGTTTCAAAACTGGTGTTTTCCCGAAAGATTTAAAGCGATCAGTGGTCACTCCTGTGCACAAGGGTGGGGACGTAAACGATGTCAACAACTATCGTCCCATATCAGTTCTGCCAGCAATTTCAAAAATTTTAGAAAGAATCATAAACCAGCAACTAATCAACTATTTACAGAAATTCAATATTCTATCAAACGCACAATATGGATTTAGACGAGGACGTTCAACTCAAGACGCTATTTTGGCTTTGACATCTGAAATTGTTGGTAGGGTGGATATGGGTCATAAATGCTTAACAGTCTTCTTAGATCTGAAAAAAGCTTTTGACACCGTTTCCGTCCCGATCCTTCTGCGCAGGTTAGAAAACATCGGTATAAGAAGCACGGCTCTCTCTCTTTTCGAGAGCTATCTCAAAGGTAAACAGCAAATGGTAAAGATTGGTAACTTGTGTAGTATTGAGGGGGATGTCTATTACGGAGTTTCTCAGGGGAGCGTTTTGGGTCCGACAATGTTTTTAATTTATATTAACAACCTCTGCAATATGCAGATAAATGGAGGGAAAATTTTCTCATACGCTGACGACACTGCGGTTGTTTTTTCGGGAAACACATGGCACTTTGTGAAAATTGTTGCTGAACAGGGTCTAATTAAGATAGCTGGCTGGCTTAGAGCAACCTTCAAACCCTTAATACAAACAAAACTAATTTTATTTGTTTTTCCCCAAGCTAAAGATCACAACCTGCAAATGACTTTGACATTACTATTCATGTCTGTCCAAATTATTCCCACTATGACTATACAAGCAATTGTGGCTGCCAGAATATATAACAAGTCAGATCCACAAAATATTTGGGCATACTTGTTGACCAAAGACTGTCGTGGCACCCCCACATTGAGATCCTCATAAAAAGGATCAGGAAGCTCATTTGGGTCTTCAAAATTTTACGTCATGTTATGTCCGCCCAACTTATAAACAAGATCTATATAGCTCTGGCGCAATCCGTAATGACATACTGCATTCCGATTTGGGGTGGAGCTTCTAAAATGAAATTCCTCGATCTGGAAAGAGCTCAGCGATCACTTATCTGCTATCTGCTATGCTGATCTTGTTCTTTCTTATCTATCAAACAGGCAGCAAAAAGTTAATGTTAACGGGGCGACGTCCTCGGGGTCTCTAGTTAAAATGGGCGTGCCTCAAGGTTCAATTCTCGGCCCATTCTTATTTCTAGTTTATATAAATGACCTTCCTTACATGATGGCTAACTTATCGGATATAATACTATTCGCTGACGACACTTCTCTTATCTTTAAAATAGATAGAAAAGATGCATATGTCTCGCATGTCAACGATAGCCTGGCTATGCTTTCGGAATGGTTCGCAGCCAATAATCTTTTACTTAATGCGAACAAAACTAAATGTATTAGGTTCTCATTACCAAATGTACCTCAAGTGGGTCTAAATCTAAAACTTGATGGCAAGAAACTAGATGCAATCACGGAAACTTTATTTTTAGGAATTACCATAGATTCAAAATTACAATGGGGCGCCCACATCAGAACTCTTTCAGGTAGACTAAGTTCAGCTGCATATGCAGTAAGAAAAATAAGGCAGTTGACTGATATAGCCACAGCTAGGTTAGTGTACTTTGCTTATTTCCACAGTATTATGTCTTACGGCGTTCTGCTGTGGGGATCGGCAGCTGACGTAGATTCAATTTTCATTTTACAGAAGAGGGCAATCCGCGCAATCTATAAAATGGGTCCTCGCGAGTCCCTTAGAAACAAATTCAAAGAAATTGATATACTGACTCTGTCTTCTCTCTATATCTTTGAAAGTATTTTGTATGTTCGCAAAAACTTAGGACTTTTCAAAATAAGAAGCGATTTCCATAATATAAATACACGTAGTAGACATGAAATTGTCATACCCAAATTTAGATTAACTAAAACAAGCAAGTCATTTCTAATAAACAGTACCCGCTTCTTTAACAAGTTGCCAAAGTCGGTTACAGAACTTAGCGATGGAAAGTTCAAAACCCACATGAAACGTGTCCTTATCAAAAAAGCATATTATAAGATTAAAGACTACGTTGAAGACAAGGAAGTTTGGCAATAATTCCTTCTGCACATGTGGCTTCCCTGGTACCTCATTAACGGCATATTTATGTAAGTCTATTAACTGCTCCCAAATTACCATGTTTATTTTCTTTACATTCATCCTTGACATATAATCATTGTATTTGACATTATATACCTCCAATTAATTTCAACTCTTAGTGGCTTTTGTGGACAGGATTATAATTATTCAATTTGTTACAGTTGTAATAGCAATCACGTCAATTGGTTTAAATTCTAATTTTATTATCATTAGTCTTTTAGATAGTTTATTTTCTATTTTGTGAATGTGAGAACATTGTAGGCTTATTGGACTGTAGATTTATTGAACATCTTCTATTTTTGTTAAGTACCTGGTACTTACTTGTTGAAAGGCCTACATTGTCCCCCCATGCCTACCAACTGTAATTTGAAAGTATTGTAAAAGCCAATTATTTTTAAAAGAGTAACCATGGAGTTTCTTGCCGGCTCTTCTCCATAGGAAACGACCAATTGGAACCGTGCACCTAGCTTCTGACGTTTCATAAGTGCCCATGTAGGTTTATGTGAAATAAAATATTTTGATTTTGATTTTGAGGTAATGTATTTTAAACCATTTAGGTTCTCCACAACAGACCTCTATAAAGTCCGCAACTTGCTTTCAATTAGAAAGCTTTATGTTCTTAATGTGACCTTATCCTGGCATAAATGTCTTCCTTTTGACCCAGATACTCAGAGCAGAAGGCGCAGAGATACTGTGGCCTACTCTCCAGGGGTTCGATCAGCTTTTGCGAGACGTCAATATGTTACACAATCCACTTACATCTATAATAAACTGAATCTTAAGTGTGAAATATATCCCATGCGGTTATACGATTGTAAAAAAACAATAAGTGATTGGTTAAGATCTCTAACATATAAAGAAACAGAAAACATTCTGATCAGGGTGGGCTAACATGCTGGATAATTATACATACACACACGCCCACACAAACACACACACACAAACACGCACAAAAATACACACGCACGCACAAAACACACACCTATTCACATACAAATACGTGCACTCCTCACACATCGAGAGCTGCTTAATTAATTTAACTATCATTTATTTTTCATTTTATTTTATTTTTTAATTTGTATTTTTAATCTGATCTTTGATTTCATTTTCATTGTTAAGATATCGCTTGTGGGAAGAGTGAGACAGCTCCGTCACAAGTACTATTGTAACTTACTGGGGCTGCCTCAGTTTATGTATGACACAATGTTTTAGAAGTAATAAATATTTTTGTATTTTGTATTTATTCCTTAAACCTTTATTTTATTCTTCAAAAAATTAATGTTATCTAAACATGGAGCTGGAAAACTTACATTGTTATAACGTGCCCAGCTCAAATACCACACTATGCACATTACATGCACACAGCAACTTACAGTTCTTTTTCCTACAAGGCAAGAACAGTAATATCCGAATATTGCGCCTAACGTATCTCTTACATTTTCGTCTTTATTTAAAATATAAGCATAATAAGTTCTACTAGACACATGCCTCGATTTGATTCTTCCTCTAACTAAATAATTATTAGTTCCCAATATTTAAGGTAATTCCTCTTCAAACGCTTCCGATACTTCTATTTGGTATATACCAGAGATCCTAGTTTTAGCTATTTCTAGATACTCTCTACCTTCAGGCCGATTTTCAATCAATGGGTGGAACTTGTTAGTCAATGGACATGCAATCCTAAAATCAGCCATCATGTGTGGTAAGGCACGATTTAAATAATCTTGTCGTAGAAGTTTAAAATCTCGTTTTATTCATCCATTTACAACTTCTACGACCCAGCGACACATAGTGATACATCTAGATTTATTACTTTTTAATGTTGACAGCTGATGTTCGCCCTCTGTCAGTGACTCTGGCATATAAGCATTATACCCTACAGTTTCTAGATTTGGCAATGCATCCCTAAAACCTCTATCTAAATTGAAAACATCATTATTTCTAAATTAAATTAAATTAAAAACGCCAACACACACTAGGCATAATGAATGTATGCTGTTGTAGAAAGGATAGCTGCTGTTAACTTCCTATTTTCATTAGCCATCCCCCGACACGACGACGCTTGGATCAAAATATTACCTACAACTTTTATGATATTATTTTTTTACTTTTTAGACGCTTTGTTTTTGCCGGGGGTTTTTTAAATTTTAAATTTAATTTTATTTCCAGCTTTTTAAATTTTATATTATATCACTAGTAGAAACGCTACGATCAAGACGCAGCTCGCCGAAATCTGCGTAGCTGTACGTTTTTTGCCACAGTGAAGCTTGTTACCTACTAATTCACTCTCATTCATCTTTCCTACTCCATCATCAGACTTTGATCACCATCTATCTGTAACCCATTTGTTGAGACCTTTCCAATGAGTACAAACACGATACCTCTGCTGTAAGTTCTTGAGGGAGTTGGGTATCCTGCAAATTCCAGGTGATGCTGCAGCATCAGCTCAAGGTTACTACATATATTCTTTTCATATCATTGAAATAAGAGAATTCTAAATTTCCAATCGATTAGACCTGTGGAAGATCACATCCATTCATCAACTAGAAAAGAGCTGATAATTTTCAAACGTCTGAACCGATTTTCTTGAATCATAGCTAAGAATACTCTCGATTAAGTCACCTTTCAAACAAAACCAAAAAAATCAAAATCGGTTCAGCCGTTTGGCAGCTACGATGGCGCAGACAGACACACAGATACACAGATACACACGTTAAACTTATAACACCCCTCTTTTTCGTCGGGGGTTAAAAACAGCCTCAATCCATTTTGTTCATTTTCTAATTCCTCATTTATAATAGTGGAGTCATTCTTTGTGGCTTTATATGGCCCCAAGCATTCTAATATCGTACCATCGCAACAAAAAATCATAAAAGGTTTAATGAGGTTAGCAAACTTGTGCAAGCTATAGGTATGTATCTTTTTGGAATTTATAATTACTGCTGCTCTGAATATATACATAAGTCCCATCACAAATAACTATGGCTGGTTTAAAATCTCCCGGTAAATTGGGATTACCAAAAAGCCCCTCGGGTATTATTCTATTTCGAGCTGCCACATCTACTACCGTTGCCACATCTACTACGAAAACCTAAACATAAAGGCACAAAATCTTGTAAAAAGCAGTTTCGTGCTTTGTTCATGTACCGTTCTAATGTACTGCGAGGCAAATTAAAAAACTGCGATAGCTGTCTCCAGTTCTGATTTTAGCCAAATATATGCTTAATGCTAGACTTGCTGACGGTACTTGATCATAGAGGGATGGTAACATTACTGGTAGTACCTGTAACTGTTCTACTGTAAATCCTAACCAAAAATGACACATTTTAGTATCCAAATTATTGATATCTGTAAAATCTACTTTTCTCGCCACTGCTCTTTCCATTAGTGCTATCATATCATCCATCTGGTGACCAGTAAAATCACTATATGAAGCCAATAATTCATTCCACAAGTTGTTATTCAAATGGAAATGGCAGATCCGGGCACTCAAAGGAACATATATTTTGTGCCGCTGTATCAGTAATTCTTTTACTATTGATGGTACTAATAGACGCTCATTATTGTTACAATCACTGAATAAGCAATGGTTTGGTGTGGCAGCAACACGTTTGTATGTTCTTGAATTAACCTTATTAACAATTCGTAATACTGACCTCCTCCCACATTTCGGACACTCCGTCCGACAGGGTCCCCCTGCGGGAGGCCTCCGCTGCCGCCATTATGGAGGCCGTGGCCTCTGCTATGGCCTTGTCCTTCTAGGTCTTAAGCCTCTTCAAGGCCACATTGTTGATTGCAGAGGCCACGATCTCTGCGAGCCCAGCCGCGCCCCTTGGCTTGGAGCCACCAGCAGCGCCCGGCTCACCACCTGTTACCTCCGAGGGGGCTGCACTGGGGCTCGCGACTCGCTGAGCCGGGTCGGCCGGGCTGACCGGACTCGGATCACCAGCCCCCTTGGTGGTCCGCACCCTTCTCTTGGGCTCCACCCCGCCGGCCGGAGTGGATCTTCCTCCGGCTCGTGGTCCCCTCGTCCGAGGATGACCCCGTCTTGGGGCGCTTCCGGAAGAACTTTCTCCCGGTAGGCCCCACAACCACCACTTCGCGCTCCAGGCTCGTGCACGAGCTAGAGCTCGATGCCGCGTCGGACTCCGACCGCGCATCGCTCCTCTTCTCTCCCTCTCTCTCTCCCTGTCTCTCTTCATTTTTGTTTTTATTGTTAACCATAATTGTTCCCACGAGTAAAAACTTTAAAACTTGCTCAAAAACTGTGGTTCGCACTAGCGACTGATTAAGCTACCCATCAGCCAAGCTATCAACCTCCCTCACGGTGCGCCGCCGCTTGGAGGTTTGGGGTAATTTTTTATAGAGGATTTCTTCCTCGCGGCCCGGGCGGTTACGCCAAGACCCTCGACCCCCGTCAAATGCCAGAGACATGACCTTGACACTCTTCGGGGCTACGAGACCAACGGTGGCAGAAGGAAGGACTTCCTCCTGCCTGCCCGACGGCAGGGTTAGTGCACGCCGAGCCCGCTCAAGACGCTACTAAACGTGTACTCCTGCGAGTACACATTAGAGCGTCCCACCGACAGGATATTGGCATACGGGCAATGCCTCTCCACTAGGTACTGCGTGTCTAACACACAGCACCCATTGGAGAAACATTGCCCGCACCCCAGGGTGCACCGTCCCAGAAACTGGCCTTCCCCACGGACGTATCCGTAAGGGAACTCCAGCCCCCGGGCACACGGGGAGGTTTCCTGTCCACGCACCCCAGCTAAGCACTCCCTGGTGTCCTAAACCAGTCCAATCTACTGATTACTGTTATCTTGCTAGTGATTTTATTCGTTTAAGCTGGTTAAATTATAAACGTGTCATTGTTTTGAACTACAGGTGACACGTCTGGAAAGAGTTTGCCGACCATGCTGGATGACTGCAACCAGAATAATGCAAAGGCAACAAACTTACGATGCTAACCGAATTGAAGATTCTGCTACCCAGGACCCATCTCAGGCGCATATTGAACAAGATGTTGACATTCCTATGCCACCCCGTCTGCCAGCCCCTATGCCAGAACAGAACTTTACTTCGTTGCCCCGCAACCTTGTTGTTATTGTATTTAAGTTGTTCGTTTGTGTCAGTGATAAGGTTGGTGTTTGTGTTGTGGTTGTGTGCGTGTTGGTCGGTGCGATATTAGTGGTTACTGTGTTAGTTGTTTGCGTGTTTGTTTGTAGGTGTTTCGTATGAACGGCAGTCGACCGATTGGCCCTCGCGGCGACTGAGACGACCTTTTGTGCGAAGTCCAAGAAAGATGCTCTTGTAGCCTTTCCCTCTACGATGGAGCTGAGAGCCGATAGGTCTAGGTTGACGTTCAACTCATTTTCTAGCTTTATTCTGTCGTGGCTAAATCTTGGACATTCGAGTAGTAGTTGCCAGACTGATTCCTCCGTGGATGGGTTGCACACGCATGCGGGGCTGTCTTTAAGATGGAAACGGTGCAAGTATGCCGAGAATCCGCCATGTCCCGTGAAGATTTGGACTAGAGCTGGTGTTAGATCTATGTCCCTGATAATTCTTTTCGCGGCTATGACGCTTGGAAAGAACACCTTGGTCGCCGATCCTGTACTGGAGGACTCGTATCTCTTTTGGAGTGGACTGACGTTTTGACGTTTCAACTGGTGAGATCGTACTCTGAGTTTTTTTAAATAAATAAAATAAAATAAAGTCGATAAAGTGTCTGGAAAGTTTTTAATAAAGAGTTCAGCAACTTATTATAATATATACAGTGTAGTGAGGTCTAAAGTGCCTAATTACTGCATAATCCAATTTTAGAAATCACCAAACCAAAACATAAATACCCTCAATTTTATATTAAATAAGTTTGCGAACATTAACAGCTGTTCAAAGTAAACAAATTGTGTGTCACACTATAGGTTCTGCTGAATTCATTCAAGCAATAAGAATGGCGGTGAAGTGCGGTGGATGTGGTAAATTCGTATCAACGGTTGACACTGCTAGGTGCTCAAAGTGCAGCGTATCACCGAGTGTGTGTCGCCCTCCCTCCGAAGGGCCCCATAGTCTCTGCCTGGCACTGCCCTGAGTGCAAGACAGGCAAAGACATTAATCAACTTATTGGACCTCTCACGGACACTAACAAATAAATCTTTGTTTGTTGCTGCACATTTTTTTGTATTCGTTCATAGTTTTACTAACTGTAATCATTTAGTATACATGGTCTCTGTGTGTCGTATCTGTCGTGATCTGGGGAGCTGCGAATATCGAAGTGAGTACTGCTGTCAAATGAGGAACATAGTTATATTATCTACACATATTATTATTTACACACAAACAACAACATTGTTTACAAACAATACATATATTTAAAGGTAATACATGGTCTTTATCAGAAGAGGTCTTATTGTCTCTTATTATGCGTGGGTTTGCGGGCTAGGAAATGCAATTAAATGGGAATGAACAATAATGTAAACGTCGTTCCACCGAGTACGTAAGGCGCGAGCGCAGATCAATCAACTCACTGCCCTGCCAGGGTAGTCACCATGATCACCAATACCACAGTCGCCATGAATCCTTGCCGGTTTCCCGGTTTCGATCCATCTCCGCGATCTTCCAATATTTTGGCGGGGGACCGCCTACTGAGGAGGCGGTCGGGGTTACGTCAAGTTGACAGCTGTCACAATCGTTCGAAAATCAACTCCGTAATTTTAGCGTCGTAATATCTTTAGACGCGCCGTCATATTTTATTATTTACAATTCATAATTTACTACCAGAACTAAAACTTATGTACGGTCCGGTTCAAAACAGCATTAGCACGTTAAGACTCGTTGTCGATTGAACACACGATACAGTCTGTACATCTGTACGTGTAAGTACACACACTGCCGTATCGTCACGTATTCCCGCGTGTCGTACTCATGCTAAACGAACGAAACAAAAATATACTTCCCACACTTTTGCTAGATCGGCCACACACACGCATCATGCGCGTGACCTTGGCCAGTTTATCCCATTGCTTAATTCGACTAAATTTAACATGTTCTGATAGCAATGAGCGTCTTGCAATGGACTGTGAAGCAGATGGTTTAGGTTCTAATCTCGAATAGCGCAGCGCAAATTTTTGCAAATATTTTTATTTGCAATTATAATAATATTCAGAATTGCTGCCTTTTTTATGAATGTTGTTATTGCAATAAAGGGTTTAGAATAAAAAAAACGCGTGTTGATTGATAAGAAATATAAAAAATATTTATTCGTTCCAAGTAGGTATTTATTTAAACTTTTCGCACAAAAAAAGGTACAAAGGCGGACTTAATGCCTGAGGCATTCTCTACCAGTCAACCTAGGGTGGTGAAGAGATTAGATGGCAGGTGCTCTAATTGAGAGGAACAAAGAGAAAAAATATATAATATATCGTATTGCAATAAAGATAAAACAGGTTTACAGTACATAAATAAGCTATAAACTTATGATACATATACTTACATACATATTTACTATAATAAATACTATATATATATATATATAAAACATACAAATTCAAGGGAGAGAGGTGATGACATGACTACTCTATTTATTTTGAAAAAAAACTCCGCAGTTTCCGCTTAAATGCATAACGACTGGTGGCCGTCCTGATATCAAGAGGAAGCGCATTCCAAAGAAGAATAGACTGAATATGAAAAGACGAATGAACAAAGTCAGAAGTATGAGAAGGACAGAGTAGGAGAAGATTGTTAGAAGAACGCAGAGACTTAGTGTATGAAGAACACAGATATTGGAAGTGAGACACAAGATAAGAAGGAGGAGTGGGAGAGTTGAGAACGGAGTAAAGCGTGGTCAAAGCACGCAAACTTCTTCTTTGGCGAATGGACATCCATTTGAGCTCAGACCTATAGCTCGACACATGGTCATATTTCCTAAGGTTGAATATGAACCGGATACAATTGTTGAGTAGTCTGTCAAGCTTGTCCAGCAAAACTGCATTCAAGTCAAAGTAGCACACGTCACCATAGTCGATGACGGGGAAAATTAAAGTCTGCACAAGCATAGTTTTCGTCTTAGCGGGCAAAAAGTTCCTCAGACGATACAGGGATCGCAGAGTACCGCTGACCCTTTGACTAACACTAGAGACCTGGCGTTGCCAGCTAAGCGTTGAGTCCAGATGCAAACCGAGATCCTTGACAGTAGAGGTAATGGGGATGACAGTGCCATTGAAGATTAGAGGAGGAAGAGAGCTGAGCGTCACCCTACTCATCATGCGTGAGCTCCCAATTACAATGGCCTGACACTTTGAGGGGTTTACTGACACCCCAAAACTATCAGACCACTTTTTGATGGCATCTAAATCTCGGTTTACATCTGCTATAGCGTCTGACAAACCTTCAACCCGCTCAGCTGTATATAATTGAAGATCATCGGCATAAAGATGATACGAACACCGAAGACAGTGAGTTATAAAATTAATGAAAATGGAAAACAACAATGGAGAAAGAATACCGCCTTGTGGAACACCAGCATCCAGGTCGCGCCAACTCGAAGAGCTCTCATCAACGCAAACCGACTGCTGACGTCCCCGAAGATAAGAAGAGAACCATTCCAGAGCCTCGGACGAAACCATAAGATGACAGAGGATAGAAAGGAGAATATCGTGGCTGACGGCGTTAAAGGCATTTGAGAAATCAATTAATACCAAAACGGTAACCTTGGTATCCTCCATCGCTTCTCTAACGTCGCCAGTCACTTTAAGGAGAGCGGAAGCTGTACTGTGCCCAGGCCTGAATCCAGACTGAAAAGAGCTAACAAGGTTGTTCCGGTGAACAAACCCCGCAAACTGCTTGTGTACGCAGGCTTCAAGCACTTTAGACAGGAACGGGAGAATGGAAATAGGTCGGAAGTGACTGGGTAAGGAGGGATTTGAAATTTTAGGGAGTGGGCGTACATACGCCTTACGCCACAAGGATGGGAATTGTCCGGAATCAAGAGAAAAGTTGATGATGTGGGTAATCGGAGGGAGAAGGATATCAAGTATTCACACGACCATACTACGACTGATGCCGTCACAGCCCACAGCCTTAGATTAGAGTATTTATTTTACATAAAGTTAACAAACCGTTACTAATAAGTATTATTGTAATATGTGAAATTTAAATAGACGTAAAAAAACTTAGAAGCAATTTTGACAAAGATTTCAAGTAGGTAATATTTTTATCAATGCAATTTGTATTATTTTGACATAAAAAGGTTTTAAATTATTTACTTATTTATTTATTTTACCATAAACATTAAGCTTCGATCATAATCGATGAATTTAAGCAGTAAATAAGAATATTAGAATATATTCAAAATGTAAAACAACAACAACAACAACTACTTACCTACTTACTAAATAAGTGATTTTAAGGTTAAGTATGGGCAGTTTGTTTACATTATGTATTTTACATTTTATTTGTTTTTGGTGAATAGGTATTGAGGTTATAGCTTAAGTATTCATTTTCTTTACGAAAAGAAGATTGAAACTAAACCTCAAATTTTAATCCCTAAATAATAATATTACCTACTTATTAAAATAATGTAAACATTTTTTATTACGGTTAATTTTTGTACTAACTCCCATTATTCTCGATACAGTCAAGCAGACATTTAAATTGTCCCAATTGAAGTCTGGTGGTCTGGTGAAGTCTGGTTGGTCTTCGATGATGTAAGCCAGTTCAGTGTTGAGTGCACGATGAACGGTTAATAATGACGTGTTGAATAATTCAGCAAAATGTCTCGTTGGTATGAAACCATTTGTTTCATATTCAATCACCATGTGACGTCACTGCGCCTCGTGAATTAGCACCGGCTTTATCTTCCTCATATATCTTGACCCACAGACTCACAGCATTTCTCTTAAACAAATAATGAAATACCTACTGTTAGAAATGCCTAAAAAAAATACTAAAATAAAATATTGTTTAGTTTACTATTCATAAATAAGAAAAAAATACATAAATAACATTATATTTATTACACATAATAATTATTTATCATTCACTAATCGAAATAAATAATCTTTCAAATTACCGTGTGACGTCACTGGTCCTTGTGAATTAGCCGGCCTTCCTCGTAAATCTTGAGTTTGATCCACAGACTCACAGTATTTCTCTAGAATAAAATATAATGCTACTGTTAGACATCTCTAAGCAAAATACTAAAATTGTTTACTTTACTATTCATAATTAAAAGAAAAAAAAAACATAAATAAATAACATTATATTTATTACACATAATAGTTATTTATCATTCAAGAAATACGTAAATAATTTATATTTTTCTTTTCTTTGACCTCATATTGAATTTTAAACTTTATTAAATTATATATCTTCTGAGTAAAAGGATTAACAATGTCTTTGTTTTAGATTTATGTTCAGTAAAATATGAAATATTTAAAATGATAACACTTACACTTGGTCCGGTTTCATTAGGTATTTGTTAATGCATCCAGTTTTACGCAGCGCAATAATATTTGCCCTCACTTCAATATTAATATTTGACTGCATTGTGAAAAGAATAACTACAACACCGCTAATCTATACATATAATAAATCTGTAGACGAAGCGTTTCTGTACAATGAAAAAAAAAAAAAAAAAAGTTGGTGGGTTGTCCAAAAATAACCAACAGATTCCATTTCTACCATTTTTGTCTGTTTGTCTGTCTGTCTGTTTGTATGTTCTTTAGTTTGATTGTTCCACTATCACGTAAAAAGTACGAAATCAATATGGTTAACTTTTATACTCAAATATTGTGTGTAACTCGATGTTTCAATTAGTTTTTGTTTCATCGCAATCGCTTCAAAATATCAAAAGATATATGAATTTAGTGTTCAAGAAGGAATTTTCATTACGTAATGTACATACACGTAACGACATCTATTGACGCGAAATGATACTTACTTCTTAATTACTAGGTTTGTGAGATCGTGTGTTGTTATATGACCGTCATTTTCTTTGCGCGGAAACTTAAGAGCCGTTTCACATAATTCGAACGCTCGAGTTTAGGTAAAAGACGGGAGCAATGTTCATGTGTGCGTAGCTATTCACACATACACAACGCAACCAGTGTAGCGCTAGTGTTGAGACGGACTAAACAATCTTGAGCCGATATAATCGTAATGCACTTTGGTTACATTTCTGAAAAAGTTTTTTTTTATTCAGTCTATTAGACTGTTAAATGGTATAGAACGGAAAGCATCTCGAGCGCTGATTGGTTGAACGTCATGTGCCCGGTGCCGCCATAATTATTTGTTTGATAATTCGTTTGATGTCGAATGTAAACAAACTATTCTGGTGATTTTAATTTAATTTCGTGTTAAAAATAACCTGTGAGTTAAAGTTAGTTATATGTTATTGTTGTGGAAGTAAAACTGAATCTGCAATTAACCTAAGAAGTGAAGTTTGAACAATAAATAAGTTTTAGTCAACGAATATAACCTAAATTACATACATTTTCCTTGTTTTCATATATTTTATGAATGTGAACCTTAAAGATCTTATTTGATAATGATATTAAGTCTATAGGCACAGAACGAGCCACTGTAAGACCGACCAATCAGGGACAGCTTTCGGATAATTAAAAATTTAACGATGTAAGATTGTAATGTATCTGTTTAGCTTCGAGATATTTGATATCTCCCGAAAATAATGCGTTAAGAGTCCTCTTAAGAAGTTACGTTGGTGTGCGTTGGACTATAACTATGGTCCACGAAACAATTTTGATACTAATCTGAATAGGATGATATTTTTTTTAATCCAGAGTGAAAACTATGATGCAGGTAATCTGGGATGAGTTTCAATCAAAACACTCGAAGAGAGTCCACAAAATAAAAATATATTATAAAGTTTAATAAAAAAATTACAAAAATATCTCTCGTAATGGCATTGATCGTGCTTTACGTGGATCAATTAACTCGGGAAGTATACAGTTATAGTAAAATGTCTTCAACTTCGGTAACATTTTTTTTTTGACCTTAGGGAACCCCTGTTATAGAGAATAGCATAACCCAGTAATGGACGGGTAGCTAGGTACCAACTTTACCTGATCGAAAGTAGACGATTCCTCCACTGTTGGTTCTACTACCATATTTTTACTTTCTACAGATGTTTCAGATGTCCTAGAAAAGAAAATACTGATTTATATTTGTTTTATTATAAAATGTATATTTTAGGCAGGCACTTAAGTGTTTTGTTATACTGTTTAAATTAATAACATCGTGTATTAGTTTACCTTTTTCGTGACATTCTAACTTGTAATGCTGTCTGTAAGCGGGCATAATTATGCCTCTTCCTTTTTTTTATGCAGGCGTACAGTGGTGTTTTTCGACCCATACCTACCTATAAATAAAAGATAAAAATTAAAGTCTAATATGTAGGTAGGTACTAATATTGATTACCTTTATCTTACTCATACTAAAAAAAAAATATATATGATGTAAAAAATTACTTACTGGATGAAATTATTTCAATCGGCGTACACGAGTCGATAATAGTAGCGATCTCCGGACGATTGCGCGCGAAAAATTCGGCGACAGGTCCTGCCTCGTCAAGCGCTCGCGCGGGACTGAGGGGCGCGCCGAATTGACGCAGAATATATAGCATTATAACTTTATTTATTGCAATTTTGTTTTATTAAATTGAGAAACGAAAACTAATGAAACGTATTCATTGTAGATTGAAGTTTTATATCATATTAGTTTATTTGATAAAGTTGCGTTAATTTGGAGTATAATGGACTCTGAATCAAGACATTTATGGCTTAAATTAGGCTTTCTTTAGGATTTTTTCCATAAAAACTCAAGGAATTTAAAGGAATTCTAGAACTCCAATAAACAAGTAAAACATTCAAAGTATCTTTTTGTAATTTTAGCATTTATAAGAATTGAGTGTAACAATGTGAATTTGAGCGTCAAAGTTCCATCGCCAACGATTTTTCTTGCAAACTGTGTTCGTAAAATATTTATAGTAAATTACACGAAAAGAAAAATGAAAATGTGTAACTCCAATTTACAAGAAAGAGAATGGTACTATCGTTATTCTTAAACAAATAATTAAAATATCTTACAACTGCTGAAAATTACAGCGTCAAAAATCATGAATTTGCGTAAAAAATGTAAGAGGACTCTTAACGCGATACATTGTGTATAGAATATAACTCTAAAGTTAGATTAATTAAAATTTTCCAGATGCGTTGTTTATTTATTAGTTTAGTATTAGTGCGATAGGTGGCGCTACCTATCTTTCAAATAATGGTAATCATGAAAGAATAGTGACAAATGTTAATTTTTTTTAAAATATAGGTATTTATTCTTTAATTTTTCACTTTTCTACATAGTTTATTTAGCTTACAGAGTGTTCGAACGTTTTCCCATATATTTTGACAGTATCATTTCGTGCTCGATAGATGGCGTTGTTCGTTTAATGTCATTTTCTGAATCGCGGTGTTAAGAGTCTCCATCGAAGAATAACTTTCACCCAGATATTCCAAATTATTTTTAGTGTAGGTATCTTTGTTTTTGACTTCTTTAGTGTCGATAATAATAAATAGTAATAAATAAATAATAAATTGTTGGTTGGGTTGTCATTAGTTGAAAGTAATTTGATCTTAGAGATGGGTTGTAACAGGTGAAACACGATATCTGTGATCACTGTGAGTGACTGTGACAAAAAAATAACAGAACCAAATATCTGTTATTAAATCACAGCCTGTGATTTTTGATAAATACGTATCTCAATCGAATATCATCTTTCTTTATTTCTTTTGATTTAAAGTCGAAAATCGTATCTATCTTTTATAAAATCACAGCCTGTGATTTTTGTACAGACGATAAATACGTATTGACTCAATTGAATATCTTCTTTATTTCTTTTCGTTAAAGTCGAAAATCGTATCCGAAGTTTTGACAGTAACAGTCTTGAGGATCTGTGATTTTAAGTAACAGATATTTTTTATCGTTAGGAGCAATTGCTATCTGCTATTTTATAATATCTGTGATTTCTATCTGTGACGATAAATACGCCTCACTCCTATGATCTGATTGGTTTTGATTTGTTATTTTGGTTGGTTTCGTTCATTAGGTTCAAATTAAGAAGTCAAGAAACGAGTCGTTACAGATCGATTCAAACTTAATGGCGGCTCGGAAGTTAGCTTTTAGCTGCGCAGTATCCCACCCCTCACCCCCGCTGTCACATGAAATTGTTACTGCGCAGCGACTCGCCTCATGTTCCGAGCCGCCATTAAGTTTGAATCGAACTGTACTATACTTCGTAATTTGTTCGTATGATTCGTGACCGCCGCTCATTCGATTCGATCGTTGTTGGCGTGTGTAAGGCGTCGGCCTCGAATCTTGCGGGCAGTGGGGCGGATGGCGGCTCGGAAGTTAACTTTTAGCTGCGCAGTACCCCGCCCCACCCCTCACCCCCGCTGTCACATGAAATTGTTACTGCGCAGCGACTCGCCTCATGTTCCGAGCCGCCATTAAGTTTGAATCGAACTGTACTATACTTCGTAATTTGTTCGTATGATTCGTGACCACCGCTCATGCGATTCGATCGTTGTTGGCGTGATTGACTCAATTGAATATCTTCTTTATTTCTTTTCGTTAAAGTCGAAAATCGTATCCGAAGTTTTGACAATAACAGTCTTGAGGATCTGTGATTTTAAGTAACAGATATTTTTTATCGTTAGGAGCAATTGCTATCTGCTATTTTATAATATCTGTGATTTCTATCTGTGACGATAAATACGCCTCACTCCTATGATCTGATTGGTTTTGATTTGTTATTTTGGTTGGTTTCGTTCATTAGGTTCAAATTAAGAAGTCAAGAAACGAGTCGTTACAGATCGATTCAAACTTAATGGCGGCTCGGAAGTTAGCTTTTAGCTGCGCAGTATCCCACCCCTCACCCCCGCTGTCACATGAAATTGTTACTGCGCAGCGACTCGCCTCATGTTCCGAGCCGCCATTAAGTTTGAATCGAACTGTACTATACTTCGTAATTTGTTCGTATGATTCGTGACCGCCGCTCATTCGATTCGATCGTTGTTGGCGTGTGTAAGGCGTCGGCCTCGAATCTTGCGGGCAGTGGGGCGGATGGCGGCTCGGAAGTTAACTTTTAGCTGCGCAGTACCCCGCCCCACCCCTCACCCCCGCTGTCACATGAAATTGTTACTGCGCAGCGACTCGCCTCATGTTCCGAGCCGCCATTAAGTTTGAATCGAACTGTACTATACTTCGTAATTTGTTCGTATGATTCGTGACCACCGCTCATGCGATTCGATCGTTGTTGGCGTGATTGACTCAATTGAATATCTTCTTTATTTCTTTTCGTTAAAGTCGAAAATCGTATCCGAAGTTTTGACAATAACAGTCTTGAGGATCTGTGATTTTAAGTAACAGATATTTTTTATCGTTAGGAGCAATTGCTATCTACTATTTTATAATATCTGTGATTTCTATCTGTGACGATAAATACGCCTCACTCCTAATTGATCTGATTGGTTTTGATTTGTTATTTTGGTTGGTTTCGTTCATTAGGTTCAAATTAAGAAGTCAAGAAACGAGTCGTTACGGATCGATTCAAACTTATTGGCGGCTCGGAAGTTAGCTTTTAGCTGCGCAGTACCCCACCCCTCACCCCCGCTGTCACATGAAATTGTTACTGCGCAGCGACTCGCCTCATGTTCCGAGCTGCCATTAAGTTTGAATCGAACTGTACTATACTTCGTAATTTGTTCGTATGATTCGTGACCGCCGCTCATTCGATTCGATCGTTGTTGGCGTATGTAAGGCCTCGGCCTCGAATCTTGCGGGCAGCGGGGCGGATGGCGGCTCGGAAGTTAACTTTTAGCTGCGCAGTACCCCACCCCTCACCCCTGCTGTCACATGAAATTTTTACTGCGCAGCGACTCGCCTCATGTTCCGAGCCGCCATTAAGTTTGAATCGAACTGTACTATACTTCGTAATTAGTTCGTATGATTCGTGACCACCGCTCATTCGATTCGATCGTTGTTGGCGTGTGTAAGGCCTCGGCCTCGAATCTTGCGGGCAGCGGGGCGGCGGCGGCGGCGGCGCGGGAGCGGGGCGGGCATCAAAGACCCGTTCTCGAAACTAGCGGGCAGATCGCGCGTCACTATAGCCGCGTAGTGTTGTGCTCACGATTTTGTCGTCGAGATATTTGTTTTATTCGCGAAAGAAATGTCTGAACAATGGCGGCAACATCTTTTTGATTCAAATTTATTCCTAACGCTCAATTTATTGTGGGCAACAACACTGCAATGCAGACGTGCGGGCGGTCACCGCTTGAATGGAGTGCACCGCTCGCTGCCCGCCGCCTCGCCGCTGCCGCGCCGCTGTTTTCGAGAACCGGTCCATTTGATTTTACGCATAAGATCCTGCCGCGCCCGCGCCGCCGCCGCCGCCGCCCCGCTGCCCGTAAGATTCGAGGCAGAGGGATGGTTGATTTGATTTGTTCGACTATCGGACAGCAATAAATACACAAATATTGGCACGTTTCTGGGGAAAGTCAACAATATAAATCGATAAATAACGTTTCCCGAAGAAGAAGATGCCACACACTATCCAGTACAGTTCTTAGAATCCCTTAACACACCCGGTCTTTCAGCACACAAAATTTGTTTAAAAGTCGGAGTGCCAATAATTCTTCTCAGAAATTTAAGTCCTCCCAAACTTTGCAACGGCACTCGGCTCATAGTCACCAATCACCGACAAAACGTCATCGAAGCCGAAATCTTAACAGGTTGCGGCGCCGGAGATGTTGTTTTTATTCCAAGAATTCCTCTCATTCCCAATAATTTCCCGTTTAGTTTTAAGCGTGTGCAATTCCCCGTCAGCCTGTGTTACGCCATGACCATTAATAAAGCTCAGGGCCAGACATTATCCGATGCGGGGGTGGATCTTAGTACCTATTGGTTGCTTTTCCCACGGCCAACTTTATGTAGCTCTTTCGCGTGTGAGCAACCCTAGCAACTTTTTTGTGTACGCTCCAGGTGGTTCCACCACTAATATTTTATAAAGAGAAGCATTTTCTTAAATAAAAACACAAGTTTTTTGGCAGTTTCTTACTAGGAAAAATCACCAGGCCTGGTCGAAAGATTCCCCCTTTTTAAATGAAGGTACAACTTTTCTAAGCGACATATTATTGTTTTCCGACATCCATGCGAACTGTTAGGATGGCGCTCCGTGGGTCCTTTTTAATGAAAACACTTTGTTTCTGCTACACTGAATTTATTTATACTTGCACATCAAAGTTACAATAGGTCGGAGAAAATGTTAATCGGATAGAATTTTGTGGGTTGACTGCACCGCTATGCATAGCGAGCAGTTTTATATAGCACATTAAAAGCAAAATCAGCAATAATTGCTGTGCAGTAAAATTATGTATAACATCTCCCCCCTTAAGACGGAGCTTTATATTTATAAAATTAAGCGCAGGATAAAATGCATAAAAATTAAAATAAAAATACTCCAAAACAAAAAAGGAAAGAGAACAAAAATAATTGTGCTTTACAGAAAGGAAATAATATGTTACTAACATTAACAATAAAGGCAAATAATAAGTAAAGCTAGAACAAAAAATACAACGTAAAGTAATAATACTTAATAGTAACTAACTATATGTTGAATAACAGCACATGAGAAAAGAGACGTTATAATAGTGTTCATATCTTGTCAACATGATAGCTTTTTACCTCAATACAAGATAAAGTGTTCAGCGACGCTCAATGTAATCGGAGAGAGCATAATATGAGCAATACTATTGATGTTGATAATTTTGCAATAATCATTTTAATTATGTTAAGAAAAAAAAATGACAATGTTAGTAAAAATTTAACAAATACAAAAATCTTTTTTAAAAGAATTTTACTCAACGAGTCAATCTTATTACCTGTTTTGGCTTGGCAAACAAAAACATAAACACATAAAATATGGAAGAAAAGTGTAGGTAATACAATATATGCAAATGTGAAGTCTCTAATTACATAATTTATGAATAAAGTAGTACTAGTTGGTTAGGCTTAGACTGAATGTAAACAAATCTTACATAATGCGGGATATTTAATCGTAGACAAAAATATAATATAATGTAAATCTTATTGCATAATTGAAATATTAGGTAACATCGTAAAACCACTAAGAATTAATTGCAAATCTAGCATCCATTACAGCCATGTAAAACGCAGTGGGATGAATAAGAACATGAGATAATAAAGATAAATTGAAATTATTTTCATGCAAACTAGTTTAGTAAATCTATCTAAAAAAGCCAAAAAAGCCAACTGCTTATTTTCTTTTTTGTAAACAGCAAAATTAATAAATTGTTTACGACTATATACGTTTATAAAAATAGATGAAATGCTAATAGTTTTGCAAAGTGATTCGTCATAATTATGAACCTTAGCAAACAAGAAAAATAATACTTTATAGTTCGAGTCAGTTTCAAGTTCGCGTTCAGCTGATTGCAAATCAGCGGAATTTGGTACCATGGACAGCTGTTTGAAATGTGTAACAGTGCTGTTAAAGTCCAGTGAAACTGGACACGAAATAAATTGTTGTTTTGATAAATGTAAACTTGAATTATTTAAATTGGAATCGATAGTTGCATTTAATGGATAACGAGATAAGTATTTTGAATTATAAATATCAGATTTAATTGTTATAAGGTCAGGCTCAAGGACTGATTGGTTTAAACACCAAGGAAACATAATAGAAATAGTAGAACCAGTGTCAAGTAAAAACCGTAAAAGTTTATCATTAAAACTAGGTTTTAAGTAAACGTGAAGTATATTGTTGCTATTATTTTCACGTGAACAATCCGTAGGAAAAGAACTCCGATTTTTACGAGATGAGAAATTGCGTTTAGAAATATCTGAATTTTCCGAAACTTGTGTTGAAAATAATTTAGGAACACAAGGTAACCTTTTTTTGTTAGAAATAAACTGAACCTGAGACGCATTAACTTGTACAACAGAAAATTGACCACAAGGAGAATGGCTTTTGGATTTCAGTGGCAACTCAGTGGAAAGGCATTTAATTTCATCCGAATTTATTTGCTTTGACATCCGTGTTTTAAATAATTTAGGAACACGGCCTTTAATAGAAGACCTTTTGTGTGCACTAACCTGTGTTGAAGAAAATTTAGGAACACAGTTTGAAGGACTTTTATTAACTTTATTTGCGCTAACCTGTGTTGAAGAAAATTTAGGAACACAGTTTGAAGGACTTGTAGTAACTTTACTTGCGCTAACCTGTGTTGAAGAAAATTTAGGAACACAGGTTTTAATAAAAAGGTTTTTCGTGTCATTTAAATTGTTAACATTAGGTTTCGACAGACACGGAACCGGAACCTCATTTAGTTTAAATTATCATTTTCATTAGAAGTGTCAACAATATGCACATTAGAATGGATATTATTTGCAGAGCTATGAGTTTTTAGTGCATGTGTACTGGATAGTGTCGCGTTGCGAGAATCATTTTTAAACTTAAGCTTGCGACATTCGCCTATTGTATGACCTCGATTTTTACAGTATGCGCACATTTTATTATTGTTGAAATAGGAATGATCATTTTTAAAATTATGATCTTCTGAATTAACTTGATGAACATTAGGTGTAGAATAATTTTTATGATAACAATTGGAAGCGACATGGCCAAAGTTTTGACAAATTGTGCATTGTTGAAATGATCTTTGAGACATTTGAGAAAGGTTATAGATCTTTTCTTCCTCAATTGCATGAGAAATAGCGTCGGACAATGTTTTGGGATTCCGACATCGCACAATGTGTGAAAAGTTTGAATTTAAACCTAACAAAAATGTATTTAGGGCCAAATCTTCCATAGCAGCTAATCTACCTATAAGTTCTTCGTCATCCTCACAGCTGTAATGAACGTCAGATAAAATACGTGTGACACATGATTCAAGTCGAATTGAATATTGCGTCACATCCTCAGAAGGCAATTGCTTGCAGTTTTGTAAATCTACAAGTAAATGGGTCGAGTGTTTTTTCTCCCCGAAAGTGGATTTTAAAAATTGTTTTATTTCAAACCACGTATTGAGTCTTTTTAAGCATATTGCTAATTGTGCTTTGCCTTCGAGTTGTGAAATAATATACTTGCACATAAAATTCTGCTGGTCTGTACTGGCTAGCGAAATTGCATTTTCGCAATTCGTCAAAAATGCGGGCAATGACTCGCGATCCCCGTTGTAGGTTTTAATAAACTTGGTTAACACTGAAAGTGTGATTTTGTCAGACATTTTTTTGGACTTCTTCAACTTTGAATTTACTAAAAACGTTAAATAATTAAAATGCAGTACAGATTATCAGAAACGCACAGAAATAACAATAGATTTAAAATATAGCATGCAAAATAAAATTTGAAATGACGAAAACTCACTCTTACGTAAATTCACTTTTTAAACATTGAAATAAAAATTCATTTTAAGAAATTCAGCACTCACTAAAAATTTGGACACTTCCGAAAACCAAAAAGTAGAGCAACACGTGGCTAGAAGTGCAGCGATGACGTCAAGTTCGGAGGCCCGGCGATTTGGCAACTCAGGGAGTCGTATTACGCGGTACCTTGAGTCACGTTGCTATGCTCGTGAAGCTTGTCACATGGAAGGTCTACGTGAGCTGGTGATGATGGCGAGTCAACCGTCCGATGATGGTGATAAAAGGACTTCTGGTCTGATGATGGATTTGATGTGTAGGCAGAGGTCGTCAGCGAGACCTCGATGGAAGGTCCTCTTGTGATGCGGGCTCACACTCGGGAGTGGAGACTGACCGTCGACCACACGGCAGCAGGAGGTGTTTCGGTGTGACGCGGGCTCACGCTCAATTGCGGAGGCTAATCGTCGATCACGGCAGCAGGAGGTGTTTCGGTGTGATGCGGGCTCACGCTCAACAGCGGAGGCTGATCGTCGATCACGTGGAATGCAGTAGCGCGGGCTTAGGCTTTTGAGGAACCCAAGGCTTATCGTCGACCACTTACCGAAAGGACTACTAGGCCACGGAGCCAACAAATACTATGGTGCAGACGAGTGGAAACGAATTCGCGACGCCTACACCTATAGATCCCAGTACTCAACGATTTTTCCTGGGATCCCACTTCTGACACCAATTTGTTAGGATGGCGCTCCGTGGGTCCTTTTTAATGAAAACACTTTGTTTCTGCTACACTGAATTTATTTATACTTGCACATCAAACGAAAATTTATTTATACTTGCACATCATTAAACGAACGCGCTGCGGACGCGCTAGTCACAAAATTTGCTCCTGTTGTTTAATTAATTATTTTACCGATTTTTCTGCTAGTTTTGTCTTGGAAATACAAGTATAATTCGAACAAATTGAGTGCTAACATAGTAGTAAAATGTTTAACCTTGTCCAAGTTGTAGACAATAAATTATAATAAGAAAATAACGAAATACTGTTCAAAGTGCTTATTCATCCTGACTAAAGCGTGAGTGCAACGGAAACTCGCAGTTAAGTGCGCAGCATAAGTGCTGTTACGGCGTGCGTTACATACTCGCGGTGCCGTCGTCAGTGCTACCAACACTCAGCGAAGAATCCTGACACACACGTTCCAGATGCGGAAATAAAAATAACAAGTTTTTGAGCATCTTTTTGTTATTTTTGTATATTTGTATACGCTTCGTCTGCACATCCTCCACACGACGTTGCACGAAATATAAATGCCGAATATGCATCGTACCCCTCCTAAATCCCCGAAGACCCCCAGACCAGGACAATCCCAATCTGTTCCTGACATTCCTTCGGCTACCAGCAGCGATGTGAAAGAGTCTAGGGCAAATGTGACCGTTAGAGGCAAGCGGCCGCGTATTGATGATTCACCCAGTAACCCGGTGATGCACTCATCCTGTGCATGTCTGGTTTGGAAGAATGACCTCATGCAGCTTTTGACTAAGTGGATGACTGAACATGACCTCAGGTGGTCTACTTGGAAGGCCGAGCAGGACGCAATACTGTCCGCTCTGGTTAAGGACGTCTCCGACATAAAAAATCAGTGTGCGGCCATTCAAAAAACTACCGTCGAACTTGAAGTCAGAATGAGGTCGGCTGGTCTTCCAAAAAGAACAAGGGGGAAGGAGCCAGAGAAACGCCATCAGGAAATTCAAGACCTAAATCTCCAGTCACGCTCGGCAACTTCTCAGCTACTTAATGCTCCACCGAGCGACATTGAGGAGGAAGGAGATCCGATATCTATAGTGCCAGAAGGAGTGAATCCTGTGGATCGAGAAACTTGCGAGACGGACCTACGGGACATACACTACCAAGGTAAACTGGTGTCATCAGCTACCAGCCAAGGTCCCAAACCCCGTGTATTCTTGCCGGTGCCTACTCCTGTTGCGGACGTTACGATGGGCGACATAGACCATGTACATTTGAAGGATGGTTGGACGGAAGTTCGACACAGGCGCTCCCGGCGTTCGCTCGGCAATGTTTTGCGTGGGACAGCGGCACCTGGTACCACCAATTTAGAGGCCTCGGAAAGATGGAGATACCTACACCTCTTCTACGTGAAGCAGGGCACTTCTGATAGCCAGGTACGTGACCACTTAATTACCATCTGTGGAACTGATGTTTGCACGGTTGATGCACTGAAATCCCGTGGCAAATACGCCTCCTTCAAGTTGGGTGTGCCCTCAAAATTGGCTGAACAAGTTATGGCAGCCCAAAACTGGGCAGAGGATATCTGCGTCAAGCCGTGGCGCCGTAACTTTCGTGGCCGAAGTAATGAAACTCAGTAAGCCCTTCAACGTTCCTGCCTTACCCGCCTCTACTGACCGCAATGTCTATATGCGTTTACTCTACCAGAATGTGCGGGGGCTCAAAACAAAGTTACCTACTTGGAGATCAAGCCTGTTACTCTCCGAGCATGACTTAATCGCCGTAACAGAGACAAATCTGGACAATTCAGTTGAGGATTCAGAAATGTCATGCGGTGGTTGGAGCATCCTGCGCAGAGACCGAGTAACTCTGGGTGGCGGCGTGTTGCTTGCTTCGCGCCCCGGTGTTACCATGAAGAGGCGGCCAGATTTAGAGACTGACTGTGGCGAAGACCTATGGGCGACGATTACAATTTCTAGCCTAAACATACATGTATGTGTTGTCTACGTAAAGCCAACGGCAACTGATGACCATTATATGACGTGGTTCTGCAAGATTGAGAGCATCATCCCTTATTTGAACGGAACGATAGTAATTTTGGGCGACCTTAACTTAAAAAGTGCATCTGTGAATGTCAACAATTATTACTGTTATTTCTTAAGCTTTTGTAGTCTGGCAGAGATGAATGACGTGATGAATATGCGTGGGAGTAAGTTAGACGTATTGTTGGCTCGGGAGGGTACCGAAGTAAACTGCGAGCATGTCAAAGGTACGGAGCTGGTTCCAATCGACTTGTACCACCCTCCTTTAGATATTGCGATTAACATCAAAACGCATAAGGATAGGGAAAAATTGGAACCCAGCAATATTGATCGTAGTAGGGATTGAAATTTTGTCAAGGGGGACTACGCTCTTTTAAGAGATCAAATTCATTCTGCTCCTTGGCAAGACGTTTTTGGCTGCAATGACGTACCTTCAGCTGCTGGTAAGTTTTACAAAATAATTTATAATTTATTTGATTCTTCCATTCCAAAGAAGAAGAGAATGATCACTGGAAACAGGCGGTATCCAGTCTGGTTTACTAGAGATATAGTAAACGATACTCAGCGTAAAACTAAACTGCATAATAAATGGAAACTTTCGCGATGTGATCTTACATATGCGGAGTTTAGTGCTCTGCGATCGGATCTAAAAGTAAGAACCCAGAACGCCTACAAAAAGTACTGTAATACCTTAGAAAATAATATAGGTAAAAATCCGCGACAGTTCTGGCAGCATGTATCCAGCCTGCGATCAAAGGGCGGTTTCGAGCCAAATGTCATACTCAATGGTGAGACTTTTTCGGGTATCAAAGCGGCTGAGGCTTTTGCTGAGTTTTTTGCCAGCGTGTTTCTGCCCGATATACCTAAATTGGACCCTAGAAACTTGAATGTGACTGGTGAGCGAGATAACATTGCTCTTCCCGTTTTAACCCCATCGGATGTAGTTAAGGGGATTGCTAAACTCAAACCCTGTAGCTCGGTTGGCCCTGACAACATTCCAGCCTTTATCCTTAAGGGGTGTCATGATATCTTGGCGGCTCCTCTATGTCATGTCTTTAACCTAGCCCTCCAGTCCGGCGTATACCCTGAGCAATTGAAAATTTCACGTGTTACTCCGATCCCTAAAACCAATGACAAAACATCTGTAGAGGAACACAGGCCTATCGCTATCCTGCCAACCATTGCCAAGGTTTTTGAGCATATACTCCACTCCTTTATTTTCAAGCCTATAAATATGTCTCTGTCGGATGCCCAACACGGTTTTCGGCCGGGTCGCTCCGTAAATTCGAATCTACTGATTCTTGTAGATTACATATCCAGTGGCTTGGACGTCGGTACGCAGGTTGATGCTCTGTATTTCGATTTCCGGAAAGCATTCGACAGAGTTGATAATGATGTGCTCTTGACAAAGCTAGATGCCATCGGTTTCTCGGCGGGTCTTCTACACTTCTTTTCCGACTACCTGCGGGATCGCAAGCAGTTTGTCAGACATGGCTGCTTCGAGTCCAAGCCGTACAGCACACGTTCGGGCGTAAGTCAGGGATCTGTGTTGGGACCGCCTCTGTTCCTGATCATGATCAACGACCTCATAGCAAATATTAAGTTTGCCAAATGCATTTTATATGCCGACGACCTAAAGCTTGTCGCACACATCAGAACAGACGAAGATTGCAAACTCCTACAAAGGGACATTGACGCCGTTTATGAGTGGAGCAATAAGAATAAGCTATCTTTCAATCCTAGCAAGTGCTACATCATGACATACGGTAGAGGGCGGCGACCAATCCATTACGAATATAGTTTGGGTGGTGAGGTAATTACTCGTGTCACCAACATAAAGGACTTGGGAGTGACTTTCGACCGCTGTCTTACTTTTAAAGATCACGTTTCTACCCTTGCGAAGGAATCTTTCAGGCGCCTGGGATTTGTTTTGCGAAATGCTCGTGACTTTCGCAATCCTAATGTGATAAAATTATTGTACACCACTCTGGTTAGAAGCAAACTCGAGTCCAGTGCCTGTGTTTGGCACCCCTATACCGCGACACAAACACTCTTGCTTGAAAAGGTACAGAAAACCTTCTTAAGATGCCTCTTCCAAAGGTTATATCATTTCTTTCCCTATATGTACCCTACCAACTATCTTTTAGGGATGTTGGGTTTCAACTCGTTGGAGGTAAGAAGAGGCCTTGATCAGCTCACGGTAGCCTGTAAAACCTTACGAGGTCGAATTGACAGCCCGGAGCTCCACGGCCTTTTCTGCCGACTATTTGTACCCGACAAATACATCGGACACCGTCCGAGCCGCCGGCACAATCTGTTCGCGCAACCACCATCCAAAACTGTCGCTAGAGCTGAATCCCCAGTATGTCGTACTTTGAAGATGCTCAACGCCCTTCTGATTGCCAACCCTGAATGTGATGTGTTTGCGGATGAATGGTATAAAATTATGCGTATTTGTCTGGTGTTCTGTGAGAGAAAGTATGCAAGGAAGTCCACTGTTCCATGTTAGTTTAAATTATACATATCAATGTAATGCAATTCTATGTTAATTAATGTAATTGGTGTTGTGCCGTTTTAATTAACTATAAATAAATAAATAAATAAATAAATCAAAGTTACAATAGGTCGGAGAAAATGTTAATCGGATAGAATTTTGTGGGTTGACTGCACCGCTATGCATAGCGAGCAGTTTTATATAGCACATTAAAAGCAAAATCAGCAATAATTGCTGTGCAGTAAAATTATATATAACAGAACGAAGTCGCGGGCACAGCTAGTAGATATATATAACAGTCGTCACCCACAATAATCACGAACCAACAACAACGTTCTAAGCATAGATGAATACTCGTAACGAACTGCATCTGTCTACCTCACAGAAATCGAAATATTTTACTTTGTTTTCTGACCACCTACAAAACTTTCATTATTTATGTGACCAAGTCGAACGAGACAAAACACTAATGATATCGAAATATATCTAGTAATTTAAAAAAAAAACAAATACTTACTATTTAATTATGGAAATACTGCTAGGTATTATAAAAGCTAACAAAACAATAAATAGTAATTATTAAAATAAAAAAGTTAACCGCAGCGCAGGTGAGATTCGATCCTGGGTCGCCATAGTAGCACCTCACAAGGCTCATTATTTAACCACTGAGCTAGTAAGCCAATACTATGTTGGTTGAAATAATAAACTTCTATCAGTTGCAGACAAAATGAGTGTGTGTGCGTGTATATAGTATTGAAACAACTTATAGAAGAAGGTCGTAAGTCAAGTCGACACGACATTCAATTGCTTTCCGAGATTAACAATCCACTTTTGAACTGTATAGTACAATAATAATTATTAACACAAAACAAATAAACAAAAGTACTTTAATAAATATTATGCAAATGAAATATTATCCTTGCACATACATTTTATCTTATATTATTATTATTATCTTCAATCTATATTATTATGAATATTATCCTTGTATATACATACACTTATACAACCATTATTATTTACATGCCATGACTAAATCAAAATTACTAACGTTTGGTTTATTTAATGCGGGCTCTCTGGCAACTAATCAGGACGAGTTTCTAATCGCAATATGTCTCAACACTCAGTGGATTTAATGGCAATCAACGAAACGTGGCTGCGACCTGGGGAGGAGGGACGCGCGCCTAAGGTTCCGGGGTATAGGTTGAAGCACGTGCCGCGCCCTGCGACTATACATGGGGGACGGGGCGGAGGAGTAGCGTTTTACATTAAAACGGGAGTACGGGCGCGTGTGCGGCCACACTCAGAACAATCTAATGTGAAACAGATGTGGCTAAACCTAACTGTCAATGGTAGGAAGTTGTTGATTGGCACGGCATACAGGCCACCCTTGTTTGAATTGTCAAAATGTCTGGATGGCATAACTGACAGTATTAGCGCATTGGCACCTTACGATCATTTGGTATTACTAGGGGATTTCAATGTAATTGGATACAAATTTTATGTTATTTAATGAAAGGCTTGGTTACCTACTGTTTGAATTTGTTTGGTAAACACTTCAAATACTTAACTATTGTAATACTTAGGAGCGGTTTCGTTTTGCATTTCATAAGCACCTATGTCGGTGGATCTTACACCTTCCATCAAGCTCCTTCGTACATCGAAAGATCGACGACCCATACGGCCCACTAAAATAATGAAAGAATATATAATAACATTCTCATAAAAACATTATCAAATTAATTGAACTAATTTATTGCTCGGATTGAAAGCAAGGTTGTCGTATGCCAACGCCATGGCTTTGCAAATGGCCGCCATGCCATCGCAATTCCCATGGTGAATAAGCCATAGATTCAATTATAATTACTTAATATTATAGTAGATTTAGGAATACACACACCATAGTATTTTATTTTTATTTTCAGTGTAATTATTATAATACCTCTCAGTTTATGTATCTTTTATTTGTATTATGTTACGCATAAATACAGACATTTGCGGTCAGCAGGGCTATTGCGTATCTCTGTTGACAGTTGATAGTGATGATTACTTGGCAAAGTGTCTATCGATTAGCTGTCAAACAGTTAGTTTCGTATTGGCTATCTTCAGTGACTAAGTAGGATGACGTCATAAGCACCCACTGTCGCTGATAGTCACCGTAACACATTTTGACAGATGTTATTGTATCGATACTTTTAAGATTGCGATTGCCTAAGCTTAGTGGACATCAAATTGATAATCATTTAGTTTGTCGTAGCTTTCGTGAAAGAAAGACACTACTCAAAGGTAGTGTTTTAGAAGTTCTAGTGATCATCACCGAAGCCGGTATTAAGTTAAGCGTGTAAACTTTACGTCTTTTGTTGTTTTATTGTGATTCTTATTCGTGTCAAATTATGGCTCGTCTGCTATTGCTGGGATTTGCTGAAGAAGAGCGAAAACGAAGTCTTCTGCGAATTAAGAGACGCCGCTTACGTGATGCTAGTAACCCGTTGCAGTTGCCAGAGAGAGAGTTTATTGCGAATTTCCGTTTGAGTAAAGCAGGATTCCAACAGGTTTTGGAAGAACTCCGCCCATATCTCCCACAACTTCGACGAAAAACAGCTATTCGCAATGAACTAAAAGTAAGTACTTACTTCCTTACTTTCTTGTAAAGTTTTTTGTGACAATATAATTTAGCTATAAGTTTATCTATAGCATTAATAACTTGTTTGACTGAGCAACATACTCGTAATGATGTTTTTTAATTGTCTGTTGCAGATCTTGGCTGCGTTAAACTTTTATGCCAATGGTTCTTACCAACGCAACGTAGGAGCCTCATATTTGTGCAACATGTCCCAGCCGACATTTAGTAAGTGCCTACATGAAGTTACTGATGCACTCAACGTCCGGGAAGTACTCCTTACCCATATAAAGTTCCCTTCATCCCAGCGAGAGAGGGAAATCATTATGAAAGGGTAAGTTTATTGTATATGTACCTATTCATTATAATATTACTAGTTATTTAATTAAAATTAATACAATACCAACAGCTTATTATTGTATTCAAATTAATTGTTTCAGGTTTATGGAAAAGTTTGGCTTTCCAGGCATTATTGGCTGCATTGATGGTACACATGTGGCCATAATCCGACCTACAGAGCATGAGGGGTCATTTTTTAATAGGAAAAATTATCATTCTTTAAACGTTTTAATAGTAAGTAATAAGTAGTTACTTAATAGTACATACTTATGTAAATAATCTTTTTAAAACATGATTAAGAATTTTATTCACAAATCATCATGTGAATAATATCTACTATATATAAGTACTTTAAAATTAAAACTTGTTTCAGATTTGTGACGCACATTTAAATATACTGCATGTTGATGCATCATTTGGTGGTGCTTCACATGATTCCTTTGTCTGGAATCAATGCCCCTTAAAAGCTCTTTTAGAAAGACTGCAAAGGAATAGAGAGCGCTGTTGGCTATTAGGTATGGCATTATAATTATTGATACTTACATTATTTTGGCTGGTTATTGATATAGGAATGCTCATAATGTACATGTGTTAAGAAATATGAGGTGGAAACTAAAATGAGTAGTTCTATTGTGATGTTTGTTATGTGGAATGTTCAATAATAACCTAATAGAAATATTTATATTATTTTATTAATATTTTAGGTGATTCTGGATATGCACAGCGCCCTTGGATGACACTGGTGGATCCATAATGAATAGGTACATATACAATAAACTTACCCTTTCATAATGATTTCCCTCTCTCGCTGGGATGAAGGGAACTTTATATGGGTAAGGAGTACTTCCCGGACGTTGAGTGCATCAGTAACTTCATGTAGGCACTTACTAAATGTCGGCTGGGACATGTTGCACAAATATGAGGCTCCTACGTTGCGTTGGTAAGAACCATTGGCATAAAAGTTTAACGCAGCCAAGATCTGCAACAGACAATTAAAAAACATCATTACGAGTATGTTGCTCAGTCAAACAAGTTATTAATGCTATAGATAAACTTATAGCTAAATTATATTGTCACAAAAAACTTTACAAGAAAGTAAGGAAGTAAGTACTTACTTTTAGTTCATTGCGAATAGCTGTTTTTCGTCGAAGTTGTGGGAGATATGGGCGGAGTTCTTCCAAAACCTGTTGGAATCCTGCTTTACTCAAACGGAAATTCGCAATAAACTCTCTCTCTGGCAACTGCAACGGGTTACTAGCATCACGTAAGCGGCGTCTCTTAATTCGCAGAAGACTTCGTTTTCGCTCTTCTTCAGCAAATCCCAGCAATAGCAGACGAGCCATAATTTGACACGAATAAGAATCACAATAAAACAACAAAAGACGTAAAGTTTACACGCTTAACTTAATACCGGCTTCGGTGATGATCACTAGAACTTCTAAAACACTACCTTTGAGTAGTGTCTTTCTTTCACGAAAGCTACGACAAACTAAATGATTATCAATTTGATGTCCACTAAGCTTAGGCAATCGCAATCTTAAAAGTATCGATACAATAACATCTGTCAAAATGTGTTACGGTGACTATCAGCGACAGTGGGTGCTTATGACGTCATCCTACTTAGTCACTGAAGATAGCCAATACGAAACTAACTGTTTGACAGCTAATCGATAGACACTTTGCCAAGTAATCATCACTATCAACTGTCAACAGAGATACGCAATAGCCCTGCTGACCGCAAATGTCTGTATTTATGCGTAACATAATACAAATAAAAGATACATAAACTGAGAGGTATTATAATAATTACACTGAAAATAAAAATAAAATACTATGGTGTGTGTATTCCTAAATCTACTATAATATTAAGTAATTATAATTGAATCTATGGCTTATTCACCATGGGAATTGCGATGGCATGGCGGCCATTTGCAAAGCCATGGCGTTGGCATACGACAACCTTGCTTTCAATCCGAGCAATAAATTAGTTCAATTAATTTGATAATGTTTTTATGAGAATGTTATTATATATTCTTTCATTATTTTTCCGTTATTTCTAAGTGTTGCCAAAGTAAAATAATACATTATGGAAATACTAAAGTGTCTTACAATATTAGTCATTTGTAGTTTGACAGTGTTGCCACAGTGGATATTATAATTCGATAATAATACATTTCTTATATTAATTCAATGAAATCACGACACTCGGCCATCCGACGGCGTGCTAACTCCGTAGTACGCACTATACAATCACGACACTGAGGCAATACATCAAATAGCAAAATTATTCATATTTCTATTCATTTATTTGTGTTCCACAAGGTACCTAAAACAAGATGTTAACAAAAAAAAAAAAAAAACTAAGAGCCGTTGTAGCAGGGCACATCAGGGCACAGCAATATAGCTAGATATTATAGTTAAAAATGTAAGTCGTAGAAATCTAAAAATTCTAATAAAATAAAATTGTACATTTAAACTGAATTGCATTACATTACCACAAAAAGTCAGTAACAATAACATAGATAATTTATTATGTTTTAAAAATTATAATCTAATGCGAGATCATATTTAAAGATTACAAATTGTGAATAAAGAAATGTTTTACGTGTATTAAGTAACAAATAAGTAACTACAAAAAAAAAATACATAAACAAGATTACATTATACATTCGTGATAGGCAATTCTTGCCTAGTAGGTACCTGTTTAAAAGAGAAACGAGTTGCACTTCACTTCACTTGTCCTATGACCGAATTCCGGCCACGGGGCGGTCAACCTCAACGGAGACCCGACAAGCACACAGGATGCATAGTGCAAACAGATGCACTTTCTGCTCTTCCTCGGTCCGACGGGACAGTAACCTGACATGACCGGCTAAGGTCAAGGCGCAGGACCAACGGCACCACATGTCCCTCCCGCCCCGAGGTACGGGGCGTCACAACTCCAATCTTTAGGCTGCCATTGAGTAATTCCTAGTGGGAAAACAAACAACACCCTGCCCGACCCGGGAATCGAATCCAGGACCCCACGCTCAGCAGCTGCGCTCGCGACCATGAAATCATTAAGCCTATATTTTACCCCTTTATTACCCTATCGTTTTGCTATTACTTTATATGAACCGATAAAAGGGAATAATTTCTTACTTTTGCCATAATTGTCGAAAAATTAACCCAGCTTCTTTAAAATGCCATACTCGACTTCAAATGTATTTAGTTGCCTAATGAATTAATAGTTCAGCGACAACCTTTTAGAGTATAATAAATATGACTCGGCAACGTGAACGTGATAATTCTTAAGCAACTAAATTTGTGATATGTCTACGCATTGCCTAATCATTGCCATAGCTTCTAATAAGTTTATCAACTGCATCATATTGTTGTCATCAAATAATGTTAAGTAAATGAAAGCTCTAATTTCATGTAGTCTCCTATCTATCTATAATGCTACCATAAGTAATTTATGACTTGACCATTATATCTACCTCTAATTGGGTTCCCTATCCATTTGCATAAGATATTAAGACAATGTATTATGGCATACTTTTGTTTACATAACCGAACTATATTTACGCATTACAACAGCTTACGAATAATTATTTTAGGCATAATTTATCGCGTCTAACTAGTTTGTTTCCGGATAATACGCCTAGTAACATTATGCGTATTAAAATTATGTCACATAATAACACAACAAAATTATGATAAAAAGGAAGATGATTTATTAATTAGATTGTTGAAAAAAATGGCTATTTCGATTTTATTAGCAGACGGATGTTGAATCTCTAAAATATTTATTGTAGACCACTTACAACATTAGTTGATGAGTTATCAATTTAGAAGAAAATTTATTTAACGAAAGCTATGAGTCATATTAATTTATATTAAATCACAATGAATAAGTAAGGGCAAGGGAAACCTTTTCAGAGTCAAAGGCATCTTATCTTTGACGATATTTTTAGAGATTTGAAGAAATAGGGGGTGATAAAACTACCCGGCGTTACTGATAGATAACCTATCGTACTTTAACCATTTCGATGCGATGGTCACAAGATGACAGATGGACACAAGGTCATAAGAATTGTCTGGTTGAAACTTTATGCTTTGCAATTTGCTTGATGACAAGCAACAGCGTTTAACACATTTAAACTGTTTCGCGTAAAAACTGTTCCACGATATTATTCTAGTCTGTGCTCCAAAACCAGTTAATAATTTTTTCAAAAATTTGAATTGTTCTAGCAATGAGATATTTATTTTGTACTATCAAACTATGGATAAAATATAATTGTTACAACTAATACAAATGGTTCCAAGTAGTCTAAGTGTATGGCATGGAAATAGGATGCAATAGCCCATTACGCGTTCTTGCCGCATAACTTTGTTTTAAATATGCACAATTTATTTAAGAAATCATTGTTGCAAAGTATTTTTTTGTAATGTCTATTTTCCCGCTTAGATTCGACC
Source organism: Lithophane semibrunnea (assembly GCA_947363905.1). Taxonomy (NCBI): domain Eukaryota; kingdom Metazoa; phylum Arthropoda; class Insecta; order Lepidoptera; family Noctuidae; genus Lithophane; species Lithophane semibrunnea. The sequence continues at coordinate 4,630,496 of OX376191.1, read as the reverse complement.
TCAAATTTAAGGATTATTTTTTAGTAAAAGAATCCAAAGCAGCTGATATTTGTATGCAGCTTAGTATTCGATGTTTGGTCGTACAGAGCAATCAAGGGTTTGTCATCCAACTCTATATTCATTGCACTGTCGGTTTGTGCAACCAATCTCACTCAAACTCTGAGCAAAACATTTCCTATTATTTGCAAAAAGTTTAATTTCGAAAGTAAACTGATCAATGTCTTGGCCTATTTTAATGCCAGCTTTATTGAGATAGTTCTCGAGCATTGAGAAAATCTTCACTAATTGACATGGTTTTAGTTTCTGTAACGGAATTTACCCACTTTAAAACATCTGTTTTAAAGGTACTGCCGTTAAAAGAAGTAACAAATACAACCGTTTTACCACTAACTATTTTATAACGGCCTTGATGTCAGTGATATTCTTGATTTGGATTCTTTGATGCTCTTAAAATCAAGATAATATCGCCTAAGTAATGCTCATTGGTATAGACTCACCAAACCAGACCCGAACTATGGTCGTATCTTCCTCAACATATACCTAGACGTAAGTTCCAATTGATATATATATCGGTCACTTCATTTCAAGGATATACATAAAGCAATTTCTCAGATTCCTTCATAACGAAAGTTTGATTAAATTCTGTAGTTATGTTGTTGAAAAGTTCAACACTGAATATCGGCTATTAATCTTTCTCTAATAAAAATATTGTACAAACTAGTTCAGAAAATGACGCAGAGCTCAAATAAGATTAAAATTAAATACACTAATCTATTTTCAAATAAATCAATGTACGGGAAGCGGCCATTGGTCTTCCTTTAAGTCCATACTTTACTTTTGCCTTCGAGTATTCCATATCCAATCTACTGCCTAACAGCCATCGATTTCACACCTACTGTGCAATTCTTGTTACACACCTAGGTACATGTTTCACATACATTGTTGACTACAGCAGCACACCTACATGGCCTACTAACAGCACGCATGCATGGCTGCATAAGATCACATAAGTGCCTACGTTAAACTTTGAACTACGGCTCATCTACATGGCTGCATAAAATCACATAAGTGTAAGTTAAATTCTAAACTACAGCTCGCCTACATGGCTGCAAAAGATCACATCTAGTGTCTAAGTTAAATTCTAAACTACAGCTCATCTACATGGCTGCATAGGACCACATAAGTGTCCAAGTTAAATTCTAAACTACAGCTCACCTACATGGCTGCAAAGGATCACATAAGTGTATGTTAAATTCTGAACTACAGCTCAAAGTTAAAATCTGAACTACAGCTCACCTACATGGCTGAAAAAGATCACATAAGTGTATGTTAAATTCTGAACTACAGCTCACCTACATGGCTGCATAAGATCACAAATATTTAAGTTAAAATCTGAACTACAGCTCACCTACATGGCTGCAAAGAATCACATAAGTGTATGTTAAATTCTGAACTACAGCTCACCTACATGGCTGCATAAGATCACATAAATATTTAAGTTAAAATCTGAACTACAGCTCACCTACATGGCTGAAAAAGATCACATAAGTGTATGTTAAATTCTGAACTACAGCTCACCTACATGGCTGCATAAGATCACAAATATTTAAGTTAAAATCTGAACTACAGCTCACCTACATGGCTGAAAAAGATCACATAAGTGTATGTTAAATTCTGAACTACAGCTCACCTACTTGGCTGCATAAGATCACGTAAGTATTTAAGTTAAATTCTGAACTACAGCTCACCTACATGGCTGCATAAGATCACGTAAGTATTTAAGTTAAATTATGAACTACAGCTCACCTACATGGCTGCATAAGATCACATAAGTGTCTAAGTTAAATTATAAACTACAGCTCACCTACATGGCTGCAAAACATCACACAAGTGTCCAAGTTAAATTCTGAACTACAGCCCACCTACATGGCTGCAAAGGATCACATAAGTGATGTTAAATTCTGAACTACAGCTCACCTACTTGGCTGCATAAGATCACGTAAGTATTTAAGTTAAATTCTGAACTACAGCTCACCTACATGGCTGCATAAGATCACATGAGTGTAAGTTAAATTATAAACTACAGCTCACCTAGATGGCTGCAAAGCATCACACAAGTGTCTAAGTTAAATTCTGAACTACAGCTCAACTACATGGCTGTATAAAATAACATAAGTGTCTAAGTTAAATTCTGAACTTCAGCTTGCCTTCATGGCTGCAATAAACTACACGCATACATCTCCATAAAGCTCACCTACATGGCTGAACTAGAGTGCAAGCCGCATGGAACTAAACTATACGCATACATCTCCATAAAGCTCACCTACGTGGCTGAACTAGAGTGTAAGCCGCATAGAACTCGAAACTATACTCGTACATGTTTATCTTGAATAGCTCGCCTATATGGCTGAAATAAACTATACGCATACGTCTCCATAAAGCTCACTTAATTACGCGGCTGAACTAGAGTGCATGCCGCATAGTATTCTAAACTATACTCGTATCTTTAAACTGAATAGCTCGCCTACATGGCTGAAATAAATTATATGCATACACCTCCATAAAGCTCACCTACGTGGCTGAACTAGAGTGTAAGTCTATCTACACTATACTCGTACATCTCTGAACAGCTCACCTACATGGCTGAACCCGAGTGCACGCCGCACAGGTCTTCTATACTCGTACATCTCTGAACAGCTCACTTAGATGGCTGAACCCGAGTGCACGCCGCATAGGCGTACATCTCTGAACAGCTCACCCACATGGCTGAACCCGAGTGCACGCCGCATAGGGGTCTACACTATACTCGTACATCTCTGAACAGCTCACCTACATGGCTGAACCCGAGTGCACGCCGCACAGGTCTTCTATACTCGTACATCTCTGAACAGCTCACTTAGATGGCTGAACCCGAGTGCACGCCGCATAGGCGTACATCTCTGAACAGCTCACCCACATGGCTGAACCCGAGTGCACGCCAAATAGGGGTCTACACTATACTCGTACATCTCTGAACAGCTCACCTACATGGCTGAACCCGAGTGCACGCCGCACAGGTCTTCTATACTCGTACATCTCTGAACAGCTCACTTAGATGGCTGAACCCGAGCGCACGCCGCATAGGCGTACATCTCTGAACAGCTCACCTACATGGCTGAACCCGAGTGCACGCCGCATAGGGGTCTACACTATACTCGTACATCTCTGAACAGCTCACTTAGATGGCTGAACCCGAGTGCACGCCGCATAGGGGTCTACACTATACTCGTACATCTCTGAACAGCTCACCTACATGGCTGAACCCGAGTGCACGCCGCACAGGTCTTCTATACTCGTACATCTCTGAACAGCTCACTTAGATGGCTGAACCCGAGAGCACGCCGCATAGGCGTACATCTCTGAACAGCTAACGCACATGGCTGAACCCGAGTGCACGCCGCATAGGGGGTTATAGTATACATTACATTATATAGCTCATATAGTCATTAGATATAGCCCCAATCAACAAAATCTAAGCTACTGCTTAAGCTAACCAACAAACAAACCATAATCAAACCACCATACCGCCTGTTGGGGCTCCAATGTCTTCAATGAAACTCCCGAATTGAGGTATGGTGGTTTAATTTTATATTTAACTGTATTTTACAATAAAATAGGTGGAGCGTACAAGTTCGCGACGATGATGAAAATTTTGATTAAAAATGTCCTGATTTGTGACGGTATGTGTAAAATAAAATCCGTAAGGCGCCTAGCCTTTTAGAATAGCAAAGGCGGAACACACACACACTGAATGATATTCAAACTATACAGACAGGCGTAAACATCCTCCCCCCGTTGAAACTCAAGATGTTTTAACTCTTAAGTAGTTCTTCTTCGGTCGGTAAGGGGCAGATGCGCACTAGAGGGCGTCGTATAGTTCCTCTTATCGTGTTTATGTCGGCCACTCGTGCAACCCCATCCAGTCCTGGGAAGAGCCGGGTAATGCGTCCGAGCCTCCAACAAAGTGGCGGGACTCCATCTTCCTTCAGCAGAACCAGGTCCCCAATTTTGACTGCGGCGGCGTTGGTCTTCCATTTGCGGCGAAGTTGCAACTCGGCGATATATTCGCATTGCCAGCGGCTCCAAAAATGTTGGTATATTTGCTGCAGCCTGGCATAACGCTGCAAGTTGGTTGAGGGGCAATCCTTCAAAGCAGGTTCAGGCAGTGCCGTAAGAGCCCGACCAATGAGAAAATGCCCAGGAGTAAGGCAATGGAAATCGTCAGGAGAGGTGGATAAAGGACAGAGAGGTCTACTATTTAAGACAGCTTCTACCTGAACGAAAAGAGTTTGAAGTTCTTCAAAACATAAATGAGAATTACCCATTACTCGCCTAACATGAAATTTTGCTGAACGGATACCGGCCTCAAAAATACCGCCAAAATGAGGAGCGTAAGCTGGTGAAAAGTAAAAGTGAATGCCTTCCGAACATGCAAAATCAGATAGCTCGTTTTGGTAAATCTTAAAAAAAAACATTAATTTCTTTAGCTCCTGCGACAAAGTTGCGTCCATTGTCGCAGAATACTTCCGCTGGCCTACCTCTACGTGACACAAACCTTCGAAATGTCATAATGAAAGCGTCCTTTGATAGATCGCTCACTGCTTCGAGGTGAGAAATTTTATATCGAAGGCATATGAAAAAACAAAGGTAGCACTTGACTAACGAAGCACCACGTCCCTTTCTGTTTACAATAAGGAATGGGCCAGCGAAATCAATTCCTACGGTATGAAATGGAAAATTTGGCGTGACACGTTGTGACGGCAAATGTCCCATTATTGGCGCAATAGTCTTGCCCTGCAGGCGTCTGCACCTGCAGCAGTTATGAAAAATGCGTCTAGCCAACTTTCTACCGTTAATCGGCCAAACGTATTCCCTAACAATGGCCAGCAATAATTGTGGACCAGCATGCAATCCGCGTTTATGTTCGAACTCGAAAATCAATTTGGTAAAATGATGCGAAGCATGCAAGAGAACAGGGTGTTTTTTATTATAGTTATAATCGGATGAGTCTAGTCGGCCACCAACTCGGATGACCTTTTCGTCACTTAAAAATGGAGTCAATGATAAAATGTTAGACTTAGAACTTAAAGCCATATTGTTACATAGTAAATTATATTCACAGAAGAATGATTCTTGCTGTGCAAGACGACACAAATAAAGAAATGAATTATTTAATTCATCAAGAGTTAGATTGTCGAGAATTTTATCTTGATTCGGTTTTAAATTATTAATAAATCTTAGCACGTAGGCGAAAGATCGTTTTAATTTAGTTAAGCTAGAAAAATCTTTAAAATTAATTATAGATTCATTTTGACTAACAACATGAGTGGTAGTACAATTAGGTTTAGTTTCCGGTAAGTCATTAGTATTAATTTTATTAGGTTTTAAGATAGGCCAATCCCTTTCAGGCTCTGTGAGGAATGGTGGGCTTGACCACCACAGCTGGGTACTGCCGAGCTTATCTGGACCGATTCCTCTAGATATGAGGTCTGCAGGATTGACAGATGTGGGCACATAGCGCCACGAACAGGCATCTGTAAGCTCACAGATCTCCGAAATCCTGTTAGCTACAAACGTTTTCAGATTAATAAAACTGGTGTGGAGCCAGGCTAGCACCACTGACGAATCGCACCAGTGTACTTGATGCTGAACTTTATATCGCAGTGACTTCCCAACAGCCTTGCATAACCTTTCTAGGCGAGGGATAGTCGTACCTTTAATTGGAGCTACTTTGGATTTAGAACAAAGCAAATTAACTGTGACTTCGTTCGCAGCATTAATCGAACGTAAATAAATGCAAGCTCCGTATGCATGTTGGGATGAATCACTGAATGAATGCAATTCTACAGATGCGGGTTCATTACAGAGCACACGCCTAGGAACCTCTAGAGCTAACAGAGAAGGTAAATACTGCATAAAATGGTTCCAGTCTCTTTGAACTTCATGTGGGACTGGAGAGTCCCAAGTTAAATTGTGCAGCCACAGTTGTTGTAACAACATTTTCATTTTTATTACACACGGACTAATCAGTCCTGAGGGGTCAAAGATTTTAAAAAGAGACGATAGAAAGGATCTTTTAGTCAAATTGTTATTAGAGGAAAGTGGGCATTTGACAGGGAAATGTAATTGATCGGTTGACGGGTTCCATCCCATGCCTAACGTACTAGTTGACTCGCTTACTAAAAGATTATCATCAGTTTGAATATTTGCTTCGAACAATGATGGTAAATTAGTCTTAAACTTACGAAGATTAAAGCATCCTTTCTTTAATTCTTCAGTTACAGATTGGTGTATATAACGTAGGGTATCCTCACTTTCAGAACCGGTGATGAGATCGTCCACAAAGAAATCATGTTGAATTATATCCTTAACCATAGGATCAGAAGATTCTTCACCAATTTGCCATAAACAACGAGTGCTCAAATAGCTGGAACTTGCCATTCCGTAAGTCACAGTACCCAGCTGAAGAGTTTTGATGGGCAAAGACTCATCCTCTCTCCACAAAATAAGTTGAAGATTGCGATCCTCCTCATGGACACGGATTTGACGGTACATTTTCTCGACGTCACCCGTGAGGAAGAACTTATGTTGTCGAGCTCTTATTAAGATGGAGAACAGTGAGTCCTGCATATTAGGCCCAACCATGAGGATGTCATTGACCGACTGACCCGATGAAGTGGGAGCTGAGCCGTCAAACACGACTCTAATTTTCGTGGACTCACTACTGTCTTTGAAGACAGCGTGATGACAGAGGAAGTAACATGTAGAAGGTATATGTATAGCGGATTCTGAAAGGTGACCTAAGTCGGCGTACTCACGCATGAATTCTACGTATTGCGATTTCACATGTGGTTGTTTGCGAAATCGCTTTTCTAAATTTAACAAGCGTTTTTTAGCTAGTGAATAAGATTCACCAAGACAATCAGGTGTATCCGTTAAGGGTAATCTAACTGAGAATCTACCGGTCTGTAAACGAAGGGTGTGCGATAAAAAATGTGTTTCGCATTCCTTCTCGCTGTGACTCATAAGTAGTTGAGTTTGGGGAACATTTTCTAAGTCCCAGAATTTCGTTAATTCTTGATGTATTTCGTCAACAGACGACACATAAGAAACGAATGAATGATTAGAATCTATATTATTATCAATTTCCTTTGACTTATTGTTTGTAGGTAAATTAAAATACATAGGACCTGAAACCAACCAACCGAATTGAGAACTTCTCAATACAGGTGAATTAAGACCGAGAGATAGTTGATCGCGGCCAATAATGTCCCAGAAAATATCGGCACCGATGACAACATCAACAGGTGCTGGTTGGTGGAAGTGAGGGTCCGCTAAAAAGTAATCACTTGAAATATTAAGTTTTTTAACATCGACGGGTATCCTAGGTATATTACCGGTCAACACTGGCAACACCAGGAAAGAAGAAGTGACGGTGAAGTGCTTCATCAAAGATTTCAACTGAACCACGCAAGTTTCTGTAGCCTGGGTGGTGGTTTTATTTCCTATGCCAATTATATTGACATGCAAAGTGGTAGTCGGTTCTAAAAGCAGTTTTGTTTTAAGAGATTGAGTAATAAATGAAGACTGGCTACCGCAATCCAAAAGAGCTCGAACCTTTTGTGTTTGATTGTTCGTAGGATTAGCCACCTCAATATAAGCAGTAGACAGTAAAACTTGATGGTTACTTTGATTAGAAAAGTTAACGATAGTGTCGTCAGTGATGTCGGGTGAAATGGTGACCACACTGGAAATATTTTTGGTACCGGATTGTTTATGCAAGAGTCTATTGTGCCTTGCATTGCACATGCGACATGGATGCATGCGACAATTGCGTGCAGAATGGCCAGATCTTAAGCAGTTGTGACACAGCTTCAATCTGCTTGCTTCACTGATACGGTCATCCACACTCTTAGCCAAAAAGGCAGGACAATCATAAAGGCGATGATTACCGTTACAAACGCCGCACGATATATCAGAAGTATTATTGTCGTGACTGTTTGAAATGTATGACTGATGAGAATTTATTTTGTTGTTAGAATCTATAGGTTTCGATGTTGTATGAGTCTTAGATTTAGAGTACGGATGGCTGCTATTTATTGACTCAAGTACATCAGCGCGATCAATAAGAAATTTGAAGAAGTGTTGCAAATTAGGTATATTAGTATCCAACGTGCCACGGTATTCTTCCCACTTGGCTTTGGTTAGGCTATCAAGCTTGGGGCTCATTATGTGAATGAGTAAAATATCCCAGTCCCGTGAACCTAGACCGAGACTAGTTAAAGCACGTAGGTTTTTGTTGATATGATCCACAAGGAATCGTAATGATTTATCAGATTCGCTTGTGATTGGTTTTATGTATAATAATGAATTTATGTGATGAGTTATTAATTGTCGTGCATTGTCATATCTGTCACATAATAACTTCCAAGCACACGCATAATTTGCGCTGGATACTTCTAAATTAGCAATAATGCGCGCTGCATCGCCAGTCAAGTACGAAATAAGATAATGGAATTTGTGAATGGGAGCGACGCGGTCATTATTGTGGACTATGGATAAGAATGTGTCACGAAACTCAAGCCAACGAAAGCAAGACCCGTCGAATTTAGCCACTTGGATTTGAGGTAATTTAAAACCTATATCATGATGATCATGATTACATGGACCTGCAGTTATCTGACTTGAATTTAAATCCTTGTAATTACTTTCATCATGACGGTTCGAGTTATGTTTCTGTGTAATACTTTGAGCAATTGCAATATTCGATATGAATAGTTGCTCGATAGTATCACGTTCATCAATCTCATTAGACAAATTATCCGAGTTTAATACTTCTATCTGATTTTGCAAGTCATCGAAACGGCTGTAGATAGATTCAAATTTGCTTAGTTTTAAGGTTAACTCGGCTAACTCAATCTGAGTAAGCGATTCTTTAGAGGTAACATTTGATAAAAAGTTTCTAAATTTAGTGATTTGACCTTTTATGGAACTACGTTTCACTAAAAGATCCTGTAATTCTTGAGGATTGTTTGTGCTAGATTCACCTCCATAATCTTTACCCATTATGAACTCAAACCTTGCCAATAATGCAAATGTTAAATCGGATTGAATAAACAATTTGATTATATGTAGGTTTGATTATGGAAATATACAGACAAAAACTAGGTGATGATAATGTAAAAACTAAAACTTAGCTCACGCTCCTCGCCTAAGGTCACCTGAGGCCGGCCCGGCGCGGGCGCAGCTGTGGGTAGGGCTCCGCTCCGATCGCACGGTGACACGGTCGCCGCAGCGGCCGGTGGCGCGGTGTGGCGGCCCGCAGTTGCGTTATACGGAGAGATCGGCCTGGAATGTTCGGCGAGTTGGGTGAAATATATGCTTTTAGTAATAATAGCTATAAGTCTGTTGGGAAACACGGATAGAAATTATGATAATATTATAATAAGAAGGTATACTACTATTTCGTCAGTAAAAACGTTTAACATTAGTTAATGTGAATTTACCTTAATGAACTGCGTAGATATGGATTGATGTAACTATTTAAGACACTACGAGTACAATGACTACTGACACCAATGCACTCAATATGTAGAAGCTATTTTAAATAGGTATTGGATAGATTTATTAAGGGTAAGGGTATAAAAGGTAAGGTGAGTAGGTAACAGGGAATTCACAAGGAATAATGGGCACTTAGCTGCATTGGCCGAGGCTGCGGTACGATGCTGAATGCTGATCGCTAACCGGCGGTGGCTGCAATGGCTGGTACACCTCCAGGGAACCCAGGTATGATTCTTGATATAGACGAAAGGTCGCTGCGGCGCAATGGGTGCACCGGCAGCGCGTGGTCGTAATGATTGAACTTGTTTTTCGCCAAAATTGCAGGTTTTGTCGAAGGTCGCCAGATGTTGGGGCTCCAATGTCTTCAATGAAACTCCCGAATTGAGGTATGGTGGTTTAATTTTATATTTAACTGTATTTTACAATAAAATAGGTGGAGCGTACAAGTTCGCGACGATGATGAAAATTTTGATTAAAAATGTCCTGATTTGTGACGGTATGTGTAAAATAAAATCCGTAAGGCGCCTAGCCTTTTAGAATAGCAAAGGCGGAACACACACACACTGAATGATATTCAAACTATACAGACAGGCGTAAACACCGCCGTACCATCAACAAACTATAAAAAGCTGATCAGAAAATTCAGTGAACGGAACAGACTTAAAACATAATATTCAGATTATACGAATTGAAATCTCGTGGCTAAATTCCCAACATTCACTCGCTCAATTTTTTTTAATTTACTTATTCTCGAAGTTGTCCAATCCAATGATAGCTCTATCGAGGAGTTGCCTCGACCAAGAGTACCACGTGCACTGGCCCAACTATTCACTTATTGTTTATAATTAGTCCACTGCAACGATAACCTTATCGAGGAGTTGCCTCGACCAAAGGTAGCACGTGCATCGGCCCAATCATTTACTCATTATAACTTTAATCAGTCCAACGCTACGATAACCCTATCGAGGAGTTGCCTCGACCAAAGGTAGCACGTGCACCGGCCCAATTACCATTATAATAATAATTTTTAACCATAATGTTTTAAATATTAACCATCTGGGAAATACGCCACAACGATTGCTTATTTAAATACCGAGTTATGAGACTACACAATAACCACCTCGCTCCACACTGAACTTATCTCGGACAAAAACAATGAACAATGTAAATGATTTATAAAACTACTTACGATTTTACCAACCTATGGCTCGTGGTTCTTGTCACTTCTGCCTTATAAAGAAAACACTATTTCCTTGCTAATACTTTTAATCCGCACAACTTAACTATTTCACAATCAAACGACGACTGCCTCTGCACTACATTATACCATTTTAAACGACTTTTGCCCCACCCAGAAATAACGATAATATCATAACCGTTATTTCTAAGTGTTGCCAAAGTAAAATAATACATTCAGTTGCCATAATGGAAATACTAAAGTGTCTTACAATATTAGTCATTTGTAGTTTGACAGTGTTGCCACAGTGGATATTATAATTCGATAATAATACATTTCTTATATTAATTCAATGAAATCACGACATAAGTATTACAATAGTTAAGTATTTGAAGTGTTTACCAAACAAATTCAAACAGTAGGTAACCAAGCCTTTCATTAAATAACATAAAATTTGTATCCAATTACATTGAAATCCCCTAGTAATACCAAATGATCGTAAGGTGCCAATGCGCTAATACTGTCAGTTATGCCATCCAGACATTTTGACAATTCAAACAAGGGTGGCCTGTATGCCGTGCCAATCAACAACTTCCTACCATTGACAGTTAGGTTTAGCCACATCTGTTTCACATTAGATTGTTCTGAGTGTGGCCGCACACGCGCCCGTACTCCCGTTTTAATGTAAAACGCTACTCCTCCGCCCCGTCCCCCATGTATAGTCGCAGGGCGCGGCACGTGCTTCAACCTATACCCCGGAACCTTAGGCGCGCGTCCCTCTTCCCCAGGTCGCAGCCACGTTTCGTTGATTGCCATTAAATCCACTGAGTGTTGAGACATTGCAATTAGAAACTCGTCCTGATTAGTTGCCAGAGAGCCCGCATTAAATAAACCAAACGTTAGTAATTTTGACTTAGTCATGGCATGTAAATAATAATGGTTGTATAAGTGTATGTATATACAAGGATAATATTCATAATAATATAGATTGAAGATAATAATAATAATATAAGATAAAATGTATGTGCAAGGATAATATTTCATTTGCATAATATTTATTAAAGTACTTTTGTTTATTTGTTTTGTGTTAATAATTATTATTGTACTATACAGTTCAAAAGTGGATTGTTAATCTCGGAAAGCAATTGAATGTCGTGTCGACTTGACTTACGACCTTCTTCTATAAGTTGTTTCAATACTATATACACGCACACACACTCATTTTGTCTGCAACTGATAGAAGTTTATTATTTCAACCAACATAGTATTGGCTTACTAGCTCAGTGGTTAAATAATGAGCCTTGTGAGGTGCTACTATGGCGACCCAGGATCGAATCTCACCTGCGCTGCGGTTAACTTTTTTATTTTAATAATTACTATTTATTGTTTTATTAGCTTTTATAATACCTAGCAGTATTTCCATAATTAAATAGTAAGTATTTGTTTTTTTTTTTAATTACTAGATATATTTCGATATCATTAGTGTTTTGTCTCGTTCGACTTGGTCACATAAATAATGAAAGTTTTGTAGGTGGTCAGAAAACAAAGTAAAATATTTCGATTTCTGTGAGGTAGACAGATGCAGTTCGTTACGAGTATTCATCTATGCTTAGAACGTTGTTGTTGGTTCGTGATTATTGTGGGTGACGACTGTTATATATATCTACTAGCTGTGCCCGCGACTTCGTTCTGTTATACATAATTTTACTGCACAGCAATTATTGCTGATTTTGCTTTTAATGTGCTATATAAAACTGCTCGCTATGCATAGCGGTGCAGTCAACCCACAAAATTCTATCCGATTAACATTTTCTCCGACCTATTGTAACTTTGATGTGCAAGTATAAATAAATTCAGTGTAGCAGAAACAAAGTGTTTTCATTAAAAAGGACCCACGGAGCGCCATCCTAACAAATTGGTGTCAGAAGTGGGATCCCAGGAAAAATCGTTGAGTACTGGGATCTATAGGTGTAGGCGTCGCGAATTCGTTTCCACTCGTCTGCACCATAGTATTTGTTGGCTCCGTGGCCTAGTAGTCCTTTCGGTAAGTGGTCGACGATAAGCCTTGGGTTCCTCAAAAGCCTAAGCCCGCGCTACTGCATTCCACGTGATCGACGATCAGCCTCCGCTGTTGAGCGTGAGCCCGCATCACACCGAAACACCTCCTGCTGCCGTGATCGACGATTAGCCTCCGCAATTGAGCGTGAGCCCGCGTCACACCGAAACACCTCCTGCTGCCGTGTGGTCGACGGTCAGTCTCCACTCCCGAGTGTGAGCCCGCATCACAAGAGGACCTTCCATCGAGGTCTCGCTGACGACCTCTGCCTACACATCAAATCCATCATCAGACCAGAAGTCCTTTTATCACCATCATCGGACGGTTGACTCGCCATCATCACCAGCTCACGTAGACCTTCCATGTGACAACCGTAACCTTACCATGTTTCGACAATCCGCAAGAAACATTGAAACAATCATCTTGAAAAAGACGAGTACGTGTACACAAAGAAATAAGATAGCAAACACCGGCGCGGCTCAAGCATCATCACAACACCGCACACGTTCGCTGGTTCGCTTCGAAAGAAGCGGTTTTGTAAGCGCAAGCAAGCAGAGCAAGCAAGCAGGAGCACACTGACGACACGCAGACTCGATGCTGACAACCAGTCTTCACTCGACGACGGCGACCGACGAAAAGGACCGCACTCGGCACGCGACTCCTATTTATGCCTTCACGGCGAATAGCGTCGCGAGCAGCTCAGCGCCCCGCACCCCGCGCGCTTCTCGCCATACGGCGCATCGCTATTGGTCGATTGATTTTGTAGATAGTAAGACACTAGCGCCAAGTTAATTAATTGTAAATATTATATAAGTAGTGTTTTTGGAAAATAAATATGCATTGTCAGTTCAGCCTTCGACATATCAGTGTTTTTATTTCAACGACAGTACCCACTCATTGGCTCCACCCTAACCGAAGTCAAGCTCCTAAGCAAAGTACCTAAAAATATTTTACAGATACCATCAGTAGATGAGTCTGAGGCCCTTGCTGAATCTGGAATTGCAGCACCCGATCCTGCGTATCCCAGTACATCAACAACCGTCACTCCGTCCTCAGCTCCTTACTCTTCCAGTATAGGCTCGGAAGATATAGCTCCAGAGTCTATGATGGAAGTGGAATGGCTTGACGAAGACATTCCATCTCCATTAGGGCTACAAAACAGAATCGCAGACTTTTACACCGCCACCTTCCGCCGTAGGAATGTCATCAGTATCGGCGGGCAGTGAGACACACACACAGCCCTCCGATACTGGGAACAATCCTACGCAGAATATACAGTCAGACGATCAACCAGAGGTTTCGTCGAGAGAAAGTAGGAAGTATATTTTCAAACAATATTGGGGTCAAACACAAGCCTATTATGTAAATTAAAAAAGTAGGATAGGTAAAAGCCAAAATGAAAATTAATTTTGTTTTTAGGACAAACTCAGCACTCTACTCCACCGCCACCGGCCCGAAGCTCGAGGTCACGAAGGCACCGTTAGTATATCGTGTTATAAAATTGTTTTCAGCAGGCTTTGTTTCAAAAACGGAAGTCAATGTAAAATTATATAAATTGCAGTTCCCAGAGAAGAAAGGCCGCCACGCTGGGCATATGAAATCGAAAGTCGACGTATTGCTGCTGAAGAGAGACTTGCAGCCGCAGTGGAAGCGGGGGTCCAGTTAATGAGGGAAATACGGGATGATGTACATAGCTATGTACATCGTCTATAGCTATGGTTAAGTGAAGCTGTAATTGGCGACTGTGTAACTCCAAGGCTAATTGTAACCATAGGTACATCATGCTACATAATAATTATTGTAAATAATAAAACATTACCTTATTAATTTACACACATATTATTTATTGTTTTTATTTAAACATGTTTCTCAAAACAAATGTAAGTAGTTTTATGTTCACATGAAATAATCATTAAAAAATAACATTATTACTTACAAGAAAATAAGAATTTTAGAATATTTAAACACAATAGAATATTAATTATAATATAATTGAATATGGAATGCTAGAAACAATATACATATTTATTATATATTGTTTCTAGAATTCCATAATCTTTGGACCAGAATATCCCGAGTGTTGTCTGTAATTGCCTCGTTTCTTGCCACTTCTCTAAAGACTTGACTCTGTAGATCATTGTAAGGATCATCACTGTGAGACTCAGGCATTGGAACATCTAGCATTCCATATTCAATTATATTATAATTAATATTCTATTGTGTTTAAATATTCTAAAATTCTTATTTTCTTGTAAGTAATAATGTTATTTTTTAATGATTATTTTATGTGAACATAAAACTACTTACATTTGTTTTGAGAAACATGTTTAAATAAAAACAATAAATAATATGTGTGTAAATTAATAAGGTAATGTTTTATTATTTACAATAATTATTATGTAGCATGATGTACCTATGGTTACAATTAGCCTTGGAGTTACACAGTCGCCAATTACAGCTTCACTTAACCATAGCTATAGACGATGTACATAGCTATGTACATCATCCCGTATTTCCCTCATTAACTGGACCCCCGCTTCCACTGCGGCTGCAAGTCTCTCTTCAGCAGCAATACGTCGACTTTCGATTTCATATGCCCAGCGTGGCGGCCTTTCTTCTCTGGGAACTGCAATTTATATAATTTTACATTGACTTCCGTTTTTGAAACAAAGCCTGCTGAAAACAATTTTATAACACGATATACTAACGGTGCCTTCGTGACCTCGAGCTTCGGGCCGGTGGCGGTGGAGTAGAGTGCTGAGTTTGTCCTAAAAACAAAATTAATTTTCATTTTGGCTTTTACCTATCCTACTTTTTTAATTTACATAATAGGCTTGTGTTTGACCCCAATATTGTTTGAAAATATACTTCCTACTTTCTCTCGACGAAACCTCTGGTTGATCGTCTGACTGTATATTCTGCGTAGGATTGTCCCCAGTATCGGAGGGCTGTGTGTGTGTCTCACTGCCCGCCGATACTGATGACATTCCTACGGCGGAAGGTGGCGGTGTAAAAGTCTGCGATTCTGTTTTGTAGCCCTAATGGAGATGGAATGTCTTCGTCAAGCCATTCCACTTCCATCATAGACTCTGGAGCTATATCTTCCGAGCCTATACTGGAAGAGTAAGGAGCTGAGGACGGAGTGACGGTTGTTGATGTACTGGGATACGCAGGATCGGGTGCTGCAATTCCAGATTCAGCAAGGGCCTCAGACTCATCTACTGATGGTATCTGTAAAATATTTTTAGGTACTTTGCTTAGGAGCTTGACTTCGGTTAGGGTGGAGCCAATGAGTGGGTACTGTCGTTGAAATAAAAACACTGATATGTCGAAGGCTGAACTGACAATGCATATTTTTTTTTTTTTTTTGGAATGGCATCTCATAGTTTTACCACTAAGGTATTAACTACTTAACCGGACATTCCTGCGGAGATGCTCTAAGCTAACTTAAAGCCTCCAGCCAGGGGCATAAAAACTAAAAACTAGCTAAAACTAAGCGACTGCTCGCTAAGGGCACCCCCTGCGGGGTACGGACCTCGGCTTAGGGCGTCGCTGGAGGGAGGGCAGCAAGTCGGGACAGGCTGGATCGGGGAGTTTAAGACTACTGACGGCACTACGTCAGCCCGGGCTGGCGTCGGGTCGTCGAGCAAGGGACGGGGAGGAGAAGTCTGATCGGATTGGGGTCGCGGACGCGAACGCGGAGGACCTCGACGGCGAGGTCGGAATGTCGGGCGACGTTTGGTTTTAAGAACCGTACTGGTAGCCCTATTGCTCTCCTGGAGGAGAGTTATGGGGTCGTCGGGGTCGGTCAGTGCGTGCCTCGGACGGCGAGTACGACTAATGCGAGAGGGGGTATAGTTGGCCGCCTCCACAACCAGGGGGTTGCGGTGCTTGGCGGCAGAGTCAAAGAAACGCTTGGAAAGGCGTTTCATGAATTGGGCTATGGTGGGGATTTTAAGGTCGAGGTGGAGGGCTACGTTTCGGACGTAGTATGGGGCACCCGTAGCTTTACGGAGGAATCGGTTCTGGAGGGATTGTAACCTATGGATGTGATGGGGCCCAGCGTGGGCAAATACGACACATGCATATGTCATGATCGGACGGATGCACGCCGTGTAAATGCGCAATTTGCACCTAAGTGACAATTTGCTTTTTGCATTTAGGATGGTGTGGAGCCTACCTAGAGCGAAAGCGGCCCGCGAGCGGACCTGCTTTATGTGCTCTTTAAAATTAAGGTGATTATCGAGGATGACGCCTAAGTATTTGGCTTGCTTCTCCCAAGGGATCAGCTTGCCGAACATGGTGAGGGGCTCGGGGAGGGGGGGGAGCCTACGCGGCTTGGAGAATAGTACCGCCTGACTTTTGTCGGGATTGACTTCGATTCGCCACTTCCTGAACCATTCGCCGAGCTTGTCGACAGAGGCCTGGAGAGTGTGGCGAATCGCATCGGGGCAACGGCCCTTGGAGTAGATGGCCGTATCGTCTGCGAACAGAGCCAACTGCGCCTTCTTACTCTTTGGGATATCGCTGGTGAACAGCGTGAAGATGAGCGGGGAGATGACAGAACCCTGAGGGACACCTGCACGAATGGGACGGTGGGAGGACAGGGCGCCCTCTATGCGGTAGCGGAAGGTGCGGTTCGACAGAAAGTCTCGTAAGATGAGCACG
The DNA here is from genome assembly GCA_947363905.1 of Lithophane semibrunnea. Taxonomy (NCBI): domain Eukaryota; kingdom Metazoa; phylum Arthropoda; class Insecta; order Lepidoptera; family Noctuidae; genus Lithophane; species Lithophane semibrunnea. The sequence continues at coordinate 4,612,995 of OX376191.1, read as the reverse complement.
AGACGATCGGGCACACCGAGTTGGTACAGCTTGTATATTAAGCCGTTGTGCCAGACTTTGTCGAAAGCCTTCGCTATATCGAAGAAGACCGCACCGACTAATGAGCCTCGCATGAAGCTTTCGCTTATATGCTCGACTATGCGGTGGGCCTGGTGAATACTGCAGTGTTGGGTGCGGAACCCGAACTGTTCATTCGGTATGAGGCCCTTGGTCTCGGCAAAGTCTCTGAGACGCTTATAAATAAGCCTCTCGTAGATCTTTCCGAGTACCTTGAGCAGACTGATGGGGCGGTAGCTAGAGGGCTCGCTCTTGGGCTTGCCGGGTTTTGGGATACCTATGACCGTGGCTTCCTTCCACGTTTGGGGGAAAATGTTGTTGTTGAGAGCACCATTGAAGATGATGGTCAACAGCATTATCAGGTGGGCGGGGAATAGTTGGACCACTCTATTAGTGAGACCATCTGAACCAGGGGCTTTGCGAGTTTTAAGACCCTTGATGATCTCGTGCACCTCGTCAGGGGTGACGGGGGGCAGTGGATCGTCAGGGTCCTCTACGGGGGGTTGAGCGAGTCTGCGTTCGACTTCAGCGTCTATCTCAGTGAGATGCGCTTGGTCTACTAGCAATAGGCTGGGTGAGCATTGAGCCTCGAGACTGTCGGCTAGGCATTCGGCCTTGTCGGCGTCATCGAAAGCTATGGTCGTATCAGAGCGGACTAGTGGGGGCATGGCGGCGCTCTGTTGGGACCGGAGTTTCCTCTGGAGCTGCCAGAAGGCTAGGTGAGTCGGTTCTAGGTCACTGAGCATCTTATCCCAGCCCGCTTCACGCAGCTCAGCGATGCGAGAACTTACTTTACGTTGTAAGTAACGCATGTGAGATTTGTTAGCGGGGCAGGGAAAGTTGCTGTAGGCACGGGTGGCCGCGTTCTTCTCGGTCATCAGATCACGTACATCGGCCGGCAATTTGAAGCGGAAGTTATCCTCCGCTGGAACTTGCCTTGAACAATCGTTCAAAACCGTTTGTACGTGGTCCGTGAGCGAGTCGATCGCGGCCACTGTGTCCGCGGCAGAGTCGAACTGCTCGGGGATTGAGTCTAGCTGGGGGGACGAGTTGGATTTCAGCAGTTCGCCTACTTTCCTCCAGTCCGTAACCTTCCTGGTGGCCGGGGGCTGAGTGGGGTCGGGGAGACCTATGCGGGGGGCCAGTTTCATGACAACTGGACGGTGGTCAGAGGTAAGCTCTTACACCGTTTCTATAGAGTTTAGCCTAAGGTTGACGTTCTTAAGGAGCGCCGTGTCTAGGACATCTGGGGAATGGTTGGGGTCATGGGGGAAGTGGGTGTGAGTCATCGGGGCGATGACGTCAAAGTTCATGGTATTGGAGAGGTCGAGTAAGAGTCGACCTCTGAAGGAAGATTTGGTACTATTCTAAGCCGGATGTTTGGCATTGAGATCGCCCGCTATAATAACGGAGTCACTCATGCCTAGTAAGGAAGAGAGATCGTTGGAGATCTCTTGGGGATTCTCTGCTGCTGGGGTACGGGGAGGGATGTAGGCGGAGACTAGGGTGATCGGCTGATGGCCGGTCATGCCTAGGCGGCAAACAGAGACTTCTATTTGAGAGAGGGCAGGAGGATCCATCGGGATGCAATAGAGCTCCTTTTTGTAATAAATGAGGGTGCCGCCTCTGTGACAGCGAGTCCTATCATTGCGAACTATGTGATAGTTCGCTATGGATGGGTTACGCCTATGGGGCTTGAGGAAGGTTTCCTGAACTAGCAGGATATCTATCTGATGGTCGCGGAGGAATTCCGCGATCTCATCTCTTTGACCATTAATGCCGTTGGCATTGAAGAAGCCTAAGATAAGGGATCGGGGTTTGAACCTAGCTACGGGTGTATTATCCATAATGGGGGGTAGATGGGTTAGCGAGGGAGGACATGGCTTGCGTAATCTCCGGGTACGCGTTGAATATTAGGGGGATCCTCATCACGTCATTGGCATTCCTGGCAGCGACGATCTCGTCGGCCATTTGCCTAGCGCGAGGGGTGAAAGACGTCATATAAGACGTGGTGATCACCGAGAAGGGGTCGAGTGAGGCCGCGGGGGGAGGGGGAGGGGGGGGGCGAGCTACTGCCGGAGCAGGAAGCGGCTGAATGAGGGGCGCTGGAGCGCGAATACGGGGGTCCATGAGTGGGGGGATGCGGGAGGGGGGGGGGGGTTGGGGTTTGGGAGTACCCATGGAGGGGAAAGCTCGCTGATGTTGCAGCTGATTCCAGGGGCTAGGCCTCTGGGGGCTAAGCCTTGCTGGAATTTGGGCGGAGGGGGTCTTGTAGGCCGAGGGAGCTTCCCTCTGCTGGCGAGCGTCAGAGCGCTTTGTCAGCTTGGAGGAGGGAGCCTTGGGGGCTTTGGGGCAGCCTCTGTAGTTCGCGGGATGCCCTGTCTGCCCGCAGAGCACGCAACTGGGAGGCTCCGTGCAGAGCGAGCGGTCTTTCGGGCGCGTGCAGTCCGCAGTGCCATGCTCACCCAGGCACTTGACGCACCTGGGCTTAGCATAGCAATGCTTCTGCGAGTGCCCGTAGAGTTGACATCGGTGGCATTGCCCGATTGTCGAGTTTTTATGTGGCTTTTCAATGTCAAAGCCAGTCAGGTTGCAGATGGCTTTGACATTGAAAATCGGGTGGATGCGGGCCTCGGTGGGGGGACATACCACGAGGACCATGTCGAATGCCTCGCCACTGCGGGCGCGGTGCATGCGGTGGACTTCGTCGACCGGGATGCCCTGTAACATTAAGTCATCCTTAATGTCGGTGGAAGGGATTTCGCGTGGGATCCTTTTGATCACCACGCGAGTCTGTTTCTCCTCGGGGAGGGAGAAGGTGTGGAACGCCACACCTCTGGAACGGAGGAGTCGAGTGATGTCCCGATAGTCTTTCGACGTCGGGATGGACACCTTGATACCCTGTTGGGTATTGCGGGCGCTGGTGTATGCGATCTTTTGATCGCAGCACCATCTGGAAATATCGGTCCACTTTGCCTTATCCTGTATATAGATAGGGGGAGGGGGGGGGATCTTCTTCTTCTGGGTGCCAGAAGTAGAAGGAGCAGGGGACATGGGGGCATCCTGGCTCGAGGATGGAGCGGGGGTAAGAGGGGTCAGAAGGAGGGCGGTGGGGGTGAGGACCGCGGGGGGGCAGGGGGGAATGGGGGAGCTAGGGCCAGAGGCGGGTTCCTCGAACGCGACCACCTTGGTGGCCTGGGTGGAACTCTGCTTCTTCTTCTTCCTTTTGCTTCCCTTCCCGGTGACGGGCACGAAGCCTTCGTCGTCGGAATGGGAGGAAGAGGAGGAGGAGTGAATGGCCTCAGGATCGGACTGAGACAGCTGTGGGATAGTGGGGAAGGGAGTGGCCGCCCGCTTTGAAGAAGCAGGCATTGGGGTATCGGGCCGCCTCTGAGAAGCGGGCACGTCGACGTCCATGTCCCTGGAGGGAACGGACGGACTGAGCGGGCTCTCAGGGGCGGGAGGGGCGAGAGGGGCTATTAAGACATCGCTGCAGTCCGCGATGGTCATGTCGGGGAAGATAGCGCGATGGAGCTTAGTGAGCTCCTCGGCATATTTTTCCTCTAGACTTTCCTTTTTTAGGATCGTCGTGAGGACCTCGAGGATTAGGAGCACCGACTTTGCGGTGGGGTCCGAACTCGGCTCTATCGTGAGCGACATATTTAAATGTCGGGGGAGCCTAACATTCCCTAAAAACCTATCTCCCCGGATGGACTTGTCCGGGGATGTGTGACCCTCCCTGCCGGGTATAGACAGGGAGGTGAGTACCTACTGGTGAGCCCTAAGCTTGCTTTGGCCCGTTGCCTATCTTATTTGTGCAACGGGGTCCTAACATGGGTCTGGTGCGAAGGGGTAGACACACCCAACCGACACCAGGTGTGTAGCTGTTGAAGGAAAACTGTCACCAATGCCGACTAGGAGACCCCCCAAGGCCGAACACTGGGACCCGTCCAACTGACTGCCTCACCCTTATGGGGATCGGCGGGTGTGATTGGGTCAACACCCCACTCGGTTTCGTTGGCACCGTATGGTATCCACCGACGACCACGAAACTGTGGTTTTTCCCTGAAGGGGACAAAATAACCCGACGACCGTTTTATCGAGTATGACTGTTAAAAGAAATACTAAACTAGTTGTGCCTTGAAAAAGGCACACAACTAGCGGCTGAAGATAGTCACTATATAAATATAGTACTATGTAGATCGTCACGAGGTGCGACGAAATCTTGATAACAGGAACCACAGAGCCGGAATCGGGAGCACTCGAACCACAAACACGTCCGTCCGCTACCGCTGCCGCGCGCCGAGTGATATTTATTTTCCAAAAACACTACTTATATAATATTTACAATTAATTAACTTGGCGCTAGTGTCTTACTATCTACAAAATCAATCAACCAATAGCGATGCGCCGTATGGCGAGAAGCGCGCGGGGTGCGGGGCGCTGAGCTGCTCGCGACGCTATTCGCCGTGAAGGCATAAATAGGAGTCGCGTGCCGAGTGCGGTCCTTTTCGTCGGTCGCCGTCGTCGAGTGAAGCATCGTATCTGCGTGTCGTCAGTGTGCTCCTGCTTGCTTGCTCTGCTTGCTTGCTCTGCTTGCTTGCGCTTACAAAACCGCTTCTTTCGAAGCGAACCAGCGAACGTGTGCGGTGTTGTGATGATGCTTGAGCCGCGCCGGTGTTTGCTATCTTATTTCTTTGTGTACACGTACTCGTCTTTTTCAAGATGATTGTTTCAATGTTTCTTGCGGATTGTCGAAACATGGTAAGGTTACGGTATTCGTCTTTTTCAAGATGATCGCTTTCACTGTTTCTTGCGGATTGTCAAAAACGTGGTAAGGTAGCTGGTTCGGTGGTATGTGGTAACTGTGGTGATAACTGTTTTCTGGTGATTGAGTGACAGGTACTGTGTGTGACAGGTACTATGTCACTACATCACTCCCCCCTAAGCGAAGCGTACATTTGGTTTCACTGCGCGGCCGGCTCGTGTGACGTATGAGTCGCGCGGTACGCTGGGGTTTGATAACTGCGGTTCGACGCTCGTAGGTATGCTCTTGGTGCGCGGTTCTTGATATTGCGCGCATGTTGTTGTAGGCGTAGCAAACTCTTCTTTGTTGAGTAAGTACGCTGGCTTTAGTCTGTCTATTGAGACAACTGTAGTTCGAAGTGGCATCTGTATGGTGAAATGTTTCGTATCACGACGAATCACTTTGAACGGGCCGTCGTACGGAGGGGTCAATGGGCTCCGCACGGTGTCGTTGCGCACGAAGACATGAGTACACGTCGCTAGGTCCTTGTATATAAACGTACGTGTGTTGTTGTCACGTGATTTGCTGCTTGGTGTGAGTGATGCCATTGTTTCGGTCAGCTGGCGGACGAATTCTGCGTCATCATTTTTCGGCTGTGTAGGCGTGAAAAAGTCTGACGGTATTCTCAATGTCGATCCGTAGGTCATCAGGGCCGGGCTGACCTGTGTGTCCTCACGAAGCGCTGTTCGCAGTCCAAGCAGCACGGTCGCTAATTCATCACTCCAGTGTGTGCCAGCGGCTCTCGCCATGAGCGCGGCCTTCAACGTTCGATGCCAACGTTCGACTTGACCATTTGCTTGCGGGTGGTAAGCAGTAGTTCGAATCCTGGTTATGCCAAATTTCTTCATCAGTGCGTTGAATAACGATGATTCGAATTGTCTCCCTTGGTCCGTGGTTATACGTAACGGGCAACCAAATCGCGATAACCATCCCTCGTAGATCGCCTTAGCAACAGTGTCGGCGGTGACGTCACGGATAGGTATGGCTTCCGGCCATTTAGTACAGCGGTCGATCATTGTTACTAGATATCTGTAGTCGCTAGATGGCGGCAGTGGTCCCACGATGTCAACATGAATGTGTTCGAAGCGTGACGATTTTTGAAACTCGCCGAGTGGACTGATAACGTGTCTTTGAACTTTCCCGCGCTGGCAACCGATGCATGATTTCGCCCACAATCCGACTTCTCTGTTCATACTTGGCCAAAAAAACTTTATAGACATCACTCTTCTTGTTGTTCGCACACCAGGGTGACTTAGTTCATGTTGCGCTTTGAATGCTAATACACGATAAGTCGCTGGTAGGTATGGACGAACGTTGCCGGTTGATGTTTCGCATATGATAGGTCGCTGACCTCCGGGCAATGTGATAGGCGCAAATTTTAGACTTCGATTGGACATGCAGATCTTCAGTTCTTCATCTTTTTCTTGGTCTTGAGCGAGTTGGTTGTAGTCGATCGAAGAGTGTGACAAGTTGATTTCTTCGATGCGTGATAAGGCGTCCGCTGCTTCGTTCTTATCACCGTGAATGTATTCGATCTTTGCACAGAATTGACTTATGTAGTGTAGCTGGCGTTCTCTTCGAGGTGTATCGCTGCTGCTCGGCGTTCTTGTCAGCGCGTAAGTTAGCGGTTTGTGGTCGGTGAATATTGTGAGGTCACTGCCCTCAATTAGTCGTCGTAAATGTTGCACAGCGGTGTACATCTAATAATTCGCGATCGTACACGCTGTAGCGTCGCTGCGTCTCACTCATAGTTTTCGAGTAGAACGCCAGTGGTCTCCACATGTTGTCTACTTCTTGCTGTAGAACGGCGCCGATGCTTGTACTAGATGCGTCGGTATATAAACGTAGCGGCGCGTTAGGTATCGGGTGAGTCAATGTTGTTGCCTCGAGTATGCTTTGTCGGCATTTCTCAAAGGCTTGTTCTGCTACTTGTGACCATTGAATCGGAGTTTTGTCGTTCTTCTTGCTGTTGTGTAGGTATTTGTTCAGTTCATGTTGGTACTCGGCTTGATGAGGTAAACAACTACGATAGAAGTTTAACATTCCTAAAAATCTTCTTAGCTCTTGAACTGTTTGAGGTTTCGGATAGTTCACTATGGCTTGTTTTCGTTCTTGGGTAGGGTTGATTCCGGCTGATGACACTTCGTATCCGAGGAACTCGATGCTTTTCTTATCAAACTCGCACTTGTTGATGTTGAGACTGACGCCGTAGGTATTTAGGCGTTCGAGTACTAGTTCTAAGTGGCGGCGGTGTTCTTCCTTGTTTCTCGAATGTACGAGCAGATCGTCGACGAAACAGAATACGTTTTCATCTAGTCCTCGTAGAACTTCGTGCATGAAGCGTTGAAATGTTTGACCGGCGTTTCTTAAGCCGAACGTCATGCAGGTAAATTCGAATAGTCCGAATGGTGTTATGATTGCTGTTTTTTGAGCATCTTGTTTTTCGATTGGTATCCAGTAATATGCCATTTTCAAATCGAGTTTCGAGAATATTTTTTTGCCGTGAAGTTGGTATGTGAAATCTTGAATTCGTGGAATCGGATATCGGTCAGGAACGGTGACGGCGTTGAGTCTTCTGTAATCGCCACATACTCGAAGTGATCCGTGTTAACGCCTAGCGTGTGTGTGCACAGACGTCTCACGCACACGCCCACGACGTAGACTCAACCAGGGCTTGAAAACGTTACCAATTCACATAAAAAGTAACGTTAAGTAACGGTATTTCCGTAGAGATACTTCGATATCGGTACGATTTGGTAGCGTTACTTAGTAGCATAACAAAATAATAACGTTATAAATCTTGGTAAAAATTACCGGTATTTTTAACGTTATTGTAAAAATAGCGGTAACAAATTACCGGTATTATTTTTGTTATTTTATGCGACGTTGCCTGCCCGTTTTCTCAAAGGCGCGCCCCTCTTATACGCTGTCGGCGCTGTTGCCATTTCGTTTGTCGTCTTCTATAATCTCACGGCAGTCGCTCGCGCTTACAGAACACGCTCGCGAATTATTAGGTATTCGCGAATTATTAGTTCTTGTTTTAAGGCTCTTACACACTGGGGCGATTCGTCGCGCGACAATTCGCGGGGCGAATTGCGATATTATCGCGTCGCAACACCTTTCACACTCGCGCGAATTCGCGGGGGCGAATTCGCGGCGTATTCGCGGCGACGCCATACAAAATGTTCCATATTGTGTTGTAACGCCATACAATAGGTTTCATTTTGTGTTGTAGCGCGGCGAATTGCCGCGAATTTCGCGGCGAATTCTGTGGCGGGCGCGACGCGAAACACGGAGGTATAAAAGGCGGTGCATTCCGAGCTGAGCTCAGTAGTAGACGATCTTCGTCTGAGGACGAAGGCAGGTCTGTGCGTGTTTGCTGAGCGCGGGGTTCTAGGTTCGATTCCCCGATCGGTTGACATTGCCCAACCAGTCTTGCCAAGGGGTACCGTGTGCCCAGTATCTACAGTTACTGGGTTGTGGAGGTCAGACAGGCAGTCGCTCCATGTAAAATACTGGTATCCGGTTAGACTGGAAGCCGATCGAAAATCGTTATGGCCTTTTAAGAACAGGTAGGTACTTAATATCATTTTGAAATCATAATTATTAATTTACAGACCCATAGTTGATAATGACTAGTTACTTTTAATTTACTTATCTGATTCCGTATCTCCGTGAATTTTTCTCTAGTCAAATCATCATGCTCAATCCTATACTAGTCCCGTTTTGAGAGCTAAACATGCAATTAGCATTTGTATAAAAGCATATTTTCAAAAAAATTCTTTCAATATAGAGCAATTAATATCATCATCATCATAATCCATAGCTTGACTTCAACCATTGCTGAGCATAGGCCTCTCTTTTCATGTGCCAATCCCCATGTTCCTGTGCCAGCCTCACCTAGGTTCTACCCACGATGGTACCTAATAATACGTATACAGCCATCTCGCCGCCGGACGACCGACACTTCGTTCTCTAGTCCTTGGACGCCACTCAGTCACTGTCTGACTCCACCTGTCCTCACTGCGCCTGACCAGGTGTCCTGCCCAACACCATTTGAGTAGCTGATTGAATGAAAATCAACCATAAAAAACCGGCCAGTTGCGAGTCGGACTCGCGCACGAAGGGTTCCGTACCATTATCTATAAAAACGGCAAAAAAATCATGTCTGTTGTGTGGGAGCCCCCCTTAAATATTTGTTTTATTTTAATTCAATAATTTATTTTTAATGTGAATATACTACAGGATGTAAGGGTAAACACTCTTGTCATTCAAACCATGGGTAGTTGACTTATATACAAATATAAATGACCGAACACAACAAAAAAAAAAACGTTATTTTCATTAAAAGATTTTAAAAAGTTTTTATCTGACACCGTGCTTGCGAGCGAAACAGCTGACTGACTAAGGGATGGATCGCAATCGCTGCCGGTTAGGTCACATCCCGTACCCCCCGCCCGTGTTGAGACGCAAGTTCGCTGCCCTAGCGCATAGGGCAACGAACTTGCGTCTCTTGTGGTAAAATTTAGATCTAAAAAAATTAAAAAAAAAGTTGTAATTTTCCATTGATTTTACGTTCTATAAATGAAACCAAACCACTGGTTGCAAGGATAACGGTGTTTACCCTAACACCCTGTATAACTAAATATTCTGTGAATATTTAATTTTATTATATTTTATACCTTAAAGCAATGAGTTAAGAGTCACATTGCAATGACTTACTTTTTGCTTATGATTTTATTTCACTTTGGAATAAACGTTAAAAAAACCGGACTCGCGCACGTAGGGTTCCGCACCATTATTTATAAAAACGGCAAAAAAAAAATCACGTTTGTTGTATGGGAGCCCCCTTAAATATTTATTTTATTCTGTTTTGTAGTATTTGTTGTTATAGCGGCAACAGAAATACATCATCTGTGATAATTTCAACTGTCTAACTATCACGGTTCATGAGATACAGCCTGGTGACAGACGGACAGACAGACTGACAGCGGAGCCTTAGTAATAGGGTCCCGTTTTACCCTTTGGGTACGGAACCCTAAAAACGATGTGTGTATTAAAGATAAAGATATTATCGTTCTATTAGAACCAATCTTTATTAAAAATCCAAATAAACTGTACATCCGAATAATAGCAGTTATGAGGATAAACTAGGGATGAAAAATGTATCAGTACACTCATAATTTTCTACAAAGCATCCACTCATATGTTGCGCCATCCCGAGAAGATTAGTCATCTGTGTGTGAATCGGCCCGATACGGGCGGCGGCGGCGCGGCGGCGGATCAAAACAGCCGTATCTTATAAGATTCGTATTGGAGCTGTAGCTATGCATTTATAAAGTTTATGGAATTGTTATGAAATAAGCTAATAATTAAAAATGGATAAGTACAGTTTTACCTTGTAATTAATTGTTAATTTTAATATAAAGTCAGGGAAAGGGGGGTCTTTCCATTTTCCGAAAAAAAGAAGATATTGAAAAAAATATCAAAACTTTTTTCAAAATGTCTCGTAATCTTTTTATCATAAAGATAAACTATTTAACACTAATCAATATTAATAAACACACCTTGCCAATGTTTTTTTTTCATCCTACAAGCGTTCTATTAGGAGCCGCCTGCTCCGGACACACAGACAGGGAATAAGCGTCCGGCGTCGGTTGTATTTTTCATTTCAATGTTACGCTAATTTGTTACGATAATATGTTAATGACTTACCCAGGCATGTTGTGCAGCCATAAACTAGTCATGACACTCACAAAAACTCACAATAACATTCCTTTAAATCAGACAGCGACCAGATGACCAGACGCCGGCGCCGCCCCGCGCCGCGACGTTCCCTACTATAGAGAGGAGAGCACACGTGCACGGGCAGACAAACACCTTATTGTCCCAGCAACACACACCACAGTCACACGGTAGCACCGACCAAATGCAGACCCCAAATACTAACACCTTATCCTACCAGCATCAATACACATCACACGCTAACACAAACCAACCACAGTCACCACATACTTACACCTCATTCTCTCCGCAACACACACCATTACACCACACTACCACACATTCACCATCCTTTGGTACTGACCCCGATCAAGAAGCTGATGGAACTGCTTCAATTCGAACATTTTTCTCTAACTATGCTATAGACGAGTAACTTACAATACAACGATACATAACACATACAAACACTTAGCAAACTGTTTACACTTGCACTTAATTTGCATTTTGTTCGTATTTCATTGAAATAATTAGTTTATCAGTACGAGTTTAGTGAAAGTGTACGTTGTAATTAGGTATTTGGGGTAAGTAAGTAGATATTTAATAAACAGAAATTACATAGATTTGAAAAGTAATTAGTACGGTCAGTAGGATTAGGATGGCGGCATTAATAGTTTAGATTGTTGTATAACAGATTATTTGCGTTGTGAGGAAACATGCTTTAGAGTAGAGCATAGCTTTAGAGTACAAGTAGTATTATAAGTAGAATAAGTCTAGTCGGTAGTCTTGTAGTTAGGTAGTTTTGTCTAGAAGACATCGCAAACGGCTTTTTTCAAAGCCACTTTTATTATACATGCAAGACACTGTTTCAATCTATCAGTGCTTACACGTACCTATAGTAAAGGTGGACTGAAGACATCTGCTTGAGTGAAGCCAGGAAGACTGAAGCCAGGAAGCCAGACACAGATTTTGAGTAACTGGACTTAGGACTAAGTGCGCCACGGCTGGCCTAGGTAAGCATTTTTTGCTCCGGGTTACCTCTCCCAAAAAATCAATTCAGCGCGGCATCCTCACAAGTAATCACAAGTTGCAACGCTTTGACCGATATGCCATTCGTCTAATAAACCGGTTAATTTAGGTTAAAATAAAGTTCTCTAAACGTTCGCGTTCGTTAGAAAAGTTCGGAGGAAAACCGAAATAAACCGGTATTAACCGGTATTTTTTAAACCGGTTCCGAGACTTGGTCTGCAGCCTAAGCAACTGCTCGTCAACTTACAGCACAAGCTATTATTTATTCTGTGGCAGAAGTAGGTAGATACCTAGGTAGGTATCGTATTTTGGGATTTCGCATAATGACATCACCGGTCTATCACCCATAGTAACGGCCAAGCCAAAAGTTTTGTTAAGGTTATTAAAAACGGCGTATAGTCTTGTATTATGTCGACTCACAAAAGAAACATCGGTGATGTTACTATTATTACCGTATGGATTGTCGTAATTTAGTTCACTCAGCTAGGTACTGGTTTCGGTACCTACATCGGTACCCTTGTCACAGTCTGTATCTCTATCGTTGTAAAAAATCAACAGTGTAAGCTGTGTAAAACTAATCATCAAGGGAAAAATAAAACAAAACATTTAGAAAAAAACGTTGTTCTATTATACAAAAAGTTTTTTAATAAAGCATACAATATGGTGTAAGGGTGTCATATTATCATAAATAAATTAGAGGTTGTAAAAAAAATCTGCGAATTTATCACGTATGCCATAAACCACACTGGCTGCCCTTCTGTTTTGAGAGGGATCAATATCAATCATTTGACGATCTGAACATTCTGTCAGCAAAGCCTGTTGGTAATCATCTTCGCAATTTTGAAATCTTAAATAATTATGAAGAACGCAACAAGAAGACACAAGAAGAGGTATTTTATCTACATTAAATTCTATAGGCCTTAAAAATATCCTAAATTTCATTGATAAAATGCCGAATGCATTCTCTACAACACGGCGTGCTATACATAAATGTTTATTAAAAGTGTCCTTCCGTAAATCATCTCTAGACTGTGCGTAGGGGTAGGGTCGCAATAAATAAGTCGATAAAGCAAACGCCTGATCTCCCACTAGTACATGTGGAGAAGGTTCCACTTGACCAGGTAAAGGCTTGTCATCGGGAATATTAAATTCGCCCCTGTTGAATTTTTGACCAATGAGCGACTCTTCGAACACTCCTCCGTCGCTGTTTCGGCCATACCCTCCAACATCAATACTAATAAATTCATATTCAGGGCCAACAACAGCTAAAAGGACAATGCTGTGTTTTTTTAAATATGAAAAATATGCCGATCCAGCGTTATTGGGACACTTTATTGTCACATGCTTACCATCGATGGCCCCGATACAATTAGGGAATCCCCATTTTTCTTGGAATTTTTCTGCCACCGTTTCCCAGCGGCTTTTTGTAACATCTGGCATATACTGTGTCTTCAAGTTTTTCCAAATTGCTTCACAAACTTCGGATATGATTTGTGACGTAGTTGACACTCCCACTCGAAAACTATGCGCTATAGTAGATAAGCTGTCCCCTGTGGCTAGATATCTGTTGAATAAAGAAATAGTAGGTAGTCTACATAAGTACATTTTGGAGCAAGTTAGCAATAGTAGATTGTTGAATAAATAAATGTATTTCATGGTTAAAATCCAGTACTTTTTGGGTTGATCGCAGAATAACTTGTTTTAAGGTTGCACTAGTCGACGGCTCGAACTCATAGTTCAGTCTCAGTTTTAATGAAGTATTTAGTTTTACTTATTTATGTATTTTTATGACAGACCTTCGGGCCTATAAATATTATGGTAAAACTACTGGATGTATCTTCTCAATTTATTTGAACTTTTGAATAAATTATCTATCCCTGTACGGTTTTTATTTTTAAATTTTCATACTACATAAAGTTATTTATTTACGCCCAAAGATGAGTTAAAGTAGTATTGAAATATGGAAATTTCGACGTTCATTACTTCGAAACCAATATTTTTTCCAATTCTGCTTCCTTAAAGGGCTAGATAATGACAAGGAAAATTGATATAAGCTTTATTTTTGAACGTACACTGTTAAACAGACGAGTAATCACCGTACTACGTTTTTATGGAAGAATGACCGACTAGCGTAACCTTAATTTTACTCATCCTGTAAAATAGTATTATCCAAAAACTACAAAAAGATTACCCAGGTACTCGTTTTTATTTACCTTAATGTGATTGCGAAACGTTCCTCTGGTGGAATTGCTCTACGCCAATTGGTGTTTTGTTTCACAATGTTGTTTCTTATAATATTAAGTATCTCATCGAAACACTGGATTGACATTCTAAAATATGTGTAAAATCTCTTCTCGTCCTTAACCAGGCCTGGAACCAAAGTATAAAACTCGCCATACTGCTCCCTCTTGAGATTTATTGGGTGGACCCATATTTTCCTGAAAGAAGAAATATCTCGTCGTAAAAGTTATCTGACGAATTATTATTAATGGTACCTATAGGTACAAGAGGCGCGGCCGTGGCTGCCAGCCGAGCCGGTAGGTACAGACTTGTGTCACACTCACAGTGTGATAGTTAGATCCCTACCTACTGCGCGCGTGCGTTAACAAAGCACTACAAAGTACTCACAGTAAAACGTACACCCACGTTTCGCCATTTTTTGTTTAAGCCCCATGCAACAGGGGTGAGTCTATTACCATCAAACGGGCGCAAAACCAGACTCCGGACTGCTACTGACAATTTCCTAGTGGAAAAACCGAATAACACTTTGCCCGACCTGGGAATCGAACCCAGGACCTCATGCTAACAAACAACACATCATGACAATTTATGTAACCGATCATTAACGAGATTACTTAACGACTTTCGTAATTTTATTTAGGTAGGTATGGCATTGAATGTAACCTTTTCACGAAGAAGATTTCGCGTCTGATAACCTCGTAGGTGCCTACAGGCCAGTGACGTGAAATGAAATCAAAATAATCTAATCATTAGAAACCTTCCAAAATGAAGTGCCTATTAAATTGTTAATGATTTAATTTTCTAATATTTTATAGTAGGTAGGTATCCGTATTACAAATTACAATCAGATTTTGATATAACAACTAGGTAAAAAACTAGGTCATGGTTACGTCATATCTAAAAATATAGTTGAAACTTGAGCCCCGAACATTATTTATTACAGTGAAACTAATTACAAGATTATATTCCATCCCAACTGTGTAGGTATTAAAACGTAACTACATAGCAACAACGCGTACTACGGTCAGACAAATACTTATATTAATTTAATGTTGCGACTTACCTGCGTTTATTGCGACTACGTTCTTGCCTTCTATCTTCATCAATAGCTATTGCTAATAGCAAAAGGTCCTCGTCATCTGATGAAGTACCCATCATTCAAACACGCTGCTGCAGCCGAAAGTAATCTCTATGAGTAAAAGTACTACCTATTACGAAACGAATAGTACTATACGGCACTTGTACCAAATCACATAAATTGGAAACTAAGAAGTCCGTAAAAAAAAAACTCATTTACCTAAGCCACTTAGCACTTCCGACTTCGTCAGTTTTGCCGTTCGTGCTCGTGAGGTCAAGCTTAGGTTACTACAACCTACATAGGTTAAGTTAGACCTTGAACCAGGACCGCACGCTCAGCAAAAACGTACAGACCTACCTTCCTACGAAGATCGTCTACTGAGCTCAGGTCGGTTTGCACCGCCATTTATACTTTCATAATATTCGCGGCGAATTCGCGCGCGATTCGCCGCGCTACACCAACTGAATTCGTGGCTATTCCATTTTGTGTTGTAACGCCATACAGTATGTTTCATTTTGTGTTGTAGCGCGCCGAAGCCGCGAATTCGCGACGTATTCGCGGCGACGCCATACAAAATGTTCCATTTTGTGTTGTAACGCCATACAATAGGTTTCATTTTGTATTGTAGCGCGGCGAATTGCCGCGAATTTCGCGGCGAATTCTGTGGCGGGCGCGACGCGAAACACAGAGGTATAAAAGGCGGTGCATTCCGAGCTGAGCTCAGTAGTAGATGATCTTCGTCTGAGGACGAAGGCAGGTCTGTGCGTGTTTGCTGAGTGCGGGGTGCTAGGTTCGATTCCCCGGTCGATCGACATAACCCAACCTAACCTAAGTAGGTAGGTACCTACGCTTGAACACACGATGAGGAAACTGGCAAATTCGGTGGTGCTTTTACGCAGTAGGTACTTATTTATTTTAAAATGAAGACATTTTTATTTAGTTTCCAATTGTGATTTCGGAAAAAAGTGTACTTCTGGCTGCAATGCACGTTCCTTTATGGCCTTTTTATGAGTAAAGAGGTAATTTGCAGACACAAGAGTATCATCCTAATTTACATACATAAGAGTAGGTATATATATTGTATTAGAATCATAGACATAAGAAATATATTTCTATGATTAGAACTAACCTAGGTAGGTACCTATTATGTCTTCGAAGTTCTGGTGGTTCTAGGACATGCCGGTTGCCTCACTATCACGATGGTTTTCCTTCACCGTTTTGAGAGCAGTGGTGATGATTTACACAAAGTAAAGCGCCTGCCTGGGTTCGAAGCCACGACCTACAACTCGTAATTCACGGGCCGATAACACTGGGTCACCACTCCTTTGCTTACCAAAGTACCTACTTGTTTTTAATTTACCTACTTATGTATTTCCAAAACTCCGTGAGTTAATAATTTATTATGCTCACTAAGTACCTATGTATAATAGAATAGGTAAGGTACCTCTGGTGAAATGCGGGTGTACTAGATACATATAGGTACCTACACCACTGTCTAACCCTTTGGGGATTAAAAGCGTAATGTTTACAAATACTCAGTGATAACTTTAAATGTGTAGGTAATGAAGTGATCCAATCAAAAATAATTATAGTAACTAAGTAAGTACTTACCTACAAACTGTCTCGTTGGTCGTGGTCGCAAGTAGAACTAGTCCCTGGGACTTGATGTATTATGTAACCTTGTAACACAACACCCGTTCGCGTTCAAACGTCGTACCTACTTGAATTGACTCTCGCACAGCTAATATCACGCACTCGTCTGCTAGCGGAGCCCTAGCGCTCTTAAGGTTGATGCGCCAGGGTAGCCCGCGAAATTAAAATTTTCTTACGTTTTTTGCAATTTGCAGGTCAGTATCAGGTTGTATGTTGATTGTGTATTAGTGTGTAGTGTATTGAATGACTATTTCATGAAATCATGACATTTGGCACTTTCATGAACTTAGAGAGTTGTATTGCTGATTCTAATGTTTATAATTCTGTAATTTCATATTTGTTACGAGCGCTAATAATATTTAGATCAACATACAACCTGATACTGACCTGCAAATTGCAAAAAACGTAAGAAAATTTTAATTTCGCGGGTCACCCTAGCGCATCCCCCTTAAGCTCGCTCTGCTGCTACAGCGAACGCAGACAATTTCAACGCGGGCCTTAAGTAGGTATTAGTGAGTAAAGTGATAAAGTTTGTTAAAAAACATTTTTACGCTTTTTAGTGGGTCAATTTGTAATTTATCCAAGTTACAATAGCCTAATGTCAATTGCTCATTACCTTTTACAAAATACCTATTGCTTTTCCCGATACAGGGACCTTAATGGTTGAGGATTTCTCCAGTTCTCCTGGTACGTACTTCACCATCACCTCCAATTCACCCTTTAAATTATGTACACTGCACTGTGACGAGCATGAATAGGGAATATGCATGTATTTTTTTAATATTTTTATTCGATAGTTTACATCGTCAAATAATAGTAAAAAAAAATTCGACGGCAAAAAAGCAATTTAAATTAGTTAAAAAAATGTTTAAAAATATCCAACCGATCCGGGCTATTTGGCGCGCTTGGTGTGGTGACGTCACAGTTGGTTAAAACAGACAAGCAACTGTCAAGTCAACGTCAAACACTCCTTTTTCTATGAGCGTTTGACATTGACTTGACACTTGTTGATTGACTTGACATTGACATTTTGATTGTTAGCCCGGATTGTTACGTCACATCCGCTCTTAGCCTTTTCAAGTATTTGAATTACCCACAGTTTTTTGGGACTTTTTAAAAATTAATTTCTCGCTCAAAAAGAAATTTTATTCAAAAATATTGATGGAGGCTTAATTCTGAAGTAACATAGTTTATAGAAAAAAATATTTGACCCATATTTGAATCACATGCATATTCCCTATTGCTTGGCAATCATATTAATAAAAGTATAATCGAATCGCAACCCATGAAATACATACTTCTTACTTATTGTTGAGTATTTCCGGTTGCCATCTGTGGTGTTCATCATCAGTTCCACTCCATCAAATCATGCTTTCCGAAAGATGTACTAAGTATAAAAAATATCGAAATCGCTATAGGTGTGCCTATAATATTTGAAGAGTTCCCTCAATTTCTCCAGGATCTCATCATCAGATCTTGACCTGATGACAATGGGACACTCTCGGAAGTATAGGTATTTTACCATTTCAAACAAAAACAGAATTTTGCAAATCCGTGTATTTTATTTATTGATTTATTACTTACATCTACCGTTACAGGATACCCCAATGCGATAGATGCGCTTAACTTAACATCTATAACAAATTATAAACAATGTATTCCTTGTGAACTGAATAAGTCCGTCTCATTCGCTATGAGGTTGAGCGTGCGCAGCGCACGCGTCAGCGGCGCCTCCCCTAACAGATTGGTCCGACCGCGCGTAGACGGGAGTTATGCCCGGACATACATTATCTATACTATCTATACTAATATTATAATCTATACTATATCTATACTATAATATTATACAGCTGAAGAGTTTGTTTGTTTGTTTGAACGCGCTAATCTCAGGAACTATTGGTTGGAATTGAAAAATTCTTTTTGTGTTCGATAGTCCATTTATCGAGGAAGGCTATAGGCTATATAACATCACGCTACGACCAATAGGAGCGGAGCATAAATGAAATATGTTGCAAAAACGGGAAAAAATATTCCTTTTTGAGAGCTTCCGTTGACCGTTGCGTGCGCTGCGTAAACGGTTTATGTTACGTAAATATCATGTATGATGGAATTGTTCCTCTTTAAAAGTTCTAAAAAAAAGTCCGCGACGGCATATTATGTCTATCGTTTAAGATTGACTCACTATAACCTTTTTAATGGTAATCAAATTTGTTTGAAATTAATGCATTATTTGCGAAGGAGTTTTATTAAAATAATATTAATTCTTATTCAAATAAATAGTTTTAACATCAAGGGTATTTATGTAGCAGTAAAATGCTTTTTAATTCATTCGAATCGGACATTTAATTTTGAAGTTATCACGAGTTTAAAAACATAATACGCGAACCGTTCGAAGCCGGCGCCCCGCGCCACCGCCGCGGCGCCGCCGCGACTTTCCCCACTCTAGAGAGGACACGATGGGCACACGGGTAGACCATGACCTGGACATAGGACACGTTTTATCCCTATATTCCCACGGGATCGAGACCTATGAAATGAAATGAAATGAAATGAAATTGTTTATTCTGTAAATAGGATATTGGAATCACTTTTACACGTCATATTAAAAAGTTGTAAAAATAACCTAGATGAGGTCGGCGTTTCCTATCTGACTACTCTGAGAAGAAAGCGTGGGGCACAGCTAGTCATACATAAAAACAAAAACATCAGAATATTGATAACCTCCGAGGTCAGTGCATGTTATTCTTATACAGTTGCAATAAGGTATAAATTCGAATGATTGATATTTGCGAGGACTTTTTAGTTTGAAATGTAGAAATTATTGTTTTTTAGTAAAGCTCGTCAAACATCCTAATTTATAACTTAAGACAATGAGATAAGAGTCAGATTGCAATGACTTACTATTTTGCTTTTGATTTAATTCACTTTGAATAGTCTGTCAGCTGTCTAGCGTTTTCCCAACTAATGTGAGGTCAGCTTCCAGTCTATCCGATCCGCGTGTTGGACCACTCACAATGGGTTCCGTAGTTGGGATGAATTTAACACAAGAACAAACTTACATTGCAAATGTAAGTTGGTCGATTATTGCTCGTTATTATGTATTATAATTTATGATTTCATAAAATAGTCATTCAATACACTTTCATGAGCTTAGAGAGTTGTATTGCTGATTTTAATGTTTATAATTCTGTAAATCCATATTTGTTACGAGCGCTAATAATATTTAGATCAACATACAACCTGATACTGAACTCCAAATTGCAAAAAACGTAAGAAAATTTGAATTTCGCGGGCCAACCTAGCGCATCCCCCTTAAGTCTCTGGACCCGTTACAATATTATTATCGTTATCGTCGACCATTGCTGATGGGGCGCAAAGGCCCGTGTGCCCGAGCCCCACCACCACCAGGCCTCCGCCGCTCGCGTCGCCGGCGCGCGCGCCCTCTAGCGCCGCTCGAAGCTTCCCTGCCGTTGGCTCGCGCAGGGTGGCGTGATATAGGCGCGCTGTGATTGGATCGCGTGGAGTGGCACGAAATCCCGCGCATCTCCCGCAGCTCGGGGCTTTCCCTGCCATTGGCTCGCGCAGGTGGCGCGAAGTACCGCGCGTCGGCCCGCCGCACGACTGTGTTGCCAGGCGGCGCAGGCCGAAACAGTTTATTTTCACAAACAAGCTACACATTTCCAGTAGGTACCTGATTCTAATACAATATATATACCTACTCTTATGTATGTAAATTAGGATGATACTCTTGTGTCTGCAAATTACCTCTTTACTCATAAAAAGGCCATAAAGGAACGTGCATTGCAGCCGGAAGTACACTTTTTTCCGAAATCACAATTGGAAACTAAATAAAAATGTCTTCATTTTAAAATAAATAAGTACCTACTGCGTAAAAGCACCACCGAATTTGCCAGTTTCCTCATCGTGTGTTCAAGCGTAGGTACCTACCTACTTAGGTTAGGTTGGGTTATGTTGATCGACCGGGGAATCGAACCTAGCACCCCGCACTCAGCAAACACGCACAGACCTGCCTTCGTCCTCAGACGAAGATCATCTACTACTGAGCTCAGCTCGGAATGCACCGCCTTTTATACCTCTGTGTTTCGCGTCGCGCCCGCCACAGAATTCGCCGCGAAATTCGCGGCAATTCGCCGCGCTACAATACAAAATGAAACCTATTGTATGGCGTTACAACACAAAATGGAACATTTTGTATGGCGTCGCCGCGAATACGCCGCGAATTCGTGGCTTCGGCGCGCTACAACACAAAATGAAACATACTGTATGGCGTTACAACACAAAATGGAATGGCCGCGAATTCAGTTGGTGTAGCGCGGCGAATCGCGCGCGAATTCGCCTTGAATATTATGAAAGTATAAAAGGCGATGCATTCCGAGCTGAGCTGAGTAGTAGACGATCTTCGTCGGAGGACGAAGGCAGGTCTGTGCGTGTTTACTGAGCGTGGGGTGCTAGGTTCGATTCCCCGGTCGGTCGACATAACCCAACCTAACCTAAGTAGGTAGGTACCTACGCTTGAACACACGATGAGGAAACTGGCAAATTCGGTCGTGCTCTTCGCAGTAGGTACTTATTTATTTTAAAATGAAGAAATTTTTATTTAGTTTTCAATTTACCTATGTGATTTCGGAAAATAAGTGTGCTTTCGGCTGCAATGCAACACGTTTTTATGGCCTTTTGGAAATTATCCTAATTTACATACATAAGAGTAGGTATATATATTGTATTGGAATCATAGACATAAGAAATATATTTCTATGATTGGAACTAACCTAGGTACTACTAGGTAGGTACTTATTATGTCTTCGAATTTTAGGTTCTAGGACATGCCGGTTGCCTCATGATCACGATGTTTTCCTTCACAGTTTTGAGAGCAGTGGTGATGATTTACACAAAGTAAAGCGCCTGGCTGGGTTCGAACCCACGATCTACAACTTATAAGTCACGGGCTGATAACACTGGGTCACCACTCCTTTGCTTACCTAAGTACCTACTTGTTTTTACCCGATTACGGCGAAGAAAAAAGGAGGTTTATGATTTTGACTGGTATGTATGTATGTATGTATGTTCATCTGTTCCCTCCTATCTTCTAAACCACTCATCACAATTTGACAAATGAGGTATCGTTGGAAGCGTTTTGGTCGTCCGCTGGTTATAGGCTATGACGTCACATTAAATGGCGCCCGGTAGGGGACATAAAGACAGTAAAAAAAAAAATGTTTAATCGTACCATGTAGGTAAGGGATACCCTACATGGTACGATTAAACAAATACGGAGTGTTAGGGCATAAATCGAACAGATTACGTTATTTGGGTTTTAGTTTTTACCCGACTACGGCGAAGAAAAAGGAGGGTTATGATTTTGACCGGTATGTATGTATGTATGTATGTATGTTCATCTGTTCCCTCCTATCTTCCAAACCACTTATCACAATTTGACAAATGAGGTATCGTTAGAAGCGTCGTGATTGTCCGCTGGTTATAGGCTATGTGAAGTCACATTAAATTAAAAATGGCGCCCTCTAGAGGACATAAAGTGAGGAACTTAAAAAAAAATATGGTTTACTCGTACCATGTTGGGTATCAAATGAAAGGGCTTAATGAGCACATTTCAAAAATATATATATTATAACCCCAAAAGTATTTAAAAAAAATCAAGTAACAAAAACTAAAACCCAACTACGACTTAAAAGATATAAACAAGGCACACAGACAAATTAAAAATCTTGAGTCACACGTAATCTGTTCGATTTATGCCCTAACACGTGTGACTCCGGATTTTTAATTTGTCTGTCTGTGGTATCTTGTTTATACCTTTTAAGTCGTAGTTGGGTTTTAGTTTTTATTACTTGATTTTTTTTTAATTCTTTTGGGGTTATAATAATTATAAATTTTTGCTTTTTCCATCATCAATATCGCTGAAAGAATGTCACTTTGTCTAGGGCCTCTGTCATATATTTTTGAAATGTGCTCATTAAGCCCTTTCATTTGATACCCAACATGGTACGATTAAACCATTTTTTTTTTTAAGTTCCTCACTTTATGTCCTCTAGAGGGCGTCATTTTTAATTTAATGTGACTTCACATAGCGTATAACCAGCGGACAATCACGACGTGATAAGTGGTTTGGAAGATAGGAGGGAGATTCAAATCATACGCACCCTACTAAATGCACGGAATTTATTAATGAATTCGTAGATACGTTCCTTTGCGGCCGATAGGTACTCGCCGCACTTGCCGTCGGCTCCTTTGATATCATCAGGCCCACGAGCCGCCGCTGCGCCGGAGCTGCTCGCTCGCTCATCCCCCCGCCCGCCCGCGTCCCGCGCTTCAGTCACCTGCGATTAGTCACGGCGGCGTGACGTCGCGCTGTTTGTTTCCGCGTATGCATCGTCCACCCGGCCATAGTTATCGTATCTAAACATGTACGAATATTCTAACGTAGAGTATCTTGTTTGGTGAAAACAGCCAGTGCGAGGCGAATGTACGCAGAAGAAGAACATCTTCAGTCGCTGCGAAAGAACGGTACTTATCCCTTCTCCTCAAATTCCCCGGAAAACCCCGGACCCCGCATGGAGTTTTGTCACTGGCTGCAGAACCGTTCCGTCATTGACACCATGTTGCAAGACGTTCCTGATCCCTATCTGCAAGACATGTACTTCCAGCATGACAGATTTCCAGCTCACTACAAACGATCTGTGCGCGCGTATCTCGATGGTCAATTCGGTGATAAGTGGATAGGTCGCGGTGGACCTGTGAACTGGCGGCCGACTTGACTTTTATTTGTGGGCCGAACTAAAACGTTTAGTCTTACGTTTAGTGTATACCGAAGAAGCTCAAAGCGTTAGTGATTTAAAACAACGAATAATAGACGCTTTTAATGTTTTGAAAAGTGATAGAGACACGCCTCGAAGTTTACCAAACAATATGCAAAGACGTGCTAGTTTACGTTTAGAACGAAACATTTTGAACAATAATTACCTACTGCGATATCGCTAAAAAGGTAGGTACAGACCTAAGTTCATTTTTTGTAAAATGCGCGCAATGCGCGTGCGCGTCGGTCGGTCGTGTCGCCCGCGCGCGAGTACCGCTCAGCTGCTCGGCTCTCGTACGTGAACCCCGGTAAGTGAACTCTCACGCACTTAATTATCAAGTTTCTATGTACGGGTGTGTGCGTAGGCGCGCTGACGTTACTTAGCAACGGATCGACCGAACGACCTTCTGTCAATGTTCTCGCTCCCGCATGAATGCACGTCCTTTTCATTTTGAATGAAGTACAGTCGAGTATTCTTGCTTATTCAAGTATTTATTGTTTCGAATTATTTAAAAAAGATTACTTAGATTGTTTTAAAAGTTCGTTCCGAGTCTTTCTTACTGTTTTCGTTTTATATTTGTAAGCATAGGTTTTCTTATTATTTTATCTTTTTAATTGTTATTCTTTTGGTGTGAGGCTTATTTAGTCAATTGGTTATTTGTATTGTATGTTTGAGAATTTTTGGGTATTGTGTTCATTTTATTTGTAGATCAGGTTTGTTTTAGTTTATTAGTAAGTGGAGTATAAATGTTATTAGGTTGATTTTTAATTTGATTTTGGAAACGTTTTAAATACGACTGTACCATGCGAGGGGCCCGAGGGGCGGCCGCTTACTAGTTTTCTACGCAAAAGAAATGTGCGTGCGTATCGCTCGCACACACGTACAACTTTCATTCATGCGCGATCGCAGCCTACGCCCGCCGCCGTTTAGTTTATCTCCTATGATGGATAGTTTTCATGATTTTTGAAGGAAATTCCGAATCTGTACAATCTCAATGGTACTAAGCAAATATTCTCGGGTATGGCTTCTGTTCCACTTACACAACACACCTTATTATGCTCGAGACGGCAAAAAATTTCATCCGGTATATATTTTTTTATGAATGTCCGGCTATAACTCCGTCATTTATACAAGGATTTGCAAAATTAAAAAAAAAAAAACGAAAGACTTCCAAAAAAGTTTTTATTACTTAGAACTATCGTACTTATAAGATAATTCTAATAAAAGTGTAAAGTATACAGCTTTTTTTTAAAGTGTAGCTATTTAATAGAGTTACAGATAAAATGAATAAAGTAAATGTAAACAGCAATAACAGTTTTACATGTTACAAAGGAAACAACCGATTAAAAAAATCGTACTCGTTTGCTAGTCACGAAGTCACAATTTCACAAAACGGTAGATTCGTATGTTCAATCGTACAATTTTTTTTTTATCAGTCTAATATTAATATTACTGAAAAGACGCTGCCTAGCCTTTTTCCAACTATGTTCGATTGGCTTCCAGTCTAACCGGATGCAGCTGGATACCAGTATTTTACATGGAGCCACTGCCTGTCTGACCTCCACAACCCAGTAACTGTAAGTACTGGGCACACGGTACCCCTTGGCAAGATTGGTTGTTGTTGTCTTAGGTCCCTTGTCAGACTTAGGTTAGGTTGGGCAATGTCGACCGACCGGGGAATCGAACCTAGCACCCCGCGCTCAGCAAACACGCACAGACCTGCCTTCGTCCTCAGACGAAGATCGTCTACTACTGAGCTCAGCTCGGAATGCACTGCCTTATATACCTCCGTGTTTCGCGTCGCGCCCGCCACAGAATTCGCCGCGAAATTCGCGGCGAATTCGCGGCGAATCCATACAAAATGTTCCTAAAGTTGGTGTGGCGCTGCGAATCGCGCAGATCTGTTTCGCGGAGCGAATTTCGCTCCTGTGTGTTGGGTCGCGCGCGTTTTCATAGAAATTGTTCTACGGATATTATTTCGCAGATTCGCGTCGCGCGGCGAATCGCCCCAGTGTGTAAGAGCCTTAAGAGCCTTTACGCTCCGTTTCTGTGAATAATCGCAACTGACTAATAATTTTGAACGCGCACCCGGCTGGTAGTAAAGAGAGAGGAGAGGGTGCGGGCAGCGGCGCGGCGCGCGGCGGGCGGCGGCGCGGGCTTCGCGGTCCTATTACGTACAATACATACAACGAATACATACAAGACAAAAAAAAATATTTAATACAAACAGACACCTTAAACAGTTAGTCGTACATTTCATACATAAGTACATCTTGTATTCGTGTTACGACAATGGACTCCGATCAACCTCACCCAAATGACGACCCTCGCGCTTACTTGGACCCTGGCTCCTCTTTGAATGACAACCCTGATGAGAATGTGGAAACTGTTGACCCCGCATCTGATGACGGCCCTCGCACGCATTTGGACTCTCGCCCCGCTTTTACTAATGATTACTCTGGCGCGAATATGGACCTGGGCAACTCTGCTGTCTCCAGCACGTCGTCGCTGGGATTAACCGGCGCAAGCAACGTTCGCTGTGCGAATTGTAGAGTGGATATGACGCGCTTGCGATCTCATCAGTTAGAAATTGTGGAAGTACGATCAATTGTACAGCAATGGGTTCTTCCACAACAGGTAAGCCTTATAATATTCACCTACTCTAAAAAACATCTTTAGAAAACTATGATAACAAAAGCCAGTACTTATGCAAGCTTTTAGTAGTTTCACTTCCTATGAAACCTTTTCATAGTAAAAAATATTTTTAAATAAATACTTCTATTTTAATGAGAAACTTATAGCATATCGTATAGCATAATTATGTACTATGTTATGCTACCCATTTCATTAGTTGTCACCGTTTACTGTGCAATTGCATTTTCAGGTGCATATCTCAAGCAATGATTTTGTTTGTCATTCGTGTTGGACTGCTGCATGGAATGAAATTAGACACCCAGGAGAAAGCATCTCACCTTCCGCTGCTCGCCTCATTTGTGTTGGCTGTGGTCGCTCACTACGTAGACAAAGAAGTCTCCTGTTGTCTCAGGATTCTCCACGAGAAAATCGTATAAGGGAAAATATTTCTAGACAAATTGCTCTACGTCAGGTAAGGTTTCAAATTATATTTCAGTTTATGATGTGAAATATTTAGATTTATAATATTAACAAATAATTCATTGGTGTAGTGCTCTTACTTATAGACTAAGATGTATAGCTTCAATCCCTCCCTGGACAAACATTGTTTTGATAAAAGTAATACTATTATAAAAAAGTAGATACACATTTTAAGCTGGCTGGTAGCTGTACCTAAAAGACAGAAACCTATATTACTTTTATTATTTTTTTTCAGTTGCTGAGCTCGTCTCGCATCTGCCACCCTTGCTGGCAGAGATGTGATAGAGCAATTACACGTTAACACCAATCAGTTCTAGAAACCAGTCTGTGGATTTAGATGAAGAGGCTATAGACCTTGACAGTACTGAAACAAATGATTCTACACAAAATGCACCTCAAGTGCAAGGGATAGAATCCACAATATTTTTGCCAAACTATGTAAGAGCACCTGATACTCAGCGCTGCTGCTTTTTCCCTGGCTGTACAGGTACTAATCGCCTTACTGTTCCGGCATCACTAAGAGTAAGACTTTTCTGTGATTATAAATATTATGTCCCCGCACAATGCAGAATTTGCAATTATCATTTGACAAGCAACTCATGGGACCTATTAGGCGACTTTACGGAAAACCCAATACAGACTTTTAGTTCATCCCACATTGAAGAGTTTGCTTCTCTGCTGCAGCAGAATATGTATGTACATTTAGATTTCCAAAATATAAATGAAATCCCAGAACATGTAGTGCATTATTATATTGGGATAACGAAAGCACAATTTAACCAATTACTTGCTGAAGTCCCCAGCCTGTCAAACAGGTATAAAGGAAGGTTTGCCCTTGCGGCATATTTAATAAAATTAAGAACTGGTGAAAGCGACGAACGTATTTCTTCTTTGTTAAGTGTACCGCGAAGTACATTAGAACGTTTAATGAACATGGCTCGAGACATATTACACCAAGTTTTTGTGCCTCGAAACCTAGGATTAAATCATGTGACTAGGACAGATATCTCTCAGAGAAACTTATTAATACCAAATGGTCTGTTTGGAACAGAGGAACATCATTGTTATTGCCGATGGGACTTACATTTATATTGAAAAAAGCTCTAATTATTTATACCAAAAAAACACCTATTCTCTACATAAATATCGAAACTTGGTAAAACCATTTTTACTTGTTTGCTCAGATGGGTACATTATAGATGTGCTAGGCCCCTATCCAACAACAACATCAGATGCCGATATAATACGAAATGAATTTTCTAATGAAAATGGTCCATATAGACAGTTTTTTCAAAGTGGAGATGTGTTTATACTGGATAGGGGCTTTAGGGATTCCATTTCATTATTAGAGAGATGTAATTATAGTGGCTCTGTAATCTAATAATAGTAGATCTAATTATACCGAAGGTGAAACCTATTAATTAAAGAAGCAGCTACAGAAAAATCTACTATTAAATGACGTGAAGCTCTATTAAAAAACGTTTGACGAAATAACTTAAACGATTTTTTTTAAATTCCGTTTGTTGTTTCAACTACCCACCGGCACATTGTTACCATTCTAGATTTATTGGCATTAATGGCAGATAGCTGTGTTTCACCCGTTTGTAGGGATAGGGGTACATGTACATGAAAAAACTGTCAGTAGTATACTATTGGGCATTCTGTCCCACCTGTCGCGCAGTCGAACTAGTTCGCCTACGCTCCGTTGTGACAGAATGCCCAATAGTATACGGATTCGGATAAATTAAACATTCTGAATTTCATTCATCGAATTAGCTGTTGCTCCGGACAAAGTTCCAGAATACCCGATAATTATCGTTCGACTTGATCGATAAAAATACATACACTCATTCGAGCGTATATAGTTTAATGTATAATCCTGACTGTCATGTTCAGTACAATCATAGCATACTAACACATTCCTATAAACTGCTTATTTAATTACATAAGGCGTTTTTGTAATAGTTTAAAAGCAGGTACCGGTAGCGTTGATCGATAGATAGCCAAATATTGTTTTGTTTGTAATATGACAACCAGGTTTAGTACAAAGGTATGTGTATCAGACTGCTGTGCTTGTTGGTTCGATTCCTACCAAAGCGAAAAACTTTAAATACAGACTTTTCAATTTTGACTCTGGTCCGGGTAATCTGTAAAAACAATAGTACGAGATATTAACACCACAAAAGTAACTCATCACAATTATTACTAATATATGTAATCATCGATCCGATACTCATACGATGATAGATACCTACGTAATAATTTTTAATCGTTCATTAATAAAATGTAAATTGGAATCAATTTTATTTGTACCTATACAATGTGGTCTACGTACTTACCCATTCGGTTACCAAAGGCGCTTAGAAATCAATTAAAGTTGAACATTATATTAAAACAATTTATCAAGGTAACTGATTATTCTTATTTTAACAGTGTTAAGTATTAGACGTTTGCAAAAAATGAAGTTTGTCAAACAACCCCATTCGCTAGTTGTGGATGCAGTCTGTGTTGAAACCCAAAGTCATACTTTTCGACACGGGAAACTTTTACCAAACACGATAAGATGTATTATCTGCGGTCCCTCTAACTGTGGTAAAACCAATCTCGTAATTGGTTTGCTCTTGCATAAAAATGGATTAAAGTTTCGTAATGTATACCTATACTCGAAGACTCTATATCAACCAAAGTACATGTTTCTACAAAAATAAAATTTAAAATTTAAAAAACCCCCGACAAAAACAAAGCGTCTAAAAAGTAAAAAAATAATATCATAAAAGTTGTAGGTAATATTTTGATCCAAGCGTCGTCGTGTCGGGGGACGGCTAATGCAAACGCCAACACACACTAGGCATAATGAATGTATGCTGTTCTAGAAGGGATAGCTGCTGTTAACTTCCTATTTTCATTAGCCGTCCCCCGACACGACGACGCTTGGATCAAAATATTACCTACAACTTTTATGATATTATTTTTTTACTTTTTAGACGCTTTGTTTTTGTCGGGGGTTTTTTAAATTTTAAATTTTATTTTATTTCCAGCTTTTTAAATTTTATATTATATCACTAGTAGAAACGCTACGATCAAGACGCAGCTCGCCAAAATCTGCATAGCTGTACGTTTTTTGCCACAGTGAAGCTTGTTACCTACTAATTCACTCTCATTCATCTTTCCTACTCCATCATCAGACTTTGATCACGATCTATCTGTAACCCATTTGTTGAGACCTTTCCAATGAGTACAAACACGATACCTCTGCTGTAAGTTCTTGAGGGAGTTGGATATCCTGCAAATTCCAGGTGATGCTGCAGCATCAGCTCAAGGTTACTACATATATTCTTTTCATATCATTGAAATAAGAGAATTCTAAATTTCCAATCGATTAGACCTGTGGAAGATCACATCCATTCATCAACTAGAAAAGAGCTGATAATTTTCAAACGGCTGAACCGATTTTCTTGAATCATAGCTAAGAACACTCTCGATTAAGTCACCTTTCAAACAAAACCAAAAAAATCAAAATCGGTTCAGCCGTTTGGCAGCTACGATGGCACAGACAGACACACAGATACACAGATACACACGTTAAACTTATAACACCCCTCTTTTTCCGTCGGGGGTTAATTTTTTACTTTTTAGACGCTTTGTTTTTGTCGGGGGTTTTTTAAACTTTTAATTTAATTTTTATTTCCAGCTTTTTAAATTTTATATTATATCACTAGTAGAAACGCTACGATCAAGACGCAGCTCGCCGAAATCTGCGTAGCTGTACGTTTTTTGCCACAGTAAAGCTTGTTACCTACTAATTCACTCTCATTTATCTTTCCTACTCCATCATCAGACTTTGATCACCATCTATCTGTAACCTATTTGTTGAGACCTTTCCAATGAGTACAAACACGATACCTCTGCTGTAAGTTCTTGAGGGAGTTGGGTATCCTGCAAATTCCAGGTGATGCTGCAGCATCAGCTCAAGGTTACTACATATATTCTTTTCATATCATTGAAATAAGAGAATTCTAAATTTCCAATCGATTAGACCTGTGGAAGATGCTCACATCCATTCATCAACTAGAAAAGAGCTGATAATTTTCAAACGGCTGAACCGATTTTCTTGAATCATAGCTAAGAACACTCTCGATTAAGTCACCTTTCAAACAAAACCAAAAATATCAAAATCGGTTCAGCCGTTTGGCAGCTAGTATGGCGCAGACAGACACACAGATACACAGATACACACGTTAAACTTATAACACCCCTCTTTTTCGTCGGGGGTTAAAAAAGTGCTAGCTAGTGTACCCGACGTTGCGTTTTCAAAATTTAAGGACAATGAAGAAGTAATTAGTCCCCAAGAAGCTAGGTGCGATTCGGTAATGATATTTGATGACGTAGCGTGTGAGAACCAAAATAACATGCGAGATTATTTTGCAATGGGTAGGCACAAAAACATAGACTGTTTTTATTTAAATCAAACATACAGTAAGGTACCCAAACAACTTGTTAGAGACAATGCAAATCTAATAATTCTTTTCAAGCAAGATGATATTAATATGCGACACGTCTATGAGGAACATGTTAACACAGATATGAAATGGAACGAGTTCCGTGAATTGTGTTCTAAAATATGGACCGATCCTTATAATTATTTAGTTATAAATAAGGAATGTCGTAAAAATGAAGGTGGCTATCGCAAAAAATTTGATAACTTTGTAGTTTTTGATTGAGGTTTACATTCTGTAAATATATACCGTATATACCGTATATATATATATATATATATATATCATTGCAAAGAAAATGTTAGGTAATCTTAATTAAACACTAATAGAAGAAACATCTAATTATTATTACAATGGAAACATCTATGAAAAGACAAATCGTTAATGCTGTTGAAGCGGTCAGAAAAAAAGTGCAAAAATTCGAAATATTGAAGATGATAATGAAAAAGTTTTGCAAACTGTATTTAAACCTTTGATTAATCCTCTTAATGAAATTGCATATAACAACAAAATTACACCTGTGAAAAGTAAGAGTAGTGGTAATTTTAAATCTAATAAACATGAAAAGAATGAAGACTTAACAAACTATGAATATGCTAATACTGAGAATGATTGGGAAAATACTATCAAATCTAAAGCATCGACTATTGATCAAGAACATAGTGATAGTAGTCCAAATTCCGAGGATGACTATTGTGATAATTGTTTTGAGAAAAGTGATGACTCATTCAAATCTGTCGACATCAATGATACTCTGAAAGATAACATTTCATCATGGTCTCAATCATCTGAAGTAATTGATGATATTCCTTTTGGAGTTAGGATTGAAAAAGGCAAACTTATGCTCGGCTCGTCCAAAATAACTATCGATGATAAAAATATTACTATAGATCATCGTATATATCCAAACACTGAGGGATTAAAAGAACTTTTATTTAAAAAAGATTCGGATCTAAATTTAGTAACTGAAAACGATAAACAATGTTACAAATTAATGTTATTAGCTACAAATGCTCATAGACGTGACTATGATCCAAATAAACCTATAAAAAGCAATAAAGGAAAAAAATATATGTGTCTTATAAAACCGCTTTTTAAATTACACAGCAATGTTAACGATACTCAAATGTCTTTGCCAAAAGGAAAAGGGTTGCTAATACTAAAAAAAATGAAAAAAGATATCGATTATGTATATTGGGATGACCCTAATGAATTAGTTGAAAGATTAAAATTACTCATGGCCTCTCGAGAAGCTGGAAATACAGGACTCGATAATGAAATATTATCCATCATAGAAGAACTACGCGAGGGAAAAATTATAAAGTAATAAATTTAATGATTAAGAATTAATGTTTCATTTTACCTTGATCTTTCCACCTGAACATACATAATGAATATAGACAAATTTGGTCATCATATTCACAAAAGAATGAGACTAGTGGATATGTTTGATATCTCGGATAAAACAATTTTAAAAACTACAAATGGTGAGTTTAATTTGCAAATGAATAGACTACGTGGTGTTATTAATC
This sequence comes from Lithophane semibrunnea, assembly GCA_947363905.1. Taxonomy (NCBI): domain Eukaryota; kingdom Metazoa; phylum Arthropoda; class Insecta; order Lepidoptera; family Noctuidae; genus Lithophane; species Lithophane semibrunnea. Next base: position 4,580,434 of record OX376191.1, on the reverse strand, counting down.
CTGTTGAAGCAGACGATGTAGTTAACAAGGAATATGTAGATGCAAAAATTAATTACCTGTGTGATAAAAGCGATGTTCAAAATTTATTGGACAAAACCAAAAATGAGATTTTAAAAGATATTCAAGTTACGTTAGAACACTTAAAATCAAGTATGATGTCATATATTGATCATAAAATAACAAACGCTGGTCCGAGTAAGACGAACATACCATCTCATAATGACAAAGCAACAAATCGTGAACGAATTACATAAATCAGCAAGAAGAAACTTTGTTCGTCGTTGTGTTATTTTAAAAGGAATCGATGACTTTTGGCAAGCAGATCTTATTGACTTAAGAAATATAAAAAATAATAATAATAGAGGCTTCAGTTATATCTTAGTGGTGATTGACTGCTTTTCAAAATATGCGTGGACTATACCTTTGTAGTCTAAATCAAAAGTAGAAGTATCAAATGCATTTCAAGAAGTATTAATGACAAGTAATCGTTCACCTAATCTTTTACAAACAGACTTAGGAACAGAGTTTTACAACGATACATTCTCAAAATTAATGAAGCGTTATAAAATTAATCACTATTCATCATTTTCGATTAAGAAAGCTTCTATTGTGGAAAGATTAATTAAAACTTTAAAAAATTCATTATTTAAAACTTTTAATTTAAATGGAAACTATAAATGGATAGGAAAACCTATAGAAAATACTGTATTTACTTACAATAATACCAAGCACCGTACTATTAATTGTAAGCCTATTGATGTTAGCATTGAAAATGAGAGCATTATACGGAAAAATATTTTAAAATCACATAGAAACACGATCACAAAAAATAAAAATAAATGTAAAGTCGGGGACTACGTTCGAATAAGTAAGTTTAAAAATTGTTTTGAAAAAGGCTATACCCCTAACTGGTCAACAGAAATCTTTAAAATCACAAACATTAATGAAACAGTTCCAGTAACGTATAACATTGAAGATCTTCGGAACCAGCCGATATTAGGTACTTTTTATGAGCAAGAAATTAAAAAAAAAATGTATCCTGATGTTTACCTTATTGAAAAAGTTTTAAGGAGAAAAGGTAGTAAGCTATTTGTTAAATGGTTAGGTTTGAATGATTGTGAAAATAGTTGGATATGGTTGGACATTAATACAAGGGTATTTATAATTCAACATATTATTTTTGCTAACATTGCAACACGAGCAATGCCAGGAAGTGGACTTCTTAATAACATAATAGATCATTTACCGTTTGAGCTACATTTACCCGGTTATAATTACTGTGGACCAGGCACCAAATTACAAAAACTTTTATTACGAGGAGACAAAGGCATAAACCAATTAGACGAAGCTTGTAAAGTATATATATATAGATATAGCTTATACAAATTATTCAGATTTGTATAATAGACATCAAGCCGATACACAGTTACTGAACATGGCAAACAAGCGGCTAAAAGCAGTAGATGCTGGAAAAAGAGAAAAAATTGCTTCCTGGTTAGTTACCAAAGCAATGAAGACAAAACTTAAAATGGGATCTGGCATAAAAACGTTTGGATCTTTAGTAACTAAAATTAGATCACAAATTAAAAAGCTAAAACCTAAAAACAAAGAAGACGTTATAAAATATGCTTATCTAGCTGCGAAAAAGTTGTTTTCAAATAATTGCAGGATTCCTATACCCAGAGTCATACCACTACCGAAAACAGGTGGGTTTCTACCGCTAATTCCAATTTTTGCTGGACTGTCTGCATTAGGTACTTTAGCTGGCGGTGCAGCGGGTATTGCAAAGACAGTTAACGATTACAAGAGTGCTAAACAAAATTTACAGGAGTCGCAACGTCATAATAAAGTCATGGAATCGTTTGCGTTAGGCAAAGGCTTGTATGTGAAACCGTACAAGAAAGGAAATGGTTTGTTTGTAAAATGTTCAAAAAACTAAGTAGAAGGTTACCTAATCGTGCTCTAAGTAATATAGATATCCAGAATCATGCGTGTAAAGTACCTTTTTTTAGAGGTGTGTACATGAAAGATCAATTACCTAACAAACCGAAACTTATTGAAAGTGGTGTTGTTAATTTGGATAATTCTAACAATGAAGGGACACATTGGGTAGCCTATGTAAAATTTAATAATTATTGTATATATTTTGATAGCTACGGTAATTTGAAACCACCGTTAGAATTATTGAATTACTTAAAAAATTGTAATGTTTTTTATAACTATACGCGATGTCAAAAATTTAACTCTGTACATTGCGGACATTTATGTTTGTCAGTTTTGTATAATTTCTGGAATAAATGTATAAATTGAATAACTTTTTTTATTTGTATCATTAGCATAATATCTCTCTCACTATCTATAACAGGTAACTCATCAGTATTATCTACTTATTATTCACCTACTCTGCAGTTTGAGGGAGAGTATGAATGTGCATTATTGTATTTATCTACATTTAATTCTATACCAAATATTGATAATAGAAATCATAAGTTTTATTATGACCGCGAAGTTATCGAAATACCTGAAGGCGCATACGAACTGCAAGACATCAACGATTACATAAAATTGAAATTACAAAACGCAAGTTTTAATTTGCAATGCAATAACAATACTTTAAAAACTACTATATTCTGCACAAAAAATATTGATTTTACGAAAGAAGATTCGATTGGCAGATTGTTAGGTTTTGGTAAGAAAAAACTTGAAGCAAATATATTACATGAATCACAATACCCAGTGAACATTTTATCAACGACCGTGGTGAGGGTTGAATGTGACATAGTGACTGGATCATATATTAATGGTTATCCGAGTCATATTATTCATGAATTTGCTCCACATGTACCTCCTGGTTACAGAATTATAGAAGTTCCTAAAAACGTTATTTACTTTCCAGTAAATCAAAAGATCATTAACAGTGTGAACGTTAGACTTTTAGATATAAATAATAATTTGCTCAATCTACGTGGGGAGGAAGTACAGCTTTATTTACACCTCAGGAGAAAATGATTGATTACAGTAAAATAAATAAATACCCTGGTACCCGAACTAAACAAAACAGTGCTCCTCGAGCTATCCACAAGACAGCAACAATCAAGAAAAAAAAACTACAACTTAATCAAGAAAATCAACAATTTCTCAAAGATATAGGACTTTTAAAATGAGTATGTTAGACGTTTTATCTTCTCCTCTGCATGACAATACTATAGCTGGTATTGAATACCATTCATACAAACCATACATAACAAGTTTCAATAGAAACGATGAAATTCGCATACCTATTAATGAAAAAGACTTGTATGTTTTACCATCCGCTAGTACATTGTATTTAGAAGGAATAGTAAATGTTACTAAACACGATTCCAAAGAAAAAACCGGTGTATCATTTACGAATAATCCAATGATGTATCTCTTTCAAGACATTCGTTATGAACTGAATGGCATCGAGATTGATAAAATAAAAAACGCAGGCATAACAACTACTATGAAATCCTTGTTATCAATGAATGAAAGTGAATCAAAATCGTGTCGCGCTTGGGGTTGGGACATACATGGTTTTAAAAGTCCTAATGGTTCTTTTGCTGTATCTATACCTCTTAGTAACATTCTTGGATTCGCTGAAGATTACAAAAAAGTTGTTATGAATTGTAAACACGAACTAATATTATTGAGGAGTAATACAAACACAAATGCTGTGAAGCTTGATGCAGGGGAAGTTGTAAACGATGTGGAAATTAATAAAATTATATGGCGAGTACCGCATGTAAAAGTGTCTGACAAAGAAAAAATTCATCTTTTGAAGATTTTGGAAAAAGATCGTGCGCTGCAATTAGTATTTAGGAATTGGGATTTATACGAATATCCGTTATTACCTAAAACCACGAAACATACATGGTCTATTAAAACTTCATCCCAAATTGAAAAACCAAGATATGTAATTATAGGTCTACAGACTAACAAAAAACATAATACCAGTGCAGATATGTCTAGATTTGATCACTGTACTTTGCGTGACGTTAGAGTATATCTCAATTCAAATTATTATCCATATGAGAATCTAAACGTTAATTTCACTAATAACAATTTTGCATTAGTTTATGAGCAATATGCTCGTTTTCAACAGTCATACTATGGACGTCGGTCAGAGCCGTTGTTACACAACAAGGAGTTTAAGGATATCGCTCCTTTGTTCGTCATCGACTGTTCTAGACAAATTGATGACCTCATATCAGGTCCAGTAGTTGACGTGAGAGTAGAGCTGGAAAGTGATGTTGAAATACCCGATCAAACTTCGGCATACTGTCTGATATTGAACGATTGTATAATTGAGTATAAACCACTGAGTAATATTGTAAGGAAAATATCATGAATTCCAATAGTATCATACTAGATGTTCAAGGATTTAAAGACATGCACAACAATTTCATAGTAAAGGAATTAGCTTTTTCCAATCATGACTATACACAAACATTTTTAATAAAACCTCCATACCTTTTTAAATATTTAACAAATGATGAAAAAAAGCATGTTAAATGGTTGCAAAGAACCAAAGGAATTTATTGGAACGAAGGATATATTGATTACAGAGAATTTAGACGTATAATCGTTCCGTATCTAGAAAATAAGAATATTATTGTAAAAGGTTTGGAAAAGGTGAAATGGATTAAGGCTCTTTGTGAGAATTGTAATGTGGTTGACCTCGGTGAAAATATCTGTCCCAATTTCTCTGTGTTGTATAACAAGTACTGTAATAGAAAAAATAATTTAAATTGTACTAAACATTTAAAGCATTGTGCCTTAAAAAATGTGTTGTGTATTAAAAAACATTTGAATTTGTAATGAAGTGTGTATTCCAGGTTTTAGTAAATAAAAATCATAAATCTTAAAAATGTGTTTATTTCAATAGTTTACCTGCCGAATGACACTAATCCATAGTAAAAATAATTAAATTAAAAGAGTATAACAGAAATAACTTTAATTAACTAACCATAAAGATACAGCATTAATTTATAAACATACAATTAATAATAATAATAAACAAAAAACCCAAAAAAAAAATTAGAAATCACTGTCTATCAAAGATTTTGAAATTTTCTTAACTAACGATTCCGTATCGTCCATAACACTATCAATAGCATCTTTAACGATGTATTGTGAATTTATTATCACATTCTCACTATCACTATCACTGTCACTTGTATTGTTATTGCAAAGATCTACAACTGATATTTTTATCAGTTTTACCCCGCGTCGATGCAGTTTACTCATCACGAAAGATTTTGTTGGTTGTTTCTTATGAAGAGGCTTTTCTCGACGTTGTCGTTTGGATTTCTTTTCTTTCGTAACTTGACTGCAGTGCGGGGGTTCGTTGAACATCATCTCAGAAAGTCCTTCGTAAGGATTCTGAGCATACTGGCTGAATACAATATCTGAATCAGCAATCTGAAACAAAATGATAACAAATGATTAACAACTTATTCAATGAAAATAATCGTTACCTATACTATAATTAGAAAGTAGATTTAAAATAGGTATTTTACTCACCGATGACATGGTTAAGATACACATTAGTGGAACAAATATCTCTAATATTGAACAAGTACTCGAAGCGAGTAATATTTCGTAAATAACCAAAATGTAGGTTGCTAATTTAGGTATATATAGATATATATAGTTAATGCCCTGACAGGAAACAAGCATTACGACATTATAAGTTAAGATCCGTTCACATAGACCTATTTGCTATGTCAATTTTGTTTGTATTTGAAATGAAGTAGGTACGATTAGGGAACTGCGACTACGATTAGGGAATGACTATGATTTTAATAATAGCCAATTAAAGTATACAGTCATTTTTCTAAACAATCTGTTCAGTGATCATACATTGATATCAGATTTTTATGTAATCATTATTTTATTCATTATCAGGGCTGTGTGAACGAACCCTAAGTTTTTAAGTCTCCTCAACTCTAAAAATGTTAACTTTGCATTTGTGCGTTATATTGATAAAGCACATTATGATCGTAATACATATTGAAAGTAAATCTTATTTAGATAGCAATAAAGGCGGAATACCACTGACTTATCATGAAATAAAAGTCGTTCGAATATTGAGTTGAAGCGTGTATGAACTTGAACCTTAACAAATTGCAAGCTTGCAATTATAGTGTCTTTCACATGCAATATATCATATTTCGTTAACGTAAACTAGCATCGCCCTGTGACGTTACCTGCGAATTATTGATATGAACCTAATTCGCTCATAATTTTAATGGCTAGCAATAATTAACAATGTTTACAAATAAAACAATACTAAATATTTTACTGCATTTAATAAACATTAATAACACTTATGTAGGTACTTATAATCTACAGATACAGAATACTAACTATATTATACATATAATATACTATACTAGGCCATCATTGAAATACAGTTGTTAAGTGCCAATGTTCTATTGTATTGCTATATTAATATTAATTAAAAATAATATTCTAGTTACTAAGTACTTAAATTCTTGTATCATTTTATTAAAATGAACAATTAACATAATTAAATTACTTATTTTAACAATGAACAATGACCCCATGCTTGGGTTGCGATCTTACAACTAGATATCGCGCGTTTATCATCGTTGCCAGATAGTGCAATTTTGTTTACACTTTGTGTAAATATTTCATGTTTCAGGGATTTAAACACAACATTTTGTCTACGAATGACTTTACTATTAAATAAAACGTTTTCGTAATCTGTGGTGCGTAGATCACGAACTACAGAAGATTTCACTCCTTTTGCTTTTTTAATTATTGTGTCCTCTGTTTTTATTGAATAAAGTTTAGATCTCAAACCAACGAAATCTGTTATAACTTTTCCTCCCATTTCATCTTTGAAAAGACCAGGAATTTTTTTATTCATTTGAGGTAAAATAAATTTGTTTTCTACACTATAATTACTGGTATCGAAGTATTGCAAAAATTGATGTTTAATATCGCGATAAAAATCATTAGTGTATATTTCGTAAACAAAAGAATCCGTATCCGTATAACATAATTTCACTCTTTCCTTATAAAAGGGTTTGATAATATTATAATGAAAGTGGTACATGTGTGATTTAGACAGTTCTAAAACAGTAAAACCAATATATATAGGCTTGTCTAAAATTAACTGATCTGGTTTCATTTGTATCGCTACTAAGTTCTCGGATAGAACTGATGCACTATGAAAATAAGGGTTGCTCACGAGTCTCTCAGCGTAGGCGAACTTTTTGGTTTTGTTATTCACATCATTCCACTGATTAACCAAATGAACAGACACCCTGTTTTCAGTGTTTTCCAAGGTTTTGCCAAAAACGCTATTATTTAACAACTTGAAGAAATCTTGTTCAAATGTATTGTTTGCTTTTTGTCGTAGTTGTGTATTTAATTCAATATATTGCTTTAAATAAGCACTTTGTCTAAATGTGATGACTCTATGAATTTTGCGTAGTAACAAACCGTGTTCCAAACATTTTTTTAAATGCACATAATGAATCACATACTTATACTTATTATATAAATTTGAGACCAGTTTTTTAGTTTTACCTCCAGGTGGTATGCATTTTTCAGAACAAAATGGTAAGTCATTATGATCGCTGTGTAAGGAATCAGGGTAAAACAGATCAACTTCTAGTATGAAACCCCATTTCGCATTATCATCAATGCATTCTACATGTAATTGGTTTATTTCATCTTGATTTAAAAATCTAAAATCTGAATAAGGTAAATATTGACACATACTGTAACCGTAAAGGTTATTGCAGTCCAAATAAACTATAAAACATTGCGGTTTTGATGCATTGCATTTAGATAAATACTTATTATTAGCTTTTGCATAGCGATGGGAGCACATACACAAACCACCTCTAATACCGTTTTGAATCATTCGTACGATGGCTAAGTCTGAAACGAGTTCAAGTTTTGAAAGAACACCTGTTTTCAGTAGCATTGCGTCAAATGATAAGCTAGGCGCGGTTATGTAAAATGCGGGGTCTAGTTTATAATGCCGTTTACAAGTTTTTCGAAATTTCTGGAATATATCAGTTAGTAAAAGAACATCTGTTTTCAAATATAAATCACTATATTCACCTAAATCTTTTATATTAAATTCATTCCAAACCAAACAAGCATGTTTATAATCTTCATCTGAAATAGCTTGGTTAGTTAGAACGCTGAAAAAGTGTTGCCTCGATGGTAACTTTGTTTGTTCGTAACATTTCCAGTTGGTCATGTAATCATAAGGATATACTCCCTTCCTTGTAAGCAATTTAAATTGATCATTGTTAGGAAAATGAGAGCGTAGAGTGATGAAATCATCATTATGCATAGTTTTCGCAAGTTTGTCTAAGCTAGCTCCTAAAAAATTAAATGAATCTAAAAATCGTAATTGAACAAATTCATTATCAGCAATCTGTATGAATTTGGAAAATGAAATATATTTTTCTTTAGTCTTAGGAATAATTCTCAATTTTCCAGGCATTTCACCTAATTTTTTTATGAATAAATGGCAATCGTATCCTGATAAGTTGTGGAAAAATATTGGTATGAATTTTGGTATTTTATACTGTAGATTACAGTGTCTATGAGCAGCGCCACGGTATCAGCCTGTTATATGACAATGATCTCTAACTTTACTAGTCCAAAGCAGGTTTTCACATATATAACATTTATAAGCTTGTTGAAAATCTCGCGCGTCGTCTTTTGTAAAGGTCATGACCTGAGTTTCGGTTAATATTTTGTAAATCTTTTTAACATCAGCAGAAAGAAAGTCTATAAATTTTGAAACACAGTCAAAACCGCGATAACTTTTAAATTCCTTATCATTAAAAGTATAATTTAACGAAGAAACAATGTTATAGGCGAATGCTACAGGCACGTGTCGTTGTAGAAATGATGTGTTAGCAGTGTCGGGTTCACTAACGGATGTTGGTTCCAGCAATGTTTCGAAATCAGCGTATATGGCGAATGGAATGTCTTGTTTTCTAGCATAATTTTTAAATTGTAATACAGACCCTTTTTCAGGTAAAATAGTTACGATTCCCCCACACAGATGATCATCGATTTGTCTAGGAGTAGGAAAAAACAATAAGCAACTTTCGCAAAAATATAATTTACTATGATGTTTTGTGATTTGGGTTTTAACAAGACGAGGTAAATCTTTGATAAGTCAATAATGGGATGAACGATCATTTTCTAAGAACAGTAGATGAATACTCTTAGATTTATCCTTACATGATTCAGGTCTGTACAGAGGACCTGTTATCAGCTTATTGTTTTTTAAACCGTATACGAATATATTTAAAAAAGGATTATTTCTTTCAAAAATAACTATATCTGAAAAAGTCATGGGAAAAGAAATTTCGTTAATATTTAACACATCGCGAAAGTGAGGATAAGATGTTACTCGCTCTGGATGTCGATTTGTTGGATACAAGGCAGCCACAATGCACCACAAAAAACAATAATTATCATTATTGTGAATATTCAAACACGCTTTTTTGTTTTGTATAAACTTAGGTAAATCTATAAAATTAGATCCACTAAGTGGCTGATACTTATTAACATTGACTTCTAAATGCAAGTTACTTAAGAATGTCCATCCACTGTCTCTCTCCTCAAATTCTTCAATTTTTTTCAACAACAACGTGACAACCGTTTCATAAATAGTATTAAAATCATAATTTAAATGTATGACAAAATTTTTTGTGGCAAAAGATTTGATTTCTTGTAGATCATTTTTGTACAATAGAAATAAAGAAAAAAGTTCAAAATTAATTTTTACTGCGATATGTTTTTTAAGTGAAACATCAACTAAAGATTTAACCTGTTCGCGAATATTACTAAAAAATGTTTCTGGAAAATTATTTGCATCATCTTTGGATGCAATAACTCGGTAACTAATAATACGTCCTTTAAACGATGAACGTAAGATTTCAACGTTTTCAAGAATAGGCAACGTACTATTATTTTTGTGTTTATTAGTTCGTAAGTGACTGGTCCAGCAACGATTATCTACATAAATATCGCAAACCGAGCAATGAGGCATTTTGATGAAATTATAAAATGTATCTTTAAAAGTACTATAGTAAACTGAATTTAGTACCTATGAGAATACTGAAAGTTGAAAATCTAAAGGATGTGCCCAAATTTTAAATGTTAATATGTTTTTACGAAAACACAATCAAGTCTAACAGTGTATGTAAAAATTACAACACAGGAAACAAAAACTGTTTTGGATCCTTCAACCTTTCAATTGGTACAGAACAATAAATACCTTAACGTATTACATGCATCTAGTATTTGTATTCAATTTTTCAGCTTAGCTCTTGACTTGTAGTACTGTCAGCAAATGCAATTATTCTTGTGTGATCTCAGTAGAAAATCATAACTGAAAGTCAAATCAGATGCTTCCTGAAAATAACGTACAAATGATTGAATTAAGTCTGTCCTGACATTACACTATTTCCTCTGCTTATCCCTAGTGAAAAAAGTGCTAGGTATAATATTTACCTTTTATTTTTTCCTAAATTATTTACGTTGATTCCCAAACCCAAATTTTTCAACGTAATGCTGTGTAATGTCCTGACTTGCATGGAAACAGCTTTGCAAGATTTCAAAGGTTTTCAAAACTGCAAATAACAAACATAATGTATTATTTAATTAGGTAGACAAGTACAATAAACCATCATATTATTATTATCATTACATTAACTCTGTTTATCACTCGTGATTAATTATTTAGTGTATTTACCTTTTATTTTCCTCAAATTATTGATGATGATTTTGCTTTAACATCTAGTGCAGACCAAATTCCGAACGACACTTTTCAACATAATTCCATGTAAATAACGCTACCTGTAAGAAAACATACATATAATTTAATTAAGTAGATACTTTAATATGAATACGCTTATCACGCTTAAATTTTAAAATATTTACCTTTATTTTCCCAAATTATTAACGTTTATTTCGCGTTAATGAATCAGCCATCCACTGCACTGTTGCTTATGATAATGAAAGCCTACGTTTTAGAATATTCGGCTTTTACACGAAACATAATTTGTTCATTAGTTTAATACATAATTATAGTCATAATGAGCATGGTATGAACAATAATCATACGACCTTTTTTCAACAAAGTAACCATTTCATATTTCAAATTCCACAATACTTATATATCAGTTTTATTGAACTTTGGTCAACCTAATTATTTTTTTCTAGTCAGCACAGTCACATTCGCATAAATCAGCTATCTTAGGTAAGGATGGCATGCATACATATTTACCTTGTAGATGTAAATATCGTTATTTGTTCATTCATAACGTAGTTTAGTTTGTCAGCCCTAAGTTTTTTCGCTACATCAACAATCGATACTAATTCTTGTCGAAGCTGTTTGTGTTCTAATTCCCGAGTCTTCATTTTTGCGTTGATATAATACGTATAAGAAAAATAGTTAATTTATTCATTATAACTTAGTGGTTTGCAAACAGTTTTTAATATAGTGGATTATCACACGATTTTGACTTATAAACAACATGCTTTTGGAGACCTATACACAGTCGAATTCGTCTTCAAGAAGTACATTGCGAACACTAATTCATTAGTATACAACTATCAGTTGTTGTTACTTTCGGTGTTGATTGCTGACCAGCTGCCGCTCGCCGACATCTTCCGCTCCGCCTGCCGTCACCAACTCATTAAGCTACCTGCTCGTGATAAAAACCGTTGATTGAAAAAAATGTAAGTATAATAAGTAATGTATGTGTAATAAGTTTTTAAACTATACTTTTTTTACTTGTCTTTAATATTATGGTGTCCTTTCTAAGGTTGTCTGAAAAAAATCCCATAGACCGCAGTGAGACCGCTCATTGTGTATAATATGTCATGTAGTTTTTCATACAAAACAGTGTTAAATAATTATATTTTGGATTGTATTGGATAAAAACATTTTGAGAATGTTTTAACCAAATCCTTTGATCTTTTTGCATTAATAGTTTTTATTAAAATTATATTACGTCTTTATTTCAGGTCCGAATCTGATTGCGAGGTCTATCACCCAACTGCGGTCATCGAAAAGAAAGCTAAACTCGTACGCAAGCAGTCTGTCAACAATAACAATGGGAAGCGCAAGTCAGGATCATCGACGAATTTATCACGTTCAAGGTAATCAAAATTTTGTTGTTAACAATGTTAAGTAAAAGTCTTCACCTTGATCTTGATTCAGATAATGAAGTGTGAGTGTTAAATTAATTTTAGACTTTATGTTCGAGCACACATGCTATGTAATTAATATTTAGCATCGGATTGATGATTTTGTGACCGACTGGATTTTGTATGTGTGTTGATTAAAGCGTTCGAACATAGCGAAAAAAGCTACTGTTGATCACTGATGTTAAAAGTAGCAAGTCAACTTTGATCCTTAATAAGTTATTTATTTTCAGAGATATTTGATTTGAGTAAGAAATAATGTGATTAACCATTTGTTTCAGTAAGAAAACAACGATCAGTCCTATCGATGTATTCGGTATCAGTCGGAATAATGAAACTGACATAGAGCTCAACGATGGGTCATCTAGCAACCAACCGGTTGTATCATCGTTCTTCGTAAACCGTGTGGCTAATGGCAGCGAGCGACGTGCAAACACCGATGGCGAATACTATATCGACTGTAAAGTTTACAAAACATGCGATGCGCGTGACACCGATTCCATGGCGTTATGGAAGAAGGCCCTTGTCCGTATCAAGTTCCAAACCGATACGGATACATCGCAGTGGCGTAAATTGCAAGATTTCGTGCGTTCGGCCGACCAATTGTTTGAAGAACATCCAAGACTTTTTATTGATAAATAAAATAAAATAATTCAAAAGTCTTTTGTTTTGTTTTATTAAATAAAATGAGGTGATCGTTTCAAATCTGATTTAGGAATCAATTAATACGTAAACGATAACAAAATACACTTACACACACACAACAAATTTAACACCTTTCGACAGGTAGGTTTTTAGGTATTCAGAAATACCGTCTAGAGCGACGGCAAATTCACTTCGCCGAGCGATAGATGGAATTCAAAATGTCTAATTTATCTGAATCCGTATACTATTGGGCATTCTGTCACAACGGAGCGTAGGCGAACTAGTTCGCCTGCGCGACAGGTGGGACAGAATGCCCAATAGTATACTACTACTGTCTATATGGATGGTCCATATAGACAGTTTTTTCAAAGTGGATATATGTTTATACTGGATAGGGGCTTTAGGGATTCCATTTCATTATTAGAGAGATGTAATTATAGTGTACATGTACCCCTATCCCTACAAACGGGTGAAACACAGCTATCTGCCATTAATGCCAATAAATCTAGAATGGTAACAATGTGCCGGTGGGTAGTTGAAACAACAAACGGAATTTTTAAAAAATCGTTTAAGTTATTTCGTCAAACGTTTTTTAATAGAGCTTCACGTCATTTAATGATAGATTTTTCTGTAGCTGCTTCTTTAATTAATAGGTTTCACCTTCGGTATAGGGACAGGGATGACGCAGTACAAATATTACAGCAAGTTCGTGAAAATCGGTACAGGAATAATGATCTGGCAGACTTTATTGAAGAAAGGAATTTAAATAGAGTAAGGGTTAATTTTTCAAGTATTGAAGTCATAACAGAGAATGTAAGAGAATTCCCACAGTTAACTGAAAGTGATTTTGATTATGTTTGCATGTGGGACATATCAATTAAAACAAGCCAGGTCTTATTATGGAGAGCACATTAGATCAAATGGATGTTATCGTATTGAGGTTTCTAATGCTAGGAGAACCAGTATTTTGGAAGGTTCACTTTTTCAAAATGATTGCTTGTTATTAAGGGCCCGAATCCAAAGCAGGCATATTAGCCGAAAGTCATACTTTGTCTACATTTTAATAAGAAATAATGCTACTGGAAGAGCAGCTATATATCAGTACTGCTGTAATTGTATTGTAGGCCGGAGGACTGTAGGATGCTGTGCCCACGTTATGTCTGTTGTCTGGTATCTTGGGTGGGCACGGCATCAAACCAATATAGTTCCTCCAGCACAGTTTTTAGACGGTGTCTTATTGGTATATGATGCTGATGATAGTACAGAATAAATATATTTTTCTTTCTTTTTTTAAATGATTACTAGTATAATATAAAATCACGCCTGTATTTCCCGAAAGGTTAGGCAGAGGTGTACCTATAGTACACCCAAATTTCGCCAGTTGTTTTAAGTCCCATGTAATAGGGGGCGAGCCTATTGCCATCAACCGGGTACAAATCCAGACTCCGGGCTGCTACTGAGCAATGTGTAATTAATTATAATATTGACCTCTCCAGATAAGCTAAATATACTTTTGTTAGGAGTGGGTCCACATCAATAGTGCAACTCAACCTGTTTCGAATTCACGATCTCTCGCTTGTCAGTTTCACGCCTTCACCGTGTAGCTATTGCCGCTTCAAGCTGATATTTATTATGTACTAACATCAGCATCATTTCATTACACAGTTTTATACATTGAAAGTAATACTGTTAGGGGTAGTGGTGGTGAATGACAAGCATTCATTAATATAAATCAATAAAATACAATAACTCCAAATTCTTTCGAGCTATCCATAAGATATAACTTTACCAATTTTTAATGTACGAAATGGAACCCATAGCTGGTGGTGACTCATTAAAAATTATGTACATACGATTCAAAAGTGATTGTAAGTGTATAGAATAAGTCTGTGATTAAGAAAAAATAAAAGTTGTTCGTAACAACTTAAACTATAATTCCATAAACTATTTATCAGTGTTTACTGTAGGCCACGGTTGTTCTGATATGTGGGCATTGTCCTTTGGAATTTCAAAACAGTTGAAAGTATTAGGATTAATGCTATTGTTTAGTCACAGCGTCGATTGGAATCTGTCAGGTTACGTACGAAAATGAATCTTTCTAAGGAAAATGTTCGTGCAATAATTTTCTACAACTTTAGAAGAGGCCTGACACAGCTTCAGTGTTTTGAAGAGCTAACATCTGTGTTCAGCGATGAAGCCCCATGTCTGCGGACTGTCGAACGCTGGTATTTAGAATTCCAGCGTGGACATACTAGTTTTAGTGATAAATCTCGCAAAGGACGCCCAAAATCCGCCTTCATTGAAGATAACATCATTGCTGTGAGACAACTAATTCTCGAAGATCGTCATGTGACGTATCGAGAGATAGAGACTCTTTTAGGCATCTCAGGGACAACCATTCAGAAGATCTTGCATGAAGCGCTTGGTGAGAGAAAGCTAGTTTGCCGTTGGATACCGCATCTGCTTTCCGACGATCACAAGGCAGCCCGCGTCAGATGGTGTAAGAAAACTCTGCAAAGGTTCAACCGAGGACGGTCAAATCACGTCTACGATATCATCAGTGGTGACGAATCTTGGATCTACGATCCTGATTCCAAACAACAATCTACAATCTGGGTCTTTCAAGACGAGCCAAAGCCGACTAAAGTTGTTCGTTCTCGAAGCACTTCAAAGAAGATGGTGGCCACGTTCGTTGGAAAAACCGGCCATGTTGCGACTATTGCACTTGAAGATCGTAGAACGGTTAACGCAGAGTGGTTTTCTAACTCAAAGCGACGCATCATCCTGCACCACGACAACGCAAGCTCACACAACGCTCGTCAAACGATTGAGTATTTGAAGCAGGAAAAAGTAAAAATTCTTGACCATCCTCCATACAGTCCTGACCTAAGCCCTAACAATTTCTTTACATTTCCTAAAATAAAGAAAAGTCTTCGTGGTTCCAGTCCAGTGAAGAAGCAGTACCAGTATTCCAAGGTCGCCTTTGTTGCGATTGTTCGCCCCTTATCGCGCTTATCGCACTGATAACGGTCCTAGCCAATCAGCGCCGAGCAGCAATCCTATATAAGTGGGGGTGTCGGGCGATATTCTGACTGTAGCCTCACAATATATATTTGAAAACCTATTGTATGTACACAAAAACATATCAAAGTTTAAGAAAATGTCCGATATTCATAGTTTAAATACCAGGAATAAACACAATCTTGCTGTACATCGCACTCGTCTCCACAGAGTAGGCAACTCGTTCATGGGTCAATGTATACGCTTTTATAACAAACTTCCCATTGACATTCGAAACTTACCCATTAAACGATTTAAAAGCTGTATTAAAACCAAACTTTGTAAAAAAGGGTACTATAAAATTACAGATTATTTAGAAGACAAAAATGCATGGGATTGAGCTGCTCGCTCTGCTAAGCATTGTGACATTTTGAATATTATGGAAAGCCATAAAAATATACCTACCAGTTTTACATACAAATTGACATTATTGAATATTATATACAAAATGACATGATGATTACTTATAAGTATTGTTTTATTGTGAATGTGAGGACTATGTGGATATTTATTTTTCGTTCTGTTAGTTTTAGGGAAGGTCTGGCAATTTGAGAACTTTATGCGACCTACCCAAACGTCCTTTCTTTGGTATTGTTCGTCGAGTCGTTGAGCTCCTTTAGTTCTGAGTTGAGCTCCACTATTACTGACAAATGCTTGCACTGACTGGACAGGTCCACTCAAATCTGTGTGGTTCTTTCCTCAAAAGACCATTTCAGACTCTTATCTACATGGTCCTCATATGGCCTGACCAAGATTATGTCTGGACTTTAAAGGAGACGGTGACCTCTGAGTTTGTTTCGGCCTTTCTTCTCAGAGTAGTCAGATAGGAAACGCCGACCTCATCTAGCTTATTTTTACAACTTTTTAATATGACGTGTAAAAGTGATTCCAATATCCTATTTACAGAATAAACAATTTCATTTCATTTCATTTGATTTTTAAACTCCCCGATCCAGCCTGTCCCGACTTGCTGCCCTCCCCCCAGCGACGCCCTAAGCCGAGGTCCGTACCCCACAGGGGGTGCCCTTAGCGAGCAGTCGCTTAGTTTAAGTTAGTATTTAGTTTTTATGCCCCTGGCTGGAGGCTTTAAGTTAGTAGCTTAGAGCATCTCCGCAGGAAAGTCCGGTTGAGTAGCAAATACCCCTAGTGGTAACCCTACGAGATGCCATTCCAAAAAAAAAAAAAAAAAACGATTTGATTCACTCTGCGTCCAGCGCTCGGTGTGGTAACACGTCGCGTTCTGGTTTGCAATTGGTCAATCGTCATCCTGAAGATGCCTCGTTGAGAGGTGAAACACGTGTCGATTTCTTACAGGGTTTTTATGACTCTTGAAGAATAGTCAAGCGGAATAGGTTACTAAATATATCAGCGTCTATTGTATTTTTTTTAAAACACATTGAACACTTTACTAATAGCGGCAAATATCGCAAATAGACACCGAATTCAGTCGGCCTTCGCCCCACGGATATAATCAACGCAACGGCGGCCTGACGAATCCGTCTGAAGGAGACTCTTCAAGCCTTTACGGAGGAGTAGAGGCTCCACCTTTTTGAGTACTTTCTGCGGCCTACCCAAATGTCCTTTTTTTGGTATTGTTCGTCGAGTCGTTGAGCTCCTTCAGCTCTGAGTTGAGCTCCTCGGTTACTAACTTACAAACGCTTGCACTGACTGGACAGGTCCACTCAAATCTGTGTGGTTCTTTCCTCAAAAGACCATTTCAGACATTAATCTACATGGTCCTCATATGGCTTGACCAAGATTATGTCTGGACCTTAAAAGAGACTGCGACCTCTGAGTTTGTTTCGGCCTTTCTTCTCAGAGTAGTCAGATAGGAAACGCCGACCTCATCTAGCTTATTTTATTTTTTTAATAATATGACGTGTAAAAGTGATTGCGATATCCTATTTACAGAATAAACAATTTCATTTCATTTCATTTCATTTCATTTCATTTCATTTCATTTCATTTCATTTCATTTCATTTCACCCAATATATCAGCTAGAAAATAGCATAAATAACACAAAAACAATTCAGCGCACACCCTGTACAGGTCACTATACTAGTTTCAAATAATACACCAACTAGGATAATAACGCACTTACTCGTACGGCGGTCGGGTAGGAGATGCGGCAAGTGATGCGCTTGCCACGCTCCCCACTCCCGGTCGCCTCACCAGTATGCCGTCCATATTTATTATACATTACATCTGCCTTTTACAAAATAAGAAAAATAATAAAATATTCTTATTACAATTTAAATACAATCATTCAACATAGGTAATCAAAATACTGTTGATTAAGGTTTATACCAATATAAAATTTAGAACTAATTCTTTAAAGCACTACTGATTCAGTTTACAGTTAGTAATTTATAACTATTATATTTTTATTTTTACATATCTAAATCGTCACTCATCATTAATGGGAAATAATTATTTTTTAATAAGTACACTATCATCAGTATTATCAGAATAATTATCATCTTTACAAATTTCCCACTGTCCTTCAACTCGCTTTAGGTGTACAATATTTCTACGTAGTCGTTGTCCGTTGTTGTCATTTTGAACTTCTACATCATTGCCTTCCTTATTGATAACTGTGTGTGGTGCATCATTAAATGTGATAGACAACTTATTCTCTTTCATCATATGCTTCACGTATACTTTCTCTCCCACGTCAATAGTACTTTCCGCTGCATGTCTTTTCCTGTCCGCATATTCCTTTCTCTTCAATCTTTTGTTTCGAGATCTAAATCTGCAAATTCAATATCGACAACGGAAGGTAATTTATCCCTAAATTGACGACTAAAAAAGAGATCCGCAGGGGATTTACCTGTGACGGAATGACTGGTGCTATTATACATAGTTAGATATTTAAGCAAATCCTCTTGCCAATTTGACTTTTGGCTTTGGCTAATTCGTAGTCTTTTTAAGATGTCGCGATTCTGTCTCTCAACCTCGCCATTTTGCTGAGGCCAGTAGGGGATACTATGAAATAAACGTATGCCAAATTCATTGCAAAAATTTTTGAATTCGGCACTGGTGAACTGTCGACCATTGTCAGCAGTAATGCTTACGGGCGCTCCTAGCCTGGAAAGTATCTCTTTAAGTAATATTATAGTGTGCGCAGAGTCAATAATTTTAGAAATTTTCACTTCTTTGTACCGACTAAAATAATCTATAATTACCAAAAGATAATGCCCACTAGGAATGGGTCCAAGATAGTCAATGGCTATGTCAATCCAGGGTTGAACTGGAAGTGCCCGTCTGCGCATGGGGTTTGGAGGGTTTGGAGCGGAAACCAGAGTACAACCTTTACAAGCTCTTACATAATGCTCCGCGTCACTATCGATTTTCGGCCACCACACTTTGGAACGTAGTCGCATTTTCATCGCTACGATTCCTGGGTGTCCTTCGTGAGCAGCTGTTAAAACTTTTGACCTCAAACTGGAAGGAATTACAATTTTATTGCAACGTAAGAGTAAATTGTCTTGGAAACAGAGTTCATGTTCGAAGACCCTGTAAGTGTTGATACTCTGGTCCCAGCTATTGTTGTAAATACCGTTTTTAACCAATTTTAGTTCATGGTCTCCCTCACAAACTTTGAAGGAAGTTTGTGAGGGAGACCATGAACTATATGTATACTATATGTATTCAGATAGGGTGATCGCAATTGGACGAGAGTGATCGATTACTAAATTCAAATAATAATCGTCATCGAACGGGACTGGTGAACAGTCAATAGAACACAACCGTGATAGTGAATCTGCGATGTTTTTCTTGCCCGGACTGTATACGATTTTAAAATTATATGACTGTAAACGTAAAACCCACCGCTCGATTCTCGCACATGGTTTAGATTCGGTGTCGAATATTACTTCAAGTGGCTTGTGGTCACTGACAAGTTCGAAAGTATCTTTTCCAAACAAATACATGTTAAAATGCTCCACAGCCCAAACTAACGCAAGTGCCTCTTTCTCGGTCTGACAATAACGTTTTTCGCGATCAGTGGGCTCTTATTGCCGTGTGCAATTATTCGCGGCCCACTTATGCCATGTTGAACAAGTACTGCCCCCAGTCCAACTGGACTAGCATCAGCGAAGACTTGAGTCCTATCCTGCGGATCATAGTAAGCTAAGGTTTTAATTTGAGTCATCGCCCGTTTTAACCCGTCAAATGCTTGAGTTTGTCTATTATGCCAGTGTGAAGTAATATCAGCCCCCTTGCTTAGTTTTAGTCTTAAAAGCTCGTGTAATGGCTCGGTCCATGTTGCAAGGTTAGGGATCCATTTACCTACATAGTTTACTAGCCCAAGAAAACTTTGTACTTCTTCTACGACACTGGGTGCTCGAAATGATTCGATTGTTTTTACATATTTATCTAGAGGTTTAACACCATTACAAGACAATTTATGTCCGAGAAATTCGATTTGTTTAACCCCAAAAGCACATTTGGCTTCATTGAGCAAGACATGGTTATCTTTTAATACTTGCAAAACCTTTTTGAGTCTTGTTGCATGTTCAGCCTCGTCGCTCCTGTATATAACAATATCGTCGATGAAATTGACTTCTCCTTCACAAGGCAAAAGTACTCTTTCTAAGTTTTTTTGGAAACATTCAGGAGCGCACGAGATGCCAAACATAAGACGGTTGTACCTAAACAGCCCTTGACTATAAATAAATGTCGTAATGTGCCTACTATCCTCCTTAAGTTCTAGCTGGTGGAAAGAATTTTTTAAATCCAACTTAGAGAAAGTTTTGGCATTTCTAAACTTGGGAATCAGCTGTTCCATAGTAGGCAAAGGATGTTTCTCTATGATAATGGCCCGGTTGACCTGCCTCATGTCAACACAAATTCTCCATCCCCCTTGAGTACAGGTACCAAAGGAGAAATCCAATCAGACGGTCCATTAACAGGCTCTATAATATCTAAATCAACGAGATCTTTAATTGTTTTATTAATTTTAGACTCTAATGGTATGGGGACTCTTCGACAAGGCTGAGAGACAGGTTTGATGGACGTATCAATAGGGATGTGAATTTGAACATCTTTGAATTTAGGGAACATACCCTCGACTGCATAAACGCCTAATCCTACTTTTAGAACTCCAAGTTTCGTGGCGGTGTCTTTTCCGAGTAAATTCCTGGTGCCGTCTTTTACTACATAAAAAGTCGCTTTTACACTTTGAAACCCGTTGCCAACCATTATAAAAGATTCAAAAGACCCAAGGACAGTTAAAGGGTTTCGACTCCCGTAAGCCATAAACTTCTTGCTTGGATTTTTTATTTGATTCTCGACACGAACACCGTTATTTTTAAGCATCTGCCAAGTCACGTCGTTAATGATGTTGCATTTGCTGCCAGAATCTATGAGCATGTTGATTCCTACGTCTCCTCAGGTGCATGTGATGGTGTCGTCATCATCAAGATGAAATATGTAATCTAGGCTTAGATTTTTTTGCGGCACTAGGACCTTTCGCTGGCTGTCTATGAACTATCCGTTTTCTCGCCCTAGTTCTACAAAATTTTCGGAAATGTCCAATGAGCCCACACTTGAGACATTTTTGATCGCGCGACGCATGTCTTGCTATCATTTGAATGACGGACCCCGCAACGGGGACATGGAATAGGATTCAACTTCTTTGTAGCAGATTCTAACCGATTTATTGAAAAATCTTTACTTGGTCCAGGCAAACCGAAATTACTAAGTTGTCGCTGGACAGTTTCTAAAGCGTTTGTTTCAGAAATAATTTTGTCAAGTGTGACGTCATCTCCAAGAGTTAGAATTGTTTTTCGCAATTTGGCTGACTCACACTTCTCCGTGATTTGATCTATCATGTGCTCATCCGGAGCGGTAAACTTGCACTTAGAGCACTGATGTCTCAGTCTAACGAGGAACTTGTCAAATTTCTCTCCACTTTCTTGCTTGATGAGTCTAAATAAATGACGTTCATAGACGCGACTTTGTTTAGGAGAAAAGTATTCATCTAGTTTATTAACCGCAACCGCGAAAATATCGTCACCACCATCAGTAGCGGTTTCTATATGTGCACCAGGAATGTTATAGTATATTTCTTGCAAAGCTAGCCCACCCATATGCAAGAGCACTGCTCTTTTTGCTTCTGGCGTAATAACATTTGTCGCAGTCAGATATAACCCGAGTGCTCGTTTCCATTTTTCTCAACGTAAAGCAACTGAGGCTGATTCTCCGTCACAGTCCAAGGACTCCATTGGTGATATTAGCGACATATTTAGGGCTACCTGTAAACAAGTAACAACACTATTTGTAGGTACCGTTCAG
The DNA here is from genome assembly GCA_947363905.1 of Lithophane semibrunnea. Lineage (NCBI taxonomy): Eukaryota > Metazoa > Arthropoda > Insecta > Lepidoptera > Noctuidae > Lithophane > Lithophane semibrunnea. Next base: position 4,558,188 of record OX376191.1, on the reverse strand, counting down.
ATTTTCATCGAACTACCTCTAGATGTATTTGTAGGTACCGTTCAGATTTTCATCGAACTACCTCTAGATGTATTTGTAGGTACCGTTCAGATTTCCATCGAACTACCTCTAGATGTAGTTAACTGTCACTATACCTGAGTACAGCACAAAAATATCATTGTGGTACCGATTGGTGACCCAAACTACCTCCGACATCCAGCGTTTAACCTCAATTGTTGACCAAAAAGTTTTAAATAAAAGGCTCAAAAAAAAAACTATATGTTACGCAGCGATCTTTTTGTACGTCGACCGACATAAACCATTCACACTGCATGGCATTATTTACAATTTGTTTTCGATTCAATTTGTATTCAGACATTTAATAACCAAACAGAAACTCTGACTACCTTAGTCGACGTAACCACTGATTTACTGACAACAATAGAGGTATCACTGATGTACAAATATAACGCATGCAACGTTATGAAGTTTTTTAAGACATGTAATCAGCTAGACAAGATCAGCGTTGATTTAGTACACAACAAAACTGATCTTATCTACCGATTTTCCTTTTTTTTCTTTTTCTTTTTCTTTTTTGTCTTTTTAATTTTATGTTGGTACTTACGTGAACTAGTTGTAAACCTGGCAAGGTTGCCACTTGTACAGGTCACTTTACTAGTATCAAATAATACACCAACTAAGATAATAACGCACTTACTCGTACGGCGGTCGGGTAGGAGATGCGGCAAGTGATGCGCTTGCCACGCTCCCCACTCCCGGTCGCCTCACCAGTATGCAGCCCATATTTATTATACATTACACACCCAAATTTGCAAAACGTATCGGCCATTTTCTTTGATTTTCTTCAATTTTGAATTTTGACATTTGTGATTTCGCAAAAATCGATAAACCAAAAAAAAATATTTTCCCGTAATTTAAGTCTTTAAAATTAAACTGAAAGAATGAAAATAAATTAGAAATTTTAAATAATAATTTTCAACAACGTATTAGTTAGAAGCCGTTTTGAAGAAACAGGGACATCTAGTACGTCTTAAGTGAGTTATGTAGTTTATGACTCCGACTAATAGATGGCGTACCTAAAAAAAATTGTTGTGAGCATGTAGGGAAGTTTACCTCCCCTGGCTGTAGCCTTCGCAAAAAAAAAAATAGTTTATTGGTAAAACATGTATACGTTAACAATTTGTTGATTGGATCCTCCTTTTAGGCAGATAGTACTTGTATTAGGAGATTCCGCTCTTCCATAGCAAGACATGTTTTATAAAAAGCAAAAGATATCATTATTATACTAAAACTACGTAAATTAAAACTAACTGAAATAAATTCAATCAAACATGTGTATGAGTGGGTGTAAGTATGTGTGTAATGTAGTATATATGAGTGAAAGTGTAGCCTGTAGGTGTGACTGAGAGTACATGAGTGTGAGGGTGTGTATGAGTATGTGTCAAGGTTTCAGAAGTGTTTCGGTATCATTGTAGGTAAGCGTTTGTATCCATTCCATTATTATTTAGTTTTTTACTGTCATAGTAGTTCTTGGGATAAATGTTGATGTATTTATTGATTTTATTATATAGAACTGCAGAGCGTTTATTAAATTGCATACTGGCTAGCAAAGTCCTTGTCCTAGGGATCTTTAATATCAGATCTTTTCTTCTTTTTGTCAGTATGCCAGCATCATAGGAAAGAGACTTATGTTTTTTTAATATAATTTGTGTAATGTAAAGTTTCCTGACTGAGAGCAAGTTACTTAGTCGAAATAGGTCTTCAGTAGGATATCTCTTTTTTTTTAAATACATACACTTGATCAAAGCGCGTTGAGCCCTTTCCACTATTAGAAATTTTGTTTTAGCTGCACCACCCCAGACAGGTATACAATAAGAAAGTACAGACTGGACTAGCGCAATATAAATCCTCTTGAGGAGATCTTTTTGATGGTCAGAATGATTACCAGCAGTCTTGGGGACGACGTATCTAAGAGTCCTGAACATCCGGCTTAATTTCCTAACTCTATTGGCAACCTGCTCAATGTGTGGGTACCATGATAGTCTTTGGTCCACGATAACACCTAGGTACTTAATATGAGGTACTTTATTGATAGTTGAGCAGCCACAATTATTACGATTATCGTTATTGCAGGTGTGAATTTTAACATTAAAATCTACCTCTAGTTGTGTACGTTGGCAGACAATGAAGCAAATGTAATTTGTTTTTAAGATGTTTATTGTAAGCAAATTAATTGTTAACCACTTGGCAATTTTGGCCAAGCCTGTCTCAGTGCTAAGTTTAACATCCTGGCAAGTTTCACCAGTGAAGACTACAGCAGTATCATCCGCGTAGGAGTAGACTTGAGCGTTTGCAACATTTATGTTACAAAGTTCATTGATGTAAATTAGGAACAATGTAGGTCCCAAAATGCTTCCTTGTGGGACGCCGTATGACGTATTTGCGTCTTCACTAGTGTACTGACCCACTCTAACCCTCTGCTTCCTGTTTCCGAGATAATCCTTGAAAAGGCTAAGAGGCATTCCCCAAACTCCGATACATTCCAGCTTTCGCAAAAGGATTGGGACAGAGACGGTGTAAAAGGGCGATTCTCAAAGTGTCTACTTTCCGCCCTTTCCTTTTCCCTACTAACCTCTTATACAAATCGTGTGAAGTATTAACAGTTCGGCAACTATTTATAATGGGTATTGTATTGAAGCAGCACACAGCTCTTCCCTACAGCACTGCAAATACTAATAAAAGACGTAAAGATATAGTTTGTCCACAAAATACAACTAAACATGCTTTTGTATCCAAATTTTACCTGTACCTCGGTCCTCTTCTCTATAATAGACTAAACTCGAAAGCCAACATTTATTCCCTGAACTACATCAATTGTAAGAGAACTCTCAAGGATGCTCTCCAAAGTATGCCTTACGAAGATACAGATGATTTACTGACTGTGTTAAAGTAAATATTCTAATGTAAAAACTTCACTTAAGTTAAGTATTTTTCGAATTTAGAAACTAAGAATTAAGTTATTCAACATAGTTAGTGATCTATTGTCAACTTGTTGATTATTTATTTATTTTATAACTCTATTTTTAGCTCTTCTCGCCTGAAACACAGGATAACCTAGTTCAGGCACGTAAGTCTTAGAAAAATAATTTACATTTAAGCAAAACTGTACTAATTTTTATGCCTTGTTATTTTTGAATAAAATATTATCTTATCTTAAAAGTCTTTTTTTAGATCTAAAAATGCAGTTATACATTTTTTACCTTTGTCAAGCTGTTCGGTTATATGAGTACTTAGTGCCGTAACTGCATCTTCAGTAGAAATTCCTCGACGAAAGCCAAATTCTGACTCAGATAATATGTTGAAGTCTTTTAGGAATGTTAAAAGCCTAATATTGATAAGTTTTTCTATTATTTTTAATATAGAGGGTAACACAGATATGGGCCTGAAGTTAGAGACACCGTCTCTGTCCCCTCCCTTGTAGACTGGCGTAATGATAGCCAGCTTTAAGGGAGTTGGGAAGATGCCTTCACCAAAGCAAAGATAAGCAAGATGTGTAATTATGGGAACAACTTCCTTTTTTATGTATTTTAGAAATGCAGTAGAAACATTATTCCAACCAGACGCACTGTCAGATTTGAGACTCATTAGGACATGACTCACTTCATCGTCGTCAGTGTCTAACATTACGAAGGAATTGGCTCGAGTTCGTTGTGCACAGAGGTCATTTTGATCATAGTTTAAAGTTGGCTGGATTTTTTGAGCAAGGCTCTTACCAATGTTGTCAAAGTATTCGTTTATATATTTAACTGATTCTAGAGGAGTCGATTTTATATTAAGTAGGTCTGTATTGCAATTGCCAGGTTTATTAGTGAAAGTTATAGTTTTAATGTTCTTCCAAAGTGTTTTATTGTTAGCAACGGATTTACTAATTAATTCTCTTTCATATTTCCGTTTTATTTTTTTGATAAGATTATTACAGTGATTTCTATATGTAATATTGTTTTTTAAATGTATGGATCTTTTTTATTATCTTTTTGTAGCTTATTACGATTTTTAATACAACGTAAAATTCCTGGGGTTATCAATTGGTTTTATAATGCGCTTACTGTTAGGGATTTTAGTAAGCATAGTATTTTTATTGATGGAATCCGTTAGTTTGTTTACTAGTAGGTTAGTTAGAGTTTCAGGATCATTACAAAAAAGCAAGTCTGCCTGATTACTTTCTTGTACGTACTTAAGTACTTGCTCAAAATCCAAAGTGGACCTTGATTTGTTAGCTAATGGGGTATTTTTTAATTTTGAAAGGGATAGAAGTGTAGTGTAGTGATCTGTAACACTAGTGTGTTTTCCTTTGTTTATTTTCAGCATGAAACAGTTTTCATTCCTGGTAGGTAGAGTATGCCCAGGTAAAATTCCGTACAGGGATAGTGTATCAAGGTAAGTAGTTCGGTTTTTGTGTTCATTAGAAGATTCAATATCTTTGGGTCTAATGTTTATATTAATGTCTCCCGCTATAATAATATTTTTCTGAGTTTGTAGAGTATCTAAATGGGAACTTAACGAGTTGATAAAAGCTTCGGATCTATAAATGCATAATACAATATTATTCAGTATGTCTATGTGTATGTAATTTTATTTCCTTAACTTTAGTTTTTAGATTATTTTTTATATAGACAACTACCCCATCATTTTGGTTCAACTGTTGGGACGTATTATAGAATGAGTAATTATTGAGATGAGGAATAATTTTCCCAGGAGTTAGTCGACATTCAGTTAGTATAATAACATCAGTTTCGAACTTAAAATTTGAAAGAGTTAGTATGAAATCGTCAAAGTTACAAGAAATGCTCCTTATATTTTGAGCGACTATAGTAAAGTCATTTCTTTTTATATCTATGTGTTTAACTACCTCCGAGCAGTCACATTCAATACTGCGCGCAATTTCAATGCTATCTATCTCATTGAGGGTTTGCAATGAATCACCCATTATGTATATTTAACGATAGAAAGAACATGCCATCAAGTTGTGTTATTGTTAATTTAAAAGTATTATAGTTTTCTTCAGTTTTATACAGAATATGAAACCGTTTTTTGTAGTGTATTTAAGTGTGGGATGAATGTTGCTGACATGTTTTTGAGTAGGTATATGTAAGTGGATGTGTGTTGTGTGTGCAAGTAAATAATTATAGTAACTAAAATATATGCAGAATAAGTTTGTAGTAGCAAAAGAACAAGCTGAGCGAGTATACAAGTAATATGTTTGTAAGTGGTTATTGTTTTTATGACATAAAGCAAAAGCGTATAGACAAATCAAGCAATGAGTTAGAGGAAAAAGTACATGGTAACAAAACAGTTGATCTTAGCAAATTACTTAAAGTAGGCAAATACATCAAAAAACAGAAAAGTAATAACATGATGTCTTCTTGTAGTAACCAACTAAGACTTATTAGGAAAACAATAGTTCTCAGTCACTTACTGAGTTTCAGCTGATGAATCTGTTGCTCATTTCTAACAGTTATGGTTGGCGAATGTTCGTCTTTCTTTAACAAAACTTTCCCATAAGCGGTCTAGTAAAATTTAAATTCGCCAGATTTAATTAAGTCCCGAGCAAGGAAATGCAAGCGCGAGCCCTTTCAAGTAAGATGCTCAGAGAGGAAGATAGGAATATCTTCCTGCGATTTAAATCCTAGATGCTTACAGGTTAACTTGGATTTGAATTTAATAATAAATGCCTTACCCATTTTCATAATTTCTGAATTAATTAGGGTCGAGCCGGTTTCAACAATAATTGACGTGTTGATTATCTCACTGTTTTTCGCACGTGTTCTGTAGATGTCTTTTATATCGTGTTTTGTGAAAGTGCAATCTAAGTTTTTAGCGAGAGACAGAGCCATTTCAATCAGGTCTTCTTTAGTTTGGTTTCTCTGCTAGGTACATTCTTTATTACAAAATTGGTCTTCTGGCTGCTGATTTGCATCATTTCAAGTTTATCCTCAAGAATTTTGATGTAATTTTTGTCTTCTTTAGCCTGGCTTTCTAGTTGCTCAATTTTCTTTCTAAAATCTTCATTTTGGGCAGTAAGATAAGCAATTGAGCTCTCTATTTTGTTATTAGATTTCTGTATTTCGTTTAGAGTAGTAATAATACGCTGAGTCTCTTGTTCATATTTTTCTGAGAAGAGACCCAGCATCTTTCTAATCTCTTCCTTGAACACCCCCAACTGCTTATCAAGGGATTCTTCCATGTCGTCTCGGCTTCTCTTTATCCACTGGAACACGTAGTTTCGGTTTGTACTTGGCTCCGGCTGGTTAACGTCCGTTTCCGATAGCGACTTGTTCATTGTTGAGTTCATTAGTATTAGGACACCAGGTATATTAAGATGTAATTAGCTCTGCTTAATGAGTGGGCGAGGCAGCAAGTACTAATTAGCGTTGCTTAATGAGTGGGCGGGGCAGGCGCGGTGCGTCGTCCAGTTGCGTGATATATGGGAGTGGCTGGTGCACGGATCAAGATGGTGAACGTGCGTTAGCGCACGGGGGCGGGATCAACTCCGGTAGACCAAGTACTAGGCGCACACGTACAACGCGGTTGTACGTAGTGTTTGACAACGCAGTACCAATACCTGCGCAATGTTCTGCACTCCTATTTTTTAAACTGAATTTAAATTGCGAACTTTTTAAATAATATTTATAAATAATGACGACAGCACTGAGAATACGTTAGCACCGTACGGCGGTCCGGGGGAAGAGGAGTATTTGGACGTATTCGGTTACCACTGCGTAGTTATTACTATTTTAATTTTATGAAAATAATATTATAGTTTTAATAATATGGGAAACAAAAGGAAACATCGAGAAGAGGAGGAATCTAGGATTGCAAAGAAGGTTAAAAAATTGGAACGGAAATTACAGCGCCGACGCGTAATATCTTCTGATGATAGCAGTAAGTAAAATCAAAGTTATTATAATCGTCGTTGTAGAAGATTGGAAGATAGTCAATGACACTGCTGCGTTTAAGGTAAAATAAATGTATTTAACGGACCAAAGGTTATAATATAAAGGAGCGAGGGAGCACACGCGATGACCGCTAATCGAGTACTACTTGCTCAATTAATATTTATTTATTTTATTTATTTTATTTATTTTATTTATTTTATTTATTTTATTTATTTTATTTATTTTATTTATTTATTTTATTTATTTTATTTATTTTATTTATTTTATTTATTTTATTTATTTTATTTATTTATTTTATTTATTTTATTTATTTTATTTATTTTATTTATTTTATTTATTTTATTTATTTTATTTATTTATTCTGAACAAAAATACATTTGTGTCGAATATAGGATTAATAATAATCAATAAAAGGAAATATAGGATTAATAATAATCAATATTCATTAATGAGGTAACGTAAAAATGCTTAGTCGGCAAATTTAGTGTATGGTTTCACCGTACATGCTCCCGGGCCAAAAGTTACACATCTTCTAGTCTAAATCGACATGTTTTAGACATAAGTGACGTAGATACGTCTCGTTTAGGGTTAGTGTTCTGATCACTAGTTATATTCACTTCACTGGGCTGACGGTCAGCCGTACTCTGCTTTCGCGAGAACACAACACTATTTGCCACACTTTGTAATAGCTCCACTGAAGAAACTGCACGGCACCTCCTCCATAAGAAGTATGACGCGAATAAAACGGCTACACCCAGCAGGCCATAGCAAATAACATACTGATGAATGTCATGTGTGGAAAGAGTGTAATCTGGTAAGTTAGTATTGGCAGACTTCAGTTGTTCTATTTGTTCTCCCAGATCCACTAATGTGCTGTTCAGTGGATCTTCGTATGCGATGTAGTGAGATAATGATATGATTTAATTCTGCTATCTGAGGGGTCGGAATTTCAGAGTTTGATTTAAGTGTATTTGCTGATATGGCATGAGAATATAAAGTAAAATCTTTACTTTTTATTACGCATTTCGGACCTAGGTCAATAATTCCGACTCCAGTCACCTGTTTAAAGGGAAACTTGATCGTGACATATAATCCTCACTGAGTAGGTATTGCAGCAAAAATACATATACCTCGACGGATCATTCAGTTCGAGCAAGCTGTCTTGACAAGGGGATTTAATTACACCGCATTGTTTTAATTTGTTGTCCAGTTTGCAGAATTTTTCGTCGATGCTTAAATGGTTAATCGGTTTGTTGGCTTGACACAAATATGAGTGATCATTATGCAGGCATAATTGGAGCTCCAGAAACGACATTGTGCAGAACGCATCTTTTTTCAAACTAATGGCGCATCCACACATGCCGCCGGCTTATGCCGCCGGCTTTCAGGCTGCCAAACTGCTGCTGCTTAAAAGATGCGCGTGCCGCCGGGTTGGCCGCCGGCCCGTGCCGCTCCGCATGTGTGGATGCGCCATAATAGCTACGAACTCCGCAACTGGTAGTACGCTAATCATATCATTTTGAACTTGCTGAGGAACTGGTATGATTTTATAAATCTTGTAGCTGTCTCTGCTGGTCAATGGAAAAGTTATCTCAAATATGAAGTATTCTTTCATCATTCTCGCTTTTACCTTCAACATACCATTCCGACCAGCCAGCGGTGACCAACCTTGCGGTATGAATTTCACTTGTAAAAAATGTGCAGATGCAGTATCGGACGGCGCACACTGTTCGAGTTGTCGTCTGACTTTTCACTTCCCTTGTGTTAGCCTCTCTGAGGTCGGCTGGAGGAGATTGGGATCAGACAGACAGGGAACTTGGATCTGCCCGGAGTGCAAGAACAGCCCACAACTGAACTCTCCGAGAACCCAAATACCGGACAAGCCGAGTACCCAAGAAGGTGAATCATCTATCAAAATTTCATCTCTTCAGAAGATCGAGTCAATATTACAGACTCTAATAAAGTTACCCGAACAGGTTGAGCAGCTGCGCTCGGATCTCAACAACCTGGCATCTGGTATTAAATCACAAATAATTGACGAGTTAAATTCAAGATTTGAGCAAATCGAAGCAAAATTAGAGATTGTCGAGACTGTTAAGAAGGAACGCAATGCTTTGACGAACAAATTTAATAAATATGAAGAGCGTTTATCTAACTTAGAAAAAACGATTAAGAACAGAGAGGAGCTAATTAAAGATCTGCAAATAAAAACCAACGTCCTAGAAAGAGAGTACAACCGTGGTCAACAACAAAATCGATTCCTCAACATTGAGATAGTAGGGATACCGGAAAAATCTGATGAAGATCTGCCACAGTTGTTACTAAAACTAGCTACCTCAATCAACGCCAACATAACCAGGGAAGATATTGAATTTATACCGAGGGTACAGCCACTGCAATCCCAAACAGGTAAACCTAAGAGAATTATTGCTAAATTGAGGAACAGAAACGCTAAAGATTGTATCATTGCAAATTTTAGGAAAATCAACAAATCCAAAGGCATAACTTCAAACGATCTAGGCTTCGAAGGTAATTCTTTGAAAGTATTTATAAACGAGCACCTCACGATAGCTAATAAAATCCTGCTTAATAATTGCCGTAAACGCGCGAAGGAGCTGGATATCAAATTTGTGTGGGTAAAAAACTGCTCAGTCTACATGCGCTGCCACGAAAAATCACCACCCGCCGCAATCACCTCGGAAGAAGATTTGGAGAAGTTTCCAATTTCAAAATAATTTGCCTGCTACTAAGAATTTTCTCTTACTCGTCAATTGTTTTCACCATTGTAATAACAACCACTTTCATAATGTTTAACATGATACACTTACAATCTACTTACACACATTCATCTATTACTATACACTATCATACGCAGACACATAACAACTCAAGTAAAAAACTGACACTCTTAGCGACCCTCTCGTTGAGAACCACTGGCTCGCTTATTACTCAATACTTATCGTTGGTCCGGTCTAACCCGCAACACATACATTCTGGCAAATTATTTCCTACGTACCCGCGCTTTTTCTTTTTTTTTGTCTCTTATCTCCAAACATTAATATTATTCCGGTTAACTTCTTGTCACATTTTAATTATCACATGAATAAGTTAAAAGTTTATTATCAGAATACGCGCGGACTTAGGACTAAATTACCCTTGTTTTATCGTAATATTGAATCTCATGACTATGATATTATAATCATTGCTGAAAGCTGGTTGTGTGTCGGAATATTGAACGCAGAAATATGTGATAATCGTTATGATGTATTTAGACACGATCGCCCTAGCGGTAGGAAGGGTGGAGGTGTCATGATCTGTATTAAGCGTGGTTACTCTGCTACGGCAAGGTCAGACATTCAGACAGGATGCGCGGAATGTGTTTGGGTTACGATTAAGAACAATGTATTTTCTAAGTCATCACAGAAAGGCGATCTACATGTAGCCGCAGTTTATATACCCCCCAACAATAATTCCCCAACAATGCTGAAGGTCTTTAAAGACTCTTTTCTACACTTTTACAATTTACGACCCGATGATAGGTACCTAGTGGTCGGTGATTTTAACCTACCCTTCATAGCATGGTCTTCAGACGGATACGGTTGGAAAACTAAAACTAACTCTGATTTATCTGAAGTTGCAACTGAATTTGTTAATTCTTTAGATTTTATGAATATGTCTCAATACAATCTGAAACCAAATTGCTGCGATAATGTTCTTGACCTTGTAATTTCTAATCTATCATTGGAGTGTACTTCAAGCGAGGTATCGCTGGTGGATATAGACAAGTATCACGTCCCACTGGACCTCTCCATTGACGACTGCTGTTATATACCTATTCGCTCTCAACCTAGAGTTGTAAAAAGGTTTTTTAAGGCTGATTTTGATAAAATTTATTCGGAGCTCGTTAGCGTAGACTGGAATAACCATTTCGAACAACGTAATGTAGAGGAGTGTGTCGACATTCTTTACGATTCACTACGCTCACTTATAGACGCACACGTTCCAATAGTAAAAGTATCAGGGCGCTTCCGATACCCGAAATGGTACCCTCCACCACTAATAAACGCTATCAAGGAAAAATTTAATGCACACAAAAGGTGGAAAAAATTCAAATCCCAAACGGACTATGCCGAATTCGCCTTGTTAAGATCTCGGGTAAAGTTTCTCCAAGAGGAGTCCTACACTAAATATACTGCCAGATGCGAGAAGCAGTTAATACAGTCACCTAAGGAATTTTGGAAATACGTTAACAATAAAAGGAAATCTTCTGGGTACCCTCGCAATATGGTTTATAAAGGAGTAACATACTCGAACGGCGAAGACATTTGTAACGCATTTAATCACTTTTTCCAGAGTGTCTTTAGTCCTGCTAGTGGCAACAGTGTTAGGTGTTGCGATGACTCACCTTTGTCAAACGTTGCTCATTCTATTGTCATAACTCACGAATCACTAAAGTCAGCTTTTGGAATTTTAGACAGTAAAAAAGGAGCCGGTACTGATGGGATACCAGCTATTTTTATAAAAAAATGCGAATTGGGGTTAACATCTCCCCTTAAGGTCATTTTCCAGCGGTCCCTCGACGAGGGCATGTTCCCGCGGCAATGGCGCGAAGATCAAATTGTCCCGATCCATAAAAAGGATTCCAAGCTGGATGTATCTAATTACCGTGGAGTATCACTACTGAACAACTTTGGGAAGATGCTTGAGAAAATTGTATACGGTCATATTTACGCTGCAACTAAGCTTTGCATACCCGCTTCCCAACACGGCTTCGTTAAATCTCGTTCGGTGAATACCAACCTTCTCGAACTTACCAACTATGTTGTTACTGGTATGAACGACGGTGCCCAAGTGGACGTAATATACACAGATTTCGAAAAAGCGTTTGACCGGGTAAATTTCTGTATTCTGATTGGAAAATTAAAAGCCGTTGGTATTAAGGGGAACTTGCTAAGGTGGATAGACTCTTACCTGAGAAACCGTCGGCAAGCTGTAGTTATAGGTAGTTACCGATCTGACTACGTAGACGTTACTTCTGGGGTGCCTCAGGGCTCGCTGGTATCTCCCTTACTTTATAACATCTATTTATTTGACATAACACAGTGTTTCCTTCACTCTGAACATCTTCTGTATGCCGACGACAAAAAAATATATATGAAAATAAATAACCCTAGTGACTGTCAATTGATCCAATCAGACCTGGATAGACTTAGCGATTATTATAATTTAAACAATATAAATGTATGTGAATCAGTAATGATATCATACTGCGTGTATCACAGGTTAGGGATTTGGGTGTGATTCTGGACGAAAAATTCACGTTCGAGGCACACATTGATCATATCACTAGTAAAGCATACAAGTCCCTCGGATTCGTAATACGTAACAGCCAACAGTTCTATAACCCACTATGCTTAAAAACTTTATATTACTGTTATGTAAGGAGCATACTGGAATCCGCAAGTGTTATATGGCGACCTTTTTATAAGAAATATATTGATAAAATTGAATCAATCCAACGAAAATTTATTAAACATTTAGATTACAAGATAAAAACTGATATCTCAAATTACCCAGACTCCTGTCGATACCACAGATTTAGTACTCTAGAAAAGCGACGACAGCTAAATGATATGATGTTACTGTACGACATAATTAACAATAAATTTGACTGTCCACAACTGCTCAGCAGAATACACTTTAACGTCCCACCCAGACGTACCAGACATACCTCTTTGTTATCAGTACCATCGGCCTCCACTAATTACCTAAAGATTTCACCATTCTTGCGTCTACCTGCATTATATAATGACAAATTCTCAACATTGGACCCCTTCAATACCACACGAAACAGTTTTAAAAAGGAGATTATCCAAATCCTCCATCAAACACCGGATACTCAGCTAGCCTAGCTTAGTAGTGCTCAGCAGTGCCAGTTTAGTCATAAGTATATAAACATACACACATCACACACACTTACAGCACCTACACCGCACTGATACACACACGCACACACTATAGATATTAAGAATATGTCACTCTCTATATTTTCTATTTTTCTGTGTACTTCGTAATTGGCGTAATGTTTTGATTAATATTAATGTTGTACTTACTGTCAGATGTGAAGCTACCTTTTACTAAATAAATAAAAAATAAAATAAATACTGTAAACATGTTTTAGGTCGGACTGTAGGTTGTCCACGGGGAGGGTAGTATCCTTTGTTAGTTGTCCAGAAATGAATTGTAACTCCTGCTGTAGCTGATCGGGAGTTAACAGGTGAGCGTTGAATTTCCCGTGGTAAATATCCGTGATGATCTCTAACAGAGTATCCTGGATCGTTTTGAGATTTCGAAGCAAGTTGATAGTTGTGACTGCTAATAGAGCAAATTCTTGCGTTTTAGCTAAACCTTCAACTTCTTGCTTAATAGCAAAGGCAGCATTATCCAATTGATTCAAGTGTTAGTTTATTGTTTTATGTTGTAATTGAATAGTTTGCTCCGTTTCTTTTTAATACTTTATATTCTGCTTCAATGATAGAGGTCTGATTTCTTAACAATTAATTAAGATCGTTTTGTTTTACAAGCTTTATATATTTTTTGTACTGTTCGGCGAATCGTTCGTCTAATACTCCGAACAAGCTAGTGGCCACGTAACCAATTCCATTAATTAGCCCGCGACGCTGTATGGAGCGCAATTCAAAGTGCTGATTAATCATAAGTTGATTGTAGTGCTGTATTTCTTTGAAGTCGTGATTTAATTGAAGCGTTATCATATTATTACATTGACTCTTATCGTTTAGGGATGCACAGAGCCTTTCTAAATAGTCCAAGAACTTCGTGGCGGCAGTATTCCCTTCCCAATAAGGGCTCATATCGTAATAAACAATTAAATTCCATTTGTCTCGAATAACTTGCATGTTGTCTACTGACTCAAAATACAGCGAACTGTTGCTAGGCAACGCTGATATGTTAAAAGCTGCGTGAGACGATGTTATCATTGAAATAAAAAAGATTAACGACATTGCTAACGATATGAATTTTGATTTAATTTTGCTGCTTTTAATCCGCACGTCAGGCTCTTTGGAGGTGACGTTATTTGCTTGATTAACATTTTTATTTACCGTATTACTTGAAGTAGACGGAATTGGCAAGATTGACAGTTTCACAACCGGCCTTTTAATTATTCCGCTTTTTGTTTTTAGGGTGACTACCCGAACTAATCCGTCTTGCCCTGGATGAGTATAACTCTGCCCATCATCCATTTTCCAGGTGGCAGATTATCGTCCTGGATGGTTACTAACTCATCAATACTCATCAATTTCGCTCAATGCTTCGCCATTTGCTTCTTATGGATAACTGAGTTAGATACTCCGCTCTCCATTTCTTCCATAAGTCGTTTACTATTTTAGCTGATAAATACTATCTTGGTCGAGCATCTGTATCGGTTTCAAATATGGCAGTTCCGCACCTTTCGGTCGAAAAGTGAGCCGGAGTCAGGACATTCAAATCTTCGATATCTTCCGATAAGGCACATAAAGGCCTAGAGTTCAAACAAGTGTGCTAAGATAGTGCTGAACTCTTCGAAGGTTAGCTTTTGCTCTCCTATTACTCGCTTGAGGTGTTGTTTTAAGCTTCTAATGGCTCGCTCCCATAGACCCCCGGCACTAGGCCAAGATGGGGCATTGAAGTGCCATTCTGTATTTAAATCTGCTAGCTCCAAAAAAAACTTACGATCATAGACACTTTCGAAATCGTGATAGCTTTCCTGTAGCATTCTATTAGCGCCCACAAAATTCATTCCATTATCGCTGTAAAAATGACGAGGCGCTCCTCTTCTGGCTGCCATTCGTCGTAATGCTGCTAAGAACCCAGAACTGCTTAAGTCAGATACAAGCTCTAAATGGACAACTTTGGTTGCTAGACAAATAAACAGCGCAATATTTCCTTTAGTGGTCTTAATTCCACGTCCCTTGTTACTTTTAACATCTACATAACCTGTATAATCCACTCTAGTATGATAGAATGGTGGGGCGTGGTTGCTTCTTGCTACGGGTAGCTCTCCCATCAATTGATGCTGTTTTTGGGCTCATGTTTTCTACATGTAACGCAGTTTCTCACTTCTTTCCTTACAGCTTTATTTCCAGCGATAATCCAGTATTTCTGTCTAAGGTTAAATAAAGTTAATCACGGTCCACCATGAAAGGTGAGCTAATGAGCTTGTTGAATTACTTGAGTAGTCAGCCGACTGTTATGAGGCAATATCGCAGGATGCTTCATTTCCATGCTCATGTTTGCTTTACTCAACCGGCCTTTAACTCGTAGAATCCCCTCGTGATCAATAAAAGGATTAAGCTTTAATAGATTACTTCTGCTACTTAATATACTGTGTTTCCGTAATGACATAATTTCCGCTGCAAATTCAGTTCGTTGTATGTATTTCATAATGAGTAATTTTGATTTTCTCAATTCATACAAGGTAAGAAATTCGGGCAAGTTACTATGCTTGCTTGATATGGCTGCATTCTTGTTAAATTGCAATGTTTTGATTGCTCGTAAAAGCCATGCTACTATTTTAGTTATTTTATTGATTGAGCTGAACTTGAGTAATAGTTGTAATATAATGTCATCCTTACTATCATTTTGGACAGCATTTCCTTTCTTGCTGCCGATTTTCCTTTGATTTCTTGATCAGTGGTAAAAATGATTTTCTTGGCTTCTAATTTTTCGTCAAACGTTTTCAAGAACTGTGGTCCTTGCCACCAAAGCGTTTGATTCTTTAATTGTGAGACTGAGATGCCTCTGCTGGCTGCATTTGCTGGATTATCCTCAGACTTCACATATCGCCAGCAGCTTGATTTCATTACCGTTGTTATAATTTTAGTCCTATTCGCAACAAAGGGTTTCCATCGGCTGGATTCTCCTTGCAGCCACCCTAGGACCACCATGGAATCCGTCCATTCATATATACTAATATTTAACTCACTATAACAACTAATAACTTTGTTCATTAACTTTGCTAACAAATACGCACCGCTCAATTCTAATCTCGGCAAAGATATGCTCTTAAAAACAGGTACTAATCGAGCCTTAGCAACAACTAGTACTACCGATGTCTCATTTTCTTTCCGTAATCGTGCGTAAATTACTGCTGCGTAGGCTTTAGTCGATGCGTCACAATAACCATGCAGTTCTATGACGTCATTAAGTTGATACCCTATCCAGCGCGGTATTTTGCATTGATTTAAGTATTCCATAGCCGCTTGAATGGCTACCCATTCTGCTTTGATGTTTACAGGAACTTCTTCATCCCAATGCATTTTGTTTTACAACAAAGCTAAAGCTGATACTGGAATATCAGCTTTAGCTTTGTTGTGAGTGGTGACAACATACATAGATAGATAGATAGAATACTCTTTATTATGTACACCATAAAAAATACAGATACAAATGTAGAAATTTAACATAGGGTGACACAATGGGCGGTCTTATCGCTAAGAGCGATCTTTTACAGACAACCTTTGGATGGATTAAAGCGCGAAGGAGAGATCATACTGCAGGTAGTCAACAACCACCCATCCCAACAAACACCATCCCAACCATCACAACCATCCCAACGGGTCGAATACTTTTGATATTTCCGATAAAAGTAGTCGTTTCGTTACTTTTGCGTTTGTTTTAGCTATGCTGTATTTGAAAGTAAACATGTCATCACCAGAATTTCAACGAAGACCCAATGTTTTTGATGTACTTTCTGATTTAAACTTAAAAATTATATCGCCGTTGCTGCTGCTGCTTTTTTCTATATTTTGAAGGAGTTCTGAATGATTTGCAGACCATTTTCTTAGAGTAAAACCTCCTGATTATAATAATCTGTTGAGATCATTGATAAGCTGCTTTCCTTTTTCGATGGAGTGTGATCCATGGACCAGGTCATCCATATAAAATGACTCTTCTAATATCTTCGCAGCCTCCGGATAGTTTCTTCGTTCATCCGAGGCTAGACGTTTCAAAGTCATCATTGCAGGGAAAGGGTGCTGATTTAGTTCCGTAAGTGACGGTGTTAAGTTTGTACGGTTGCAGAGGTTGATCTGGTGTATACCTCCATACTATTTGCTGATATTGCTGATCTTTTTCACTCACTAATCATCTTCTCGATATCCGATGTATAAGCAAAACAAAAGGTATTGACGTCACTTCAAAATCAGTTCTTGTAGGTCCTGTTGTAAATTTGGGCCTTTATTCATCAGGTCATTCACGCTATATCCGCTTGACGTCCTTGCTGACGCGTTAAACACTACCCGTAGGTTCGTAATTGCTGATTCTGCTTGTTGCACGGAATGGTGCGGTAAGTAACATGATAGTGCTTGTTTGTTATTTTTACTGTTACTAGGTAGCATATGTCCTAGAGCAATGTACTCACACCTGAATGCTTTGTATTGTTCTGCTAAAATGGGTTGTTTGCTAAATTTTCGTTCCATATTTTGGAACTGTGCTATGGCCGTCTCTTTCGATGAACCTAGTTTTTCATTTACCGCCCGTCTTCACGACGTTTTGTTGTAGATGAATAGAAGTCAACACATTCTTGATCTTCCAACGTTAAGTTTGTATCTTCGCTTATATCCTCGATCTCCCAGAACTGTTGAATATCGTGAATATTATTCATGACGACATTGCATTGAAGTGATGACATTTGGCCACCGCCGTATATGATCCACCCAAGCTGTGTTTCTTGTAACACTGGTTGCGATCAACTCTCTCCTTTGATCAATTCTCCGAATAATATCAAGCCATTAACTTGAGCGCTAAGTAATAAGTCCACTGGACGGCTATCGTTAAAATATGGATCAGTTAACTTAAGATTTTCTATGTAGGACCACTTCGATGTGTCAAAGGATTTGTATGGGATATCTTTTAGTAGGTTTTTCATGATAAGTACGTCGGTGTTAAACGAAAAGTCGTTATGTGTTGAGAAGCAATTTAGTGTGACCACACCATTACAGTTGTTTTTGACTTCCCCTACTCCGAATATCAATCCGTTGAATTTAGATCTTCGTAATCCTAACTTCTTCGCTGCACTTTCTCTGATCAGAGAAACTTGTGATCCAGGGTCAATGAGAGCCCTTAAGACATGATAAGATCCGTCGATCGCTGTTACTTTAATCAAGGCTGTTGCTAACAAAGCTTCATTCGTTTCTGTATCATTTTGTGACACATGTGCAGTCATTGCGACATTGTCTTGCGGATTTGGGTCAGCTGTTGTTGATGCAACGCTATTCGATTGCGATATATTTTTTGAGCAGGCGTCACGTAAAACGGACTGGTGATTTCCGTCACATTTGCGACATCGCCTAACGGAAATGCATTGCTTGCCATTGTGGTCAAATAAACAATTTTGGCATAATTTCAGTTTTGCGGCTGTTTTCAATTTTGCTTCATTAGGCAACTGCAAAAAAAAATCACAATTGAACATGGCAACCGTAAAGTTGACATTTGCTGGTTAACACGTGTAATTCTTTTGAATGCGGCTTGTTAAATTTATTAGCAAAGTTGTATCGTCTTGCTTTTTGATTTTCAGGAAGATCGTTATTTGTATGATTGTTTGATTTCGGTGATGCTAGATCTAGCTTCCTGCGGGATGTTTCCAGGCTCGTAAATTTGCTTTCTAAGTAGTCCAAGAAATCCTGCAAACCGGTAGATCTCTGGAATTTTTAAGGGAGTCTATGTAGTCTCCGTAGGTGTCGCTATCAAGCTTCTGTGACAATAAATGCACGAGAAGCGGTTCCCAGGTGCTGATATCAGCCGCCGTTGGAGATGCCCTGGGCGTCGGGAATCCCAGGCGGATTCCCGGCCACCATAGGCGCGGGCTTCCGGACGGCGAGCAATGGGTAGCTCGCCGTCCGATTAGGACCAGGCCCGGGTCGATGGCGCGTCGTGTTCCACGCGCGCCTCAAAGAGATGTCAGCACAATTGGCGGGGTCCGCTAGGACCGATGCCTGCCAGGGTTGCGGGTTAGTCCGAAAGGGATACCGGGACCTTAGCAACAGGCAACTGAAGAAACACGGGTGGTTATATTTGTTGTTGGTGGTAAAAGTATACGATATTACAATAGTCCTAACATTGTTACAAGTAGTACTAATAAGTCAGTGCGTGAGTTTAAGTAATGACAGAGTGGAAAAGTCTATGACATACAAATAATAAATAAAAAAAACTAAATTAGCTATCAGTTTGATTTTGTCCAGACACTAAATCGTCCTATGGAGCAAGACCAGCATGTTTCCAAGCATTCTTATCTTGGATATAATACTCTAATTTGTAATAAGCTTGTTTACAAAGTGTACTTTTTATATGAGTTTTAAATTTTCTTTCATTTAATTGCAATATATCACAATATATTTTGTTATAGCATTTAACGCAGTACCCCATAAAAGATGTTTGTACTTTAGCTAATCTGAAAAATGGTTGATCTATTTTATCTTTATTTCTACATAGTATTAAAATTATGCCAATCACTTATTTTATTAAAAAGATTTAAGTTTTTTCTTACATACATAATATTCTCATAAATGAATTGGCAAGGTACCGTCATGATATTAATCTTTTTAAATAGTTCCCTGAGAGATTCGTGGTGACATAGATTATAAATAGCTCTGACAGCTCTTTTTTGCAAAATAAAAATGGATTCAATATCAGCAGCCCGACCCCACAGTAAAATGCCATACGACATAATGCTGTGGAACTGAAATAGACCAAACGCGCGGTTTCTACATCTGTTAACTATCTTATCTTTCTAACAGCATAAGCGGCCGAGCTTAACCGCCCCGCAAGAGATTTTATATGAGGTCCCCATTGTAATTTCTCGTCTAGCGTGATTCCCAAGAAAACTGTTTGATTAATAAACTCCAGTTTTTCTCCATTCAATATGATTTCACATTCGCTACTTCTAACATTAGGTAATTTAAATCGAATGCATTTGTTTTTTTTTTCATTTAGTACCAAATTATTTACCGTAAACCAATCTTGTACCTGAAGAATAAAGCTATTCACGTCGTCAAGATTTTGTGAACGTTGATTTATTTTAAAAATCAATGATGTGTCATCTGCAAATAACACCATCTTCGGTTGATTTAGAAGTAATTGGGGTAAATCATTAATATAAACTAAAAAGAGGAATGGACCTAATATCGAGCCTTGAGGAACGCCCATTGCCATTTCAGACCCCAATGAGTTTACGCCGTTTACTTGAACTTGAACTTTTCTTTCTTTCAGATATGATCTTAGTAAATCAAGAGCTGTATTCCTAACCCCATAGTGCTCTAGTTTCAACAGAAGTGTATCATGGTCGACGCAATCGAACGCCTTCGAGAGGTCGCAAAAGATTCCAATGGCATCTTGTGCTTCCTCCCAGGTGTTAAAAATGTTCTTTATTAGGGTGACACCGGCGTCAGTGGTACAACGCCCTTTGGTGAAACCGTACTGATGTTCATGAAAGATGGAATTTTTATTAAAGTGACGTAACATTTGATTGAGCATCAACTTTTCAAACACCTTACTGAGAACTGGCAGAATTGACACAGGCCTATAATTGTTGGGTTCCTTACTATCACCGGATTTGAACAAAGGAACTACTTTACTGTGTTTCATGAGATCCGGAAAGACTCCTTGGTCTACACTGGTGTTAAATATGAAAGCTAAATAGGGTGCAATGGTTTCGATGATAGATCTACAGACTTTTACAGACATTCCCCATAGATCTTCTGTTGATTTAATTTTAAGATCTTTAAAAGCTTTTATAACCGCTTGGGGGTTTGTATGCTGAAACCTAAACTCCAAAGGGCATGCCTTTACATTATTTCTAAGTAAGGCAGCAGAAAGCGCGGGTGAGGAATTTAGAGCGTAGTTTTAACTGGAATATTTCCAAAAAAGTTTTCAAATTCCTGAGCTATTTCTACATTTGAGTTGATTGGGCCATGTGCAGTCTCTAAATTAAATTCAGTACTACGCTGTTTTTTCCTACCTGTTTCATTATTTATTATTTGCCAGGTAGTTTTTATTTTGTCATCAGCTGATTTTATTTTATTGCTAATGTAAAGAGCTTTAGCTATTTTGCACACATTTTTAAAAGTTTTAGAATATTTTGCAACATACTGATGAAAGGTGGAATTATTCATATGTTGCTTTAGGCCATAAAGTTCAAAAAGATTTTCCCTGCTTTTCGAATACCTGGAGTAGCCCAATCACTAAATAAGAACTTTGTGTAAATAGTTTTAGTCTTTAGTGGAAAAGTTTCATTAAAGTGTTTGTTTATTAGATAGCCACTCTTGAGATTCCATCAGCACCTGGATGAATTCGTATAATCCTCCTTCGTATAGTCTTGATGAGTCTTCCATTTAGTCCGCGTCTGCAGCTCCGACACATATTCTGTTGCCCATCGCTTCCAGAAACTTTGCCTGATCTGCTCGATCACTTCGTAGCGCTGTAGGCGATGACTCGGTGTATCAGTCAAGTCTTGGTGGACTTGGGCGGTCAGTGGTCGGCCGATAAGGAAATGGGCAGGGGTAAGGGGCTGTAGGTCGTTAGGATCTGTGGACAGAGCTGCTAAGGGACGGGAATTCAGAATGGCTTCAGTTTGTGCTAACACCGTACTGAATTCCTCGTAAGTGAGATTAGTGCCCCCCACTACTCGTCGCAGGTGGTGCTTACAAGATTTCACCCCTGCTTCCCACAAACCGCCAAAATGAGGAGCGTACGGAGGAATGAAGCTGAATTTAATATTGTTATTTGAAGCGAAATCACTAATATCCTTACTATTATTTTCAATGAAAGAAACAAAATCTTTTTCAGCCCCCACAAAATTCTTACCGTTATCAGAAATTATCTCGGCTGGCTTACCCCTACGTGATATGAAACGTTTTAATGCGAGTATGTAGTCCTTTGTTGACAGACTTGTAACTAATTCGAGATGAATGGAACGGGTACATAAACAAACAAATAAACATAATGTAACCTTTAGTTAGACTGGCCCCCCTGCACCTACGGCTCAAAATCATTACTGGCCCGGCGTAGTCAACGCCGCAGCGCATAAAAGGGAAGCCAGGTTCCAGGCGTTCAGCTGGCAAGTTACCCATGAGAGGCTGTATAGTCTTCCCTTTGATGCGTGTGCACGTGACACAGTCGTGTACCGTTTTCCTTGCTAGGTTTCGTCCTCCGAGCGGCCACCAAGCCTCACGCACACAAGCCAACAGGAGCTGAGGTCCACCATGCATTAATTGTTCATGTTCGTGTAAAAACAACAACACTGTGAATCTATGCTTACTACACAATAGCACTGGATGTTTTTTTATTATTATCGAAATATGACGAGTTACTCAATCTTCCCCCAACGCGTATTAATTTAAATTTATCAAGAAAAACATTTAAACCTATTATTCTTTTAGATTTTATTACTGATCGCTTAGTTAAATCTTTATATTCGTTGTAAAATGATTGCATTTGCGCGAGCCGTGCGAGTACTACAACTGAGGCGTCTAACTCATCAACAGATAACGAACCGGTTCTGCGATGTTTTTTACTCACACGCGTGTTACCGATAAAACGTAGTACATGGGCTGTCGCTCGCCGTAACCGATTAAATGAGGAGAATCTGTTAAAATCTATTAGACCAGCATTATCATTTGAATTACTACACACCATACTAAAATGTTGTGCCTTTAATTCGGGTAATTGATCTATATCTATGGAAATATCGCTTGAATAATTGAATTTATGCTGTCGTAAAAAGGTTGGCCCGTGCCACCACGTATTATTGGTTTGAAGCTCGTTTAGAGGAAGACCTCTCGACACAATATCAGCCGGGTTATCTTTACCGTTAACATGCAACCAAATTGCATCACCTGTAAGCTCGTTTATTTGTGAGACACGATTCTGAACAAAGGTTTTTAAACTATGAGGTGACATTCTGATCCAGCCCATGACTATGGTGGAATCAGTCCAGAAAACTACTTTAGTGAACGTCAATCTTAATGAATGTATAATTTTGTGATATTATTATTATTATTATTATTATTAAATTTATTTCAGACCATAGGTCCATAAACAACACACATCACAATTTTATACACAAAACATACATACATACATGTAAACATATACCTACAAAAACAACTTATTTTAAATAACGGAATGACGCACGATGAGTGGTCATCCATTGCCACATAATTGGACTGTCCATCCTGTCGGCTACTATAGCTACCAAGTTGTTGGAGCTGTCGCGCACTCGCCGCATCAGGGATGCTATCCGTGTCCGCATCAGTGCGTAAAAATCTGGCACGCCATTCTCCGCGAACATCCCCGATGCACTGCAAAAGCGCGGCAGCCCCAACATAACTCTGAAGGCATTATTGTATTGGACTCGCAGAGCATTGTACGAGCTTTTTGTATAGCTGACCCATAGGGCACACGTGTACATAGATTGGCAATACGCTCTAAAGAGTGTAATTTTCACCTCCCTAGTACAACGTGCAAACCTACGAGCCAGCATGTTACATCGAACTGCCAATGCTCTGCGTTCCCTCTCCACGTCCGCATCGTCGGACAGACTATCAGTGACCCAATGCCCCAGGTACTTGAACTTTGTGACCCTGGAAAGCTGAGCGCCCCCCAGGGTGACTGGTGGGACAGTATCATAACATTTGTTACCCGCTTTGAAAACCAGTAGCTCGCTCTTGGTCGCATTGTACCTGAGGCCGTGAGCCACCGCATAGTCTTCACAGATGCGAAGAAGCCTCCTAAGTGCACTGATCGATGGGCTCAGCAATACCATATCATCCGCGTAGCTGATGTTATTGACGCAGTACCCGTTAATGGAGCACCCGATATTGGTATTGCTGAGCTCACAGATCAGCTCGTTTACATACAGGTTGAATAGCTTGGGTGAGCTGATTCCCCCCTGCCTCACACCGCACTCCAACCCGTATGCATCCGACAGGACACCCGCCCACTTAACATAATTGTATTGGTTTTTATACCAATACTTTAGCATCCTAATGATATCGCTTGGGAGGTTCTCAACATTTGACAGTTTCTTCCATAGGCAGTCATAAGATACGAGGTCGAAGGCCCTGGAGAGGTCCAGAAAACATGCATACACAGGTGTTTTCCTACTTGCATAGTATTGAACAGTCTGTTTGAGGCATAGTATAGCTGTTTCCGTGGATAAACGTGGCTTAAACCCAAACTGCGCGTCGTTGAGTGTTAAGTGCTTATCCAGCTGCTGATCAATCAGACTGTCCAACACCTTTGCAATGATGGTAGCCAGGGATATAGGCCTGTAGTTGCTCTTGTCACTCGCATCTCCAGTCTTATTTTTAACAATGGGCACAACAATAGTTTTAAGTAAATCAACTGGAAGATACGAGTAAAGAAAGAAAGAAAGAAAGAAAATAAATTTATTTGACCCAGGTAAGGCACACAAACACAACAGACTCAGGCACAAGCTAAAAAACATTGCTAGTACTCGCGGTAAGTGCTTACCAGCATAAAGTAAATGCTCTATACTTAGGCTGTCGTGACCCGGCGACTTGCCTCTCTTTAAGTTGCGTATGACATTAGCTACCTCCCTGGCCGCAAACCTAATAGGCATGTCTTCGGACCCCCCCAACACCCCCGGCCCGCCAGACGACGTACCTAGGGGAGACCCAACCATAAAGGCTCTGCTGAATAGGTTGGCGATATCATTAGGATCACTAAGGCCCTCAACACTCACAGGCAGACCCGACCTGGGATTCAAACTGTTCGTGGCTTTCCAAAAACTACCAAAATTCTTTGCGTCATGATGATTTGCAATGATGTTCATTTTTATTTGGTCCTTATTATTTTGACACCATTTCAATTTACTTTTAAAAACCCTTCTACTTTCCACCATTTTTTCATACAACTCACCATTTTTCGGCTTACCAAACAACGTCCAGGTTTGAAAATCAAGCCGAGCCTGTCCGTGTACGTCCTTTACATGTTTATTCCAGCCCGTTATGTAACGCTTTTTGCGCTGTATTCCATTCTTACAGTTACTGGTGATTGCACCTTCACAGAGAATACGCACAATTTCCGCATACATATTATCTAAAATGGTTTCATGTTCCTTAATTTTACATCTACTTTTACTACATTCAGTAAACTGTAAGGGAAAGTCTAAATTTCTCAAGAGATCATTACAATAATTGCTATATAACTCAGTCTGCTGCAAGTCTCTGTCACCCCATGTTACTTTGTTACATTTAGGTAGTCCAGGTGCAACTTTTGGCCTTAATACATTAAGATCACACATTACAATTAGAGGTAAATGGTCCGACCAAGACACGTCGTAGAGCACACTAACGTCTCTAATAGTGTTCCACGCCGCGTCTGTCACTACGCAATGGTCTAACCAACTAGTAGAACCATGTGCATCACTCACATAGGTATACGTGTCCGACTCACCACCGAGCAGGCAAACGTCAGCGCACCGCCACTGTACTTCAGCCGAAAAACTCAATAGTTCTTTACCGAATAGACTATTCGGTTGAGCATTAAAATCCCCCAGAACATAGACCGCGTCTACACCACTACTTTCTATCACTGCGTGAATCTCACTTAAACACTCGACAAATTCACTAAGATTATCCATCGACTCTGTCGGCATGTAAACCGAGAACACTAAAAGAGATTTACCGCCTACCGTTATTTTGATAGCCACAAGACGCACACTTTTGCACTGCACGAAAGACACATTTTCAAAGGCGCTCTTGCGCCACAGTATAGCAACTCCGCCATAAGGTCGCCCTCGTAGGATGCCCGACGACGTATCTACCGCCGATTTTCCCACGAAGTCGAACTGAGGGTCTATGCTGCTCAGAAAAGGAATGTCGTGAGGCAGCAACCAGGTTTCTTGCAATGCGATTATATCAGATGTTTGACATAATAGTCTGACATAATCCACCGATCTAGTAATAGATTTACAATTAAAACTCACAAATGTACTTGCTCTTGAATTAATATCGTTATTGTCGCAATCCATCGTTGATATTTGTGTGAGGTCCTTCGGCTCCTCCTTTAAAGTCTATGTATCTACGAAAAGAAATTCCTTCTGGCCATAAGTTGTCATCTAAAAATAAATGCAATTTATGCCTTTGTACAAAAACTTTGTAAGCATCGTAGTTTTTCTGTTTTCTCATATTAATTTTTTCAATTTGGACACTAGTTTTTGTTTTTTCCATTATGTACGTATGTATGTCGTTAGCAGACGCATTTTGATCAACGTTATTGATGAACAACGGTATTTTGATGTCAGCTGCTTTAAATTTTGTAATACTATCTAGCTTCGCACGACCTTGATTTCCTATAAATCTATCCCTCAGCCTCTTTTTCTTTTGCGCTAAGATCCACCCTTCATTTCGTTCATCATCCTTCTTTGTATCTAAGTTAGTTATTGTATTTATTGTTCGTGCTGTTGATATTGCTAGCCGCGCCGCGGCAGCATAAGAAATAGGTGTCCCTATCCCTTCCAAAATCTCGCTGCACGCGCCGTTGAGGCCCACCGCGTCCCGCGCACGCACCTGACGCTCCCCACCCGCTTCCGCGTTCGAAACCGCGGTGCGGGCCTCCACGCGCGGCATTGAGGCGCACGCATCGACGAAGTGTTCGAGCGAGATGTTGTTACACGCGTCAACTTCGTGAGAGGGAGATGGACATAGCTCTGCGCTATTATCGATAGCTTTTTCTACTACGATGTGAGGTAGGTCCGGTGACTTGCTCCGATAATGCATATTGTTGTTGGATAATTTATTTTTGCCGTGATTTAAGTCGTTAGGCCTGGTATAACTAATGGTGTTCGAACTTTTAAGTTTTTCTAATTCGACTTTAACTGCGTCAAACTGCTCTTTGGTGACATATGTTTCTCTATAAATCTTAAGTTCGTTTTGAAACAACAGAATATCTTTTAACAGCCGGGTAGCGTCTACATGGTCAAAAGTGATCGGAGGGAGTTTCTGTAATTCGCGTGCCACAAAAATCGGTACAACTTCGGGATCTGTTTCTTTTAGCAATGTTATTATATCATATAAATCTCTTTCATTTTTTCCTGTTCCTCTCCTCGTAACTTTACGTTTCGATGACGGCGCCGACTCAAACAGTAATTTCTTGGCATTTGAAACCTCTTCCGTACTAAAAGAGGTTGCACAGATACGGACTAGGCTCTCCTCGTCCATTACATCAATCTTGTTTTGCATAAAGGCAAGCACTTCACTTATCACTACATTACACGCATTACACTTGACCGTAGTCGATGTCATTGTTACTCGCAACTTATGACTCGCGCTCGCAACGCGTACGTCCGCTCGCAACGCGTACGCTCGTCAACTGACGATACGTCGATATAACCGTGCGCCCAGTAAGGCGCCACATAACTCAAGTCGCGGAATGGTGCATACAGTTTTGACTGGCGCGACCTTACTCTTAGCACATAAAAACTTCGTTGCTATAGATGAGTCGTCCGTGTAAGTACGTACGTATGCGCAGGCACCGTACGCGTCTTGTGAAGCGTCAGTGAAAATATGTAACTCACTATTATAATGTACATTCACTCATGACGTAACGAGGGACACGAATATCGCCTAATGAGGATAAGTCTTGAAGAAATTGATTCCACAAGCATTCGATATCGTTAGGAACCGAATCATCCCAATCGATTTTACATAGCCACAATTTTTGAAGTAATATTTTTGCTATGATTACTGTCGGCGATAAAATCCCTAGTGGATCATAGATTTGTGAAATAACCGACATCATACTTCGCTTAGTAATTTTATTAGATTTATTTTCTAAGTTGGGGGTAAAATAAAGTTCGTCTTTATCAACTTGCCAACCTAAACCGAGAGTTTTATTTTGGCAATGTTCCCCGATAGCTAACTCCTTAGATGCTTCCATGTTTACGTCATAACTGAATGTCCACTTCCGCAAAGGAAAGCAGGCCGATTTTAGAACCTCCGCAGTTTTTTCGCATGTATTTAACAACATTTTGGGATCGTTATCACCAGTAATTAAATCATCGACAAAGAAATCTTCGTTTATGACCTTAGCAATGACCTTATCTTCCGTTTCCTGTGCGAGTTGACGTAAACAACGCATACTTAGGTATGGAGCGGTTCCGTAGGTAACCGTGTTGAGTCGGTATACATTTAATTCATCCGATGCATTTTCCCGCCATAATATTAACTGAAGGTTGCGCTGATCGTGATGTACCAGTACTTGCCTGTACATCTTCTCCACGTCAGCGCAGGCGACATATTTATATTGCCGAAACCGAAGTAAAATAGAAAAAATATCGTTTTGAAGAGGAGGCCCTATCATCTGTATGTCGTTCAATGACTTATTTGAAGTAGTTGTGGCACTAGCATCAAACACTACACGCAATTTTGTAGACGTGCTGTGTTCGCGGAATACTCCGTGATGCGGGAGAAAATAGTGTGGCCATGAGTATTCGTTTATTCGAGACATGTGCCCTAGTTCAATATATTCCCGTATAAAGTCACGGTACAACATTTTATAAGCAGGAGATCGATCTAACTTGCGTTCTAATGACATGAAACGAGATTTTGCGTTTTCGTATGAATCATCGAGCGCATCAGCTGATTCCTTCAATGATTCTGACTGAGAACCTACCACTACTATCTCGTGTAGTAGTGCTAACAAAACATTCTTCACACTTACGATCTTCTTCGGTAAGAATGGAACCTGAACTCACAAGTTCTTCTAGTTCCCAAAATTTACGTAGTTGTGTATCTATATTCGATTGCTGTACAAAGTTACACTGAATATTATTAACATTTGATTTATTATGAACGGGTCCCGAAATTAACCAACCTACTTTTGAATTCTGTAGGTATGGACCATTGGATAGTCGGACCCGATCCATATCCAACAAATCCCAAAACACGTCCGCACCAATCAGTACATCGATCTCTGACGGTATGTTGAACGTAGGGTCCGCAAGACATACGTCGTCCGGGATGTGGATTGTGTCATAGACAATGTGAGTTGCCGGCAAACTCGTCGTAATGCACGGTAAAACAAAACATCTAAGATCAATATTAAAGTTGCTCGTTTTTGATCGCATGTTGATATCGCATAATTTATTCGATTGTGAGACGGATTGTCCCACGTCTGATATTCGTATAGTGGACTGTATTACGGACACGTTTAAACGTTTACAAAGCTTTTCAGAAATAAAGCAATTTTGGCTACCACTATCTATCAGTGCTCGAGCTGTGTGATATTTCCTATTACTATCCATGACTTCGACTAGTGTAGTGGATAGTAATACCTGTGGTAACGGTACGGCAGGCGCATGATCGATTAGCAAATTATTCGCACATGTTACTACAGAGACCGGTTTTTCATCAGCACTCGCCGCTGATGTTGCCGGTATGGCTGCCATAACATCGTTATTTTCGTTATGCAGTAAGGTATTGTGTTTTTCCTGGCACTGCTTGCACGGCCCGAATATGCACTCGGTAATTAAGTGACCGGTACGTAAACAATTACGACACATGTCCTTGGCATTATCAATGAATTTAATTCTGTCCGGAACTGCCAAGTTTAGGAATTAAAAACAAATAAATAACGGGTGATTTTGCCCACACAAAAAACAGGACTGTTTTGATGTTTCAGATGTACCGGTATTTTTACGCGTCGACACATAGCTATGTGATTGGTGTACTGCAGGACTCGTGTGCCTTTTATTATTATCAGATTTATTGTTAGGTTTATTCTCCTGTGTACTTCGAGTATGGTTACTATGAACCATATCTAACATATCGGCGCGATTACGTAAAAAACACAACAAATCATCTAATTTTGTTTTGGTTTTATGAATACCAGTAGAAATCGAGCCTAAGTAATTCTCCCACTCACGCGCAGTAGAAGAATCTAGCTTCGATACTATAATGTGAATGACTAAAGTATCCCACGTTTCGGTGGGCTCGTCAAGGGATTTGAGCGCTCGTAGGTTACGTAACACTACATCGATTAGTTCTCTGATTAACGAAGGCGATTCTTTGTTAATAGATTGTGCAGTAAACAAAGCTTTCACATGGTTGTGGATTAACAGACGATTATTATGGTACCTATTCTCCAACTACTCCCATGCGTGGGTACAATTAGCGGCGGTAAACTCTAATGCACTTATAACCTTGAAGTGCTGAACCACTGAGAGAAGACTTCAGGTAATGGAACTTCTGAATTGCGTCTAAATCACTTCGTTTATGAATCATAGATAAATAGGAATTTTTACACTCGAGCCAGTGATCATATGAACCGTCGAAGGAGGGGAGTGTAATCTGCGGTAATTTAATAGTACTACAATTACTATATTGCACACTTGAACGTATAACACTATCACTCGCATCTCTTATTTTTACGACATCGGTTAAGCATTTTGCAATGGACATGATACTAAAATATTGATCCTCAAAAGATGCCCTATACTCTATTTGTTTATCTAATTCACTGTCATCTAATATATGTTCAATTTTGTCTTGAATTTTAGTAAACGCGATTAGCACACTGGAGACAGACTCCATGCGTAAGAGAAGTTCTGCCTGCTGTCGTTCAGACATCTCAACGTTTTCATATTTGGCAATATATTTTTTAAATAAAGTTAGTCGACCTTTTAGTGTACCCCTTTGCTTTTTAAGATCCCCTATATTCGAAATATGACCAGCTTCACTGTAATCGTCGTCACTCATCTTAACGGCTTATGAAATACAGAAGCTACTTACGGTTAAACACCAACAGCTGAACAAAATGGCGACACGTGTTGCGAACTTTGCGCGATGTATTTTAACTGGAATTTCAAAATCACAGTACTGTATTAGACAATGCAAAATGGGATGGGAAGAACAGGAACGACTGGCCTGACCGTTTCTTGCTGATCCTCAATGCGATGCGAAGATCCGTCTCGATAGGACCAATGTTGATTTCGATGCTCGAGTCAGGGTGAGGGCTACTGCCTCCTCTTCCCGTTCGTCTTCGGATTTGGGTTTAGGTACTTCAATGATTGCATTTATTTTGATTGTAGAAAGGCATTTATTGTTGCACATTCGTACATTGGACGGACAAAATATATAATAACATCTTTAAGTAAAAAATGGAGGCGCGAGAAGTATTTCGACAAATACGACATGCGAAAAATCAAGACGTCTGAAGTAGGTGGGAGACGCTCTGCGATGATTGGCCGACATGCTTGACGCTAATTGGAAGATGACATTTCCCAAACACACGGTCAGCGGCAACTTCAGGTCGCCATCTTGGTTCTTTATGCCGATTTCCCAACATGTATCATAGTTGAGTCGTGTCTGTAATTTACAGTTAAAAACTTAATTAATTTAATTGTAATATTCAAATAATAATAAATTTCATTACAATCACAATGCTTAAAACTTTTAATATAAATATAATTAAACACTTACCATTCTGTCAACAATCTGTTGTTTGAGCTTCTGTCTGATCATTCCAACCCTTCGTCCTTAAGGGCAGGACTCTCAGAATCGACCTATTTTTGATTCAACATTAAACAATCAAATATTATTTGTTTTGATCTGATAAAAATACATGTTGTAGTTTAATAAATATTCTTGATTATTCTATGGTTCAAAACACGATTTATACAACTTCACTCGATCAAACACGATTTTTTGATCGTTTTTTTATTTTTACTTGTAGTAGAACCAACTTTTACTCCCTAAAAACATGTCAAAAAATAGGCAATAAAATTACGAACAATATTCTATGGTTCATTTTTCTCAAAACAGTTTTTTATTGTTTTAACAAGATATTATATAACAAGGTGGCCCGCGCGCTTCGTTTCAGTAGCCGGTCAGGCGTCTTTGAGGTAGGACCTGTGTCGCTGTTGCTAGCTCGCTGCGTTCCCCGCAAAATATACGAGAAATTTTTGTTATTTTCCGTGTGTGTTAGTTTTAAAAATCAGTCTGTACAAACAATAAGGTGAGTTTGATTATAATTTTTCTACGTATATTATAACTACCTACTGGTTTTTAATATTACAGTTTACAGAAAGAACAGTAGCACAACTACACCAAAGATCATTTTTGCTAATAAAACTTTTTATCTTTGCAGTTCAACTGACTGTTCAGTTGGACTGACCTACAACTCGATTTTTTGAATGGGATTTAAAATGGCGACGCGACGATGCGACGGCAGAATTTGCTTCTCGCTCAGGCACAATAGGTAGATTCTATTACGTGAGCGTCAGACATGTACTATGGAAGAAACAAATATCGACACACCGTAAGGACTATTTTTGCTTGCAGCGTTCGGCCGCTATAGAAATCTCATCAACCAATAGCATCACAGCATCAGATTTTTGCTGAGTCCCTTGTTTTTGTAAATGAAAAAAAGACAGTAAAAAAAACCAGCTGAGATGGTGCGTTTTTTTTTTCAATGGCAATAAATATCAATAGGATCTTCAAACACAGCAGTTTCGAATAGATAAATAAATTGGGAGCTTACCCATGAACCACATAATTATGTAGGATGTTGTATTTTACAAAATTTACAGATTAAAATTTAATTTTTTGGGATACCCTAATACCCCGATATGGCATTCCATAATATACACAAATAATGAGTATCATAAAATTTAAAATATCAATTTTTTAAACCTAATATGTATAAAATAAATAACCTGAAATGCGCACCTTTTATACTTTTAGATTGTTCTAGAGGTAATGGAAGTTTACTTATTCTCAACTTTATTTCAAGTACGACATGGTCAATATTTGTTTGGCAGTGACGCCCGCGCTGTGTTGCATTTTGCCAGATAATACTAGGTTACTATTTCAACGACAAAGCGAAGCAAAACACAAAAAAACAAACATTGCAAAAAATTTAAAGTTTAAAACCATTCAAATTAAAAACTTTCTGATCTTTGTTTCTTTTTTTCTATTCCTAGTGGTCGAAAAAGGGTGGTTTGGACATCTGTGATCATTGTAACAGAGCCTACAAAGCACACGAACGACAAAATATTACTTTGTATTTTTGTTTCATTGGTCGACGCAAAAAGGGGCTGTAAACAAATGGTCATCGTGCTCAAGGGATTTTGTTTTCGAAGTGTTTAGATATAGGCTGCCTTGATAGTACCTAGTGTACCTACTGCATCAATTCAACTCGCGCGCCTACTGTAGGTATCTATTGTACAAATTATAATAATAATGCAAGGTTGTTGATGTTGTTGTACTTTCACA
Source organism: Lithophane semibrunnea (assembly GCA_947363905.1). Taxonomy (NCBI): domain Eukaryota; kingdom Metazoa; phylum Arthropoda; class Insecta; order Lepidoptera; family Noctuidae; genus Lithophane; species Lithophane semibrunnea. The sequence continues at coordinate 4,524,938 of OX376191.1, read as the reverse complement.
CAAAATAGTGACTAGATATCTGTTATCTCATAACATACCGACTGACTTACCGGCTGCGGCTGACTACTACTTACTGGCTGACTTCCTGCGGGAAATTGCCTGCCATACCAAAATTCTATAGATTATAATGCTTGTTTTTAGGGTTCCATACCCAAAGGGTAAAACGGGACCCTATTACTAAGGCTCCGCTGTCTGCCTGTCTGTCTGTCACCAGGCTGTATCTCATGAACCGTGATAGCTAGACAGTACTAAAAACCAGAATAAAATAAATATTTAAGGGTACGTTTGTTGTATGGGAGCCCATACAACAAACGTGAGTTTTTTGCTCGATATTGAAAACGACAACAGGTGAACGCTTGAAATATTCACAGAATATTTAGTTACATATTCACTTTCAAAATAAATAATTAAATTAAAATAAAACAAATAGTTAAGGGTGGCTCGTGATTTTTTACCGTTTTTATAGATAATGGTACGGAACCCTTCGTGCGCGAGTCCGACTCGCACTTGGCCGGTTTTCTCTTTTCAGTTATGTTTTTGCAATCGTGTTTTTTGTTTTTTTAAATTATTTGTTTTTATTCTTCGTTTTTTAGTGTTCCGTACCCAAAGGGTAAAACGAGACCCCATTACTAAGGCTTTGCAGTCTGTCTGTCTGTCCGTCTGTCACCAGGCTGTATCTCATGAACCGTGATAGCTTCGTGCGCGAGTCCAACTCGCACTTGGCCGGTTTTATTATTATAAGTAAGCGTAGTGCGGTAGTAAGCGTAAGCGTAGTGCGGAAGCGCTGTAACAGTCATGAAAGAAAAGGAAACTGTTAGTGACAGTAAACAAAACAATGGTAGGTAGGTAATAAAATAAATTGTGTTGCTTATATTTCCCTAAAAACTAAACACCCGAAACATTAACATGAATTCCGTAAAACAAAGTTAATTGTACTTACTGCTACAATTTTATACTGTGACGCAAAATTTTTGCACAGCGGGGTCAGCGAGTTCATTTAAACTACGTGTTCGCGCGACTGGCTCGCAGGGATTGAGGTAGCGCTAAATGCCTACTACGCTCGAATATGGTGGCCTTAAAGGATAGTTCATAAAGTCACCGAGCTGTCATCTACACCATATACCACAAATTTCAAGAAACACTGTTTAGGAAAAGAATACCTACACAATAACCCAACACACTATTTTTTATTACACCTTTAAATCCCATTTGCGGCGTCTAATATAATTATGCATTATGTAACAAGATGTCAAAACGTTGAAAACGTCAGACAAATGTTTAATTTTGACAGCTTTGTGCACAGACTACTATAAGCCGGCGGCGCGCGAGTCCATGCACGACAGAGTATTTTTTATATATTTATATATTATGCCGACAAAACGGAATGTTGCCTTTTAAAAAAAAACTATACTTTATATATATTTTTATTTTCACAATTATTAGGTATTTTATTTATTGTTTTTCTTTTTTTCTTTTCAATCAGTTTTTTAATTTATTAAGTATATTATGTTTCTAGCGTATGACACTCGTGGGTTGCAGCTGAAAATCAGCGTCAGGTGGTACACTGTGTGTTGCCATCTGACAATATGCTGAACTGAGGCCCTTTTGACATTGTAATGACTGTTTTTTTTTTTTTTTTAGTTTTAAGGTGTATTTTTGTGTAACAATGGCAATAAACGCATTTTTCTTTCTTTTCTTTCTTTCTTTCTAGTTACTGGAACTTATGGGAAGATGTTGAATGAGTCTTTCTGCCTCACCCTTGACCTTTCCTTTCAAAAATTGCTGCTTCAAAAAATGCTGATAATTTCCTGAAAATACAAGGATGTCCATTTTGGGATACACTTTGGGATACTTTCTATGTGATACACTCCAAAACTTTTTGTTGATCATTCTTTTCAAATGAATAAATGCTCGCTCATGCTGTGTATAGACTGCCTCGTAATCATCGTCCTATCCACCTATCTCGCTATCGATCTCCCAATGCAGTGAGTCGATTTGTGGTGTCATACTTTCTAGCGGTGACATGACTTCGTACTAACTTCTGTTTAATGTCAAAAATATGTACGAGAAATGTACGAAATTGTACGCTAAATAAAAAAAAAAGTACTATAAAGACTTCGCAGAAAACAATAATTAACATGTCACCGCCAGGAAGTATTTTTTCTAGTGGGCGCTATATCTTTCACTACGTAGTGTTCCACTTTTAGACTATATTATGGGCCAAGAAAAATGTACGGAAAGTGTATTTTCTATCCCTATACTGGTGCTGATTCTCTTGTACACCGAACTAAACTATCACTAAAATTCCTTACTTTTTACTATGAGAATCTTAGAGCTATTCTGCCAAAAAAAATCTCTAAATTTAAAAATTATTTTGACACAACTAAAATCGAATTTGACAATCGCGACTCAACTTGGTACCTACTAGTTTGCCGACCACGTGATTTTTTTTGAACCGGAGAGGCGCGCATTGTGGCCGTCTCGACGTATTTTTATATGGAATTTTTCACTTTTTGGAAGAAAACGACAAAAAGAATTACCAACATGTTGAGTCTTACGGGTTTGCCTGTTGCAAAGGGGGTCAAAATTTTCATTATTTTTGCGATAGGACACACAATTTTCGAGATATAAGCAAAAGAAAATAAAAAAAGACACCGTTTTGCAACTGAATTCGAGGTGTTGGTTTGAATTTTAGTTCATGACATCTAATTTTATTCCACACATTTTTAATCGTGATTAAAAATAGCCAGAGTTAGTTAGAGGATTTTAGATATAGAACAAAAATTTTGGTTAAAACGTCAAATTCAGAATAGCATTTTCACTAAATTAAAACTCAGTGCCATCTGAGTGCTGTCAAACTAAATTATTGTTAAGTTGTGTCACTTAAGTCTACTTTCAGAATGGGAAATCGTCGTTTGACAGGAATAAACTAAATTTTAGTGATTTTTAGTTTAGTTTAGAGAATTTGTGACAAGAGAATCGGCACCATTGTCTTCGGTGTATCTATACTCATAGGTATATTAATTTGTTAATAAAACATTCGATTATAAATATTTTTTTACTTTTCAATCATCTTCCTATGTACATCAATAAATGACACGTAATTGCCTTGGATGTTGATCTTGACACTTTTTTGGCCATATCATCAAATAGTTCCCACATGTTATTCAGTTTGCAGTGCGCCCGGTAACGTCCATCTCCACCAGGTATGTACTCAGTTACAGATATTAGTTTGTATTACTTATTCTGTAGTGTTATATGATTTGGTATATCTTTTAAGTAAATGGTTTTATCCAGTTCAAAAAAGAGTGTATGATCAGAAATTTCATATCTTAGTACAGTATTACCATTGTATGAATCATTATTGCAATGAGAGATCAGATCTTTTATCATATACGAAGCAGATTCTTCTAAAGCTGCTAGTCCTTTATCTGACAAAATCAATAAATTCAATAGAAGTATCGCAGTACAACGTGTAACAGAATAAGCGCAAGACCTGAAAGTAGTTTGCTCAGAATCGGCTTCTGAATCGATTTCTATCATTATTTATATGTGTTAATTTTTCATGAAAAAATCTTTTCTTTAACTGAAATTAGAACCACCGCGTCTTAACCAGGTAATAAGATATTTTATTTAAGGAAATTTAAGCCTTATCTCAAAGGAATAAAGCCTATTCAAATGCGTAACCAAATTTGTAATACGCTCATAGCTATCCTATGTGTAGTGCGCGGTAAATAAAATAGTTAATTTAAGGAACCTTAATCCTTATTGCAAAGCAATATGTCTAATTTAAATGCAAAACCTAATTTGTTGTTCGGTCATAGCTTTCTTTACACACACATAAACATTGCTTTTTATTACGTTTGAGCTAGTTGTGTTAAAAAAAAATGTTAATTTAACGAAATTTAGACCTAATCCCAAAGTAATAAAGCTTTTTTAAATGCACGACCGAATGTGGTCTTTCACATTCTAAGAAATGACATAATATTAGGAATTTTGTGGTTCGTTTTTTGCAAATGGAAGATTAATGTGAAAGAGGGAGATGCATTAATTTGCCGACTTACCCCTTTGACGTTTGATATGCCACCGCAAGCGCCGTCACCGCCCGCGGTGCGCCCGCTCACAAGGGTAGTTATTCGCAGGCAGCGAGCGACAAGTGTTCCCGAATGTAATTTGTTTACGTGCGCGATGGCATTCCAGTACACCAATATTCAGTACACGAAGATGGTGAGGACACTGGCTCGTTGTTACGATAATGTCGAGTTAGCGTGTTGAGAGTTCCAACGCTAGATATGGTACCAGAGCAGTTCGCGCCAAGACAATGTTAAGTGCAACTCAGCGTCTGAGGGACTCCGGTACGTTTCGTCCTAACACGGCCATAGATAGAGGGGCGAATGTGCGCACTAATTTCTTCTTTCTTTTTTTCTAAATAAACTAAATTTGCATCGAGCAAGGCTGTGCACATTGGAGTATTTAACCCAAAAAGTCGATCAAAAGTCGAATATTACAAAGTAAAAATATGAAAGTAGTTTTCGCTACCTGGCAAACCGGAAGGGTCGGGGGGACAATATATCGCTCGACTCTCTTTTGTTCTCGCTGACATTCCGTTCACAATCAGTCGTCTTTCTAACGCAAGCTTGATCGTACGAACTTAATACGCAGTAAAAGTGAGTCAACTAAATTGTTAAAAATAAGTGTTAAAATTAGATTAATCCGGTTAAATCAAATTATAGTTATGGACGGTATAGAACAAGGTATGAAAAATTTAAATTACTTTTTTTTTTGTCATATATACTTTTAATAATTATTTACGCCATTTTTTGTTGGGTACATTAAAATGATGAGTCGATTTCACCCTTTTTCAATATTTCAAAATCTTTTTGTTGTATTTCCGGACTTTTCCCGAGTCAAATTCTTTTATCATCTTGTTGTTAGATATACATATTAGAAATTTAAAAAGAAAATAGCTGCCACCACGTGCCAAAATGTTAACATTTTGAAAATTAAGTGCATGTGGTATTTACCAAAACAAACTTTATTTTGCGGTCACTTAAGTTAATTTCAGATTTCTCTTGTTGTAGGGCCTTCCGGGGTTAAAAGGCTTAGATGACCTAAACACAAGTTTTCTAATGCCTAAAAGTATATGATCCACTGCAGTAATCAAAATCAGAAAAATATATGATATTCTTCAGGATATTTACTAGTGAAGTTTTGTGCTGAAAACATAATACAACGAATTTGATTCGATAGAAAAAAATCACGAAGATACCTCTAAAAAAATCTTTTAATGAATAAAAACCATACTAATATACATGCAATAATTCTGATTTTTTTTCAGATTATTCTACAAGCAATATAATAGCATAATACTGTTTTCATTTTTTAATACAATCAATAGTTTTTTTGTAAATAGCATATTCTTATTTCCGAACATAATACGACGCATGTGTGCGTAAACGCCCGTGTACCGACAGTGCCGGCCGAGGCCTGATCTGATGCTAAACGAACGTGTCGCTCTTTTCACCGCATTATTTCCGACAACAAGATGGGTAGTAGGCTGATCGGTCTGTAGGAAGCCACGTCTTCAGGAGCTTTACCAGGTTTAAGGATCATTTTAATTTGTGCTACTTTCCATTGAGGTGGAAAGATGCCTCTGATCAGTATGCAGTTAAACAGGTGTATCAAAAAGTGTATTGCTATTTCAGGTATTTCCCGAAGTATTTTTGCAGTGATTAAATCGTATCCTGGGGCTTTATTCTGCTTAAGGTTTCTAATTGTTTCCATGACCTCACGCATCTTGATCCTTTCAATCGGCAGGTCGAGTTGATAAGGTTCATTAAGGGAATTAATGAGTTCTTCACTGTTGGCTTTTGAGGCAAAAGTTATGGAAATACTTTTTTTAAAGCGGTTAAACATAGTAATAGCAGAAAATTAAACCATACCTGTCCACCAATTTGGCTTTAGAAAAAATCATGGCACGATAGAACAGGTGCATAGACTGGTAGAAGAAATCCATAAAGCCTTCGAAAATAAGAAATATTGCTGCGCGGCATTTCTAGATATTTCCCAGGCCTTTGACAGAGTTTGGCACGAGGGCCTATTATATAAAATAAAAAACCAACTCCCGACAAACTATTACATATTCCTAAAATCATACCTTGCTGACAGGTTTTTCTACGTTAAGCAAGGAGAAGATATAACTCACATTCACAGGACTCATGCAGGAGTGCCACAGGGAAGCGTGCTTGGTCCGATACTCTACCTGATTTTTACTTCAGACTTGCCTATGACAGACGGTGTCGTGATCGGTACTTTTGCTGATGACACAGCAGCCTTAACTGCCCATAATGAACCGGCACAAGCAAGTAACATACTCCAACGCTCCCTAGACAACATCACAGAATGGCTAAATACCTGGCGGATAAAAGCAAATGAGACTAAGTCGGTTCAGGTGACGTTTACGACGCGACGCGATACATGTCCCCCTGTGTCTATCAACAATGTCCAGATACCCCAAGCAAACGAAGCCAGATACCTTGGACTTTATTTGGATCGTCGTCTTACCTGGAAAAAACATATTTTCACAAAACGAAAAGCACTGGGAATCCAACTAAGGAAAATGTACTGGCTGCTCGGCAAAAAATCGCAGTTGTCCCTGGGAAACAAATTACTTTTATACAAGTGTATCCTGAAACCTATCTGGACTTATGGAGTTCAACTCTGGGGAACAGCCTCCAACTCAAACCTAGAAATACTCCAGAGGTTCCAGTCCAAAATGCTGAGGATTACTAATGCTCCTTGGTTCATAACTAACCAACAATTACACCACGATCTTGAAATCAGAACAGTTCAGGAGGAAATTAAACACTCAATGAAATCGTACAGGAACAGACTAGACAATCATCCAAACTTACTGGTTACGCACTTAATGAATAGTAATTCAACATTCAAAAGGCTAAAACGAAAGTCCCCTAGAGATTTATAGGGAACACGATACGTAAAGGGCGCACGTCACTGGACTGACTGCCCTCCAAGACAATTAATCAATTCCTAACCCTATGCTGAATGTTCACAAGGAACAGATTGCAAGAACACACACTAAAAAAAAAAAAAAAAAAATGTATTTATAAATTCATTAATTCATATCTTCTTTCTGTAAATATTATTTTTTCGTGTAAATATAAAATACTTTAAGTTTAAATAGCGCAATAAGGTACTTTATTATTATTTTTAAATATGGGAAAGAAAGTGAAACCCGTTACTAGGACAAAAAAGCGTTCATATAAATCAAACTGCGAACATATGAATGATATTAAAAGGTAAGAAACATTTTACTATTACTAAATATTAAAAACTATGGATTTTGGAAATGTTTTTGTAAGTGCAGTCAGTTCGCATACGGTCAGTTTTTTCGAACGTCTCTATGACTGTCAATATAGTGTTTTATAACGAGATGCGGATTTGAATACAAAAGTGCCCGGGTTCGAACCCCGGGAATGCAACGTCGTAATATAATTTTCTTTTTCTTTTTAAAAAACCACGGGGTATATTTAGATATATTTATTTTAAATACTTTACAAAAAACCTTTTGAAATGAAATATTTTCTTACAGGAGAAAGAAAGTTTAAAATATCAACACGGAAGTTATTTCCAATGCGTAAGTACCTACCTACATCTTTTCTAAGCTATAAGGACGATAAAAAAACCTAATGTTTTTGTTTTTCAGAAAGAGACCGCGGCAGAATGATAATGCGTATTACGAATTATCAGATTCATCTGAAAATTGCAATGCTACTTATCACAAGTAAGAATATAATTTTATTGATTTTGTTTATAATAAATAGGAATTATACCTAATCGTTTACTTGAAGCTTAACAATTTTTCAACATCAAATAAGTACAACAAAAAATACCCGAAATACAATTCTCTCTTGTGAACCATAGTACTAGAATATTTAGAATTGACATTTCCACGTAAATTACCTTCTATTTTATTTTTATTATAGGCTGGAAACAGTGGTACCACAGCAAGATCACGATTGTGACGTTAGTAATAAAAGTGCTTATTCATCTAAGCATGTATTAGAAGAAGCCTTTAGTACACAGGTAATATTCATAACACTAGCTTTACCTGGATCGGCTTCGCACGGGTAGTACTGACTGTTCGGCTACATCTGCCCACCTACCATACATACATACCTACCTACCCTAACTACTTTCCTACCATACATACCTAGGTAGGTATGTATGGTAGGAAGATAGGTACTTACCTACCTACCTACCTACATTCCTACCCTACCTACCTACTAAAACCATCTTCGCATTATTGCCTTTCAAATGAAAATCGGTTTGGGGCACATCGGTTGGATGGTTTCAAAGTCTATAACGGACATAGGTAGAAACATTTCCGTGTTTTATATACGTATATAGATTAGCCGCACGTTGCAGGGTAACATCGTCTTGCCACAAGCACGTTTAGAATTGGTTTAAAAAATAATAATGGGATAATGACATTTTAGGTGGTCAGTGCTCCTGTAAGTCAACATGATGTCCAGCCTGAAAATCAAGAAGTAGATGAATTATATTACAGTATAGAAGTAAGTATTTCCGCGAACACATCGATACTAAGAATTCTTTTAGGTATAATGCTTTAGGTTTTATGCGAATAAAGATTTATCTTATCTATCAGAAATTATATTAGTTATTTTTCAGATGGAAAACCATACTCCTGAAAAGAAGATCCAAATTGCACGTAGAATTATTAACGTTTCCCATTTTTTGGTAAGGTTATATGAGATCTCAAATCACGGACCATTAGACTGCGGCCTAGCTTGTATGGAATTAGTTGGCGAAAAGCTTCACGGCTTTTCTTCCAAATTTACTTTTTTGTGCAAAATGTGTAAACGAAAATTTGTAATAGACAACGATGGAGATAATTGTATGCCAATTAATACATGTGCTGTAGCTGGTACCATTTCAATTGGGTGTGGTCATTCTCAGTTACAAGAATTTTCATCTGCCATGAATTTACCAATTATGTCTCAAAAAACTTACCAAAAAAGCCACAAATTGTTGTCTGAGAACTGGCAGCAACTTGCACAACAGTCCATGGACCAAACAGCTGAAGAAGAGAGGAATATGGCTATAGCCGAAGGCAGAGTCACGAAAAATGGCACGCCAGTCATAGATGTGATAGCAGATGGTGTGTATGGTAAAAGGTCGTACAAAAAAAAACTACTCGGCTTTATCCGGTGCTGCCGCAATCATAGGTAGAAAAACAGGCAAAATTTTGTATTTGGGAGTGCGAAACAAATACTGCTACCACTGTGATCGTGCCGAAAAGAAGAAAACAACAGCGCCTGAAAATTTCTGCTCTAAAAACTATTCCGGTCCGTCCACAGGAATGGAGAGTGAAATTATAGTGGAAGGTTTTAAACAATCTTTGGCTACCCACGGTCTGATATACGGACGACTGATATCTGATGGTGACTCAAGTACATATTCCAAAATTTTGCTGGCAAGACCATATCCAGATATTACAGTTGAGAAGATAGAATGCAGGAATCATTTATTAAGGATTTTTTGTAATAAGATGCAATCACTTCAAATAGAAACCAAATATTTAAAAAGTCACAGAAAACTTTTAACAACATCACGAATCATGACTATGAGATCCTGCATAAAAAAATCAATTAAAAAGAATAAAAATGATCCCTGCCCAGAAGAGCAATATTTATTTGATGACATTTTGCAAGCACATCGTCATGCTTTTGGCAATCACCTTGAATGCAAAACACATTTCTGTGATAAAACGGGAAATCTCGAGCAAAATGATATTCCAAATGATTTTGAGCTAAGTTCTCTGTGGCAGAGAATCTGTATTATGATTCAAGGTATTGCCGGCCATGCTCGAAGTTTACTTCATGACGTGGACAGCAACGTGGTGGAACGCTATCACAGCATAATTGCGAAATACGTAGGGGGGAAGAGAGTTAACTTTTCCCTCAAAAATTCGTATCAAACTCGATGCATTGCTTCAGCAGTGTCGTACAATGAAGAAAATGCACTGTCAAAGCTTTATAAGAAAATGAACAATAAAAGCCCGAGAGGTAAACTGAAGGTGTGGGAAGAAAGAAAACATAAGCAAAAACTCCTTAGTAAAAGGTATACAAAAAAAAAGAGACGTCTAATTTTCAGTAAAAAACAATATGATAAAGACTATGGCCAGTCATATGAAAAGCCTGATATGCCGGTAGAAATACTGGATAAAATGAAAACTGATTTCATAAAAAAATTAAAAAAGACGGATGAGGAGCGAGCAACTATTGAAAGAAAAACAATTTTACAAAGTGCTAATGGGGAATGGCTGGAGATGAGAAGATCTTTATTGACTGCGTCCAATTTCGGCAGAGTTATAAAAAGGCGTAATAATACACCATGTGCTAATTTAGTTAAAGATATACTTTACCGAAAAAAAATAGATCACGTAGAATCCATAAGCCATGGCCAACAAAATGAAAAAACCGCCCTCGCACAATTGGCTCTACAAGAACACATAACCATTAGATCCTGTGGTTTATTTCTAGACCAAGAATTATGTTTCTTGGGTGCAACGCCTGATGGATTAACTGGAGAAGATACTGTGATTGAAGTGAAGTGTCCTTTGACAGCCAATAAAATGGGTCTTGCAGCAGCAATTGAAAAGAAAAAAGTTAACTTCTGGAAAAAAACCAAAACAGGTGAATTAGTCATCAACAAAAAACATGCTTGGTATTACCAAGCACAAGGACACGTGACCAAAAGGAAACATTGCCTGTTTGTTGTGTGGGAGAATGAAAAAGAAAAGCTCAAGACGGAAATAATTCACCGAGATGATACATTTTGGGAAAAAGAAATGAAAGAAAAATTGACGCAATTCTATTTCGACTGCATATTACCTGAGATACTTGATCCCCGAATGTCAAGAAATATGAAAATTCGTGAGCCATACATAAAAAATAAAGATGATAATACAGACAAAGACAAAAGAGCAAACAAAGATAAAAGCGAAAACGAAGCTATAAACAAAAACAACAAAAACAACGTACCGTGATAACTATATGAAAGCTTCTAAAACTTTTCTAGATGATTGGTTTAATATAAACGTAAACCTGAAAAAAGCTTAAACTAAATGTGCTAAAATGTAAACCTGAAAAACTAAAATGTGGTAAAGTTTTAATCTAAAAAAAAAAATTAAACCGTAAAGATGTACAAAGGGCGCTACCTCGATTTTTGATGAAACATATCGAAACCTTAAATAAAAATGCTTAAGTTTCATTGAATTAGTTTTATTTCAAAATCACCCACATCCTTAATTTTTCAAGTATCACTCAAAATTAATTAAATAATTTCACTGTCCCATCTATTTTTTGTTAGATCTATATTTTATTTTACGCACTGTTGCCGCGCCATCTATTAGAATACGCGGGAGTAAGCTCGCTAAACCGTTAGTACTATGGGCGTCGTCGTTAGATGGCGTTCAGATCGATTGTGTGAATGTGTGCGGCCATCATTCAAGGTCACTTAGCTCTTGTAGTCCTCTTAAAATCGTGACGCGAGAATATGTTTTTCGAAAAGCGAGGGAATATACTGAACCAGATTTCGGAGAAAAGTTGAATTTACTGGAGTTTGAAATAATTAATAACTCTTCATTCCCTACTAATCAAAAATCAAAGTTTATTCATACATTTTCTCGTCTCAAGTCTGAAATGAAGTCTAAGTGGCAGACAGCAAAGCGAACAGAAAGTGTGTTTTTGAAAAAATACCATGATTGGTTACAAGGTACTCTTGAAATACCGAAAAAAATAATTAATACCGAAAGATCCCACGTGGGTCGGCCAAGCAAAGATTTCGCGGAACTAACAGACTGCAGTAAGCGTCGAAAAACATCACATCTACGTGGCAAAGATGAAGCAGAAACACTAATTTATGCAGGTCAAATGGCGCTTCGTGAAAAAGAAAACGTGGATGGTGCATATGTGATAAAAGATATTATGGCATCCCTAACACGTGGTCGTAAATATCGTGAAGCGTTCAGAAAGAGTGCTACATCTGAAGCAAAAATTAAGCAACTATCGCCAAGTCAGGCTTTGTCTATGTTTGTGGAAGCTGCATTGACAAGAAAGCAGTACGAAATAATTAGAGAAAGTTCTAAAAAACTATACCCGTGCTACTCGATTTTACAAAAAGCAAAACAAGATTGCTATCCAAATGTCGCGACATACAGGGTCACTGAAACGTGTGCAGAAATTAAATTACAAGCATTACTAGACCACACTGTTCAGCGTTTTATATTATATCTTGAAGAAGTATTACAAACTTTCCTAGAGGAAGAATTGGTGAACCTAGAGTTCACATATAAATGGGGATGTGATGGCTCGCAGCAGCCTCAATACAAACTAAAATTTGCTAACAGCAGTGAATCTGACGCAAATATTTTTCAATCATCACTTGTGCCATTACAGTTGATAAGTAAGGGTACTAAAAAAAATATTTGGAACAATCCATCACCGTCTTCTCCGCGTTACTGTCGACCAATGCGGATCAGATTTATACACGAGAGCAAAGATGTAACAAATGATGAAATTAATTACCACAAAGACCAAATTAAACGGTTGACGAGCACGAAGATAACTTTCGGGTCTTATGAAATAACAGTTACTCATAACTTGTTACTCACCATGGTAGATGGCAAAGTTTGCAACTCAGCAACAAACATAACCTCTACAATGAGATGCTATATTTGCAAAGCCACATCAAAAGATTTTAATAAACTCGAAAAGTTTAACGAGACCACATCAACAGAGCTACAAAATTTGGAGTTTGGCTTGTCTATCCTACATGCTCGCATCAGATTTTTTGAAACATTACTTCACCTTTCTTACAAACTTCCTATAAAGAAATGGCAAGTGAGAACTCAGGCCGAAAAAGATATAATAAAAGATAGAAAAGCAAAAATCCAAGAAGCATTCAAAAATGAACTCGGATTAATAGTGGATGTACCTAAAGCCAATTTCGGGAACACTAATGACGGGAACACTAGTAGAAGATTTTTTAACAATATAGAAATATCGGCAAATATCACTGGTATTGACAAAACTTTAATAGAAAGATTAGCAGTTATTTTAGAAGTGATATCAAGTGGATATAAAATTAATATTGAAAAATTTGACACCTATAGCCAAGACACAGCGAAGATGTATGTAGAATTATACTCATGGTATCCTATGACACCTACACTTCACAAAATCTTAATTCATGGGCCTACAGTTATTAGACACGCCATATTACCAATAGGGGCCTTATCAGAAGAAGCTGCAGAAGCTCGTAATAAACATTTTCGGAAATTTAGGGAACAATATGCAAGAAAATTCAGTAGAACTGACTGTAATGTGGATGTTTTAAATAGATTATTATTAACTTCGGACCCATATTTGACAAGTATTAGACCAAAAGTGTCTAAAAAATCAAAACCTTTTAAAATGGAAACTATAGAAATGTTAATGTCCTACGAAGTTAATATCGATGAAGGAGATGCAGAAGATAGCGTACATGATTCAGATGAAGAGGAGTAGTTATAAGCGCTTTTATTAGTTTAATAATTAATTAGTTTATAAGTTTTTACGTGTAAATTGTTTTGTGTGTATTGTTGTTGTTGACATATTGTAATAAATAGTGACAAACCATTTTTTTTTACATTTATTTCAAATTCCTGCTTCAAAAAATAGCTCAAAGTATTTTTTAAACATTTTTTATTACATTTTAATAACAATAAATAAATTTTAGCCAATAAATAATTTTGATCGACTTTTCGGGTTAAATACTCCTATGTGCGGTGGACATTTCGAAAGTGTATTAAAAAGGAGACGAAGAAAAATAGTGACATAGTGTAGTGTAAATACATAGTTCAGTTCTGTAAGTACCTTCATGTTTACCAATTTTAATTACTGTAAATATTATGATTCAAATCTTTTAAACACGCAGACTTTGAATATGATATCGCGACAGTTGGGTAGGTACGCATCAGAGATAATAAGTGAGTCGGGCGGCCGCCATAAAGACCACCCTATCACGTTTACTGATAGATCGTAGACGGCCGAAAAGTTGCTTGATTTATTTATTTAAATAACATGGGAGACTTACAGCTAAAACAAACAGATCAAAGTCAAAGTATTTATTAGTGTGATTTTTGGTGATACAGTAGGTCTTATAATAAGGTTATTGTAACTCAAAAACCTACCCATTAGGGCATACACTATTTAACAATATTATAAAAATTTAAAATCAATATTAGGTACATACAAATTAACAAAAATTTAAATAGTTAGAATAGGTACAATCAATTTTTATAATATTTAAACATTAGAATACAATTACTTATTATAATAAAATATTCAGAATACAATAATATGTCAAGTTTTGAATTATTAAGCTTAAATACATAATTATCACGCAGTTTATAGCATTTTGTCAAGAAGGAATTCGTCAATGGTGTAGTAGCATTTTTCAATTAAAAAATTATTTAGTCTCCGTTTAAATTGTATCAAATTTAAATCTTTAATGTTATTTGGTATTTTATTGAATATTTTTGGAGCCATGCAGAGGATGCTTTTGTGCATAAGGGCGGTCTTTGAGGCTCTTAAACATAATTCATGACGATATTCTTGTCTTGTCGATCTATAGCGTTGCTCTGAAGCTTTTTTAAACAGTTCACTATTTTTCTTGACGAACAATGCGGTCTCGTATATGTAAAGACAAGGTAATGTTAGTATTTTCAGAGCTTTAAAATGCGGTTTGCAGCTTTCCGTTGGTTTAAGACTACGTATCGACCTAATGCACCTCTTCTGTGCTTTAAAAATGTTATTTTTCTCGCAGGAATTTGCCCAAAAAATTACTCCGTAGCGTAATACGGAATCTACATAGCCATAATACGCAGCTACAACAGCTGCCTGATTAACTATTTTTTTAAGTTTACATAGAGCAAAGGCGAACCTACTTAATTTTGTTATAAGATTTGATCCATGTTGTTTCCATGTCAGTTTAGAGTCAATTGTCAAGCCTAGAAATTTTATGTACTCTACTTCTTCAATTCTGTTATTGTCAAAAGTTATATTTATGTCAGGAGTGGTCAATCTTTGTCAAAACTGCATAATTTTAGTTTTATTTAAATTCAATTTTAAATTATTATGTTCAAGCCACTTAATTGCTTGTTGCAATGCGTCTTTGATGTCACATTCATAGTTGCTATTTTTATTATTTCTTACTATTATTGTACTGTCATCAGCAAAAAGAACCATGGGAAAAGCGACGTGTTTTGGAAAGTCATTTATGTAAGATAAAAACAACGGCGGACCCAAAACGCTGCCCTGCGGTACGCCAAAAGTGATTTTACGTTTTCCTGAGATATATTTAAGTTCTTTTTTGTCCCTTTTAGAAATCCGTCTAATTTCCGTACACTGCGTTCTATTTTCTAAATAAGACTGTATAAGAGAAAGTGCATTACCCCTTATTCCATATGCATAAAGTTTCTGTAGTAGTATATTATGATCAACTAGATCGAATGCTTTCGTCATGTCCATAAATACAGCGCTAATAGGAATTTCGTGATCGATATCTGTCATTATAATATTAAGAAAATCATAGATAGCCATATTTATGGATTTGTTTTTTCTGAAACCCTTCTGTTCCTTTAACAAGATGTTGTGTTTCGTGAAAAAAGAATACATACGTTGATAAATAGCCTTCTCAAATATTTTTGATATTACTGGTATTAGGGCAATGGGTCGTAGTTATTAATATCAGTTTTGTCATGTTTTTTAAATAAGGGCTTAATTATAGTTGGTTTTAGCTTATCAGGATAAATTCCAGAGCAGATACTAACATTAATGATGTGGCAAATGGGGCCGGATATCACATCGGAAACAAATTTTAATGCTTTTGTTGAGATATTATCATACCCTACGCTAACTTTATTTTTTAGATCCTGTATTATTCGATAAACTTCATTAGGTGTAGTCGGGGCTAAGAACATGGATTCACAACATGTATTCGGGTTCTCATAGCTCGCAGATCTTGCGGCCTTCGAAAGTAATTTTGCTTGATTCACAAAGTGATCGTTAAATGCGTTCGCTATGTCACTGGGGTTTGTTATTGTTATCCCGTTATTCTGTATTTCTGTTATATGTTCATAGGGAGGGCAATGTTTATTATAATTTATGATCTTCCAAGTATCTTTTGATTTATTTGTTGATGTCATTATCTTATGGTTATTTTTTGCCTTTTGTGTTAGTTTTATTATTTTTTTAAGTCTTCGAGAGTAATTTGTAAGTTTAGCCAAGTTATTGCTATTAGGTTTAGCTCGTACTTGCCACAGAAGTTGTCTTTTATTTTTGCTACAGCGTCTTAAACCGGGTGTTAACCAATTCGGATTCCTTTTTAACTTAATTTTTTTGTTGATCAATGGGAAACATAAATCATAAAACAGCTGGAATACTTTCATGAAATTATCGTACGCTGTATTAGGGTCATCAGCCAGATAAACATCAGAAAACGATAAGGGACATAAACATGATCTAAATTTCATAAGGTTACCGTAACTGTAATCACGCGCTGTAATATTCCAACTGTTTACTGTACAAATCTTTTTAACGGGGATCTTTAAGATTTGGGCTGTGTGATCTGACATGTTAAGTTCAATTACATGGTGCATACACTTTTGCGTAAAATTGTGCGCAAAATTATCTATACATGTGTTGCTTTTTAACCTAGTGGGCTGGTCAATTTGCAATTTTAAATTACAGCTTAATAGGTAGTTGGTAAAC
The DNA here is from genome assembly GCA_947363905.1 of Lithophane semibrunnea. NCBI lineage: Eukaryota > Metazoa > Arthropoda > Insecta > Lepidoptera > Noctuidae > Lithophane > Lithophane semibrunnea. The sequence goes on along the minus strand of OX376191.1, from coordinate 4,508,079 downwards.
TCAAGGGAAGTTCTATTTTTTCAAAGACAGTACATTATTCAGAAAGCCAATTACAGACCTGTAATTGGCTTTCTGAATAATGTACCACGTATAAAATACAGAGAAAAAAAAGTAAAATTCTGAGGACATTTACACCAAGTTACTATAGACTACAGCATAATAACTATGTTGCTCGCACTGCAAAACAACCATCTATCCTATTGAACTCCATGATCTACATGAAAAAATTACGGCTTAAGCACTTTCTGGCTGACGACACACTAGTTAGGAACGGATCTATATCGTGCTGGTTACAAAGCTTATTAAAATTTCTGCTTGCACGCACAATGTACGAATTCCGCCTATAATTGGTTGAAGCAAATGGCACGCGCAAAGGTGGATTATAGCGCTTAGACTTCATGGGAATGTTGAAATAAAATTTTGTCAAAATATCCGAACAGTTTATAGTATTGTTAAAGATTTTCAATAAACACACACAGTCAGAGATTTCGCGGCGGTTGAGTAGAGGTTATACAACGTGTAACAGAATAAACGCAAGAGCTCATACACCCTAATTAGAATATTACATTATAAGACTAAAATAATATCCATAATTTAATTTAATAAAACCACACCTAGTAATTTTTTATAAAATAGACGTCCTGACTAAACATGAAACGTTTGAGCAAACTATTCGATCTCCACGCACACTAACAGCGCGCCGCACGCATGCGTGTGCCTGCCAGCTGGCTAGGTAGGTAGGTACTACAAGCAAACGTATGCATTAGGTATGTACGTTAGTTCAATGACCGAACATTACTAGTAAAATTATGATTCCATCTTTCCATCACACTTTCACAGGCTTTGGACTGTAGGCTTTGAATAATTTTGTTTACTTAATTAAGATTATAAGGTTTAGTAAAGCGGAAGCATTTTTAAATCAAGCAACTTTTCGGCCGTCTACGATCTATCGGTAAACGTAGGTAGGGTGATAGCCGGTCTTTTCGGCGGCCGCCCGACTCACTTATTATCTCTGATGCCTACCTAACTGTCGCGATATGATATTCAAAGTCTGCGTGTTTAAAAGATTTGAATCATAATATTTACAGTAATTAAAATCGGTAAAGATACTAGATAGAGGTACTTACAGAACTGAACGATTTATTTACACTACACTGTCACTATTTCTTCGTCTCCTTTTCAACACACTTTCAAAATGCCCACCGCCTTGCTCGATGCACTTTATTGCACGCTTTCTTAAGCCAAATTTTAGTTTATTTAGCACTTCGGTGTCACTTTGCACAACACTAAATGCATGAAAAATTTTGTGTTTGAGGTCTTCGACACTTGTTGCTTCGTTTACGTACACGAGCGATTTTATTCGACCCCACAAATAAAAGTCTAACGGCGTTAGATCAGCCGATCTGGGGGGCCACTGCACTGGTCCTCCACGACCAATCCAACGGGGGCCATATTCCGCATCAAGATGCCGCCGAACGTTCCATGTGAAATGCGCGGGAGCACCGTCGTGTTGGTAAAACACGTTTCTTAAAAAGATGAGAGGGACGTCATCCAATAAGTCGGACAATGTTTCCTGCAAGAACTGTAGGTAGGTATCTCCAGTCAACCTCGGTAAAAAGACTGAAAAGAAAAGAAAAGAGTTACGGAAGCGAACAGTACGGACGTGTCGACAAAAATTTAATTAAATAAATAATTGTCTCCAAATGAAAGTGAAACTAAGTGCTATACAATCAAGTGCGAAATTAGCATTAACTCAATTGCGAAACTTCTGTCGTTATTGCTTCTCATCAAAATCCAAGCGAGCGGTGAGTGGCAATTATTCTCCCCTCGGACCCTACCGGTGAAAAGAGACGGGCTACGAATATTCATCTCGCTCTCGTCGTGCTACGCGGGAGCATTCCGAACATCCCAAGTAAATATCTTTGCATATTATCTATAAAAACAATAACACACGATGAATGTCGCTCGATCGCCACCACAGTCGCCTAATACGTATAACGAAGGCAATAGAGATCCCATAGCAATAGCAAGTGGTATTGGGAGATCTGAAACGGTTGGTGGTTCGCAACCAGATTTGCGTAAAATTGCTTTATCTGACTCCATAAACCAGGTAACCTATCGTAGTAAGAGAAAACAGCCACATGATGACTTTGGTACACAATTCGAAAGATTCCAAGAAAAAATGGAATCGCTTATAAAGGATATGGCTAAAACCCAGGCTGAAAATCTTAACAAAATATCCCAAGATGTATCGGCTATAAAGGAAGAAATAAGTCAGATTAAGCTAACAACTGATCTCCTGTCCTCCGAGCAGGTCAAAATAAAATCGGAGTTAGCTAATATCTCAAGCTTCCGAGCTAACATTGAGGAAAAAGTGGACACTATTGAAAATGAAATAGCTTCACTTAAATCTGGGTCCGCTTCGGCAAATACCGCACCTGTGCTTAACTACGAAGGCATTATATCGGAGACCTATGATCGATCTCAGAGGGAGAAAAATGTCATTATACGAGGGATAAAAGAAGTAAGATCCTTAAACTCTGAAGAGAGACAAATCCATGACAGTCAGGAAGTAATCAAGGTTATAAAAATGGCTGTCTCGAACTGCACAGAACCAACAAAAACCATACGACTAGGAAAATATAATCCTGATGCATCTAGACCTATAAAGGTCATATTCTCGACATCTGAACCAGCGAAATCCATTCTACGCCATAGATCGAACATACAATATGAAAATATCAAGATCTACTCTGATGAGACCCCCTACCAACAAAAGTATCGGAAAAATTTAAGAGACGAACTGAAACGGCGAGTAGACGGAGGCGAAACGGATATAACAATAAAATATGTCAAAGGAACACCTACAATTACGAAAACTCAGCCAAAAAACTAGCGATACAAGATTCAGATGATGCAACTCTGAACACTACATATGAAGTAACCAACTCTTACAACAACTTAATAAAAAACACTAAATCCCTGAAATTTCTTTACGCTAACGCACGTAGCATAGTGAAGCCAGGAAAGTTAGATGAGTTAAACTGCATCATACAACACAACATAACCAGTCCTGTGCATGTGATCATACTATCGGAAACTTGGATCAAATCCGAATCTGAAGCCAAGACTTTAAAACTGCCAAACTACTCGCATTATTATAATATTAGGGAAAACGCAAGAGGCGGTGGAGTATCCATATTTGTTCATGACTGCTTAAAGCACAGTTACATTGAAGATCTTTGTAAAGAGGACAATCACTACTTATGGGTTCATTTAGATAAATATTCATTGGATATAGGCGCTGTATATAAAACACCAAAATCAAACAATAATGATTTTTTGGAGGAATATTCGCATCAGTTGACGAGGAGGAAAAGAGCTTTAGTGTTCGGTGATTTCAACCACGATCTGCTTGTTCCGAGCCGACCGGTTACTAATTATACAAAAATGCTGTTAGAAAATGGACACCTAATCCTAAACAACACTGATGAAAAATTTAGTACCCGTGATACTGCTACAAAAAAATCGATCCTTGATCATGTTTCATCCAACCTAAGAAATCATAAATTTCATGTTACTATTGTGGAGTCTCCAATGTCGGATCACAAGCAAATCTATCTCGAAGTCGGCAAATATGCACCTGAAATGAAAAAGAAAGTAAAGTACCATGCTTTAGATTACACAGCGCTTTACCAGACAGTAGAAAGTAAAATTGTGAGCGTCTCCGGGAGTACCTACGAAAGCTTAGAACACACAATAAAGGAAGCAGTAGATAAAAATAGAATACCGAAAGTCAAAATTCAAAATACGTTAAAATCTGATTGGATCAATAAAGCAATAATTGGAATGCTAACTAAAAGGAATCAGCTGTGGTCTGCTTATAAGGAAAATCCCAATGACGACTTAATAAGAAACAATTTCATAACTCTACGAAACAGCGTGTTGGAACAAATTCAAAATACTAAAAGTAGTTACTACTACAAAGTTTTCAAAAACTGTGAAAGAAAACCTTTAAAGATGTGGAAGCTGATCGGGAACTTAGCTGGAAGTAAGTCTAAATCATGCTTCGCTCCTTCAAAGCTAGATACTGTAACCGGTCAAATCACAGACCGTAAAGAAATATGTAACTATTTTAACACCTTTTTTGCTAATATAGGATCTGTTTTAGCTAATAAAATTACAAGGCCTAGGGAACAAATACATACTCAGCCAGCAACACAAACAACAGTATCTGGTACAAGTGAACTACTAAACTTAACACCAACTACTGAAGCAGAAGTCAGCAAAATAATAGACAATCTCAATTCAAATACTAGTGCGGGCTTAGATGGGATTAGCTGCAAAGCCATAAAAACTATTAAAAATCTAATATTATCTAAACTCACAATGAGTATAAACTACTGTTTACAAAACGGCGTTTTCCCGGATTCTTTGAAAATAGCGAAAGTTAGTCCTATCTTTAAGACAGGGAAAAAGACTGACCCAGGTAATTATCGCCCTATCTCTGTCCTCCCAATAATATCTAAAATATTCGAAAAAATATTACATAAACGCCTAGATGATTACCTCAAAACTATAAACTTCTTCTCTAAAAAACAATATGGCTTCCGCGCAAAATCCAACACTCTAACTGCAACACTTGACCTTGTGACAAATCTAAAAAACAACATCGATGATAAATTCGTAGCCCTCGGTATATTTATTGACCTGAAAAAGGCATTTGATACAATTAGCCATAGGCTCCTTCTCCAAAAATTGCATGAAATCGGCATCAGGGATACTGCCCACGACATGTTCCGGTCTTATCTTTGTAATAGACAACAAATTGTTCGGATTGGTGATATGCAAAGTAACTGCGAAACTTTAACCTATGGCGTACCCCAGGGATCGATTCTTGGTCCCCTGCTGTTCATATTATACGTGAATGACATACATAACCTGAAACTGGCAGGCGACATAATACTATACGCTGATGACACAAGCCTATTTTTATTTGGAAATAATATCGAAGAGGCCATCGAGCAGGCGCAACAAGATTTAGACACTCTCTCTAGATGGTTCCAAGACAATTTGCTTACTGTTAATACCTCTAAAACAAACTATATTGTTTTTAGTGCTAGGAACAAAAAAGTCGCAAACAACTCAAATCTATACGTAAATAACGAACCTATAACCCAAGTTTCCTCAGAGAAGTATCTTGGTCTCCATCTAGACAAACATCTGACGTGGCAGACACATCTAGATAAATTAAGATCTAAACTATCTTCTGTTATGGGTGCGCTTCGAGGGATCGTTCGCTGCCTGCCGACATCTGTTAGGTATATAATTTACAACTCTATGATAAAACCTCACCTAGAATACCTAATAGAGGTGTGGGGCACGGCAGCTAAAACACATTTAAAACAAATCGAAACATGTCAAAACAAAATAATAAAACTCTTATTCCATTACCACTACCTAACTCCGACAGAAAAAATTTATAAAGAAACTAAATTGATGACACTATCACAGATATATAAATATAACACATGCATACTAGTTCATAAGCTATTAAATAAAAATATACACTCAAAAACAACATTTACAACAAAAGGGCAAACACAAAAACGTAGTACCAGGCGAAAAAACAACATTTGCTTAAGACCACCACGAACTAATTACGGAAGGAAAAATATACTATATGAAGGAGCAGAGTTGTATAATAACTTACCAAACGACATTCAAGAGTGGTCCTTTACTTTATACAAACGAACCTTAAAGCGCCACATCTTAAAGGATTTCTCTAGGTTTTAAACCTACACCTAATATAATATCATTGCCTACACCCCAATCTAATATACATCCTTATAAATTACTATTATTTACTATTTTGTTAAGTATAAAGAAAACTAGAATAATGTATTTCCGAAACATTACAGTACCTACATAAATGGTTCAATGCGTAATTGCTATAAAAAACGATATGTAATAGTTCGCCGATTTTTTTTTTCTTTTACCCACAACACTGCGATAATTGTGTCCACTAGTTAATTTATTTTAAGTAATTCTTATATTTAGTTTTAAGATTACCTTGTATTTCTCATAATAAGTGAATTGTATTCTTTTTGAGAAATAAATGTCTTAAAACGTAAAAGACTGGGCCGAGTACGCGTGTACCTAAGACGCCCGCCCACACGTTCACGGAGAACCTGTGCTGAAAGGAATCAACACGGCATGCATGTGGATTCTCATGTCTCCACAAATGCTGGTTATGCTGGTTGTAAATGCCAACTCGCGTGAAGGTGCTCTCGCCCGTCCAGATGATGTTTCCTTGCCAGTTCTCCAGCAACCATCTACTAAATTCCAGACGTGGTAAGTAGTCGTTCGGCGTGAGCTCCTGACACCGTCGTAGGTGAAACGGGTGTTCACCATCAGCGCGTAACGTTCGCCACACGTACATGTGGCTGCAGTCAAACAATGGCGCTGCTTCTCTCGTGCTGCTCTCTGGGTGTTCGTCAAAATAATTGAGAATGTTTGCTTGTAAGCGAGTAGTGCGCACATTCGCCCCTCTGTCTATGGCCGTGTTAGGACGAAAGGTACCGGAGTCCCTCAGACGCTGAGTTGCACTTAACATGGTCCTGGCGCTCACTCTGGTACCATATCTTGCGTTAAACTCTCGACACGCTAAATCGACATTGTCGTAGCAACGAGCCAGTGTCCTCACCATCTCCGTGTACTGAACATTAGTGTACTGGAATGCCATCGCGCGCGTAAACAAACTAAATTCGGGAACACTTGTCGCTGCCGGCGAATAACTAAACCCTTGTGAGCGGGTGCCGCCGCGGGCGGTGACGGCGCTTGCGGCGGCATATCAAACGTCAAAGGGGTAAGTCGGCAAATTAATGCATCTCCCTCTTTCACATTAATCTTCCATTTGCAAAAAACGAACCACAAAATTCCTAATATTTTGTCATTTCTTAGAATGTGAAAGACCACATTCGGTCGTGCATTTAAAAAAGCTTTATGACTTTGGGATTAGGTCTAAATTTCGTTAAATTAACATTTTTTTTAACACAACTAGCTCAAACGTAATAAAAAGCAATGTTTATGTGTGTGTAAAGAAAGCTATGACCGAACAACAAACTAGGTTTTGCATTTAAATTAGACATATTGCTTTGCAATAAGGATTAAGCTTCCTTAAATTAAATATTTTATTTACCGCGCACTACACGTAGGATAGCTATGAGCGTATTACAAATTTGGTTATGCATTTGAATAGGCTTTATTCCTTTGAGATAAGGTTTAATTTTCCTTAAATAAAATATCTTATTACCTTGTTAAGACGCGGTGGTTCTAATTTCAGTTAAAGAAAAGATTTTTTCATGAAAAATTAACACATATAAATAATGATGGAAATCGATTCAGAAGCCGATTCTGAGCAAACTACTTTCAGGTCTTGCGCTTTTGGGCACGCCACAATTGCGGCGATAAGTCCCCTCTTTGAGGAGTGGCTAGAGAGGCGCCACGGCGTCCTCACCTTCCGCCTGACGCAGGTCCTCACCGGACACGGTTGCTTCGGGAGGTTCCTGTTTCGTATAAGGCGGGAGGAAACGCCCGGGTGTCACCACTGTGTGGATCGCCCGGAGGACACGGTGGAGCATACGGTGGAGGTCTGCCCCGCTTGGGCGGAGCCCCGCCGTGTCCTCTTGGAGGCGATTGGCGGCGGTGACCTCTCGCGTCCGGCTCTGGTCCAGGCCATGGTACGGAGCGAGAGGGCATGGGAAGCAGTCACCTCCTTCTGCGAAGCAGTAATGCTCGCGAAGGAGGAGGCGGAACGCGTGAGGGAGAGGCAAAGTTTGCGCCCTCACGCCCCTAACCGCCGCCGCCGCTGGAGACGCCCTGGGCGTCGGGAATCCCAGGCGGATTCCCGGCCACCATAGGCGCGGGCTTGCGGACGGCGAGCAATGGGTAGCTCGCCGTCCGATCAGGACCAGGCCCGGGTCGATGGCGCGTCGTGTTCCACGCGCGCCTCAAAGAGATGTCAGCACAATTGGCGGGGTCCGCTAGGACCGATGCCTGCCAGGGTTGCGGGTTAGTCCGAAAGGGATACCGGGACCTTGGCAACAGGCAACTGAAGGAACACGGGTGGGTTTTAGTCAGTAAAAGTCTGACACGCCCTTCCGCTCCACCCAGAGCGGGAGAAGTCATTGGATGATTTCCCACCCTCAAAAAAAAAAAAAAAAGGTCTTGCGCTTATTCTGTTACACGTTGTATATAAATTTTTTTACATAGGTTATGGTAGTTTTCCGAATGATAGGATACTTTTTGATGATAGCATAGATACCTTATGAACCTTTTTTGGATGCTCTCAATGCGGTCAATATATTTGTGATAACATGGGTTCCATATTTCAGACGCATATTCCAAGTGACTTCTAACAAAAGTACAGTATAGGATTTTTAAAGTTTTGGCTTGAGTGAAGCACTTGGATAAACGCATTATGAAACCCAGTGATTTTGAGGCCTTAGCGACTATTGCATCAACGCTTCAAACACGCAACTGCACGCTAAAAATGCTTCCGCTTTACTAAACCTTAGAATCTTAGAATTAAGTAAACAAAATTATTCAAAGCCTACAGTCCAAAGCCTGTGAAAATGTGATGGAAAGATGGAATCATAATTTTACTAGTAATGTTCGGTCATTGAACTAACGTACATACCTAATGCATACGCTTGCTTGTAGTACCTACCTACCTAGCCAGCTGGCAGGCACACGCACACGTGCGGCGCGCTATAGTGCGTGGAGATCGAGTAGTGTGCTCAAACATTTCATGTTTAGTCAGGACGTCTATTTTATAAAAAAATACTAGGTGTGCTTTAATTAAATTAAATTACAGATATTATTTTAGTCTTATAATTTAATATTCTAATTGGGGTGTATGAGCTCTTGCATTTATTCCGTTACACGTTGTATATCTTTGAAGTGATTTAAGTCTTAGTCTTTGGGTTCGTTGCTATGGCAACGGTGTGAAGATTATTGTGATTGTTGTGACAGTGTTGGAAAGATTTCAACCCGTTTTATGACCGAATAAAATCGATGTTCTGAAAAATTGATTCTTTTACAAACATTACACGTTGATTATTATTTCCTGCGAAGTCTTTATAGTACATTTTTTTGTTATTTAGCGTACAATTTCGTACATTTCTCGTACATATTTTTGACAGTAAAGAGAAGTTCGTACGAAGTCATGTCACCGCTAGAAAGTATGACACGATTTGTGACCAGCGCGCTTGTAGAGTTCGTAGTGCGTCCTCCATTTCCCATTTTTCTGACATGGAGTCTAGGTCGATAAAACCCGCTGATCTCTTGAACGCTTTGAAATTAGCCGCTTGCTTACGTATCTGGTCATCCAATTTGCTAGCTGACCCTCTTGATTCCATGGTACGTAAACTGCTCACTTTTCTTGGTTGCTCATAACCCGATGGCCCTGCTTCTGGTTCTGCTTCTTTTTGCTCCTCTTGGATCGCTGGAGTACTTCTTACGGTTCTCAAAGGCGTTAGCTTGCTAGATAACTGCAGGCGTTGTTCAGTGATTAGAGTTTTGGCGGCTGTATAATGCTTGCTAACCTGTTCATGCTCGGAGTTTGTAAAGTACGTATGATCTTTGACCCCGTATTCACACATAACTAATTGATTGTTCTGATAGTCTGACCAATACTTTTCTAACATCTCTAATCGCCTTTTGAAATAGTCGTCAGATTTCCTATCGGCGCTATCCTTTTTTATATTTATCGGTATTTTCCGGATTAATTCGCTAAGTTCAATTTGTTGATAGTAAAGATCCTCCATTTTGCTGATAGTTCGTTTTTGAAGTAAAAAAGGAAAGTTCTTACTTGGACAATACTGGCTTTTGACTGCTGCTGGCTTGCTGCCGTCGCACTCGGAATGCTGATGCTCCGCTATATCTGGACACTGTCGTTCTGCTGCTGTAGACACCGAGTGCTGTTGTTGTAAATACCGATTTGTTGCTTGCTACTCCGGATGCTGATTGCTTCGTGCTTGAAGCGCTGTTTTTCCGTTGCTCGGGATGCTCAGGAAGGTTGCTCGTGTACTCTAGTATTGCAACTCCACCCTGTGCTGCTATAGGGTTTTGTTTGAAATACTTTGCTAGAGTTCTGCAGTTGCGAAACTAGTCTACACAGTTCACACGTATCACTGCTATCCGATATTTATTTATTTAATTCTTTAAGCACACAAATGTACAGAGGCGGATTTAATGCCATAGGCATTTTCTACTAGTCAACCTTTGCGTGATGCAGAGACAAACAGTGGTAGGTGCAATAGCGAAAATTGCGATATGCTGATTTCCGAACGAGATTACTCACAAGATTCTAAATACACGTAACTCTCTAAAGAAAAACGAATACTTTTAACTCGCGAGGTCCCACCCGATTGCTCGAAGGACCATGTAGAAGATTGGAAGATAGTCAATGACACTGCTGCGTTTAAGGTAAAATAAATGTATTTAACGGACCAAAGGTTATAATATAAAGGAGCGAGGGAGCACATTATCGCCTTACTTTATCGCTTTCTGCGATCTCTTCCAGGCAACCTTGGAATGGACAGTGATTAGTATTAGTGTATGGTTTCACCGTACAGTCGTTGACGTGTTACTGTTACTACTGATTTTAAATCGACTTTAGCGAATAACCGAATTATTATATATTGCATAAATAATTTCCGTCGTTGGCGGATATTTTTCCATAATAATTTAATTACAGTCGTTAGCGGTTAATTTTTCAAAGTATAATAACCGTCGTTGGCGGTTAATGCCTGAATTAATTACCGTCGTTGGCGGTTAATCCTTTAATTAATTACCATCATTGGCGGTTGATGCTTGAATTAATTACCGTCGTTGACGGTTACAATGTATGTCATTATCAAGTTTTAAATAACCAATATAAATAAATAACATATTTTTGCGTTGCTACACAGATTCGGAAATCGAACAGCAAGTTTAGCCCGTGTTGTCACCAAGCAATTGATCTTGGAGCTTCACCACTCAAGTACAGGAATGAATCCTTAGATATGCCTGGTCTGATTTCTCCTATTCCACAAACATGAATGTATGAATCTACTAGTTTGGAACATAACAGCCACACATTGCGCTGTTAAACATTCATAATGATATCGCATCCCGTTGGCAAGATATCTTGATTAAAGGCTTACCTAGAGAACTAAAAGAACCGCTTCTCAAAAAATATGTTATACCGGCTAACTGTAACTTTCTTGTAGCCCCGTTATTAAATCCGGAAGCTAAAGCAGCTACAACAGATATTTTAGCCAAAAGCAAAATCAAATTGGCGTAGCATTATCCGCATTATCTCAGCTTACTGAAATGATTTTACGAAATGAGACCTCTGGGCCGGTTTTTTGATCCCTAGTAATAGTCAAGCTAACCATTTGTTAAACTGACCATAGTTAAGACTCTAACCAATTGTTAAGTCAAGTTTACGTTTTTTGATCCCCATTTGAACAATGGTTAGAATTGACTATTGTTAACTATGTTGCCATTGCAATCGGCACTAAATTACCGATTGAAGAGTTGGGAGTAATTATTTTGTATGGTAATACGCGTGCATTTTGACGTTTATCGCGCATGTCTAATGTCAAAGTTGTCAAATGTTACTTTGTTGATTGTTGTGTTGTGATTTCGTGGTGATTTCGTGCTACTTGTTATTATCTCTTGGTTTTACGTACATGTTGAAGTACTTAAATAAAAACGACTACAAATTAAAATAATGGAATTAAACAGGACAGAAACTACTAAGTGAGTAAAATATTTAAAATGAACACCTTATGTTTTTAATTAACATTTCAGATATTATTTACACGTCTTGTGTGTTTCTATGTTTTAAATAGGTATGTTGCTATTGAAAAAATGATTAATTTGCACTACTACGTGTTTCAGAGACCGTACCGCTAACTTTAATAAAGAAGAGACGACAAAGCTATCGTACTTACTCAGAGATTATCCCATTCTAACGACCAAAAAAACTGATCATGCAAGTAACCAACAAAAAGAGGCTGCTTGGTTACAATTACAGCAAATATTCAATGACATGAAGAAAATTGCTAGGAAGGTAAACTCTATTTCTTCTAATAAAATCTTATTTTACCAATTTGTCATATTTAGCAGCAAATAATTAAAAACATAACATAATTTAATTTAAGGAGATGAGTGAGGAGAAGAGAGGCAGAAGGCAAACTGGAGGAGGACCACCACCATTAAAGCCATCTGAGACTACATAGTGGTTAAATTGTATCATGAGGGAATCTATATCCGGTCTGCCCGCAGTTCATGATAGTGATGCATTAGGTATGTACCAATCAAAATGTTTAAAAATGTTCCTTATGCATAATGAAGTACATAATGTATTTTAATGAAATGTTTTTTTCTATGCAGATGACGGTGACAGAACTGTTACAGTCGATGAACAAGACACTAACTTAGTTTTTGAGTTTTTTGGAGAACCAAAGTTGCTAAAAGGTGGGTATCTACCTGGTACTTTAATATTATCAATATTGTTCAAATTTACTTTATACTAAAAGTTCAACATCTTATTGTGTATTTTCCGTTCTAGGTAATACTATGGAACCATCATTAGATGATACAACACAAAACGAGATGCAAAACAATGATGTATTAAAGAATGTTGAAGCAGGTTAGTTATCAAACTTATGATAGTGTTTTATTAGTGGTAATTAAAACTTGTGTAACTAAAACAATCCTTTTTACATATTGTAATTTTCAGAACCAGATTTAATAGAGAATAACAGAATGTTTGATGCTTCTACACCAAAAGCTTTGCTAAGGAAACCAATATCAAAACAATTGTGTAAGTAAAATAATACTGACTTCATACAAACATATTACATCTACATTATAACATAAGCCTGTGTGTAAAAATATTGCATTTTCAATAATGATACTAGTATTAGGCTTGATTAGAACCTATCATCGTTAGATTTTTGAATGTTTTATGTAACTCTAACCTAAGTTTTACCCACATATGATATAATAGATGTACGGTAAGCTACTTATTTTAATATATAAGTATTGATATAGACAACTTTGATTTCAGTAAGCTGCTACAGTAAAAAAAGGAAATCATTCAGCCCGCTTGAAACGAGAAAGCATATAATTACTCATTTAGACAAGAAAGTTGACTTATTGAATAAAAAAAAGGCCCGAGAAGATAAAATTGAAGAATATGCAGAAGAAGAGCACCGTCAAAATTTAAAAGAAAAAAGGCACTTGAAAAACATTTCTCAAATGGAAGAGAAACATAATTTGTATATGGAGCAGCAGACAGAACTCTATATAAAAAAATTATTATTATTATGCACATTGTTTTATTTACATTTTTTACATAATTTACGACATTGGTGTATGTATAAACAAAATCTAAGGTATATGTTACTCATTTGAGCTTAGCAAAGATGAAAAGTAAGTGTCAATTAGTTGCTGTCTATACTCTTGATCACTTTGGGTGGATAATGAAGTGTCTTCCACATCCTGTATCACATCATGTCCAATTGATGTTTCTTCTAGTTCGAGTATCATTTTTATCCACACAAATATTGTGTAAAATTGCCGTACTCACAATTATTGCTTGAACGTTGTTTAGTTTTACACGTAGTTTTGATCCCACACAAAGGAACCTTCTCTTTCAAACGCCAAATGCTCTCTCTACCACATTTCTCGTCCTAATTTGACTCTCATTATATAGCCTCTCAGCAGCAGTATGTGAGTTTGCCAGTGGTGTGAGTAAATATTTTTTTAAGGCATAGCCTCGGTCACCCAAAAGACAGCATCTGTCGAAATGCCCTTTTTTTTTTTTTTTTTTGAGGGTGGGAAATCATCCAATGACTTCTCCCGCTCTGGGTGGAGCGGAAGGGCGTGTCAGACTTTTACTGACTAAAACCCACCCGTGTTCCTTCAGTTGCCTGTTGCCAAGGTCCCGGTATCCCTTTCGGACTAACCCGCAACCCTGGCAGGCATCGGTCCTAGCGGACCCCGCCAATTGTGCTGACATCTCTTTGAGGCGCGCGTGGAACACGACGCGCCATCGACCCGGGCCTGGTCCTGATCGGACGGCGAGCTACCCATTGCTCGCCGTCCGCAAGCCCGCGCCCATGGTGGCCGGGAATCCGCCTGGGATTCCCGATGCCCAGGGCGTCTCCAGCGGCGGCGGCGGTTAGGGGCGTGAGGGCGCAAACTTTGCCTCTCCCTCACGCATTCCGCCTCCTCCTTCGCGAGCATTACTGCTTCGCAGAAGGTTTTTTGATTGGTATATGAGTACAATCAATGCATCCTATAGCCCCAGGAAATCCAGCAATACGATGAAATCTGATCTTCACATTAGCTCGCTCAGCGACGTCAGGAAATTTGATAAAGCGTCTTATTTTTAAAGCCAAAATATTTTGGAAATTTTGGCCACAATCCTTGAAATTATTGATTGACTGATTTTGTGCAAATCTCCGCAAACAATCTGAAAATACATTACCAATTGAAATACCTATGTATTAAATATTTTGAACTGTTAACTTGTGTGCGCAAAAAATGTTTAACAACTTACTTGAAAGTTTCCTGTTGCATAAAATCGTAAAGCGGCTAATACTTGGATTATGGGTGGCATTGGCAATCCACGTCTATTACCACCAATATCTTGAAACAAAAGTGGTAACAAAAAGCTCACCACAACATGTTTAGTAAAGCGAAATCTAATTTTTAATTCATTTTCATCATAAAACTCAATTGGATTTTCTGCATCTCGTAAATAGCGTCGCGACACGTAATTGTATGGATTATCGTACACATATTCAATAAACTCTTCAAAAGACATTACGAAAGTGTGATAAAATACGCTTTGTTTTGGCTATAAGCTTCCTCAAGGTAGATGGCGACGTACCTTATATTTGACAGTTGGTTCCTCAACTCAAACTCACCTCGAATGAGAAAATTGCTTATGATGAGGAGTAAAATTGCAACTATGAATATCAAACTACCTTAGTGAGGTCGAGTCGAGTCGAGGAAATCATGAGGTTTTGACTTAGAATATGGGTGTAAGTCACTCTGTATGACTGGCCCCATTGCTTGAATGTCGTTCAGCGACTTACCAGATGTGGTTTTTGAAGACGCATCGAAAACCACTCTAACCTTAGTAGTCTCACTGTGTTCTCTGATAACACAATGGTGGGGCAAATAGTACCCAAACCGAGGTTGTGCAATTTCAGTTAGATGACCTAACTCTTTATATTCCTTAATGAAATTGGAATAAGCTTCCTTTAATTGAAGATTCTTATTTAACCTACTTTCTAAATTTAGAAATCTTTTCCTAGCTACAGCATAAGAATCTCCTAAGGCACTCTTAGGTGCTTTCTTTAGAGGCATTAACACTGAAAATCTACCATTAGCTAGGCGTTTGGTGTTTTCAACAAAGTGCGTTTCACAAAAATGTTCATCAAAAAAAAAAAATGTGTTTATTATCTTAAATCTACACAATTAAGTTTTTTTATGAAACCAGTAAAAATAAAAAATTAAATAAACCTACTAAAAGAAATGAAAAATGTGTTTATGGCAGAATGGTGTAAATGTGTGTTTATGTGTGTGTGATGTATATTTTGTGTGTGAGTGTGTGTATCAGTGGGTGTGTGTGTGTGTGTGTGTGTGTGTGTGTGAGTTGGAGTGTATGTAAATGTGTGTGTGAGTGAGTGAGTGAGTGTGTGTGCATGTGAGTGTGCGTGTATGCGTGACGTTTAACCCTGTGTAGCCAAAATGTCCTCTACGGCATCATAATTAAGTGTGAAGAGCCATTCCATCAATATCTTCTTACACTCGTTCAGCTGCTTAGGGTAAATGTTAAGTATGCGATTTACTTTATTATTAACGCGTGGGGCTTGAGCTACATTTTGGCGACTAGCAAAAACTGAACGTGCTGAGTATGTAGGGGCTACTATATCACACCGTCTTTTTTTAAGTTTGGCATGGCTAAAGGGTAGAATTTTATGGTATCTGAGTATCAGGTGTAGAATGTAGAGTTTTCTGACGGAGAGCAGCTTAGAGCTTGCGTATAGAAATTCAGTAGAGAACCTGTAGGGCTTACAGTACATGACTTTAATCAGGGATCTCTGTGCCCTCTCTAGATCTAAAAAATACGTCTTAGCTGCTCCGCCCCATACCGAGATACAATAAATGATTACAGACTGGGCCAGAGCGATATAAATTTTATTCTGTAATTCTGTACTCATAACATGTCTCAGAGATTTGAAAACCCATATGAGTTTTCTTACCCTCCCTATAGTTAGTTCGAGGTGTGGGTACCAACTTAACCTTTGATCTACTACAATACCTAGGTACTTGATGGAATTAACCTTCTGAATATCAGGGCAACTACAGGTAGATTGGGTTGGGGTAGGACAAGAATGTATTCTAATGTTAAAGTCAGGCGCAGGTTGAGAGTTTGTGTATTTAGTGAAGCAGACGTAGTTTGTTTTTTGGGTATTAAGCGTAAGAAGATTTTCGCTTAGCCAATTACTAACACTAGCTAGTCCGCTCTCAGCCTCCAGCCTAACTTTGTCCCAGGTCTTAGCGGAGAAGATAATAGCGGTGTCGTCCGCGTAGGACAGTATCCTTGCACCGTCGAGAAAAAGGTTGCAGAGCTCGTTAATATAAATCAAAAAGAACGTCGGGCCGAGGACACTGCCCTGCGGGATGCCATACGTCACGTTCTCCTTGTCACTAACCCGGTTTTCAATTTTTACCCCCTACTTTCTGTTTTGAAGGGAACTGCTGAGAAGAGAGAGAGCAGTACCTCGAAATCCTAAATTCTCCAGCCTGTGTATAAGCTTAGAAATAGAGACGGTATCAAAGGCTTTCTTGAGGTCAATAAAGACCACTAGGCATTTGTTCCCCTTATCTACTTCCTTGGTTATTACCGTTGCAAGTTCCTCAGTAGCATCCTGGGCCGACATTCCCCTTCTAAAACCATATTGCGAGGAAGATAGGACGTTATACTTAGTCAGGTAGTTAACTATTCTAGAGTTTAAGAGCTTCTCAATGATTTTAGAAATGGAGGTCAACACAGAAATTGGCCGATAGTTGTTAACGTCGTCTCTATCACCACTCTTATACACAGGGGTAACAATGGAGCGCTTAAGAAGGAAGGGAAAGATACCAGTGTTAAAACATAAGTTGGCCAGGTCGCTGATCAGCGGGACTAAGATCTCCCTGGCCTTTTTTAGGACAAGGGTAGGAATTCCATCCCACCCTGGTGCACTCCCAGAGTCTAGGGACATCAGGATATTTTCAACTTCCTCCTGGGTGGCGTCTAGGAGGACAAAAGAGGACAAATTAGGGCGGTCTGTGTTACTAGATGTTAGGGGTACGTAACTATTTAAAATGTTCTGCGCTAGAGTTTGTCCCATGTTAATAAAATAATTATTAACATAGTTGACTGAGTCTAGGGGGCATGATTTTATTTTAAGTAGGTAGCCATTGGAGCTCCTGGGTGGTTTATAATTTGTGACGTCATTAATGGTTGACCACAATGCCCGAGGGTTTTTTGCAGATGCTTTGATTTTATCTCTGTTGAATTTATTTTTTAGCTTTTTTATAAGGTTTCCACAGAAAGTCCGATATCTTCTATATGTTATCACAAGAATCTGATTATGTGGGTTTGATTTAAGTTTAAGGTATATTGAATTCCTTAGTCTAATACACCGTAGGGCACCGGCTGTAATCCAGGGTTTAATAGATCTTTTGCTATTTGTGAGAGTTACAGTTTTAGAATTCGAAAGTAAAGCTGTCTTGACCATTTGTATAAGCGCAAAGGCGTAAGTATCAGGGTCTTTGAAGATGTTAAAAAAGGAGGTATCAATATTTTTTAGACTGTTATGAGCATTTTCGTAGTTGACTATTGTTTTGTGCTTTTTAGGAGTATTATAACAATATTTATTCTCGAGAGACAACAAAATAAGGCAGTGATCTGTTACGGTTGTATTTAAAACCGCTGTAAAAGCAGTATTTTTTTGGGGATCCCTTCTTTTCGCATAATTTTCTTTGTCCTAATATACTTCGGCATAACGATTTTGGCACAATTTGTTTTGGCATAATAATACTTCGGCATAATTTTTTTAGGCATACATTTTATGTTGGCATAATCATCTTAAAGACTAATTTGTTTTGGCATAAATTTGATTCGCATAACGTTAGTAGGCCTAATGACTATTAGCATAACGTTAGTAGGCCTAATGACTATTAGCATAATAATATTTAGGCATACAATTAATATGGTATCCTGCCTTTTCGCCGAAAATTGTTTGGCAGATTATCACTTGCCAACCAACGTTTCGCCGATGTTTGACTTTGACAACTAACGATTAGCAAATTTTTGTATGACAACGTATCATTTGGTAGAATTATTGTTAAGCTGATTATTATAATGACACAAAACGTTTGGGACATTTATCATTTGTCAAACATTTCAATCTTAGGTTACGATAGGTTAGGTTAGGTTAGAGTATGACAAACAACGCACGAGCCGAACGAGCGAAGCGAGCGTGCCGCGGCAGCGGCCGGCGAAGTGCCAGAAGCGAATCGCTTTTGTAAAAGGAAACAGTTAGGTTAGGTTAAGTCACATTAAAGATAAAGTAAAAAACACTCACTCACTGAGCACTCTTCAATACACTCACTCATTTTAATTGAACTCTACTTGAAAGTTGGTATTTAAAAGTGTCATTATGAAAAGCAGACCAAACGTACTGTACGTTTGGTACGTACGTTTGGTAACTGTGAGGTTGGGAAATAAAACAAAATTATATGATAAGTTGGCAAATGATTATTCGGCAAAATAAAATTCTGCGAAACGTTAGTTGCCAAGTGAAAATCTGGCAAACAATTTTCGGCGAAAAGGCAGAGATCCGTTTTAATATCATTATGCGTAAATAAATTTATGCTGTAGGCTATTATGCTTAAAAAAGTTATCCTTTAGAACTTTATGCTTAATAAATTTATGCTTTAGAATATTATGCTTAATCATTATTATAGTTAGAGAAATTATGCTTAATCATTATTATGGTTAGAGAAATTATGCTTAAAAAAATTATGTGTAAGCTGAACCATTTTTTTGTTTATCAAGACTCAGGAAGACGTGATCTAGGCATCCATCCCCCCACGTGGGAAGGTTGTGAGATGGTAAAAGTCCATGAGTTGATAGCATATTTAAGTAGGTTAGTCTATTGTTTCTTTCATTATTTGTTTCATTTGGGGAAATAATTAAGTCAATATTAATATCCCCTAAGATTAAAACGTTTGTACTAGGAGTAATATTTTCAAGATTGCTAAGGGATGTAATGAAGTTACCTGCGTGTAGGAATGATGGGGAGCGGTAGATACCACGTATAGTGTAATTTAATATATTTAACTCGAGTCCGGTGGCATTTACGAGGTGAAGTTCTTTGGATTTTACTGATAATTTATTTGTGATGTAAACAGCTACCCCGTCACTTTGGTTAATATGGTGTTTTGTTTGGAAAGATATGTAGTTCACTAATTGTGGTATGTTTTTTTTAGGGTTTAACCAACATTCTGTGAGGATCAAAATATCTGTTTCGTATTTTAGTTGCGATAGGGTGAGTTGCAACCCAAGTAACAAAATTTGGTACTATAAAAGTCCTGAGAACGTTTTAGAACGTGCTAGTTAGTGTTCAAGATTAGTACTATAATGGTGTTGTAAACGTTTAAAAAACCCCGAAAAGGCCCTAGTTTTATCACTGATTTATTATAAAAACATTACATAAAGGTACTTACGGTGATAAATCAGCTCTATAGTTGAAATGTAAGTGTCGAGAAACGCTTTTTAGTACTAAAATAGTGCTGTCTGCAACTTTTATATCACAAATTTGCACTATTAAAGTAACCAAAACATGTTTATAGTGCTATATTGCACCGTAAACGATTCCAGTGATCTTTATTATCACACTTCTTTGCAATTTTGTTCGTGTTGTGGTTTCGTCGTGAGTGTTCCCCAAGAAAATAAAATAAATCGGTAAGTTATTCTTTATGTCATTTGCCATGTTTACTTATAGCGTAATATGTAATAAGGACATCATCTGCATCATCTGCCTAGCCTTTTCCCAACTATGTTGGGGTCGGCTTCCAGTCTAACCGGATGCAGCTGAGTACCAGTATTTTACATGGAGCGACTGCCTATCTGACCTCCACAACCCAGTAACTGGGTAATACGATACCCCTTGGTTAGACTGGTTGTCAGACATTCGTGCTTCTGACGACTCGTAACGACTGTCAAAGATCCACAAATGACAGCCGGGACCAACGGCTTAACGTGCTTTCCGAGGCACGGAGGAGTCTCGATATGTGAAAATGGTCACCCATCCACGGACCAACCCCGGCAAGCGTAGCTTAACCTGATGTATCGACCCGAGCGGCTGTTATTACTTAGCCACGAGCTCCATGTAATAAGCTATATGTAATAAGGACATACTAAAAAAATGTAACTCTGCCATAAATTGCACTTGCGAAAATAATTGTATCGATAAAATCATTATGCTGATTTAAAATTTGACGATGCGCCCTCATATTTTTTATGTTTTAATAAAATTTTAATTAATAAAATAAGGACTTGTCCCGACTATGGCTGCTATAGTACATATTGGCTCCAGCCGTGCTGCTAATGTGTTATCAAGGCAGAAAACAGCAGCCATCTTATTTTCACCACAAGCGAATTAGGGTTCGTTGTCCAAATGTAAAATAGTGTATTCAAAATACATTTATTTGTATGGAGTTACATTAAATGCACACGGACATAATTTGGAATATATATTTGTACCTAGAAAACTTAAGTAGGTATAATTTTTTTAATTGTTAAAAAATATTATTTTGAAAATTCCACACGTTTCCGTGTGGAATTTTCAAATGTGTGTGCAACTATGGTAAGAAATAATTCTCAGTTTTAACAGTTTTGTGTTTTTTTTGGTCAGAATTATAACAGAAAATACACAACTTTAGGTATTTTCCAGTTTATCGCCCAATACAGTCACGAAATCTCCACGAATGTGTAGCTATAAATAATAGTTTCATTAAAAATAATGTTCCTGTGTGTGTCTATAATGCAACCTCTTAATTTATTTTGACTAAACTAAAAGTTCTAACTATCTCATCGCATGCGGGCAGACCCAATCATCCATCAGCCGCGCAAGAATGTCGGTTCTTTGATAAGTAAAACAGTTGCAGACTTAAAAGTCATATGGTCAACAGTCCATATTTTATGCCATTGAAACTTTATTTTATTATAATGCTGGAAGTAAATGTATATTTGCGTTTGTTTCAGTGAGTTACCTGCATAGTAACATACTAATGTTTTAGAAATGGCATATATAATGGACGTGGATTGTTTCCTCAGGAGATATGATTGTATACTCTTAAATTTTAATATACTTGAATGGCCGTGACAAGAAACACATTTTAAAATTGCACAAAATTGTATTGTGTGTGATTATCCTACTGACCCGCACTTACCAAATCATTTTGTGATGAATAAGACGGATATAAATTACTTAATAGATTTTTTTTTTTTCTGGTGCAAAGGTTGCTGTGAGATGGCAATTTATGACCATTACACTCCGGACGAGTGTTTTTGTCATGAATAAAAAGTACCTACTCCGAACCACATTCCTACCTATACCTACCTACTTCCCTAGTATATTCAAACTTTAAAGTTAACCTACCTCCTACTTGAATTCACTCAATGTAGGTAATTAATTACATCAAGTAAGTACAGATACAGGTACTTATAGTTCGATCGACACATTTAGGAGACGCCTACGGCAGTACCTCATAGATGCGCAACGGAAGCTAGACATGGTTAATATCAATATTTCTTTGTTATAAGTATGGTATACCTATTATTTACTGACGACAGTCCATTGTTTCTTGTGCAACCATAATATCACTCTGCTTCTTTTCTTAAATATCCATCTACCTATCTATAATTATTTTTATAAAATATCTAATCAAGTTATTATTATTATTTGCTACACATATCCATTTTTTTATTTTTGTTTTTTATTTAAATATCTACACACACTATAAAACTGATTTACATCTGTAAGACGTCCTCGTAACATAAGGTCCAGTTGAAAACCAGCGTCAGGCACTAGTTGTCTGGCATTCATGCTGAACTGGGCCTGTTTGGCGCAGCCGTGAGGCGCACAACACTTTTTTTTTTTTTATGTTCTTTGTTTTTTTCTATAAATATTATGTGCCTTACCTGGGTCAAATAAATTTATTTTCTTTCTAGTTTGTCTATTTACTTAAGTAGGTACCTATTTAATTTGTTTATTAATAAAAACCTTTGTGTAAGTTACAGAAAAGTACTTCCTTCCTTTCTATACCTTTCCTATTCTTAATTCAAATCCATTGCCACAGTTTGAATTCCCCGCTTTAGTACCTACCTACTGTGCTGCCTATATTTAGCTCCGAGCAACATAACAACGGTGAGTCCAAATACATGACATGTTATACCTAAAGGGTTATTCAAAAAAAGTGGCGGAGCCGAAAACCTATGATCGATCGTATCGTATCTGAAGAACTACTTAAATTACTATACATGTCTTATACGTTTGACGTATGCCTAAATGGCTGTTCGAACGCGCCGCGCCCGTACGTGGCTTTTGTTGTCGCTCGCTGCGTTCGGGCAGGAAACTACGCGCACTGAGCGAGAGAGACAACGCTATACCCTGTTCTGTCAACTGTGTGATCGGTTCGGTTTTTTCTGTTTTATTAAAAAAATTTAGGTATTTAATTTGCAATGTTTGTATGCGGGTCAAATCTTGGAACTGAATTTTAATTAATAGGTTATAAGTGCCAAGAATATAGTGCGAATGCCAACCATTCGCATATATTCTTTACGTTAGTAATATCATATTTTCTTTGACAAGGTTGCACAATTTGTTTATAAATTACAGATAATGCCATTTACGATTGTGCAAACACTGGAAGATAGAAAAAAGGTGTTTAGCTGCGTCCCTGAAGGTTGGGTGAAAAATAATAGCTTAGCATGGCCTAGAAAAAAAGCTGACAAACTTACGAAAATAGAAAATTCGCTTCCTGGTGCTGACAGGTTTTTGATGCCCTGCAGCGTTAAAAGGTCAGGCTTAACTTACGATGAGGGACAGCTAGCAATATCGATTATGACCGAAGTAACTGACACTGAAGAAGACGAAACTCCTACAAATATCAAAGTAGAAGGAAAAGTAAGCAAAGTCAAATCTCACAATGACATACTGGAGCGTTGTTTGGTAAGAAGATTTTATGTTAAATCATTATTGGAAAACCTTTATTTTCATTTTATTTAAATTTAAAAATCTAAACAATAATTTTGAAAATGTCCATTCAATTAGGGCTGAGCTAAAACATGAAAAAAAATCTATGGGCAGACACTGATTGAGACTTAGTTGATGATCAGGGTTGAGGCACAATGAAATGGCGGTTCAGATTATGTAGCTGTCACAATTATCTGAAAAATTTGAAGTTATTTTTTATTTTACCAGGAAAAAGCAGCCATGGGATCCATAATGAATCAACCAGAAACGGAAGCGCCAATAGTAGTAGTACATACTGAGTCCACTATTAATAATGTACCTCTAGAGACACTCAGTGAAATACTTTCTTCTGAAGCGTCTTCTTCCCTAAAGACTGAAAAAGAAAATGTATCAACATCTGCCACATACATGGAAGTCGCCGAAAATGTGATTGCTGACCAGCGTGTTGAATATATTTTATTGCCGTCAGAGGAAACAAATATCACAACAAGCAGTACCAATTATACTACAGATAAATTAGACAGCCATATTGTTACTGTTAATACTATAGAAAAGAACCAAAAAGAATTGCAAGAAAATCAAAAACAATTGTTGTTACGCATTATTTCAATGCAAGCACAGTTTGAAGAGTTTTTGAAAAGAACCGAAAAAGAGAATTTACAAAGAGACATAGGGTTCAATCCCATCAATAGTTTGGATTTACTACAAAAACTGGAAGATACCCTAAAAGATGATAGATCTACCACAGAACTTATTAATAAGTTTTCTTTAGTTTGCGGTACTGATAAGGGCAGAGGTTTAAATAACTGTTTCACCTTAGTTGATGTTATATTCGACAGAAGTTTTCTAACAACTTGTTCGTGGGCAGGAGGTGCACGCGGTGAAGATAAAAAAAAAATATGTTTTAAGTCTTTCGGACGTGTCATCAACTTGTTTTTTTCGATCATCGTCAAATCAGACAAAAATTTCACAATGAGAGAGTGTGAAGAATTTTTCAAAAACGTTCTTCGTAATTCAAATCGAAGAAATACAGCTAAAATGGCGCGAACCTCTGCAACAAAAATAAGAGTAAAGAAAAATAAAAAAGCCCCAGAAGTTCTAAACTCTAACGAAAATTCCCTGTCTGAACCAAGTCTAAATCAGAAGGATGCAGCAGCGCCTGAACCAGGTGAAAGTTAAAATGTCGCGCCAGAAGAAACTGCACAAATGTTAAGTTAAGTTTCTATAGTTATAAAACTATGTTGCAATACTAATTCAAGGATTTTTTATGAGTGTACGATTCAGATAGTTGTCAGTTACATTCATTTTGATATTTGGTATGTTATGTTATTACGACGATTCTGAAACATTTCTCCGACAATCGTTTTGCCGTTTAACGGTTCGCCGACAGAACGATTCACTATTAATTTTTTCACCGATAGAACGTTTCAATGACGAGCGATTCGTCGACAGAACGATTCACTTTTCATTTTTTCATCGATACCAGCGAACGATTCATCGACAAAACTGTTCGTCTGCCCCTGGGGTATAAAACATAAGTAATCGATATGTAGTCCTGTTTCCGTTTACTGTTAAAAAAAACACACAAAATACAATCAATAATATAATATAATACTAAACACATAAAATTAAACTTTGCACTCATAGTCATTGCGAAGGATTTTATAATTGCCGGCTAGCTTATCATTTAACTGTAGTTAAATGAAATATATTGGCAAATAAAAATAACTTTTTATATTAAACTACACATGATTAATACTAAAACAAAAACACAACAAATCATAACACAATAATTCAAAATTGCATCGACAAAGTTGTTGTTGTATTTTTGTGTTTTTTTAACAATAAACGGAAACAGGACTACATGTCGGTTACTTATGTTTTATACCCCAGGGGCAGACGAACAGTTGTGTCGATGAATCGTTCGCTGGTTCTATCGATGAAAAAATGAAAAGTGAATCGTTCTGTCGACGAATCGTTCGTCATTGAAACGTTCTATCGGTGAAAAAATTAATAGTGAATCGTTCTGTCAGCGAACCGTTAAACGGCAAAACGATTGTCGGAGAAATGTTTCAGAATCTAGACAGGGAGATGTGTCCGCTTTACATATTTAATGAGACTGACAATATAATGTACTGAATATGATTGTTTACCAAAAATTTTTGTACTAAACACACTATAGCATTTAGCATTTTACAATAATGTTAAAGATAGTATCTTTATTAGGTTTTACTAAATACTTATTTATAAGATTATTAAGGAAGGTAGGTAGGTAAAGCCAAACTCAGAGTTATGGTCATGGAAGTTATTAGGTTAGGAATGTGCCTGGTTGATTAGGTACTCCTTGAGATTATTGAACTTAGATTGTAAGATTTCTCAGTTACGATGATTTTGTTTGATGTCTAATTTTCTGTTGTTTTTAAACTATGGCCGTCTTACAAATAAACACAGAATAAAGTTATTCCAGGAATAACATACATTTTCATAGGTTTAAACTTGGAATAACTTTATTCTGTGTTTATTTGTAAGAGGTTAAGAATAAAGATTAAGTAGTACCTAACCTACCGAACTATTTGTGGTATTTTTTTTTTAAATATTGCATATTAAGAAGTAGAGGGTAGGTAGGTGCTCTTATTTTTTTAAATATGAATACTAATTTAAAAAAATCTTGTAATAGAACAAAATGTTATAAGTACTTAATTATAAATATATTGAGTTTAGACTGTAAGGGCTCTTTTAATTTAGACGTTTAGTGCGGGACGTCCGGGACGTTTGTCGTACCTTCTGCGCAAGTGCGCACGCCCGTTTTTTTTTCCATTCAACACTCGATCGTGTGCAGTACGACAAACGCACCGCTGCGGCGCCGCAGCAGTCCCGCACCAAACATCTAAATTGTAAGAGCCCTAAGATTTATCAGTAACGTTGATTTTAATTTTCTAATGATTATAAAAAATAAATATGTAGGTACGTTATATTATTATGTCAGAAAGTGGCAATCGCTAAATATTAATTGTTGTCCTTAAGAAATACGTATTCTTGGTAATTTATAGTTCCTACATTATTAAATAATATATAATATGAGACTGTTAATAGATAGTACTGAATTTGAGACTGATTTATTCAAAAGTTAAGACTGAATATGATTGTTTACCAAAAGTTTTTGTACTGTATAGTTACTAGAACACACTAAAGCATAATAGCACTGTAGATTAATGTTAAAAGTATGTTGCAACGTTTATTCTTATTTTCTTTACATTTATATTATTTAAGAAGGTAGGTGGGTAACGCTCAATTCAGAGTTATGCTTAAAGGAGGAAATAGTAAAAATTTGATTAGTAACATGCCTAGTTGATGGTACTCAGTTGATTTTTGAGCTTAGGCTGTAAGATTCGTCAGTAGTTTTCATAAATATTACTTATTGAGATGTTGATGGTAGGTTGGGCTTAAGATGTAAGGTACTTGTTCTAGGTTAAGAATAAAAATAAAAACACATCTTGTCTTAGATCATGTTTTTAATTAATAAACAAATTAGAAACATAAAGTTTTTTTCTTAATATACACCGAACTAGTTTGCTTTATCACAAAGTGTGTAACAATGGCACAAAATACATTATTGAATCGTATGTTAGGCAGACAATCTTACATTTAATTGAATCAACTTTAGCATGCACTCTTTGTTTATGAATGCAATTACAACCGCATTTGTATATATTTAAGTACGATGATTTGATTGGTATATTAAAAACATCACTAAGATTTTCGATACGATTACCTTTAATTACAATACTACCTTCATCATCTAAAATGGATGTTATTTCTATAATACTATTGTCATGAGTTAAGAAAAAATTATTTTGTTTTTGTGATGACAAAATGAATGTTTCTAAATGGAGAACATTTTTGTTTGTACCTGTTTTGGTTGTCTGTGTTTTTAAAAATGGATAAGTCTTGGTCTGATTCGTTTTAATGATACCTTGCAGATCAATCATGTCTTTTTCACTTAAGCGTCTAGCAATTTGCTCAAGAGGCTTATTTCCATGCCGTATCATCCTCTTTATCGTATATAATTTATTTTCAAACGGGTATGTACTGAAATCTTGCAAAGGGCCAAATTTTCTGACCTCTTCAGTCAAGTGTGTCAAATTATGTACGTTACTGGATATATCGCACACCTAGATAAAGAGTAGCACAACTCAAAAAACCTCTTTTTTCAGGAACAGTAAAAAACGTTTTACTCTTTTTCTATTTGACCGATTTAAATGATTGTTGTATGATGTTGTATAATATTTTACTACGATATTAATTTGCTCAATTACTCACCTTCAAATACACGCATCACTGTTTCATTATTAAGTTTTGTGTTATGTTAGTAATCGTGACTAAATCATTGTTTAATATTTTTATCAACTCAAATTAATTCCATATTAGTGATTTTTTTTTAATTAATCCGCTCTTTTTCTTTATTTTTTCATAATCTTCACAGAAAAAGTAGAGTATCTAAATTATTATTTTGTACAATTATTATAATAATAATGAAGTAAAACATTATTTTTAGTTATGAAACATATCTATTTGGTATTTAGGTAACAAACAAATAAAGGTAATAAAAAACACAGCACTTTTTTAGGAAATGCCTTGGAAAATAGAATGAACACCTTACATTATTCTAATTTTGAATAGGTTAGTAGTAAAACGTTTAAAAAAGTTGTGTTCAAAGGGCTGTTTTTGGGTAAGTAATAACATCTCTTTAATCAGTGCTAGAACCGTAAGTTTATGTATAAACTACAGGAAGAGTTATAAAAAATACAGCCCTGTGAATTGTACATGACTTTCGTCTTGTCCAGATTCATGCCGAGGCCAACACGCCGATAGGCTCCTTTTAGGCTGTGCAGCATCTGTCGGTGTATTTTGTAAAAATCTCACCGTGAAAACGTAGGTAGGTGAAGTGAACTTGCAGCTGTCTTTCCACATACTGCTAGGGATTGACACTATTGACAGCTCACTCTAAGCTCACTACATCTTCTAACTTTCAGAGATTTTTACAGAATTGATCGGCTGGTCGAACTATTCCAGCGTCTCTGCCATTATGACGATGCCATTGGCAAAGCGAAGATGTGAGATGTACCTACTCGGCATTCACGTTGAGACCCTGTCCAGTCCAGGGTCTTGAAGACGACCAACGCATTGGTCAACAGTTCCACGTTTCGCCTGGGTTTCGCTGGTTGATGGTGGTGCTAACGTTGCACCACCATCGACCAGCGAGCTTTGAACTAGTCTCCATCGCCTTCTGTAGAAGTAAAAGGCCACAGCCCTTCATCATTTGTAGCAAATAAATGCGAAATTAAGAAAAAATCACGAATACTAAATCAACTCAAAAATGTTAAAAAATTGCAGTATTTTATTACAATTAAAATTTGAAAAAATCTTTTTCAAAAATACAAAAGCAACTCTAAATATGCCTTTAACAAAATAAACAATAGCATTTATTGTTTTAGAATAAGAGCGAATTTAAATGTAACCAGCA
The DNA here is from genome assembly GCA_947363905.1 of Lithophane semibrunnea. Lineage (NCBI taxonomy): Eukaryota > Metazoa > Arthropoda > Insecta > Lepidoptera > Noctuidae > Lithophane > Lithophane semibrunnea. The sequence continues at coordinate 4,479,168 of OX376191.1, read as the reverse complement.
ATAACAGACTAACTCAAATAGTGTCAAAAATTTTCACCAACACTAAACTATTGTGAATTAGTAAAATAAAAATTACTTACATTTGTAAACAATACTAGGGTAAGTGGAAATAATTTGAAGAACGCCCAAGAAATAAGACCGGTTCAATCACGAATACAAAATCAACTCAAAATAATTCACACTTGATTACTGCGGTTAGCGACGAATACAAAACTAAGTCAAAATAATTTAGTCTTTGTGCGTATTGACAGCATCTTCCCCTATGGCTCCATGTCGTAACTGGTGATGCGTTACTATTGTTGGTGGGAAGTGACTGTGGAGCTACTCAGAAAGACTGACTTACAGCGCCATCTCATTCATATTAATGGAGATTTGTACACAGGTGTCTTTGGAGTCGATGTAGTTTTCGACGCAGATTCCGATAATAGCAATAACTCGATTTTGGATTATTTTGAGTTGTGCCACTCTTTATCTAGGTGTGCGATATTATCTTTTCCGTATATATTTTTAAATATTTCCACAAAAGAAATGAGCAATGAATCTGCCAGGTCCAGAAAATGGAAATACTCTTTATTGGAACAAATCGTGATGGCACAAAAAAAGCACAGAAAATGATGATAAGCTTCAGTATTTAATACTGTTTGCAGAATTATAAAACTTAAGTAATATAAGAATACTCTAAACTCGGATCCTTTCCAGTGTGCCAATTCATTTAGAGATCTAACAGCTCGATGCACTTCTTTCGGCAATTTACAGTTGGATAAAAAATGTGAAACTGTAATAATATCTTGAGCGCACCACTTAGTTTTTTTATTTACAAACTTTCCTTCCATCCAACCTTTAAGAAGTCGTTTCATTAATCACAGATCTAATAAATGCAGTGAATCTGCTACGATAAAATCTTCCACCATATCTACAGGTAGCTCCAATAGTGGCGAATCCATCTTATGATGCGCTCCGTAACATTTCGCTCGGAAATCTGTATCAGTCCTCTTTGTACAGCCAGTTCTTGGAAAGTAAACGGTACCAGAAACATGTGAATATTCTCCTATTGTTGTGCACTTGAGACAGCCATGCTTGGCGTTGTAATTGCATACGCCTGAAAAAATAAAACAAATCATAACTTTTGTAAGTAAGACTTGCTTAAGGGTTACCCACTTATTGAAAAATAACTTATTGAAAAGTTCCAACCACAGAATTTTTGATAGAAAAGAAGAAAAATACGTCGACTACCAGACAAAAAAACCTCCCAATGTCTCGATTTTGGACTGCGTCCATTTAAAGGCACAGATAAACCTAAAACATATAAAAATGGGTAGTTATATTTAACCTTTGATCATTGCTCGTGCTGGAGAGTCACAGGTGAAAAGTCTTATTTTAACGCCAACTGTTTTCTCTGTTTCGTTCATGTCTTTAATTATAATATTGTTTTCTATTAAGTGTTTCATCTCGTCGACAAATTCTTCTAAGAAAGATTCTAAATCTGTTGGTTTTCCTTGTCCGGAATATATCCCAATCACAAAAGGAGGTAGCTGCGGCAATTCATAAATGTTACACAAAATCGGCCATATCTGTTGTTTTGAGCTGTGATAAAGGGGTAATCCATCTATATTAATGTTTAATGAAATATTGTTAGGTGCATTTTCTATGATGCTTAGTAAAGCACGCAATGTCTCTGTTATGCTATTATGCCAATAATGTCCGCCAGGTACTGCTTTGATGTTTATTTTAACATCTGTTTTCAATAGCGTCCTTGGATCTATTGACAACACATTGGGAATGCGCTTGTTTATTATTTCTATCAAACTTTTAATTGCTTGATGAGGAATATTGTAAGTGACGCACCATCTTCTAATGTCACTGCGTAATTGATCATCTTTAATGCTCTCCTCGTCTGAACATGCCGATGTAGGGGAACTTTGAACAGAGGTGCTCTCGCTCTCATATTCTTCATCCATAATACTGACTTGAGAAAAAGGAACATTATTGGTAAAGCCCTGTTGTGGTACAAAAAAAATATTTTGTGCAGAACCATGTGCTATATTTTCTGGACCCGCTTGACCAGTATTTACATTTTGGGCATGAGCCTGTTGTATTGATTGTGTATATCGACTTTTCACCTTTTTTTTATAACTGCCACTCACTTTATACCGACGCAAAGATTTCAAATCCATTATTAAACCTTTAGCTACTTAAAGTTTTAAGCAGATCTGTCGACAGTGTGCCGCCATTTATGAAATACTAGTGATATAATTGACACTGAAAATCTAGTATAGATCTAATTAGCCCTTTAATTATTGATTTAAGTACATTTATATTACGGTTTAGTCTCGTAGCAGTAACAAAAACTCACCAATAGAGCTATTTAGAATTTAAATTATTTAGCAACTGCACCAGGAGTCGCTATGGTGCTATTTAGTACTATAGAAGAGTGTTCATTACTTTTTCATATCTACCCCATAGCGATGTTGAAGGAGCTCTTAAGAAGCTTACAGGTTACGTAATGGTTTTGCAAGGTACTTTTATAGTGCAGATTGATCCTGTAATAGTATTTTCGATACTGCTACAATACTAGCACTGTAAAAGTTATGCAGGTATACACGGGTTAATTCAACATTTTGTATAGGGGTAACAAATTGTATATTTAAAATCTAAGTTATATAGGTTTTCTACTAATAGGATTAGAACTATTGTATCTGGGGTTGTAGGCGGCGTGTAATTATGTTGATATGTTTGTATTTTGAGCGTTTTTATGTTTTTTGTCGGAGGTCAGGTGATGTGTTTGTGGGATATAAAGTTGGTAGTTGTAGTTGAGGTATAAAGGTGTGTAGGTATATAAGGGTTTGTAAATAGATTTTTGAGTGCATTCTAATATATAGTAGACGTTTGATATTACTTGTATCAAGCTAGGCAAACCATACCTGGCTTGGCAAAGGCAATATTGTGTGTAGACGTGTATAAGTGCGTAGACGTGTATAAGTGTGTAGACTTGTATAAGTTTATGTGTAGATTTCTGTGCGTGTTTTGTTGTATAGTAGACATTAAACATATTATTCGGTGTTAGCCTTAGGTAAGTAGTTTTAAGTAGGAGAAACAGTTTCGAGATATAGATACCCATAGTTAGTTATTGTTCTTGCATTTGTTGTTGCACCTGTGCTTCGTGTTGAATTTGGATAATTTTAGACTTGTCATCTTTCCGGATCAAAACCTTTCTCATGGAGATTCAGCAATACTTAAATTTTTCAGCCTTTTTAAAGTCTCGAGCCAAGAAAAACAGACGAGCCCCCTTAGAAGTAAGTTGTTCAGTTATATAAACAGGAGTGTCTTCGTTGCTTGTGAGGCCTAGATGTTTAGCCTGTAGTCGAGTCTTATTTGTATTGTTGAACTCTTTCACCTTTTTCAGAAAGTCGGATCTCAGTATTGCTGACCTTAATTCCACAACGATTGTAGGTTTCTTCTCACCTTCTCCTCGGGGTTTCAGGCGGAAAATATCGCTTATGTCGCATCCATTAAAACTAAGATGAATGGTTTTTGAGAGATTTACAACTATTTGTATTAAATCATCCCTGGTTTCCTGGGGTTTTTTGGGGACATTTTTAATTTCTACGCAGGTCTTGCGCGACTCTCTTTGGAGGCCTTCTACGTTGTCTTCGAATAGACTAATGTACTCCCAGTCTTTTTTAGTCTGATCTACAAGGATTGCAATTTTGCCGCGGTACTCCTTGTTTTGTGCAGTTAATAGTGAGACAGCCGCGTCAATTTTAGCATTAGACTCGGTTAACTCCTGCAATTTGTTGGATATGGATGCGAGCTCTTTACTTTGGGCGCCGACGAGCGAGCTAATTAAGTCTTTTATCTCGTCTTTAAAAAGGTAAATTTATTGGGTGAGGAAGCTTCTTCTCTTAGTCGCTTGCAACTTTGTGTTACATTGTCCTTGAGCGATGGGAATTCTTCATTATTAGATGATGTCCGATTCAGGGATGGGTCCGAGGAATACTGTAGCATTTGAGTTAAATTTCGATCCAGTATAGGCGATCGGGAAGGCTGCGTTTTCTGCGCTGACATATTAAAGTAGGCCTATTTGGGTCAGAACCGTCGGCAATTAATAATCAGCTGGTAGGTAGTTTACACTCTAATTATCTACCGATGGTCAGGCAGCAGGCGGAGTCTTAGTTGTGGGCCGCAAATACAGATAGGGGTCTATACAACGTGTAACAGAATAAGCGCAAGACCTGAAAGTAGTTTGCTCAGAATCGGCTTCTGAATCGATTTCCATCATTATTTATGTGTTAATTTTTCATGAAAAAATCTTTTCTTTAACTGAAATTAGAACCACCGCGTCTTAACAAGGTAATAAGATATTTTATTTAAGGAAATTTAAGCCTTATTCAAAGGAATAAAGCCTATTCAAATGCATAACCAAATTTGTAATACGCTCATAGCTATCCTATGTGTAGTGCGGGGTATGTTCTATGTTCTATGTTACGGGTTTGGTTTCCGCACTTAGTCCTTAAGGTGGACCATTGTGCGTGGGCCATGGCGGCCGTTGGGGGTTATTCCATCCAGCCCACCTCCCTCCAGAAGTTCACTATGTCTCCTGGTTTGTTTAGAACCTCCGTGTAAGATCTGGGTGACCCGAGGGTTACAGTTCTAATCTGGGCGACGCCCGTGCATTCAAAGAGCACGTGCGCGACGGTTTCCTGAGCCTCCATGCACGTTCTGCACAGAGGACTGTCCGTTATGCCTATAGTGTGGAAGTGTTTGTTTAACGAGCAGTGTCCTGTGATGGTTCCCGCCACCAGACGTAGGCCGTTCCTGTCCAGGCGTAACAACCGCCTGGTTAGCCTGCCATCCAAGGATGGCATAGCTTCCTTGGACTGCCTGCAGCCCGGTGCCGAGGACCAGCAGCTCTCCGCTTGAGTATGGGTGAATTCCTGGAGCCACCTGCGTATTTGGTTGTAGGGGATGGGTACGATGGGCTCAGGCCCACAGACCGACGTGCTAGATGCTCTTCTAGCAAGCTCGTCTGCTGCGTCATTGCCCAGCGATCCACTGTGTCCTTTAATCCATTGTAGTGTCACTTTGTTGCATCCGGATACCGTTACTCGTTCTAGTGCATTGTGACATTCTAGTGTAAGCTTCGAGGTAATGTAATTTTTCTGTAGGGATTGGAGAACTGAGGCACTGTCGGAAAGTATGCGTATATGGGTGGCCGTAACACTCCTGGCTTCTATGGCATAGGCCGCCTGTATGATACCCACACACTCCGCCTGATATACGGTGTTGAACATTCCCAGCGGGCTGGATATGTTAATGTTGCGATCGTGTGAGAAGACTCCGACTCCTGTACCGGAGTGGGTCTTCGATCCGTCGGTGTATACTCTCATCTCTTCCGGTCCTGAGTAGTCATTCTGTTCTTCTGTGAGTACTATACTGTAGTGTCTTTGAAAGTGGTGTGTCGTCGGGGCTTTGTCACAGGGTGATGCCATCATTGGCTGTCGTTTGACCGCATCATCCTTTATGCGTGTGTGCTTAACTCTGGAGTCTTTAGTCAGGGTTCCTGATAAGTGAAGCCTAAAAGCTGCCAGGGCCGCTTCTTCTCGTACGATGAGGTGCAGAGGCGGCAGTCCGAGCATTGCTTGTAGGGCGGCAGTGGGTGCAGTTCTCATGCTGCTGGTGATTGCAACACATGCAGAACGCTGCAGTTTTTCAAGGTCTCTTTGGGCTGTGCTCAGGTCTGTCCTGGGCCACCAGACCAGTGAGCCGAATGTGATAATCGGTCGGATGACCGTGGTGTATAGCCAGTAAGTGACCCTGGGGCTAATTCCCCAGTTTCTTCCTAGCAGTCGCTTGCACTGCCAGAGGGATACAGTGGCTTTAGTGACGATGTAGTTCATATGTTTCGCCCAGTTCAGCTGTTTGTCCAAGAAGATGCCCAGATACTTGGTTTCAGTTGATAGGCTTAGGGTTGTCCCAAAGAAGCGGGGTAGTTGTAGCATCGGTAATTTCCTCTTTTTTGTGAATAGGATCATTTCAGTTTTTGTTGGGTTCACCGTAAGTTGGTGTTTATTGCACCATTCCTCTACTATTTTCAGAGCTTGGCGCATGAGGTTGCATATAGTGTTTTCATGTGTGCCATTGATTATTATGGTTATATCGTCCGCATAGCCTACGGTGAAGTAACCTTCGGCATTCAGTGCTTTGATGAGGCTGTCTACCACCAGGTTCCATAGAAGTGGCGAGAGGACTCCCCCTTGGGGGCAGCCCTTCGCCACGATGGCTAGTAGTGTCATTCACAGTCACCTGTACAGCTCTCAGTTGGAGCATGTTGGTGATCCAGCCACTCAGGGTCGAGTCTACGCTGTGTCGGTTGAGGGCCATGGTGATGCTTTTGAAGCTGGTTTTATCAAAGGCACCCTCAATGTCAATGAAGACGGCCAGTGCTGAGCTTTTGTGGTCCACTGCACATTCTATCTTGGAAATCACGCTGTGCAGCGCAGATTCCGTTGATCGGCCAGTGGAGTACGCATGCTGTTGTTTGTGTAGTGGTTTTTCCCGGAGGGGTCCGTCCCGGATGTGCCTGTCGCAGAGCCTCTCGAGAGAGGGTTTTAAGTAAGAAAGATGTGAGGCTTATTGGTCTATAAGCCTTGGGTAGTGTATAATCTGTTTTTCCAGGTTTGGGTATGAAGATGACTTTCACTTCTCGCCATGCAAGAGGAATGTATCTCAGTGCTATGCAGGCTCGATATATCTCCACCAGGTATGGTGTCAGATGGTCTATCCCCCACTGCAGTAGGGCTGGGAAGATGCCATCTAGACCTGCAGCTTTATATGGCTGAAAGGAGTTGATAGCCCACTTTATTCGGTCTTCTGTTACTATATTCTGGGCTCTAGACCAGTCTTGACCCGTTGGGGTCCATTCTGAGTCCCCCTCCCACGTCCTATCCTCTAGGAGTTTACATTCCGGGAAGTGGGTCTCAAGAAGGACCTTACTAGTTTCCTGATCGTTAATTGTGTATGAGTTGTCGGTTTTTTTCAGCGCACCAAGAGTTCGGTCCTGATCCGTTGATAGGATTTTCCTCATGGCTTCGTTATTTGTTTCGATGGATTCACAGAATTTCCGCCATGCTGTTCTCCTGGCGGTTCTGATTTGCTTCTTGTAAGTGTATTGGGTTTCTTTGTATATCTCCTAGTCGGCCGGGAGTCTGGTGTTCTTGGCTCTGTTGAAGTTCTTTCGTAGTGTATCTCTGAGCTTGCTAAGTTCTGCGTTCCACCATGGGTTTTTTTCCCCCTTGGCTTTTGGTGCTCTTAGCCTACAGCATGCATGGTATGCTTCGGTGAGGTACTCCGATAGTTTTGTTACGGTGTACTCCAGTTGCGCTTGGTGTCTTAGGGTTACGCGTGATAGGTGTCTCGCTACCAGGGAGGCCAGAAGGCGTTTATACCCTGGGACGTCAGTGCGCCTTGAGTTCCGTCTCGGTGCTGGTTTCTTTGTGTTGGTAGTTAGTGAAAAGCGGATCCTTCTGTGGTCTGAGCAAGAAGGTTCGTCCGATACGTGCCAGTTTGTTATACGGTTTGTCACATTTTCAGTAGCAAGTGTTAGGTCAATAATCGTTTGTCCTCTGACTGTAACCCAAGTGGGTTCAGAGCCGCGGTTTATAATGTTAAGGTTAGTGGAAAATAAATAGATGGATAGTACCTCTCCTCTGAAGTTTGGTGCATCGCTGCCCCAGAGCGGGTGGTGGGCGTTCGAGTCAGTGCCGATGATCAGGTCTAGGTTGGCGCGCTCACAGTGTTTTACCAGGTCGGCCATTTCTTTTGGCGGGCAGTCCACCTCCACGCCTGGCATGTATACCGAGGCCAGTACAACATCTGGATCACTGCCGTCGCACTATGGAAAATGGTAGAACAAGCGCATATCAAAAATGCTTTTTACGAATATCATAATTTGGCTAATATGGCTATTCGTTTAGGTTCTCTAATAGTCAAATTATAATATTCATTACGATTTTTTTTCTTAATACGCGAAATTATTTTTTTTTTCTTAGATAGAAATACATAGAAGACAGAAGTGCCAAACTCAAGTCTTTGCGTATACATGTTTCAATACCATATTGTGAAAAAAATACTTGGTACAGATATGCAGTATTATACATTTTTAGAAAGGTTATTTTATGCTTTTTGCGATACAGCTTAATGATTTTAAAAGTAAAGAAAAATATTTCAGTAATTACTTAAAAAGTGACATACCTTTTTTTTCACTTGTATTTTTTTTCGTCGAAGGTTTTCAGTATTACCCACGTTTGCCCAAGCGCTACTTTTTGTGTCGACTAGTAGTCTAACTATTCATAAATAGAATGCAAAAAAAATCAGCTGCGGATATTTGCGGTTTTAGAAGATATGAGAAAATAACTGATAAAAGTCAGGACCCGAAAATTAGTATCTTTTGCGGTTTACCACTGACACCATTCACATGAACAATATAGAACTTTTTGGATATTTTCTTCATTATTTCGTGATAACAAAGGGACCTTATCAAATTTGCACTCGGTTTGCGTGGGAAATTACAAGATAATAATGATGTAGGTACCAATTCGATATTGTAAAATGAGTATTTAAAGGGAAGCAAAAACTATTCGAACCATCTACATCAGTGTAACTTCAAGTGAAGCAAATCTCATCTACGCCTATTATTTCTGCAGATTGTGAAGTGTTAAAATGTCTTCCTTCAGCTGTACCAAACGAGACTTCATAATCCCCTATATCGAGGGCGGCAAGACCATGGAATCATTATCCAAAGTTTTAGTGGAAAAGCTGAATGTTTCTGAAAACAACTTGTGTTTTATAATTAGTGACATACAAAGGCACATTCTTCCTATTTTCAACAAGCGCTGGGCCCTGGCATCTCGGAAAAAAAAAACATTTTTACAGAAGAATTTTACTTGGTTGGACTCAAGGTATTCGTTAAATTTACCGGATTCTGAACAATATTCTACGCCATCAACATCTGGCCAGCGAGGACGAGCGTGCGTGGCTTATGGAGACTCCTCAGAATCTACCAAGAAGAGGAAAAACACTCTTCTACTCCAAGAATATGGCTTCGAGCATATAAAAAACGCCTATCTGCAGGGACTACGGGCTTTACGTGAGTACACAGAAGCTCATCTTGTCGAAGAATTAAGAACCGCTGACACTCAAAAGAAATTAGATATCTCAAGTAAGTGGAACGACTCAGACCAGATGAAGATTCTTTCCGATACGGAAGCATTGAGTGCTTTTATAGATTTAGATCTAACAAAAGCACAATATATGTACCTGAAAAACTTAACCAACGAACGAAAGTGTTGTATATTCCCGCCTTACTACAAAATACAAGAAATAAAAAGATCCTGTTATCCACCATCTTCTACAATCGAAATCACGAATACTTATGCTAAAGTGATTAATATCCAAGATTTATTGGATCATACTGCTGCTAGAATTTTAAAAATCGATTCTGTTTTCCAAAAACAACATAGAACATTGATCCTTTATTCTAAATGGGGATGTGATGGTTCATCTGGTCAAAGCCAATACAAGCAAATACTTGCAGAAGAGTCGGAAACAATTTCAGATGCCAATTTGTTCATCACTTCATTAGTTCCCATCAGATTAGTTGATGTGCAATCGGGATCCGTTGTTTGGCAAAATCCGGTACCTTCATCTGTCCGTTTTTGCAGACCCATTTCTCTTGAGTTTTGTAAGGAAACTCCAGAAAAAACCAAGGCAGTTGTTGATGATATTAAAAAACAAATTAGGGCTGCACAAGCATCACTTATAAACAAAGATGGTGTTGTAGTAAATGAGAAGCATGAACTATTTCTAACGATGATCGATGGAAAGGTGGCTCAGGTCCTTACAGATACTCCATCTGGTTCCACATGCACGATATGTGGGGATACTCCACGACTAATGAATGACCTATCGAAAGTAACTGCCAGACCCGAAAACGAAAACGCCTACCAATACGGATTGTCCACCTTACACGCCTGGATTCGCTGCATGGAAATGATATTGCATATTTCCTATAATCTTTCGTTTAAGACTTGGTCTGCTTCAACTGAGGAAAATAAGAGATTAAAAAAAGAAAAGAAAGAAGTTGTTCAAAAACGTTTCAGGGAGGAGTTGGGATTAATCGTCGACAAACCTCGGCAAGTTAGCGGGAATACGAACGATGGCAATACCGCACGAAGATTCTTCTATAATAGCACTTGCTCATCGGAAATAACAGGTGTAGATGAGGCATTGATTAAACGCCTATACATTATCTTGCAAGTTCTTTCTTCTGGAATGATGATCGACCCTGAAAAATTTGGGGAATATGCAATAGAAACTGCAAGAATCTATGTAAGTAATTACGATTGGTATTATATGCCATCCTCCGTTCATAAAATACTCATACACGGGGAAAACGTTATCAAACATTTTGCGGTGCTTCCTATTGGACAGCTATCGGAAGACGCACAAGAGTCTCGCAACAAAGACTACAGAAACATACGACTTCATCATGCCAGAAAATGTTCCCGATCTGCTACAAATGAAGATGTCTTTAAAACGCTTTTAAACACGTCAGATCCATATATAACAAGTTTGAGAAAACCGTACGTAAGAAATGTGAAAGAACTTGAAGAAGAGGCACTAAGTCTTTTAAACGTGGCACCTGAAAGTGAACCCACATTTACTGACCCTGATCCTGAAGTGGTATAAGTTAAAAATAATATTTATATTTAGTTATTACTTATATTTGTACCTAGCTACATCATTTCCTGAAGCCAGAGTATAGGATGTACCTATTAGTAATATGATTTTAATTTAGTATTTTTTTTTCATATATATATATTTTGTTTACTTTGCTTGTTGTAATTAACCATGGTTTAATCTTTTTAGTCATTATAAACTTGTATTTCACTTGAAATAAATTTTTAACTATTTTTTTCGTGATTTTTTCCCATTTCTTTCATTCTATGCAAAAAAACATACATAGATATACAAGAAAACACTATAAACTACACATCGTTCGAATCTCCGAACCTTACTGCATATTTGTGCCAAATTTCATTACGATACGACAAAAATTCATGAAGTTACAGATTTTTGATCCGATACCGACCTATATTTTCCATAGTGCGTCGGTTTGGAGCCTGACAGCTGTCAGGTCTCTGGAACAGAATTGAGTGAGTGGTGTGATAGGAATGTCTTTGGGTATGTAGACGCAGGTTCGTGGTTTGTCCGAGCCGTGTGTGTCGAGGATAAGCTTACCTCCGATGTTACCGAGTCCGCATATTCTGTTATTCCTGATCCACGGCTCTTGGATCAGTGCGATAGTTCGGGGCTTTACCTCCAGTGCCCTGCGCAAGCTGGCCGTGGCGGTCTGGCTGTGCTGGAGGTTGGTCTGGATGATATTGAGGGGCGACGGCGGTGAAGAGGTGTTAGTCAGAGGTGGATCCATCGGACAGCCCCTCCACTACCTCCTCTCGGTATGTCTCCTCTGGTTTTTCACCTGGTAGTGCGGGGTAAATAAAATAGTTAATTCAAGGAAGCTTAATCCTTATTGCAAAGCAATACGTCTAATTTAAATGCAAAACCTAATTTGTTGTTCGGTCATAGCTTTCCTTACACACTGTGCAACCTTCCAAGCAATGTGTATGCATTGCTTTTTATTACGTTTGAGCTAGTTGTGTTAAAAAATTAACGAAATTTAGACCTAATCCCAAAGTAATAAAGCTTTTTTAAGTGCACGACCGAATGTGGTCTTTCACATTCTAAGAAATAACAAAATATTAGGAATTTTGTGGTTCGTTTTTTGCAAATGGAAGATTAATGTGAAAGAGGGAGATGCATTAATTTGCCGAATTACCCCTTTGACGTTTGATATGCCGCCGCAAGCGTCGTCACCGCCCGCGGTGCGCCCGCTCACAAGGGTAGTTATTCGCCGGCAGCGAGTGAAAAGTGTTCCCGAATGTCATTTGTTTACGTGCGCGATGGCATTCCAGTACACCAATATTCAGTACACGGAGATGGTGAGGACACTGGCTCGTTGTTACGATAATGTCGAGTTAGCGTGTTGAGAGTTCAACGCTAGATATGGTACCAGAGCAGTGAGCGCCAGGACAATGTTAAGTGCAACTCAGCGTCTAAGGGACTCCGGTACCTTTCGTCCTAACACGGCCATAGATAGAGGGGCGAATGTGCGCACTAATTTCTTCTTTCTTTCTTTCTAAATAAACTAAATTTGCATCGAGCAAGGCGGTGGACATTTCGAAAGTGTATTAAAAAGGAGACGAAGAAAAATAGTGAGATAGTGTAGTGTAAATACATAGTTCAGTTCTGTAAGTACCTTCATGTTTACCAATTTTAATTACTGTAAATATTATGATTCAAATCTTTTAAACACGCAGACTTTGAATATGATATCGCGACAGTTGGGTAGGTACGCATCAGAGATAATAAGTGAGTCGGGCGGCCGCCAAAAAGATCACCCTATCACGTTTACTGATAGATCGTAGACGGCCGAAAAGTTGCTTGATTTAAAAATGCTTCATTCGGCATTTTTCTTTTTTCATCTTAGAATTAAGTAAACAAAATTATTCAAAGCCTACATTCCAAAGCCTGTGAAAATGTGATGGAAAGATGAAATCATAGTTTTACTAGTAATGTGCGGTCATTGAACTAACGTAGGTACATACCCAATGCATACGCTTGCTTGTAGTACCTACCAACCTAGCCAGCTGGCAGGCACACGCATGCGTGCGGCGCGCTATTAGTGTGCGTGGAGATCGAGTAGTGTGCTCAAACGTTTCATGTTTAGTCAGAAAGTCTATTTTGTAAAAAAATACTAGGTGTGGTTTAATTAAATTAAATTACAGATATTATTTTAGTCTTATAATTTAATATTCTATTTGGGGTGTATGAGCTCTTGCGTTTATTCCGTTACACGTTGTATAAGTTTGCTTCAGTCACGTGTACTGGGCGGAGTCGCCCTGAGGTCCAAGCGTGCGCGCAGACAGCTGTCTCCTGTTCTCCTATAGCTCGGTCACACTCTCACGATGTGGGCGGCGCTCGGTATCCGACGCGTGCGCAGATTGTTGTCCCTTTTGCGCACGTAGCACGATCTCCTTCGTACAATGTGGGACGGCCGTAGTAGTCAGGTAACCAGTACCTTGTTATGTATTCCTGGTACACAGCTGGTTTATTTACTAAATTTTTATTTATCTTAATTTAATTTAAATTGGACACAGAGACTGTTAGCACGACCGATCTGAACGGAGTCCACGAGGGAAGGGGGACGAGATAATTGTTCAGAATAACCTTCTTCAATTTCCCAAAACTTTTTTAGGCAATCCTGTAATTCTTGACTAAAATTACAAGTTATATTAAGGGATTTGAGGCTACCTTGCCCTGTAGGGCCACTAACACAACCAACCTAGCTTGGTGTCTTGCAATGCAGGTTTATTTTTACCTTAATTTATGTGATTCGAATTCACAATAGACCAATATACGTCAGCACCCAACAAAATGTCTATTTGAGATGGTTTATAGAAGGTGGGATCAGCTAGCCTAACTTCCTTTGGTATCCTGAGTTGCTGAACGTTGACCTGTATATTAGGTAACATGCCTATAATGTTTGGTACAACAAGATATTCAACTGGAATGTTGCAATTGCTTACGCGCGATTTAATCTGAATATTTACCCTTTCGGAAATATTAGAGACCGAATTATTTATTCCAGAAACATAAGTTGGACGTGATGTGTCACTAATTAAATCAAGTTTTTGTTTCATGGCACTCGACAAGAATGACATCTGACTGCCTGTATCTAACAATGCTCTTGCCTGATAAATTGCACCAGTTTGCCTATTGAGTATATCTACTAGAGCTGTGCCTAACAACACTTGACCGGCCGTAACAGCTGAAAGTGACACCGGTCCGGTAGAGAGTTCGGGAGAATCTGGTGTAGCATTTGTGCCCTTTGGCTCATTCCTATGAACAAGTGAATTATGTTTCTTCTTACAAACACGACACAGTGGCTTTATTTTACACTGGAATGAGTTGTGACCACTCTTGAGGCAATTCTTACATAATTTTAGCCTACTAATTTCAGATAATCTTTCCTCAATGTTCATATTTTTAATTTTGGAACACTCATGTAACTGGTGGGTATCGCTACATACATGACACTTGGTAGGTGCCCCTGGTTTACCAGCAACAAATGTCCTATTAGTTTGTGGCTCCTTGTGGCTACTGGACTTTCGGTCACCTCTATCATTATTAACCATGCGTGCGAAATGCATGGTTTCCAATATGTCTGCACGATTTCTTAGAAACATTGTAAAGTTTTCTAATTTATGATAATCTGGTAATGTCGACCTATGCTCTTCCCACTTTGTATAAGTGACAGTGTCTAACTTGGATGCTGTAATGAAGAGAACTAGTGCGTCCCATCTGTCAGTCAGCTGACCTAGAGTATTCAGCGCTCTCAAATTCTTTGAGATATGGTCGATTAAGTACCTTAATGCTTTGTAGGATTCCTTACTACATTTTTCAACAGTCACTAAAGCTTTAAGATGATTATTGATGAGGATATTCTTATTATCATACCGCTCACACAGTAGTTCCCAGGCTAACTTGTAGTTATTCGAGGTAAACTCTATGGATCTAATTACCCCCTTAGCACTTCCTTCTAAAGCCGATCTTAAATAATGGAATTTATTGATCTCTGGAATTAAATTACTGCAGTTAATAATGGAGTCGAAGGTATCTTTAAATTCCAACCATGTTAAAAGGTTTCCATCAAACTTTAGAAGATGTATGGTAGGCAATTTCACTCCGTTCAATGCATGGGAACAATTACTTTGCTGGTGAGAACAATTGCTTTGTTCTTCGACACTATTGACCCTATTTAATCGTGACGGGGTAGCCTCAATCAAATCTTGAGCTACAGAGACAGCCGAGTAAAATTGACACTCTGTGGCCTCTCTTTCGTCTAATTTCTCATCTACATCGGAACACAATGATTCTATTTCAGACTGCAACTCATCAAAAGTTTTGAATAACTCTTGAAACGTTGCTAGTCTCAATGAAAGCTCTTTAGCCTGTACATTGGTAATATCACTAGACTTCAATTTTTGAATTGTACTTAGATAGTCTATGAATTTAGTTAATCTACCTTTGATAGTGCCACGCCTTTTAATCAATTCTTTACTTTTGACCTTCAGGTCGGCATCTGCATTGGTCATTTTGATATTGATATCTAAACTCTAAACCCTACCAAATGCAATACAATGAACTCAATAAATAAATGTACAGTGAACCTGACAATCTTAAGCGCCGCTCCAGCACGTGGTCCCAGGACACGATTACCGGCGTCACTCGCAGCTGTGATGTAACAGCCGCGCCGAGGGAATCCGCCTTGCTGACTGCGCGGCGAAGCTGAACCGGAACAGTTGCCGTATGGCCGGAACTCTGAAATAGTCAGCCGGATTGCTGATTCACCAAGCAAGCAAATGTGCGTGCAGCTAGTTCACGCGCCTGCGTGAATAGGTTAGAATGGGAAGCAGGCAGGCACCTTGAAAAGAAATGCGTGCAATTCGAGTGCCAGTTTGCTTTAAACAACTTAAATGAGGTTATGTATGCGTAGCGTGGGCGCCGCTTATGATAAATATAATGATCTTACAAGAGTATATGCAGTGCCCATGCAAATAAGTACCTATGGGGTAGGGAAAAAACTGCCCTTTAACACCTAGCACCTCACCCGGCTCACACCCACGTGTAATTTAACCTGGCCGTTTTGCAAATTAAGGCCTCCCCATTGACAAGCAAGCCGCCCGCTGTTCCACAGCGTGAGGACACACAGGAATCGAGAATAAAGCAGGTAAGGAAAAGAAAGGATCAGGGCTTACTCTCCTGGGCTAGACCTTCGGTTGACGTGTAGACTCGCCGTCTTTACCAGGCTCCTTAAGCAGCTCGTCCGTGTCCTTATTCCTTTCGCTCGACCCGGTTACGCAGCCGGACTGGATGGGTGGCGGGCTGCGGCACTTGCTCCTGCACGCGGCGTTGCAAATATGGCGACGATCTTTGACGATTTTAGTAGGTAGTATACGATGTAACGGGTCCTGTCACGGTCGCCACTTGTTCACGCGCTTGCGTGGGATATTATGGGATTCAGATAAATAAAATACTTTTTGAAAATTAACTGATTACTTATTTAGCAAAGATTTACATGTTCTATTATGTCTGTGGACCCGTTACACTCTTATCGTCGACCGTCGCTGGTGGCGCGCAAAAAGCCAGTGTCAGCCCCAGGCCCTCGCCGCTCGCGTCGCCGGCGCGTGCGCCTTCTATCGCCGCATCGGAGCCTCCCCACCGTTGGCTCGCGCAGGGTGGCGTGGTGTAGGCGCGCTGTGATTAGCTCGCGCCGGTGGCGTGCAGTACCGCGCGTCGGCCCGCCGCCCGACTGTGTTGCCAGGCGGCGCAGGCCGGAACATTGGAGCTAAATAACTTTTAACTAGGTAGGTATAACAAAAAAAAAAACCTCGGGGTCAGGAAGCACAGTAATCTTCTTCCGTTTAACCACTGGTGCGGGAGTAGACTTCGCGTCGCTGTCGGAATCAAATTGCTCAGCAAATGGATTTTTCACGGGCAGGTCTTTTTTCTTTAGGGTCTTTTTAGCCCGCTTCGCTGGTTCAGCTTTCTTCTTAGAACCACCGCTGTTACCTGCCGTTGAAGGCTGCTACAAGTCCTCTTCATGCAGCCAAAACGGATTGTTAACGTGGGCCCTGAAAAAATAATTATAATAGTATCAATATTATATCACACCTGTTATTCCTAAAGGATAAAGCAAGCTTATGATTAACATGGTTGGGCATAAATCCAAACTAAAGGTTACTAAAAATTCCTAACTAACAATCTATTACACTAGGAATTGAACCCAGAGCCTCTTTGAACGGTTGTAACCAGTAATTATAACAAAGCATCACTGTTCTACATCCATATTTCACCTATTACCATAAACCGGATACAGGCCAAACTCCGGACTGCTGTTGGAAATTTCCTAACAGAAAACCCGATAACTACACGATTTCGAGATCAAATAATTCAGACCTCATGCTCAACAGCCCCGCTTGCAACCGCTAGACCGATGTATATAAGCGGCCAGCACTAATAATAAAAAATATGTGTATTTTTTATTTTAATGTTAATATGTATTAAAAATTAAATAATAAGCTTGAATAGGCCTTTTTTAAATAAAATAAATAACACTACTTAAGTTTCAGACTACATAATTACAATATACAGGGTGTTAGGGTAAACACCGTTATCCTTGCAACCAGTGGTTTGGTTTCATTTATAGAACGTAAAATCAATGGAAAATTACAATGGAAATTTTTGTCACAATGACGAACACAATGCGAAAGCAATTAACTACGTGCTCTCAAGCATTAAAAAAAGTTAGAAGTAATAACCCAGTCGCGGGAGACCTACATTTATAAACCTTTAAACTTATGTTCATTATGCAAATTCGATGTAAGAAGTTAACGTAAAAAAATTACAATATAATATTGCTCATGGAATTTGGTCCCTATGACATATGCTCTCAAAGCATACTTTTATTAATATTGTATACTAATCTCATTTGTATGAACACTACCGAATGATACCGATTAGGAATTATGTTTACTCATCATTTTCTCCATATTAGCGCTTCAACAAGCAATTCGAGGCGAAAATCGTAAATGGAATGAGGGGTCAAGTAACTCGGTCATTAGCAATAAACATTTATTAAACCAGTTCAATGAGACCTCACACATTTATGGGCAACGAACCGACAGCGACAGAGGATTAAAAATAAAACCAATTTATTTGTATTATAAACAAACAAGTAATTTTATTAAAACAATAGTAACCCAAATATTATATATTTTACAAAGTTCTCATAAATATTTCCCATATTTTCAATATTTAATTATAGGTAATTCGTTTGCAACCATTACTTTTAGCATTTTTGAATATTCTGTATTCCATATATCGATATCCCTTATTTTAACATAAGAACTTATAATGTATTTTTAAGCTTATAATTTTATGATATAAGTGTAGGGTACGGTATAATTATACAGCTACAATCTATTTCTACATACCTACAAATCAGATAATAACATTTAAAAATAATACATAACTTTCCCATACAATTGTAAAAGTTTATGAAATCACACATATTTTTTTAATTTTTATTGTTACTATTTTTTTTGTTTTTAATCTATGTTTTCGTGAATTTTTCCAATTATATTTTTTAAATCTAAGTAAATATCACTACTTGTAATATTTTCTATTACAAATTGCACACATTTATTTGCACTGCACTCACAAGGTTTTTCAGGGTGATTGTCAGCCTCATAAATTTCAATTTTGATTGTCCTTGACCGTGCAGAAAATGTGTTTTGAGCCCTCGTTTTTGTATATGAGTATGCTTTGATCCGCTTGTGCTTTTGCGAGGTGGATGAGGTGTCCCCTTTTCTCTTTAAATTGAGCTTAGCCGATTCGCTCGCAATTGGCTCTTTTGAGGGAATAGGAATAAAATTAAAGAGATCTTCAGAGTCCTGAAACAAAAAAATATAACTATAAGTACATATTTTACGATAAGATAACATAATGATTATAACAATTAATTAAAATTAAAAAAAAAAAGAATACTCACCGACATTTTATTTAGATTTATCTTACAGAAATGCTCTCACGAATTGTTTCAAAGTAAATGGATCTTTAAATTAATTTCAGTCTTATATAAAAACTAGCAACAAGATAATAAATTTCAATTTTATTCAGCATACAAATAGGAAAGGTTTGCTTCCAAGTAAATTCTATGTACTCGGTACATAGAGTTCAAATTGATTTATTGCAGTTTACACGTGGAATCAAATTCATTCCTTGCCCAATTTAGTAACCGGCGCCGCACCGTCGCGGTTACCCGAGATGAAATTCTAAAAAGGAAGTTGCATGTACTTATGCCATCGCTGTTAATGAAATAAATAAAATATATCCTTATCCAAGGGACCGATAACATTAAAGGCAGTTTTACTTATTAGTAGATGGGCCCACTATAAAGTGATGCAGCAGCTTGTTACTTCTGCGGTGGTGGGGCTCATGGACTGGAACCATCAGGATGTACCGCGGACAGAGCATGTTCGGAGCTTTCCATTATGACGTCCCTATGTTTTACTTATGAAAGGAAATCAAATAATGGCGTAGGTATTAAACTAAATAATGGCAAAAAATAAAAACCAGACCGGAACAAATACTTATTTATTCCGTGCGGAAATCGAACCCGCGACACTTTAGTACATTTAGTAGCACGTTTATAAACCTAATATTTACATTGTGATGCAGCGAGACGAGCTCTTTATTAATGCGCCAAACGTATCGTCGAAAATGTGACAAAATATTGGATCGGTTTGAAGATTGGGAGATTTACGTTGATCCTTGGATGCAACATGCATCGCACTACTACATAATGGCCAATGTTATTAAAGGAGGCATGGGTACAAAAAGAAAAGTGTATGCAAAGCGTTACGATTGTCTGCGCAGAGTCCGTTACCTCAGCCAGATGTGGTCGAAAATGGTCATTTGAATCTTATAGATAATTAGTTTTGCGGCTTCTGTAATTGTTGCGCACATTTTTAAATTTGTTGCGCTTATAGTTTTTTAATTATTTCACAAAAACATTTCCTGCTGGGGTAACGTTACCCCAGCCAGACCTTTTTCTTTCTAATGGGAATATTTAAATAAATACTAGCTATAAAATTAGTTGTCTAAATGAAGTAAATGTTGTGCCTTATTTTGTATTTGTTCTTTCTTCGGTTGCGAAGTTATTCGAGATTTTGCTGGGGTAACGTTTTTGGTTTTGCTAGATCTTTGAAACGGTTAAGCGGATTCTTATCATATTTTGTACAAGACTTCTTTGGAATTAGTTTAAATTTGTTCTGCAATAAAAATACCAAAATAATACATATCTTAAAGGTTATTTCATTAAATAGAAAACACTTCAATTGGTCCCAGCACTCTCAATAAGAGGTCTAAAGACTTACTTTAAACATTATTTTGAAGCTTGTAACTGCCTTCAAATGTATGTGATGTTTCATTAGTATCCTGTAAGTATTTAACAAGTTATGATGATAATCAGTTCTTCACGAGCACGGTCATGATGCACGCGGTGTTATTTGGCAACTGATAAGCCTGTATATGGATATATGAACTGAATGTTATGTCAATTATTAGTTGTGTAGTTCAGTTGTATATCAGTAAAATTTCAGCGTAGTACATTGGATAATTAATGAGATAATACGATTATAGTCATTAGGAAGTGAATGACCGTGGTAACCCGACCAAGTTTAAGTGGTTACGAAAAAGCGAAAACGTAGAACATTATGCTATCTTTTGAAATGTTTAGTATAATACACTTTACAATTTCGGTACAGACGCGTACACTGTTAAATACATAATAATATAATAATATCTGTACTATGAAAACATTATTATTATCTTCCAGTTGCACATACTTATCAAAAATCACCGATAACACGTCGTTCGACGGGACGCGGGAGGGGTGGGGTGAAGGGGTAATTCATTGTTTGCATAACGCACCAAACATGCTCCATAATTACATAATTCATCTTGTAGAGTGCGCGTGCGCTTCGGCAGTTCCGTTTCCTGTTTTTGAAAATATTTATCGAGTGCGTGAGAGCTATTATAATAATAAGTGTGGCAAATTACTGTTAATGTGGAGTGCTTCTATTGATGATCATAATTATGGTGCGTGTTGCTTGATGAATTCACGAACAAGGTAAGCTTGCATAATGTAACTACAGAAATAGTAGCAAAATTATTATTAATATGTACATGTTGTTAGGTACCTACTTATCTAAAACTGTATTTTTTTAAGGCTTAAATATTTGAATTTAGGAACTTACTTATTATTTTCTTTTTTTTCGTACTTAGTTATTACCTAGACTGGAATTCTCGACAGTGATGACGACATATTTATCCTTCGATACATAGTACTTATAAAACAAAGTCGCTTCCCGTTGTCTGTCCCTGTTTGCCTGGATCTTTAAAACTACGCAACGGAATCTGAAGCAGTTTTTTTAATAGATATACTGATTCAAGTGGAAGGTTTTTATGTATAGGTACATTGTCAACATATTATGCGGGCGAAGCCATGGGCGGAAGCTAGTTTGTAATAGACTTGAAACTTGATTAATGAAATTCATGACTTGGCGACCGATTTTTATCGTTATCAATGTCGGGAGTCGGGACTACCGCAACAGTAGGTAGGTATTTATTTCCACAAACTCCTTGGACACATAGACTTTAAGAAAGCCATAATTACCTTGTTGCGACACTCGCGTTGATATAAACTCGCAAATAGATGACGTGTCGAGTTTCAAATATGTAGCAAAACTACAATTAAAACCCCATTAAGGATTTAGACAAAAAAATGTACTCTTTCTTTTTATTGTAGGCATAAACAGAATGGCAACATAGCAACAGCCACGGGCCGCGATGATGGACGCGGTGATGGCGACATAATACCTGCGTATGAGTGTGGTGGCGACTATGGCTGCGTCGTGAAGATGTAAAAAATATCGTTTGATGTTCTCTACGTCTGTAACTCAGAAACTCTCAATCTACGGTGAGTACGTACTTATATCTAGCTAGGTATATACTACTACGATTTAGGTAGGTTGACCTGCTGGCCACTGTACAATCTTTATTACCTGTCGAAATTACTATGGATCAGGACTTAAATAGATTTTTCTACATTATAGTAAGTAGATTATTACAAATGTAAAGTGTACGTAAATAAAAATGCTCTAAATACGCGCGCTATTACAGTCCCCAACACGTAACTTGGCAAAAGTTGTTAGATGCGCAGAAGTCGTTTTTATTAGGTAGCGCCAATCTCTGACTAGTATATAGTTATCTGTGGCGCCGGTCTGAGCGCGCGATTGGTGTGTCACTCGGACTTTTGCCCCCCGCACCCCGTATACGTCTCGGGCGTATACAAAATTTTACCTTTTGTTATTATGAGTTTTTGTTACGAGCTGTTATAATAGTGTTACTTAAATATATTTTTTAGGTGAAATTTTTAATTTGGTACCAGGAAAAGCAGTTTTGTTAGCTGATAGTGACGACGACACCATATAATTTTAACCCCCGACGCAAAAAGAGGGGTATTATAAGTTTCTTGATAATGTACTTATTCTTTTTTGTCTTTTTTTATGCGTATATTATAATAAGGTATAACTCCTAATGAACTTAACGAATTCTCTCCTTTTCTTAACTTTCTCCTAAACAAACATGTTGAAACGAGACCCGATGACGTCATCGGTTTGTCGGTGGGGAATTTAATAATAATTTTTTTTCGGTCATCATGTGATCGGATATTATGTATGTAATGCTTTGACGGCTAAACCGCTGAACCGATTTTGATAAAATTTGGCATGGAGATAGTTTCAAACCCAGGAGAGAACAGAGGATAGCTTTTATCCCGGCATCTTGAAGGGTTCCCACGGGAGCGCGATATAACGAATTTAATGCATATTATTATCATACATAGAACCATGCATTTTATTATATACCCTATTTAGTAGTTAATAGGCTTTTATTGTGTACAATATTGTTTTGAATCTTTGATGTTTTTCCTCTATTTTCATATTACAATTCGACAGCCCTTTAGCTCTAAATAACACTTTATGTTATATTTACAGTTATTTTTTTGTTTTGTTATAGATATTCTGATGACCGACCAATCTTCTCATCGACCAATATTTGCGGACCTCAATTATTTAATTTCTTAGCGCGTTATCCACAGTGATTACGCTCGTGCACTCAATCAAGAATTAACTTAACAAAATGGCAGGTAGAAAAAGCGCTATACCATTGCAAGATCAAAAACGCATTATTTCTAAATATGTATATATATTTAATAAGTCGTGTCCTTCTATTACTCATGATGTATATGAACGTATACAGAATGAATTGCATGAAATATTTCAACATAAGATGTCTAAAATGGCCATACAAATGTCAGTGAGACGTAATAAATTTTATTTTTTCCATGATAGTGTCACAGATGTACGGGTTGATGACGTAACAGATAATACGAACAAAAGAAACTACTTTGACAGTAACGGTGATTTTGAAAATATTGATGATAGCAACAGTAATTCTGATTTCAAAGTAAAGTTTCTAATGGATATTCACGAATTTAAACGTATTGCACCTAAAAACCACACGTTGTTACAGAATAGTTGGACTAATGAGCTGCAAGATCAAATATGGAAAAAGACAGATCTTAATTGTACGTTTGCTTTTAAAAATAATTACGTACCTACGAACTTTCTGTTTGACTCTATTAAATGCAATGGAAAATGTACTCAGTGTGGCGCAGTTATTATTGTTGACATATCTCCTAAAACTGAAAATTTTTTAGAGGTAATTTGTCAAATAAATAATTACAAGAAAAACCATGTCCACGATTTGAATGTTAAAAATAAACTTACATCGACACGAAAACAAAAAATTGCTGTACAATTAAAGTATGAAAAGGCGCTTAAAGTCAGAACTTTGCTGGCTGATGAACTCATGAAAATAGATAATCCAAAAGAACCTCCAACGCTACCTAAATTAGGTAATTTAAGAAAAATACGACATGATGTTAAAAGGGCCCTTCAATTTGATAAAAACACAATATTATCCATCTATGCAATGTCTCAAAGTTCCCCATTCGATACATTTATACGGAAATTTTCTCTTGTCCCTTTTTTTATTTACTTATGGACAAATGAACAAAGTAAATATTTTGATGACGTTTTAAAAAATACACACACTGTTTTGTCCATCGACGCAACTGGTTCAATTTTTCAACCGATAGCGCCTCCAGGAGTAAGTCTTAAAGACGCTAAACATACTTTTCTATATGCTGTAATGGCATATACTACCAGTACTAGTATTCCTTTATGTTATATGGTATCACAGTCACACACAATTGAAGCTATAGCTACTTGGTTAAGTACATGGGCAGTAAATCGATCTTTACCCAAAGAAATAGTATGTGACGATTCGTCTGCACTACTAGGAGCTATATGTCGTACTTTTCTTCATACCGATACAAATGGTTATTTATCGCAGTGTTTTTCGCTTTTAGAAGGGCTAGATGTTTGTGTGCCGGTTTGTTACATTCGGTTAGACAAATCGCATTTTTTTTAAAAACTGCCTAAACAAAGTAGTTTTGACAAAGCATCAGAAAAATGC
The DNA here is from genome assembly GCA_947363905.1 of Lithophane semibrunnea. NCBI lineage: Eukaryota > Metazoa > Arthropoda > Insecta > Lepidoptera > Noctuidae > Lithophane > Lithophane semibrunnea. The sequence goes on along the minus strand of OX376191.1, from coordinate 4,454,820 downwards.
AAATATTTTTATATTAACTGTATAAAGAAAATTCATACACTACATTGCTATAAGGAAATCAAATCTGTTATCAATGATATAGTAACAGTATCATTACACAAATATGTTAGTCCTGGTTTAGATGGTCAGCTATGTGGTAAATATGAGCAAGCTCTACAGCGTTTGACTGATTATAAGGATGATACTAATGTGATTGGTGTCGATAACGATGATCAAACAGATAAAAAATTTCTAGATGAAAATGACGAGGTAACTATGAATACTGGTACTGTTTGTCCTCTTATCAATTATTACAACAAAATAATGGAAACGGAAAAGTTATATTTGCTATTACTTGACCCAAAGCATGAACAAATAAATGAGTATTATTTGCCGTCTATAAACGATACTTTAAAAAGGCTGTTGCGAAAATTACCTATGTGGGGTAATGTTATGACCAAATATTTTGTCAATGCAAAAGAAGTAGCTAGTAGTTCAAATAATGAAAATCATTTTAAGGACCTAAAGACCATATATTATAATACCAAAGATGAGCGAATTCGACTTGATGAGTTCATAGTACAACACTATAGTTTTATAAATGGGTCTGTCAAATTAAACATTTCTGAAAATTTAGTAAAAACAAAATTAAATAAAGACATTTTACAAAAACGAAAAATTACTAATAATTTTGACTTTACACATGAAACAAAAAGTAAAATTGTAGTTTTACAAAATGCGCGTATGCCGCAGACATCTACATATAACTTAGAAAATTCAAATGTTCAAAACTTACTAGTAAATAGAAATACAGCAGTTCATACACGAAACGTGAAGTACAATGAGGACTTTGAATTAGAGTCTATATTTCAGGACGAACCTGTTGAAGTAGAAAACTGGCGAGGTCTTGCTGTTTCTCGCAAAAAAACAAACGTTAGCATAAAACCTATATATATATTACAAAATGGCAACATAGCCATATCTAGAAATAAAAGTATAATTCTCACTAATACTTGTGCATTTGACGCAATCTCGCAAGCATTAGCCATAGCCTACAAAGAAAGAAATACATTCAGACAGGAGATCAATAACAGTAAAAGAATGCAAAAGGACGCTTTTACGACGTTTATCGCAAATCTTGCTACTGCAAAGAACTTCAGCCAAAAACTCTACAACCAAAGAGATGTACTTTTAAGTAATATTTTTTGTGCTAATTTTGAAACAAATAACGAAACTACGTCCAATGTTATAAATTGCGCATGTAATATTACAAAAATATTAGAAGAAATTTGTATTTCATACTTTTCCGCTACTAGAAAAAGAATTTGCTCAAACGCAAATTGCACTAGCCACAAAAACAAAGAGTCATTTGAATGCAAATACTTGCCATTGAATATAGATCTCATAAAACAAAAAGGTATTACAAATTTACAAGAGTCTGTAGAAGCAGGAATGAAAAACGATTTCTCACCACTTTGTGTTTCTTGCAGAATAGGCACAGTTTCATTTAATTATCATTTGAACCATTTAATAATATTTGAGCTTCATGATATTAATATACAGCTAAATGATATCCCAATTAATATTGAAATTAATAATAGATTATATGTGATCTTGGCAGTCATTGAATTTCATCCACCTCTCAGCTTTGAAGGAGTTGGCCACTACAAAGCTCATTGCTATCGAACACAAACTAGAACTTTTCAATGTTATGACGATATGTATAGCAAAATTCAGAAGAGTCAGATTAATTTAATGCCTCACGCGATTATTTATACATTACAATCTGATAATATCTCATTATAATATCTAATTTATCTAAAATACAAAACTATTTTATAGATCTTGTATTGTCACTTGACGTGTATTTACTTTAAAATTGTGAATTTTAATGTTAGTCACATTTTTTTATAGATGTGATAATAATAATAATAAAAAAATCGTCTCCAATCTTATGCAGTCGGAAGCAATGTGTTTTTTATTAAATTAAACATGACGAACACATACTTCACACTTTTTAGTATAGAACCTAAATCATGACCATTTGATCGACTGACGTAAGAATCAACAAAATCTGCCTACGCTTATGGTAGAGCGGCAACTAGATCTCTGTTTATGACAACTTTTGTGTCACAAAGTTATTTACGTATTTGGATACTCATTTTACGTGATGATCTGTGATTTTTTATACAAAATCCAACAAACTTAGAATTTACCTTTACACGTTGACTTTTTGAGATTGTAATTAGTTAAAAGTAATACTTACATAATTATTTGACTGCAGTTTAATATTACTTAATTTTATTATTTTTGATCTGTGATTTTTAAATAGTTTAAGTTCATTTTATGTATATAAACGTAGGGAAAAAAAATGTGATATTTGAAATGAGACAACAAAACAGTAGGACTAACTGTGAGCATTTCACTACATTGTGATGTCATTTAGTATTACCATTGATCTGTGATTTTAATTGATATAAGTGGGTATTAGTAGTCATACGTAAGTTTAGTGTTAACTGAAAAAAAACATTGTATAATTATTTATTGTCTGTGATCATTACACATTCCAATATTGCGTATACCTATTTAAATAAAAACTGTAACTGTGTACTGTGTTTACTGAAATCTATCATTTAAAAAAAAAGTAATAGAAAATTCAAAAAAGCAAAATTACTATCTGCAATTTTAATCTGTGATTGTTTTTAAGTATAAGTTTATTAATACTTTAAAAGTTCAATTGAAATGATTATTTTACCTGTTAATAAAAAATCTTTAATAAACATGTAGTTTTTTTTAACACTTGTGTAAATGTCTGTACTAAATTTGTAACACTATCCTACATATTTTAGAAGGTAGCATAATGTTCTGCGTTTTCGCTTTTTCGTAACCACCTAAATTTGGTCGGGTTACCACGGTCATTCACTTCCTAATGACTATAATCGTATTATCTCATTAATTATCCAATGTACTACGCTGAAATTTTACTGATATACAACTGAACTACACAACTAATAATTGACATAACATTCAGTTCATATATCCATATACAGGCTTATCAGTTGCCAAATAACACCGCGTGCATCATGACCGTGCTCGTGAAGAACTGATTATCATCATAACTTGTTAAATACTTACAGGATACTAATGAAACATCACATACATTTGAAGGCAGTTACAAGCTTCAAAATAATGTTTAAAGTAAGTCTTTAGACCTCTTATTGAGAGTGCTGGGACCAATTGAAGTGTTTTCTATTTAATGAAATAACCTTTAAGATATGTATTATTTTGGTATTTTTATTGCAGAACAAATTTAAACTAATTCCAAAGAAGTCTTGTACAAAATATGATAAGAATCCGCTTAACCGTTTCAAAGATCTAGCAAAACCAAAAACGTTACCCCAGCAAAATCTCGAATAACTTCGCAACCGAAGAAAGAACAAATACAAAATAAGGCACAACATTTACTTCATTTAGACAACTAATTTTATAGCTAGTATTTATTTAAATATTCCCATTAGAAAGAAAAAGGTCTGGCTGGGGTAACGTTACCCCAGCAGGAAATGTTTTTGTGAAATAATTAAAAAACTATAAGCGCAACAAATTTAAAAATGTGCGCAACAATTACAGAAGCCGCAAAACTAATTATCTATAAGATTCAAATGACCATTTTCGACCACATCTGGCTGAGGTAACGGACTCGTCTGCGCATCTCTTCGCATATGTTACAAGTAAACAGATGAACAACAGGTAACTACGTCACCGCGCTCTAGCCGCTAGCGGATCGGATTCCCGATGCCTGACAATTACGAATCGACCGATACGTACACGCCTTTTGTGATTGAATACGATATGCACTTAGCAGAACCCCCAATTATACCCTACTGAGAAAAGAGTTTAAGAATCGTTCACCCACATTTATAAGCTCGTACCAATAATAAAGTGTCTTTAATTAAATAACTTGATAATCGTATTTAATCGAATAACTTTCTATTAATCATTAATCAGGCCTGTATAATCATTATACTATATCTTTGAATTAACCTAAGACTAATGTGTATTCATAAACTATGTCTTAAGACGTATGTGTATTTTAAATGTAATTTTGTTTAATGAAATATATTTTTTATACGATGCATCAATTTTCTTTTCAGTGGAATCACCCTCTACTGGTGGTGAACCAGTAGAGGGTCATATTTATTGTGATAAATGTAAAATTGAGATACCGAAACATGAATATAGATATAATAAACGAACTAATATCCATAAATCGAATTGTTTGATAAAGTCAAAGTTTGAGCATATTGATATAATAGCTACAGCATTTAAAAACAGAATAATAACATATCGCTTAAACCCATCGATACGAGACGAGTACCTACTATGGGAGGCGTTCTTGGATAGTAAGCGAGACGATATTTATAAACTAATTGAGTTATCATTATTAAAACACAAATGTATTAAAGTTAACTTTGAGCTGTTTCCTTACTTTGTTTTACCTAAATCAGGTGAGCAGCAGCTGAAGTCATTTAATACAAAATACGAAGTTATTTAGAAAAGTACTGATTTGAACGATATTTACTTAAATTTAAGAAAGACTTTTAAGATGAAATTAACTGAATTTGAGCATTGCGAATCTGGATGGTCATTCACGTCACTAAGTCATTTAGAAATAAATATAAATAAGTATTCTCCCATGAGAGGTGGTTCTTACATAGAACTACCATCTGTTATTAAAAATACAAAGAGCTGTATAAATATTAATAATAACGATGAATATTGTTTTTTATGGAGCATCTTAGCAGCATTATTTCCTGCTAAAAATAATGTCTGTAGGCCAAGCTCATACCCAAATTTTAGTACGATATTTAATATGAAAGGGATGACATTCTCACCATCCGTTAAAGACATCAGGTTGTTTGAAAAGAATAACAGTGATTTAAGTATTAATATTTATGGATTGGATGAACATTACACTGTAACTGGGCCTTTTTATGTGAAGAACTAGAACTAGAACCCGTAATCACATCACAACAAAAGTTCTATATTGGTGACCCCGACGTGATTTGATACCCGACGTGATTTGATACCCGACGTGATTTAAAAAATACGGTTCCATACTGTACTATAACCCGCGAGTGCAATTGCGTTAATACAGACTTAGACTCTCTTTAGTGTTTACTGTGAAGTATTTTACGAAATTCCGAGTTGACCAACCCTAACACTGCTGCTGGCGCCGCACCTGAAAACGTCTACGCACCTCAGCAAGCTGCTCCGAGTTACATCGTAGACCAGCACCAGCCGCCAGAGACGGGGGCAATCACCATCAACTCCCGCATCGCCGACTTCTGGTCAGCGCGCCCGCGACTATGGTTCCACCAGTTTGAGGCCATAATCGGTGCACAAAAAGCAGGTGACTTACAAAAATACCAATTAGTTATAGCTAAGTTAGGTCGAGACGAATTGGGTCAAATTAGCGACATTCTCGAGAACCCGCCTGAGCACAATAAATATGAAACTTTAAAAGTCACGTTAATTTCGGTATATGAAGAGTCTGAGTCCAAACAGCTACACACGTTGCTTACGAAAGTCGAGTTAGGGGATCAACGACCCACTCAACTCTTACGTAAAATGCGCGAGCTCGGAAGGAACAAAATTCCCGGGACACTATCAAAATTTTGTGGTTAGATCGCCTGCCTCAAACAGTCCGCGCAGTAGTCACTGTCTGCGATGTTACATTAGACAATGTCGCAGCTATAGTTGATAAAATAATGGAAACTTCACGGCTATCCGAAGTCTGTACACTAAATCCTGTCGCTATCTCCAAACAACCAATGGACCAACAATTTATTAAATTGCATCAAGAAATTGCCGCGTTAAACACTAAAATTAATGATTTGCAAATCACGCGTCAAAGTAATAATAGGAGTCGTGGCAATTATCAGACGCGATCGCGGTCACGATCACGCTCTCGGTATTTTGATAATCAAAATAAATACAGGCGTCAAACAGCGCAACCGGGAGACAAAGATTTCAAGTGTTTCTACCACTATATTTATGGAGATAACGCCAAGAAATGCGGCGACCAACAATGCGTCAAAAAAGCGTTAAACTAAAACCGACACCTGCTGTGGCGAGCGTAGGTGGCGAAGGAACTCATCGCTTGAGCGTCACCGACTGGAAAAGTGGTACGCATTTTCTCATAGACACCGGCGCTGATATTTCAGTTATTGCCTACAAAAACGCGAATCGTCAACCAGCTGATTTTACGTTATTTGCTGCCAATGGTACAACAATCAAAACATATGGGTCTCAGAAAATGACTTTAGATCTTGGCTTACGTCGAGCTTTTACCTGGGAATTTGTCCTGGCCGATGTACAGCGGTCTATTATAGGGGCAGATTTCCTAGCCAAACATCAATTGCTTGTGGATCTTCACTCAAAAAAGTTAATCGACAAAGTCACTCTGCTCTCTAGGAACGCTAACGTAGAAGATGCCTCAAATATTCCTACTATTAAGGTCATCGACTCGGATAATTAATATCACCGCATTTTAACAGAGTTTCCAGACATCACTTTGAGTGAGTGTTACAAGGATCCACCCAAACACAATGTCATGCATCATATTTGTACCCGTGGCCCACCCGTTTACGAAAAAGTACGTCCACTTAACGCTGCAAAATACAAAGCGGCAAAGGATGAATTCCAACGCATGGTAGAACTAGGAATATGCAGGCCGTCAGCCAGCCCATGGGCAAACGCTTTACACGTCGTTCAAAAGAAAAACGGTGAATTACGCCCGTGCGGAGATTATCGTCGTTTAAACGCAATCACCGAGCCCAATCGCTACCCGATTCCTCGTTTAACGGATTTCACATACATCCTCAAAAATAAAAAGGTACTATCTAAAATTGATATTCGACGTGCTTACCATAACATAAGTGTTGCACCTGAGGACATACCGAAAACCGCAATAATAACTCCATTTGGTCTGTTCGAGTTTACAAAAATGAGCTTCGGTCTGCGAAACGCTGCGCAAACGTTTCAAAGATTTATCAATGAAGTTTTGAAAAATACTCGCAATACATTCTGTTACCTAGACGATATACTTATCGCATCAGAATCAGAAGAGTGTCACATTCACGATCTCAAAGAGGTGTTCAAGCGACTTAATGAATTTGGCGTCACAATCAATACGTCTAAATGCGAATTCGGAAAATCCGAACTTATATTTCTCGGTTACCGCGTTAGCTGTGATGGCATACGGCCGGACGAAGAAAAGGTCAAGTCAATCATAAACTATCCGCAACCCGAAACCATCGAGGAACTGAGGCGCTTCCTCGGTCTTATAATTTTTTACCGAATGAGCATTCCTAAAGCAGCCAACACTCAAACTATTTTAGATAAATATTTGCACAATGCTAAGAAAAGAGACAAAACAAAAATCGCTTGAACCGAAGAAGCAATCAACGCATTTAATCAGTGCAAACATCATGTAAGTGATGCCGTCACCCTCGTGCATCCAGACCCGTCATCGAAACTAATCTTAATGACCGACGCAGCGAATACCTACGTCGGCGCACCACTCCATCAACTAGTCAACAAACGGTTAGAACCACTAGGATTTTATTCAAAAAAACTAAGTAGCGCCCAAACAAAATACAGTACCTACGACAGGGAATTATTAGCTATTTACATGGCAATAAAACACTTTCGGTATATGATTGAAGGGCGTGATCTCACGGTGTTAACCGATCACAAACCGTTAATATTCGCATTATCGAAGAAAGAATCTAAATCAGATCCACCAAGACGTCTTCGTCAATTGGATTTTATTTCTCAGTTTTGCAACAAAATTGAGTACGTTCAAGGCGAGCTCAATAACGCCGCAGACGCTCTTTCAAGAATAGAAGAGATTTATGTACATGATATTTTCGATTATGAACAATTATATAAAAGCCAAATCGAAGATACGCAATTAACCATGTTAAAACAAAAACCTAATCTGGAATTTAAATTGTTCCGCATGCCATATTCAAATCATGAGCTTACATTCGAAACATCAACTTCAACAGCACGACTTTATTTACCGTCGGAATTTCGAGAAAAAGCGATTTCAAGTGTCCATGCACTTAACCACCCTGGGGTAGCCGTTACGCGTCGCCTTATCGCGCAGCGCTATTTTTGGCCTAACATGAATACTGACGTAGCAAACTTTGTAAGAAGTTGCATACAATGCCAGAAATGTAAAGTGCAAAGACATACAATTACACCTCTAGGAGAGTTCGAAAGGTCAGACCGTTTCGAGCATGTTCATATAGATATTATTGGACCATTACCACCTTCCGATGGATATACATACTGTGTCACAATGATTGATCGTCATACAAAATGGCCCGAAGTCGTTCCTGTAAAGGATATAAGCGCTGAAACCGTCGCGAAAGCTCTGCTCGAGCATTGGATTGCACGTTTTGGTTGCCCTGCAAGAATAACTTCGGATCAAGGTCGTCAATTCGAATCCAACCTTTTCACACAGCTGACCAAACTACTTGGAATAGAAAAGATTAGGACAACAGCGTACAATCCAAAAGCGAATGGACACGTCGAAAGGATGCACCGAACGCTAAAAGCTTCCATCATGGCACGTTGCGATGGTAACAGTCAATGGGCACAACAATTACCTATCGTGTTGTTAGGAATGCGCAATACAATTTAAGAAGACTCAAGATACAGCCCCGCTCAAATGACCTACGGTAAATCTATGTGTCTACCGGGAGATTTTTTTGTTCCCACCGAAGCAAACATCAACAACACCGATTATACCTGCAAACTCATGGAAACACTAGCAAACCTTCAACCGACCACAAGAAAACAAGCGGATAACAGAAACATTTTCGTACATAAAGATTTATCAAGATCGGACTACGTTTTCGTTAAAAACGAAGTAAAACGCTCGTTAACACCGCCGTACGAAGGTCCCTATAAAATCGTCAAACGAAGCAATAAGCATTATGTCGTTCAAGTAGGTTCTCGAAAAGTCACTATTTCTCTCGATCGTCTCAAACCGGCTTATGTTACAACTTTTGTTTCGCCTGAAACCACAACCATAACACCGGTTGGGACCCAAACGACCCCACTTGACAAAACTGAGCCATTTGTCACAACAAGATCGGGTCGCGTCGTAAAAAAGACTGTGAGATATGACATTTAAAACATTTTTTTATCGCCAGACCCAAAGTAATAAATACATCAATGTGAAATTTAAAGTGCAGTGAAGTGTGTTTTAAAATAGACCAACTTAACAAGCAATTATGGAGCGTTCTTACACTAATATGTCAACTTATAACGTATTTATTCATACTTATACCACTTGTAGAAATGTTTAAGTTAACTCATAAGTTTAAAACTTTTTGTAACCAAATTTACGACGAATGTATTTTAATTTTTTTACCAAAATGTGTCTTTAGTTTAAGCATTCAAAAGTGTGGTTTTGTTTTTATATACATTTTAAATGCCTCTTGTTAGCGTAAGGTCTTATTGTATAATTTAAAAGTTAAGTATACGTAGTTAAACACTTTTACACCGCATGTTTATATTAAGCAGGTATTTGCAATGTTTTTACAATTATTTTTGAACCTTACTCATTGTTATTTTGATAGTAATTATTTTTGTTTTATCAAAGGGGGGAGGACATGTAGTGGTATGTAACCCACACATGCAGACGAACTTGTAAACTCAAGTGCCTGTGACGTCACACGACTCACTTCGAACTCAGGGTTCAGTATTCGGTCACTAGCCGTCAACAAAGTAGGAAACGTTCACTAACCACGAATCGCATCACTTGTGCGTCAAATTATAATTATCATAATCTTACTTATTGTACCGTGTTTAGTTATAGTACCTTTATTAAACTCATTGTGAACTAACCAATGAACATTTAATTTAATTACACTATAGAACCCGTAATCACATCACAACAAAAGTTCTATACTAGTGAATCGAAATTCAACTTTCATGCCTGTTCTAAAATTTTAACATTATTACCAGATAAAAACAGCACATTACAGTTTAACAATTTTGAGAGACAACAAAAAATCAACTTTGTTATATACGCGGATTTTGAAAGTCTATTAAGCAATTGTAATGAAGAAAATACTAATCAAAATACTATAAAAAATAAATTGCACCAGCCTTCATGTTTTGCATATTACGTGTACTTATCAAAGAGCAGACTGTGTACAAGTGTTTGTTAAGAAATTAATTGAAGAAACAAAATCAATACATGAGATTTTGGTGACTGAAAAGGTTATGAAACCAATGACTCCAGAACAAATGAATAATTATCGTAATGCAAGTACATGTCATATTTGTAAAAAAATATTATTTGATGACAAAGTGCACGATCATAATCATATTACATCAGAATATAGAGGTGCAGCTCATTCAAACTGTAATTTAATTTATAAAGTCTGTCCATTCATACCTGTCATATTTCATAATTTATCTGGCTATGATTGCCATATTTTTATCAAGGAATTGTAAAAATATGATGGTGAATTAAAAATAATTCCAAAAACAAAAGAAAAATATTTATTTATTTTATTTATTTATTTATTTAACCATTTATGCACACACATATAAATACAGAAAAGAAGAAAGGAACAGAAAAATTCGTACAAAGGCAATGCTTATTTCTAAAGAAATCTCTTCCAGCATACCTGCGATAGGAAAGTAGATAAAAGAGATGTAGACAACGTGTGTAAGAGTAGAAGAGAAACAGAATACAAAAATCAAAAACAATTCAAAAATTAAATATAAACATACATTATGAGAATATACTTACATACATACTTCTAAAATAAATATCACTTAAAAATATACAATTACAATGTAATTTAAAATAACTATGCAACTATGACGAAATGGATAGGTAGTGTTGTTTCACTCTTCTTTTAAATACTGCAACAGTTTGGCAGTCCCTAATGTCAGGCGGAAGTGAATTCCACAACCGAACCGCGTGCAAAGTGAAGGAGTAGGAGTAAAAGTCAGTCGAGTGGGAAGGGGATTTAAGGAGGTGTCTAAGGAAAAGCAAAAGGACGGGCGTAGGAAAAGCGTTCCCGCAAATAGGATGGGGTTTTAGGGCTGTGAAGGACGTTAAAAAGCAAACACAATATCCGAGAGTTCCTGCGAAGTCGAATAGGGAGCCACTTGAGCATTTTGCGAAAGTTAGAAACGTGATCATACTTTTTAAGATTAAAAACAAAACGAATACAGATATTTTGCAAACGCTCAAGTTTATTTAAAAGCTCCTCTGTGGCATCCAAATAACAGGAATCAGCGTAGTCTATGATGGGCTGTATGAGAGTTTGAGCAAGAGAGATTTTGGTGTTCAGGGGCAAGAAGCTCTGAAGGCATTTCAACGAATGATACGTGTAGTGCACTTTGCGACTGACTTGAGCGACATGGGCAGTCCACGATAAGTAAGAGTCCATGGTCACCCCCAGGTTTTTAACCGTAGTGGCGTATTTTATCTGAACTCCATTCAAACAGAGCGGAGACAGCGAGGCAACATCGAGCCTAGTCCGCATATACTTGCCGCCGATAATTATGGCCTGGGATTTCTTAGGGTTGATTTGCAGTCCAAAGGACCGCGACCACTCGCTAATAGAATCCAGGTCTCTGTTCATGGCAGACACGGCGGCTTCCGCATCCTGCCTTAGGAAATTATTATAAAGCTGCAAATCGTCGGCATAGAGATGAAAGTGAGAAGAGATTACTCTGGTGACAGAGTTAATGAAAATAGAAAAGAGAAGAGGAGAGAAAACGCCACCCTGAGGCACACCCGCGGTAAGAGAGCACCAGTCAGAAGAAGACTCAGCGAGACGAACCCGCTGCGAGCGGCCTTTAAGATAGGAGTCGAACCAACTAATAGTAGAAGAAGAGAAATTGATAGATTTCAGGATCCCTAGAAGGATGTCGAAATCGACAGAATTAAAGGCACTGCTAAAGTCCAGAAGTACGAGTAAGGTGAGAGATTTGTGGTCCATAGCCCAGCGGATATCATCAGTAACCTTTAAAAGAGCCGTCACTGTGCTATGGCCAGGTCGAAAACCTGATTGAAAAGGACTAAGAAGGTCATTTGAAGAGAGAAAGGCAGAAAGTTGGTAATGAACAATGTGTTCAAGAACTTTCGAGAGATAAGGGAGGATGGAAATGGGTCGATAATCGGTCGGTGAGACCGGGTTAGGAGTTTTGGGTAAGGGGATGATATGGGCTTGTTTCCAGGCCTCAGGAACAGTACAAGAAAACAAGGAGAAATTAAAAATGTGGGTCAGTATGGGAAGTAATGTAGGGAGGATAGGAGAAATCATTCTTGAGCAAAGGTTATCATTACCAACTGCAGAGGAGGAGATAGCAGAAATAGATTTTTTGACCTCACTTTCACTTACAGGACTTAGCTCGAAAGAAGGACACTGCGGCACTGGAAAACAAGAAAGTTTATTTAGAGTTGCTGATTTGACGTGTGCATCCAACGTAACAGGGGGATGTGAGAAATGTTTGTTAAGAGCACACACGTCAGTGTCATTACTGGCAGCAACTGGAGACTTACCAATGCCGACAGTTTTTAGAAACTTCCAGACTTCTGAAGAGTTATGGTTGTCGAGAGAATTATGGAAGTAGCGTCTCTTTGCATCTCTACACATACGACTGCAGCGATTACGCAGCACCTTGAACGCATTCAAGTTGCGCTCGGAAGGACAACGTTTTAACCTCCTTTTGGCTCTGTCCCTACATGCCATCAAATCTTTAATGGCAGGGGTAAGCCAGGGGGCCGGAACATATTTGACTTTGACTCGACGGACAGGGGCATGACGATCATATAAGCTGAGTATTGTGTCGTTGAAAAAGTGAACCATATCGTTTATACATGAACTCTCCAAGACGTTCGTCCAGTCGATACTGCTAGCATCGCGCAGCAATGTCTCCAGGTCAATGCCCTTGTAGTTCCTAAGGAAAATATATTGCGGCTTACGCTAAGGAGGACGAAGCCTGTAGGACATAAAGACAAAATCGTGGTATGAAAAACAGGCAGTGAGCTGTCCGTGTACAGATACATTATTAGAGTTAGAGACAATCATCAGGTCCAAAAGAGAAGGGGTACAGTTAGGGAAATGATGAGTAGCAGAAAGAGGCAGAATACTTAGGTTAAAAGAAGATAAGAGAGATTGAAGTTTGTGAGTACGATTGTCATTTTTAAGAAGGCAAGTATTAAAATCGCCCATCAAGACTACGTGGTCATAAGCGGGACAGAAATCATTTAACAGGGAATCAAAAGACTCAAAGTAATCGATGGTGAGGTTAGGGCTGTACATCACTCCAAGAAGCATTTTAACGTGGTGCAAGGAAATTTCTAGAAATAGATGCTCCGCTGACCCCGAGTAAGAAGATGGTGATGTGCTGATAATCTTGTAGGGGATATCAGTACGCAAATAAATGGCAACACCACCACCACCCTTCCCAGTTCTATCATTACGGATAAGGACAAAGCCAGGAAGGGCAAAGTGAACGGATAAGAGAGAGGGTTTGAGAAAGGACTCAGAGATCAGCAAAGCATCAATATGAGCACTGTTAATGGAAGCCAGAAGATCAGAGTATGGCATGGAACACTCTGGGCATTGATGTGGGCTATGTTGAGATTGTTGGGGAGGTGGGAAAGTAAAGAGGAAATGTGATCGCCGAGAGTGAGAGGAGAGGAAGAACCGCTCGCTGCACTAAGGAAACTGCTAGAAGAGGAAGAATAGGAGAAAAAATCATCATTAAGGTCCGCATTGATCATAGTTTGAAAAAAATAATAAAATATATATATATAAAAATAAAAATAAAAATAAATACCAACTAAAAAATAATAATCAAATACTTAAAAAGAAAAATACTAAAACTACTAAACTACTTAAAAATACTACTATTAGTAACGCTCAACTAATAAAAGCACCTAATCGCTGAAGTTGGTAAACAATTTCAAACTAAGTAGGTACAACAGCAATACGAAAGTGAAGGTAAAACCAATAAAGAAGACATCATAATTTTTAAACTAGAAAGACAAAACCGCAACAAAAAAATAAAAAAAACAATACAAACAGTGAAACGAAACGTAACGTCGCAAGTGACACTGACAGATACGTCAAGTCTCATCTCATGATTTTAATCAGAAAATTATTTGCATCTACCGGCAAGAAAAGTTGTGAGTTTGAAGAAAAAGTACGGAAAATAAATGCACTGGGTAGATTAATAAAAGGATAAACTAATTTTGCTGTGTACCTACAGACATAACACAAATGTATCACAAAGCGGTCAGTGTAAAACAAGCAGGGAGATATCGACATAGATAAACTTAGCGACGAGCCTTCCTCACAATCTTTCGTTTGGGGGTTGCTGTTACAGGCGATGTAGATGCAACGGCTGACGAGGTAGAAGCGGCAGGCACGGGATCATAGGGAGCGGCAGCACTAACGGGAGCGGGGAAAAGCGCGATTAGCGCTTCAAGCTCACCCATGGTCGCTATCTTCCGGCGTAACTTATCAGGCGTCAAGACAATAACCTTTCCCTCAGCAGACCAGCAGCTATTGATGCTAAAGTGTTTGCGAGCAGCAATATATACCTGGTGGCGCGTCTTTGTGAGAAATTCCGAAATGGTGATGCCGCTGCCCTTGAGTGTAGTTTTACCATCCCAGACTAACCGACGATGCTCCAATTCCTTAAAACGCTCTAACACAGGTCTGGTTTTACCCTGGGGGGCTCCAAGTCTGTGGCATATTTCTAAATGATCCAATTGAATGTCTTCAATCATCAGTTGCTTGGATATAATAAGTCGAATCGAGTCGCACAGCTTTTCATTTGGTTTCTCAGGAATACCGTAAAACAGCAAGATTTTTCTTCGCATCGCTGTCTCATGAGTGTCCAGACTCAACGACAGGAGTTCAATCTGAGTTTTGAAGTGAGTGAACGTTTTTTTATCCATTACAAAAATCATTAAAACTGAATGTAATAAACCTTTGCAAATTAAATTCGAATTAATACGAAGGAAAGGTATATATCTGTTCCTTGTTGATACGGTTTAGTTTTGTTTGTAAGGACGTAGATTAATTTAAAGAGGTGTTGCTTCTTATGGGTTTATTTCGATACTAATTAGCTACTCGTTCATACTTATTTCATAGGATCGTTTCTCACACACACATAGTTATAAGTACACACATGCATACAGTATGGTTCGAACATGCCGCCCACCAAGGGCTTATAAAGACCTTTATAAATCATAAACTTAAGTAACTAATTAATTTAGATTTCATTATAAACGTATATGCACAAGTCATAGACCCTAATGAAACTACTCATGCATTTATATAAAGGCAATAATATAAACTGATTTGGTTACATTGGGACATCAAACATAATTTTATTATAATTTTAATCATCAATATCTATAGGCAAAGGACACAACTTGTTAAAGCTTCGCTTAACTACACTGTCACCACCTTTAACACTGTACACTCTTGTAACACCATCGTCACCTGGATGCTTAGCAACAATCCGACCTAACGCCCATTTGCCAGGAGGGAGTTGATCATTTTTGATGAGTACAATGTTGCCAATATGTAAGTATGTAATGTAAGCTGGTTAGGTATTCTGCTTGCCATTTATGCCAGAAATTTCCAATCAACTTCTGCATGTGCCTCCAGCGTGACAGGTGGTTAATTGGTACGTTTTTAAGATTAGGTTGAGGGACATTAATTGGTGTTTCGCCAATCAAAAAATGGCCTGGTGTTAAGGGTGTTATGTTGTCTGTGTCTTCATCATCTATTGGGCTTAGTGGCCTGGAGTTTAAGCATGCCTCGATTTGGCAAAGCAAGGTGCTCATTTCTTCGAATGTTAGGTGATTGGTCAGAATTCTTTTCATGTGATGTTTCATAGATTTCACGCCCGCTTCCCACAAACCACCGACATGAGGGCTGTAGGCAGGTATGAAGTGCCACTGCGTTCCATCCAGTGCAAGTGACTCTGCCACTGAACCTTCGAGTTCAAATTTTGCCTCCTTCCAAGCAGCTGCCAGTACCTTATTGGCTCCTACAAAATTTCTGCCTTGGTCACTCCATATCTGTGAGCATCTTCCCCGTCTGGCGACGAACCTCTTGAAAGCGCCAATTAAAGATTCTGTTGTGAGATCGCCGACCATTTCTAGGTGAATGGCTTTGGTGGACATGCAAATGAACACTGCAACATACGCTTTATTCGTTCTTACTCCTCTGCCTTTGGATGGTAAGACTTGATATGGTCCTGCAAAATCCACCCCACTATTTAGAAATGGTTTGGCTGGAGTGACTCTGACTTTTGGTAAGTCACCCATAAGTTTATTTTTTGTTGCAGCACTATGTTTGCAGCATATTAAGCATTTGCGGATTCTGGATTTGATTAAAGTTTTCGCCTTGATTAACCAATCTTAGGTAGGCCATCATCATTTGAATTCCACCATGTAAAGACTTGATATGAGCATCCTTCACGATAAGTATGGATAAATTGCTGTGATTGTCTAATATTATATGGTTTTTGGAGTATTCAGGTATATCTGCATGTCTCAATCTGCCGCCCACCCTAAGTACATTTTCTTTATCCAGGTAGGGTCTCAGGAATTTTAATTTGCTATCCCTTTTTATTTCCTTCCCTTTACTTAAATTCATAATTTCATCATAGAAACTTTCCTTTTGTGTTATTCTAATGCAGATTTTGAGTGCTTCATCTTACGGGCGCCATCAGTACTGGTCATCTATTAGCTGCCACGGCTTATTTTGATTTATTTTAATTTTTGAATTGTTTTGTATCATTTTATCTTTTATTTACGGACTCTTTTAACCTGCACGTTTTTCTACATTGTACTCACATGTATGATTCCATAAATCCATTCCATCGAATGATGTAAACAACATATTGTAACAATATTCTGATTTAAAAGAGTGTCCGTGGAGTTTCTTGCCCGTTCTTCTCCATAGGAACCTACTACGCTTTGGAATGGGCAACTAGCTTCATATTTTCTGACTGACCGACCCTTTGACAATTCAAAAGTGCCTGTAATTGGTTTATTTGAAATAAATGCTTTGAGTTTGAGTTTTGAGTTTGAATTCTTGAGTAGTTATGTCTGCATCTTTTTTTACCGTCCTTTTCCCCTTGAGAAATCTTTTGCAATAAGTTATTGATTTTAAAACTTCTTCCAAACTATCAAATTGATAAAATTGGTTTCCTAGACTTACTTCTTCTAATTTTAAATTTGTTTGTATTACTTCTCTTTTTTCCAAACTTGTGGTTAGGTTGTTAGGTTTATTAAATGTTATTGTTTTCTGTCGTAGCCAGTTTGGGCCCTTCCACCATTGCTCATCTTCCTTTAACTCCAGAATATGTTCTCCCCGTGATGCAACATCTGCAGGATTATCGGTTGTTTGTACATGAAACCAATTGGATCCTGTGTTATCCAATATTTCCACTACCCAGTTTCTTACAAAAACTTGCCATCTTGTTGGGTCTCCAAGTAGCCAAGAAAGCACTATTGTGGAGTCACTCCATGCGAATATTTTATCATCCGATATTCTCATTTAATTTGTTTGAGCAATCGAGATAAGAGAAGGGCACCGCACAACTCTAATCGCGGGAGAGATACAGGTTTAACTGGAGCTACTCGAGTCTTTGCAGCTATAATCTGTGTTTGTATTTCTTCCTTATCTTTTACAACTCTGACATAAGCAACAGTTGCATAAGCTTTGGTAGAGGCATCACAAAAACCGTGAACTTCTATGTTTGTTGCCTTATGAATTGTAGTTCCCAGCCATCTTTGTACTTCAATTTCATTAACGTGTTGAAGATTATTTCTCAGCGCCGTCCAGTCTTGTCTGACATCTGTGTCTACTTCTTCATCGCAGCTAATTCCTTGCAACCACAGTCTTTGTATTAATAAAAAAAAAAAAAAAAAATTGTTTATTTGATAACCTTAAACGTACAACAAATTTGAGATTGGAGCCTCCTTTTAAGCAAATGATGCCTGTATTAGGAGACTCCGCTCTTTCAAAAACAAGAAGTGTAAACTATACAATACGAGTACATAATCAAAAACAAAGTGATTTGAGTGAATGATGTGTGTAAGTGTTGGTGTGAGGGTGTGTACACTAACACTACACTAACACTATACTCCGCACAAACACACTTACCCCCACGGTAAGTGTGTTTGTGCGGAGTATAGTGTTAGTGTAGTGTTAGTGTATCTGTTGTAGAAGTGATTCAGTCTCACTATAGGTTAGCTTTTTTATCAATTCCGTTAGTATTTTTTTGCATTCATAACAATTCTTAGGGTAGATGTAAATGTGTTTGTTAATAGCATTATAAAGCTGAGCAGATCGTTTACAAAGTTGAATACTGGCAAATAGAGTTCTTGTTTGTGGTACATGCACTTGATAAGAGCTCGTTGTGCTCGCTCTAATTCTAAAAATTTTGTTTTTGAAGCCCCCCCCCAAATAGGGATGCAGTATAGCAATACTGATTGTGCAAGCGCTAAATATATGATATTTAGGAAGTTTTTGTCCCTGCCTGCAGGAGTACAAACATTAATAGGTATTATATTTCTAAGCGTCCTGAAAATCCAGCTTAGTTTTCTGACTCTACTAGCAACTTGATCAATGTGGGGGTGCCAAGACAATCTCTGGTCGATGATAATACCCAAATATCTGATATGAGTTACTCTGTTTATAGTTGAGCAGCTGCAGTGTGAGTGATTTCCAGCGTCGCATAGGTGAACTTTAAGATTAAAGTCAGTACTGGGTTGTGTACGATTGCATACACTGAAACATATGTAGTTAGTTTTAGATATGTTCAGTGTAAGCAAGTTCTGTCCCAGCCATTTAGCAATCTCAGATAATCCCAATTCTGCGCTAAGCGGCACGTCTCGCCAAGAGCTACCCGTGAACACTACTGCAGTGTCGTCAGCGTACGAAATAATTCTTGCATTTGCAATACGCATGTTACAGAGTTCGTTCACATAAATAAGGAACAAGGTGGGCCCCAATACGCTCCCTTGGGGGACTCCGTAAGACACTGCCGTGTCCTGACTAATACACTGACCCACTCTAACCCTTTGCTTTCGATTGCTGAGATAATCTTTGAGGAGATTTAACAGCAGCCCACGAACTCCAATAGCTTCTAGCTTACTTGTTAAGAGTGGGACAGAGACGGTGTCGAAGGCCTTTTTTAAATCTAGGAATGCAGTTACACATTTCTTGCCGCTATCTAGTTGTTCGGTAATTAGCGCACTAAGCGCCGCAACTGCATTCTCAGTAGACATACCTTGCCGGAAGCCAAATTGTGAGTCCGATAATATATCAAAATCTTTTAGATATTTGAGTAACCTTATGTTAATAAGTTTTTCGATTATTTTAGAAATTGCAGGTAGGACAGATATAGGCCTATAGTTGCCGACATCGTCTCTGTCTCCAGACTTATATACTGGCGTAATGATAGCCTGTTTTAATGCAGCTGGAAAGATTCCTTGTCTAAAACAAAGGTTGGCGAGATGTGTAACAATGGGAACAACATCCTTGCGCATGTACTTCAAAAAACTAGTTGAAACGTTGTCCCATCCAGGTGCACTGCCGGTTTTAAGACTCATGAGGATAAGGTTAACTTCACTTATATCAGTGTCCAGCAGTACAAATGAGTTAGGCTTACTCGTTGGAGAGAGATGTTGATCCTCTTGATTACGTCTTATACGTGGCTGGATTTTCAGTGCAAGGTTTTTACCAATGTTGGCAAAATAATTATTTATATAATTAACCGATTCTAATGGAGATGATTTAATAATTCTGTGTAGTCGCTTTTACATTTATTAGAGTAGGTAATAGTTTTTATATTCTTCCAAAGTATTTTATTATTAGTAGATGATTTAGTTATTAGTTCTCTTTCGTACTTTCTTTTTACTTTTTTTATTAAGTTATTGCAATAGTTCCTATATCTTATGAACGTTATCTTTAATATTTCATTGTATGGTTCTTTTTTACTATCTTTTTGCAATTTGTTGCGGTTCCTGATACATCTTAAAATGCCTGGGGTAATCCATGGCTTGATAATGCGCTTACTATTTGGAATTTTCACAAGGGTAGTATTTTTATTAATCGATTCTGTTAGTTTATATACAACGTGTAACGGAATAAACGCAAGAGCTCATACACCCCAATAGAATATTAAATTATAAGACTAAAATAATATCTGTAATTTAATTTAATTAAACCACACCTAGTATTTTTTTACAAAATAGACTTCCTGACTAAACATGAAACGTTTGAGCACACTACTCGATCTCCACGCACACTAATAGCGCGCCGCACGCATGCGTGTGCCTGCCAGCTGGCTAGGTTGGTAGGTACTACAAGCAAGCGTATGCATTAGGTATGTACGTTAGTTCAATGACCGCACATTACTAGTAAAATTATGATTTCATCTTTCCATCACATTTTCACAGGCTTTGGACTGTAGGCTATGAATATTTTGTTTACTTAATTCTAAGATGAAAAAAGAAAAATCAAGCAACTTTTCGGCCGTCTACGATCTATCAGTAAACGTGATAGGGTGATCTTTTTGGCGGCCGCCCGACTCACTTATTATCTCTGATGCGTACCTACCCAACTGTCGCGATACCATATTCAAAGTCTGCGTGTTTAAAAGATTTGAATCATAATATTTACAGTAATTAAAATTGGTAAACATGAAGGTACTTACAGAACTGAACTATGTATTTACACTACACTATCTCACTATTTTTCTTCGTCTCCTTTTTAATACACTTTCGAAATGTCCACCGCCTTGCTCGATGCAAATTTAGTTTATTTAGAAAGAAAGAAAGAAGAAATTAGCGCGCACATTCGCCCCTCTATCTATGGCCGTGTTAGGACGAAAGGTACCGGAGTCCCTCAGACGCTGAATTGCACTTAACATCGTCCTGGCCCCAGATATTATAATACTACGTCCTGGCGCTCACTGCTCTGGTACCATATCTAGCGTTGAACTCTCAACACGCTAACTCGACACTATCGTAACAACGAGCCAGTGTCCTCACCATCTCCGTGTACTGAATATTGGTGTACTGGAATGCCATCGCGCACGTAAACAAATGACATTAGGGAACACTTGTCGCTCGCTGCCGGCGAATAACTACCCTTGTGAGCGGGCGCACAGCGGGCGGTGACGGCGCTTGCAGCGGCATATCAAACGTCAAAGGGGTAAGTCGGCAAATTAATGCATCTCCCTCTTTCACATTAATCTTCCATTTGCAAAAAATGAACCACAAAATTCCTAATATTTTGTCATGTCTTAGAATGTGAAAGACCACATCGGTCGTGCACTTAAAAAAGCTTTATTACTTTGGGATTAGGTTTAAATTTCGTTAATTTTTTAACACAACTAGCTCAAACGTAATAAAAAGCAATGCATACACATTGCTTGGAAGGTTGCACAGTGTGTAAGGAAACTTAAAAAAAAGCTTTATTACTTTGAGATTAGGTCTAAATTTCGTTAAATTAACATTTTTTTTTAACACAACTAGCTCAAACGTAATAAAAAGCAATGTTTATGTGTGTGTAAAGAAAGCTATGACCGAACAACAAATTAGGTTTTGCATTTAAATTAGACATATTGCTTTGCAATAAGGATTAAGCTTCCTTGAATTAACTATTTTATTTACCGCGCACTACACATAGGATAGCTATGAGCGTATTACAAATTTGGTTATGCATTTGAATAGGCTTTATTCCTTTGAGATAAGGCTTAAATTTCCTTAAATAAAATATCTTATTACCTTGTTAAGACGCGGTGGTTCTAATTTCAGTTAAAAAAAAGATTTTTTCATGAAAAATTAACACATATAAATAATGATGGTAATCGATTCAGAAGCCGATTTTGAGCAAACTACTTTCAGGTCTTGCGCTTATTCTGTTACACGTTGTATAAGAAGGTTTGTCAGGGATTCCGGATCGTTGCAAAAGAGTAAATCAGCTATTTTATTTTCCAGTAAATACTTATATGCATTCTCAAAGTCAATTGAGGATTTAGTTTTGTTCACAATTTGGGAATCTTTAATTTTTGAGAGGGATAGAAAGATGGTGAAGTGATCTGTAATGCTTGTATGCAAAATGGCAATGAAGGCGGATATCTTATGTTTGATTAACTTTAGCATAAAGTGGTCCAAGCAGTTTTCATTTCTAGTAGGCAATGTATGACCAGGCAGTATACCATACTGGGAGAGTGTATTGAGGTAATTAAGTCTGTTTTTTTGGTCGTGACTCGACTCAGTATCCTTTTGTTTAATGTTGATATTTATATCACCCGCTATAATTATATTTTTCTGGGGGTTTATAGTATCGAGATGGGTACTTAGAGAATTTAAAAAACTTTCCGAGTTCGGGTTAGCTGGCGATCGATAGATGCATAAAACAGTGTTATTGAAAATTTCAAGTTGAAGGCATGATGCATGCGTTAGTTTAATTTCCGTAACTTTAGATTTTAAGTTATTTTTTATGTATACCACAACACCGTCATTCTGGTTTTGGTGGTGTGTGGTAACGTAGGAGGAATAATTATATAGTTGTGGTATAGATTTTTCAGAACTCAATCTGCATTCTGTTAAAATAATGACATCAGTTTCAAAATTAAAAGTCGAAAGAGTAATTATAAAGTTGTCAAAGTTGCACGAAATGCTTATGTTTTAAGAAATGACCGTAAAGTCAGTTCTTTTTATATTAGTCAGCCTAGTGAAGTCCATGCAATCACATTCAATACTACGCGCAATTTGAAGGTCATCAATATCTTCTATGGTTTGTAGTTGGTTATTCATTATATATAGTTTGGAAATAATAGAAATAACGTGACATTTGGTAGTGGTTTGTGTGGAAGAGAATTATAATTAAAAGAGTTAGTTTTGTAATACGAGTACAGGTGTGAAATGAAAGGGCATTTACGGAATATATCAGAATGAATGAATGGGTAGTATACTTGACTGTGTGCGAGTAATTGCTGTGTAAATGTAGTGAGAAATAAGTGAGTGTGTTATGTGTAGATGAGTACTGGTTGGTTATGTGTAGCATTGTAGTGCCAGCGTATAAAATAATCACAAATAAAGATACTTTCAAAGAGAACATAATAAGATAACAAAAAGTATTCATTAATAGTTTTGTTGGTAGCATAGCTGGAGCTAACCAACCAAGTGGGTCAAATAGTCGTTGGACGTCGGCAAGAATCGTGCGTTTGGTTATCGTGTTGTTCATAGAAGGTAAGTTAAGACTGTACTGAAAGACATCTTTGCCCATGTTCCATCGAAGGCCTAAAGCTGTGATGGTGCCATGGATGGTGATGTCTAGACTGGCATGCGATGTTCGTTTCGCAGGTTCAAATTGTCTTAAGAAGTTAGCGTCGTTTGAGCACCATTTTTGCAGTGTGAAGCCTCCCTTATGTAGTACAGCTTCTACGCTCTTCGCTGTGTGTATTGCATCTTCCAGATTGTCATTTGAAGCCATTAGATTATCAACATAGAAGTCTTCTTTGATCATTTTGGCAGCATCAGGGCATACGGTTCCTTCATCATCTGCGACTTGATGTAAAGTTCGAACAACTAAGTATGGAGCAGATGCTGTGCCGAAAGTGACGCGCGTAAGTCTGTAGTCTTTGACTGGTTGGCTAGGGTCACTCCTCCATACTATTCTTTGCAGGTCCCTGTCTTCTTTCGTCACTAAGACCATGCGGTACATGCGTTGTATGGCAGTCACAAAACAAGTCTTCTTCGTACGCCATCTCATAATGAGGCTCCTCATATCTGTTTGTAGCTGGGGTCCAACTAGAAGTTCGTCATTCAAAGAAACATTGTTGTTTCCCTTTTGCGATGCATTAAAAACTATTCTGACCTTCGTACTTTCCTTGTCTTCTTTTACCACTGCATGATGTGGCAGGTAAACGCTATCTTTATTTATTTCTTCTTGTGATATCTCTTCCATGTGATTCATATTCATGTATTCATCCATGACCTTTGTATATTCTGTTTTTAGTGTAGGATTCTTCTCTAGTCTTTTTTCCAATTGATAAAGTCTCTTTATAGCAATTTCTCTTGTTCCTCCTTGTGTTGATAACAACGTCTTCTGTTATTGAGTGAGTGGATTGGTAAATTTCTTCACATTTTCTTTCGTCTTGTGTCGGTGTAGTTTTATCTTCAATATCCAACTCCCACGTCGTTTTTAACATCTTGTCTAAGTCAAGGCTGTGGTGCATCACAATAAAATCATTGGTGTTTCCTTTTTCATGTATGTTTCCAAACAGGATCCACCCTAGGCTGGTGTTTTGAGCGTGTTAGAATCACTATAAATAATAAGTATTACTATATGTATTTATCTATGTTTTACCCAACTTAGTAAGCTTTTAGTGTCAGAATGATTACTGGTTATTTGCCGTGTATGAAAGTACTGTTGAATATATGTTTTGTAGGGAAAAGATTTCATAAAAAAGTAAAGCACAAAGACAAGGCAACTCATTTATTTAATTAGACTTGTCAGTATTTAATCAGAAAGCTAGTTGTCCGTTCACAAAACTAGGTCTTCATGGAGAAGAAGGACAAGAAACTCCATGGAAACAGTATTACAGTTTTCTATAGGAATAATCAATATTCCGTAATACAACTTACATTATAATCAATGTTGGCAATTTACATTATTATCATACAAGAACATAAACATAAAGCAATAATTACGGTATAGTATCAAATTACTTTACTTACGTGACAACCGCCGACAATTCCAAACTACAACGGCACTAGAACTGACCAACTGGACATCTACCGAGCAACCGACCCGATAACGTCCTTACAATCCTTTTTATATCCTACAAACGTCACTTTATGTCAAACATCTACCGTCATTTTTAAATAAATCATAGATGATCACATATTTTGGTTGAAACGGCTTATTATATTAAAATAGCCATATAAAATCTTAGATACGCTACAAGTATAATTAAATATTACATAATAATTTACAGTAATAACATTGTAATGAATTTTACAAGATAAGTGTTATTTTTAGGTAAACACAATATCAAATCAGCTACTTCTGTATGATTCACAACAGTTGAGTCAAATTAGCGTTTGACCCACAAAATAAGCTTGTTAGAAAAACAATTAAGTAAATCAACAACAGATAATAATTACATTTACAGCTATATCAAGTATTTATTTTATAATAAATACATATATATATCACGGCCATACTGACAAGTACTTCGCTCTCGAAGTACAAAACATAAATTAAATTTATTGAGACATAATATAAATTAGTAACATTCAAAATCAAATGGGGAAAAAGAAAAATCTGAATGATTCACAAAATCTTATCTCGCAACTGTTCCACCTTTCACATTAGGGGGACATGTTCGCGATGCTCTATTACTATTGTCTCACTTTTCACATTAAGTAGACAATCTAGTAATATGTACAAAACATAAATTACAAAACCTGCTGTTGCTCTACCTCTCACATTAGGTGAACAATCTAGCAGTAGCCTCGCGATGCTCTATTACTATTGTCTCACTTTTCACATTAAGTAGACAATCTAGTAATATGTACAAAACATAAATTACAAAACCTGCTGTTGCTCTACCTCTCACATTAGGTGAACAATCTAGCAGTATCCTCGTGCTACTACCACGTCTTTCACATTAGACATTAATACTTGTAACACGTTTCTTCGCTCTCGAAGTACATTAGACACCCTTTTTCTACAATTGTAATTTACTTTTGTTTTGCCAATTGCCTAGACGTGTCAAGTCCCCTCCACCCGCTGCTAGTGGGATAGACTTGCACCAAGCAAATGACCGACCAGCGTATTTTTACTTTCAACTATTTATTATAGTATATCTCCACAACTAATAATTAACTTGATATATCTATATATGCAATAACACAAACAATTGCAGCAGGTATGATTCAAGAATCATCATCATAATAATATAATATCATCATCATCATTATACATCATCATCAAATTGTATAATATATATATATTTTTATCATCGTGTTTATAATAAAATTAAACTAAACATCATTATCTTCTGCTAATGTAATTTAACAATTTATTAATTAATGAGTAGATTTTTGATATACTTTTGTTTACTAAACAATTGGGAAGCACCAATTCAGTAAGTCCTAAAAATTCAACACCTGCTGAATCAGCACTAACCAGCGATCATAAAAGCAATTCAAATAATTAATCGCTCGGTCATTCTGACAATATTATTGAAAACTGTATTCAACAACACATTTTCTTTTTAATTTCACAAATTTTTACTTCGCTACTCTGACCACTCTTTACTTTGAATATAAACACTTTAAATAATACCTAACAACAAACCAAAGTAAAATCAATGATTTCACACAAACCATCAATAATAAAAGAAAACGAGTCAAATATGTTAAAGAGAAATAAAAGACTAAAATAATAATTTTATATCCCTTATTATGTGATGCTCACTATTGTGGACTAATATGGAATGGAAGGTATGTATAAAGGTATGTATAATTTACTGTCATTAAGTCCGATGGTTACTTTTGTTGTTAGTTTTTTTCAAAAAGTAAATTATCTTGGTGATATAACTTGTAAACATCAGAGTTTAAATTTAAGTATTTATTACTGTGAACACGTGATTGTATTTAAATAATTCTCAATTGTGATCATTTAAGAAGTATGGATTGGATGTGGCTGTACCTAAAGAGTCGGATCCAAAATATGTTGTTTAGTTTCTATTCATCAATAATTTCTCATTTCACTATAGAATCTTACTTTACCGATTCAGCACTTTATATTTCGTCATCATGTCTATAGCGCAGAATGACATTCAGCCATCAACTTTACATATCAGACCGAATTAATAATGCGACACTTATAGACCAACCGCCCTACTCACAAACGCTGCACAAAGTTAAGATAGGAATTAGCAACTGTTTAACCATACATTTTCGTCAATTTTAAGTCTTTTTAACCCTAAGAAACGCCTATGAATAAGAGGTTTAATACTTATTCGTATTTTATTTTATTCTATTTTTATATTATCTCCTTAATTTAAGATAAACTAACAATATTATAAATATCATATCTAATCTTCGTCAATGTATCTTTTGAACGTTATGTAAATGCAAAAACTTTGTCAGACTCAGAGGCAGCATTGCTTGGTCTGGTGAAACTGTCAAACTCAGAGGTCTCGGATCGTGGCTTGATCATAATGATTCAGAGGCCCGTCTTTGACTTGGCTTGACTGATAATTATTTAACCAATCAACTGAAACTCTGGCCATGACCAAGACCTTTCAACACAACCATTTTGCCAACCCAAATCAAAGTCAGAGGTCGCAGATCGTAGCTTGATCGTAAAGATTCAGAGGCCCGTCATTGACTTGGATCGACTGAGAATTTCTTTTTTTGTTTTACTTTTTCTTATTATTATTCTCCCTGTCACTATCTCTTTAATTCCATCATTAAGTCGCTTTTATTATTATTTTTCCTTTTTAAATAAGGGGAATCCCCAAAATAGTTAAGAAGATAATACTTCATAATAATATGCCAAATAGATCAGCTAATAATCTAATGTACTATGTAACCTTTTTAATTTTTTTATGTGCTATTTAAAATTTATTTCTTAACTGATTTTGTAACCTAATCATAGTTACACACCCAAACATTTATATAAATTATATTTTTTATTCCACGGTAAATAAAAACTTTATCTATCCTAATTCCGTGGCAATGTTAGCTAAATAGATATCACGTGACTCAAAGTGACTGTTCATATAAGCAATACCGCTGAACATTTGGATTATCATGGGGTGTCAACATTTTTTTTTTTACCACAGCTACTAAATAAAGAATGCTCTAATTAAATTTTAAAGCAATTGTGACAACGATTACCAAGTAATTAAAATAGTCAAGACATCCTTATTATCATCCTTTGTAAGCCAAAAATTAACCTAATGTTTACACAATGATTATCCAAAATTATTTCGCAACACTACCTTCGAACTTCGTCATATTATATAATTGTATTTCGTTTTAATGTAAAAGAGCCTCTTAGGGCCTTACCCACTTTAGCTAAGTACTTCTTACTGCTTAAAGGCTTCCCGATATTCTTACAGCAAGTTTGAGGCTCTGCAATCCGATGTCAGCGGTGGCAGCACTATGTCATAGTTATGGTGTGAGTGAAGTCATTGAACCGCCGACCAACGGTTTCAAAATGGTCGTCAATAGCTCCAACGTCGATCATGAAAATACAGAAATAAAATTCATTAGTAAGCTGTTTTAAAAGGACAGAGAACTATCCCACTTCTGATGTTAGAATCACTATAAATAATAAGTATTACTATATGTATTTATCTATGTTTTACCCAACTTAGTAAGCTTTTAGTAAGCTACACATCAAAAAAGAACGCAAACATCAAATACATAAACAATAGTGAAAACAAATGTAAAGCTGTCTGGAGAGTAATAAAGGATGAAATCGGGAACAATAACGATAGGGTCAACATAGAAAATATTCTACTTGATAACGCAGTACTTTCAGATCCTGTAGAAATAGCAACAGCTTTCAATAACCACTATACTAATATGGCACAATCTTTGAGTAAGGGAGCAAAATTAAACAGTAACGAATGTTCAATAGTCCATTCGATGTTCCTTAAACCGGTGTCCGAAAATGAAGTTAGAGCAGAGATTATGTCATTGAATAACACAAACTCCGAAGGTTATGACGAAATTAACACGAAAATCATTAAAGCATGTACTAATGAACTTATTGAAATTATGACATATTTAATTAATTTATCATTCTCACTAGGCATTTTTCCTGAAGCACTAAAGCTATCAATTGTTAAACCACTTTATAAAACCGGTGAAAAATCAGACGTTAACAACTATCGCCCAATAACTTTGATACCTATTCTATCTAAAATCTTCGAAAAGTGTATGTATAAAAGACTGATTGAATACTGTACTAAATTTAACATTATTAGGAAAGAACAGTTTGGTTTCCAAAAAAATAAATCCACAACGTTAGCTATTTACAGTCTCATAAAAATAGTATTAACGATAACTACCTTACTACATGGCTGTTTTTCGATCTATCTAAGGCCTTTGATCTAGTCTCTCATGACCTGTTATTACAAAAATTGGAGGCAACTGGGATTAGAGGCATTACACTTCAATGGTTATCGTCATATCTAAGTAATAGACAACAACGCGTTACTATTACTAAAATGGATACAAGTAACAATTTGACATCTCACTTTTCTGACTTTAAATCCAACAAACAAGGCGTTCCACAAGGGAGTGTACTGGGCCCTATTTTATTCCTATTGTATATTAATTCTATCACTACTATAACTAATCATAAATGTATACTATTCGCCTATGACATCTCTATTATTGTGACATCTGATAAAAAAAGTAATACAATTAAAGACCACGAGACAGAAATTAATAATGTAATTGAAAGATTGATAAAATGGCTAAAGGAAAATAACTTATCCATAAATTTAAAAAAGTCCGTTTATATTAAATTTAATAAATCAAATAATGCAAAACAAAATATTAAAATGAATATACATAAAATTAACGAAGTAACGCAAACAAAATTTTTAGGAGTAACTTTGGATCAAGATATCAACTGGAAAGCACATGTTGATACAGTATCCAAACGAATTAATAAGTTTGTATATGCACTAAAACAGATTAGAAACATAACAAACATTAAAACGTCTATAACAACATATCATGCTTATGTTGAATCAGTACTACGCTATGGCTTAATTATGTGGGGAAATAGCACTGATCAAAATAGAGCATTTGTCGCACAAAAGAGATGCATAAGAGCATTATGTGGCCTTAAGCCCGACGACTCTTGCAGGCCGATGTTTAAGAAACTTGATTTGTTACCGCTACCGTCCCTTTATATTTTTGAAATTTGTTTGTTTGTGTGGAGGCATAGGGAATTGTTTGCAAAAGCAAGCGATGTAAATTCTCGCAGTAGGCGCGACCCCTACAGGCTCGTGTTAGATGTCCTCCCAAGGCTTGCGAAATATAATAAAAGCTGTATGTTTATGAGTGTCCAGGTATATAACAAAGTACCAAATGAATTAAAAACATTAAATACAAGAATGTTCAAAAATAAGTTATACAAATTGCTCTCTGCTAATAGTTTTTACAGTGTTAAGGAGTTCCTGGAACATAAAATCGCATGATGACTTATTGTTTCGTTATGCACGTATTTGCACGCTTATATCTGTTAAGCAAAACATGTTTGTTCACATTATTAACCTATCCATCTTTTATACCATGTTTTTAGCAAATAAATGATTATTGATTATTGATTGATTTAGTGTCAGAATGATTAATGGTTATTTGCCGTGTATGAAAGTACTGTTGAATATATGTTTTGTAGGGAAACGATTTCATAAAGTAAAGCACAAAGACAAGGCAACTCATTTATTTAATTAGACTTGTCAGTATTTAATCAGAAAGCTAGTTGTCCGTTCACAAAACTAGGTCTTCATGGAGAAGAAGGACAAGAAACTCCATGGAAACAGTATTACAGTTTTCTATCGGAATAATCAATATTCCGTAATACAACTTACATTATAATTAATGTTGGCAATTTACATTATTATCATACAAGAACATAAACATAAAGCAATAATTACGGTATAGTATCAAATTACTTTACTTACGTGACAACCGCCGACAATTCCAAACTACAACGGCACTAGAACTGACCAACTGGACATCTACCGAGCAACCGACCCGATAACGTCCTTACAATCCTTTTTATATCCTACAAACGTCACTTTATGTCAAACATCTACCGTCATTTTTAAATAAATCATAGATGATCACATATTTTGGTTGAAACGGCTTATTATATTAAAATAGCCATATAAAATCTTAGATACGCTACAAGTATAATTAAATATTACATAATAATTTACAGTAATAACATTGTAATGAATTTTACAAGATAAGTGTTATTTTTAGGTAAACACAATATCAAATCAGCTACTTCTGTATGATTCACAACAGTTGAGTCAAATTAGCGTTTGACCCACAAAATAAGCTTGTTAGAAAAACAATTAAGTAAATCAACAACAGATAATAATTACATTTACAGCTATATCAAGTATTTATTTTATAATAAATACATATATATATCAAGCGCATGGAGAACCTGGGCGACCTTTGATGATATCGCTTCTTAATATTTGGGTATATACTTCGACACCTAGTAGCAGATCAACTCTGTTTCGTGTATTAAAGCCAGGGTCGGCTAACATGAGACCTTCTAAATGAGACCAGGTGTTGGTTGGAATGGTATGTGATGGTAATTGCGTTGTGATTCGTGTTGACATAATATAAGCCGTCACCTTTAACTTGAAACTGTCGTCGTATCTTGATCGAAGCTCGATATAAGCAGCGTGTTTAACGGCAGTTGTGGTCGAGCCAACCCCATTGACTGTTGCGTGAGTAGGCATTCTCTTGAGTCGCAACAGCTGGGCAGCTCTCTCACTAATGAACGTGGCCTGCGAGCCCTGATCAATGAGCGCACGCAGTACTGTCACTCGTCCTGATTCGTTACAAACTGGCAGAAGTGCTGTGGCCAATAGTGCTGTGCATGTACTGGCGGTGAAATGCGACGCAAGCTCAACTGTTTCACTAGTTTCCTTTGGTTTGGTTTGTTCTTCACTTTGTTGTTGCTTGTTATCTGATTGATTGGTGATATTTGGTTTTGCATGTTGATGAACAAGAGAGTGGTGGCGCTTGTGACAAATGCGGCAGGACATGTTTAACCGACACTTCCTAGCTGAGTGTCCTGGTGCCAGACAATTGAAACATAGCTGGTGCTTCTTTACATATTCACACCTCTCTGTTAGTTCCATTTTAGTAAAATTCTTGCAATGGCATAGCGTATGGTTATCCTTACAAAGTAAACAACTTCTTGGTTGATTAGCAGCAGGTGCTGTAGAAGCGTGGACTGTATATTCTTTACCTTATGATGGTTTCTCTCTGGAAGGCGGAGCGATCAGTTCTAGTGTGCGAAATTTAGTTTGTAAGAACCTCACTAGTTCTTCCCAGTTAGGTAATTCCTCTAAATTATCTTTATACGCAAACTGTTCCCATTCCCGGTGTGAATCGGGATCTAGTTTCTGCACAGTTACAAATATGAGGAATGGATCCCAAGATTCAGTCGACACTTTTAGATTTCTTAAACTATTGATGCACTCACTTGTTGTGTCTAACAATGACTTTATATTATAAGAAGTTTGAGAAGCAATCTTCTTCTGCATCATTAATTTTCGCATGAGAGAATTCACTATGATCCGCCGGTTACCAAACCGATCTCGTAACAAATCCCAAGCTTGATCGTAATTACTTTCTGTTTTTGTAAGTGCTTTAATAATGATTCTGCTTCCCCGGTAATGCTACTCTTCAAGTAATTAAGCTTTTGAACCTTGGATAACGTGGAATTGTTGTGAACTAACGATGTGAAGAGATCCTTGAAAGTAGTCCAATCTTCATAGATTCCCGAAAAGGTGGGTAACTGTATTTGCGGCAGCTTGAGATTTCCTTCATAAGATGTGGTATTGTAAGCCGTTGGCCGGTATTGTAAGCAATGTCACTTAATCTCGGGTTTTGTTTAACCGATAAAAGATCTTTCAAATCACCCTGCATACATAAATATAAATCTTCCAGAACAAAGTAGTCTTCATTTACAAAATACGGAATATCATTCTTCTTTTCCTTAGGTACCACCTTTAATAGGTTATGGTGCGCCGTAGTAAACTTCCTCCAATATTCTTCAATGGATTGCAATCGTGTTTCAATGTTTCCCTTTGTAAGTCTTTTTTTTTGACATTTCTTTAGGTTAGTTTGCGCCTATTGTAGCAATAACGCAACATTTTCTAACTCCGCTAGTAATTGTTCCGCTGTAGTAGTCATTATTCCAAAAGTTCAATGTAGGTCACGTATTTGAAGAGATAATCCAATCGTAATACTTCGTAAAAACACACGTTAATTACTTTTTCTTGTTATGTGCACAAATGACTCATAGCAAACGAGTTCCTTATCTAAGGAATGCGGCGCTTTGTATTCGCACTGATCACTAGACCATCCAGGTACATTTATTTATCCGGCTCAAAGGACCATGTTCCTTGTTGATACGGTTTAGTTTTGTTTGTAAGGACGTAGATTAATTTAAAGAGGTGTTGCTTCTTATGGGTTTATTTCGATACTAATTAGCTACTCGTTCATACTTATTTCATAGGATCGTTTCTCACACACACATAGTTATAAGTACACACATGCATACAATATGGTTTTAAATGGTTCGAACAATATCCATATGAATATATTGATTTATGGCGTAAATATGATGAGACACAACTCCCTCCAAAATATTGTTTTTACATCAGTTAGCAAATGAGGCATATAACTGATAGCGAGTATGAACACGCGCAAACCGTTTGGAATTACTTTAAAATTAGTAGTCTTGGTAAATATACCGATTTATATGTAAAGTGCGACGTATTATTACTATGCGATATATTTGAAAAATTCAGGAAAATATGTCTTCAGCATTATAATCTCGATCCTGCATACTATGTAAGTTCACCTGGTTTAAGTTGGGACGCTATGCTCCTTTACACAGGTGTTCAACTAGAATTGATTCATGATTTAGACATTTATAGGATGATAGAAAAGGGAATACGTGGCGGATTAGCACAGTGCTCTCACCGATATGCTAAAGCCAATAACATTTACCTCCCTAATTTTGATGATTCTAAACCGTCAACATATTTAGTATATCTTGACTGTAACAATCCTGATGGATATGTAATGACAAAAAAATTAACTATATCCGATTTTAAATTCATGACAAGTACCGAAATGGATGATTTTTGTTTATTTGATGTACCTGACGATGCTGAGTACGGTTTTATTTTAGAAGTTGATATCTTGTATCCAGATAATTTACATGATTTACACAGTGATTTGCCTTTCGCTCCAGAAAAGTTCATACCCGTAGGAGGGAAAACAGAAAAGATAATCGCGAACTTATATGGAAAATATAACTATGTTATACATTATATACATTTAAAAGAATGTCTCAGAAACGGCCTTATTTAAAAAAAAAATCATCGTGTAATTCAATTTAAACAAGAAAACTTTTTGAAAAAATATATCGAATTAAATAATCAATTACGTCAATCAGCTATGACACCATTTGAAAGAGATTTCTTTATAATTTTAAATAATTCAATATTTGGAAAAACGATTGAAAATAAACGAAAACAGGTTGATGTTTAATTGGTAACTAAGTGGAATGATAGTAAAAATAGAACAAATAAAACAGTAGGTGCAGAGAAACTAATTACAAAACCAAACTTACGAAGTATTTGTGTTTTTAGTGAAAATTTTCTTGCAGTTCAATTGAATCATATAAAACTTGTTTTAGATAGACCTATATATATTGGATTTGCTGTACTGGAATATGCTAAATAACATATATATAATTTCCATTACGAATTTATTAAAAAAAAGTACGGTGAAAATGTCAAACTGTGTGTACGAGCTACGCTGTACATGCAACTTATTCGTCCTATTATATAATATATATAATTGTACATTATTACCTTATAAGTCTAAAACATTATATTTTCAGTAGGTAGCATTAAAACCTTTATTCCAATCGGTTGTCTACTCATTCAACATAACAGTACATAACATCAACATAACATTTTCACTGTTGGGAGTTACGCCCCAACATATTATTATGGTCCTTCGAGCAATTTAGTGTTGTGTAATTTACACCTTTTACGGTCGCGAATCAGTTGGTCAGAGGGCCTAGACAAGTGACAATCGGTTCGAAAGCGTTTCGTATTTTTACAACGACTTTCAACAGGATTTACACAAACTTTTCGATAGCTTATGTCGGTCCTATACATTTTTGCCTTTTCCATTATCGTTATCGCTGATAGAATGTCACTTTGTCTAGGGCCTCTGGTCTCTAGAAGCGAGTCGCCCCAGTAACCAATTGAAAAGGCGCATATCGTAGAAGGGATAGCACAACACAAACAATTATAATACTCTTTTTTCAGAATTAGATTTGTTCTCTTTTTCAGCTAATAAAATTCGCATTGAGCTTCTTAAAACGATCGAGGGACCGGATGATTAACCGTGTCTCCGTATAATTATGTATACATTAGTATTATAAGAATAAGATTTGTTCATTTTTAAGTTTCATTAGTATTGTTGTTGCACTCGTGCTCTTCCAAATTTCTATTAGAATATGTAATATGTGGATAACGTAGTTGGTTACACACTAATATACCTATTTATAAGCCATTTTGAACTATGTAAAGTGTGTAATTGTTGGTTTTCCTTAATAAATAAAATAAAATAAAATAAAAAAATAAAATAAAACACAAGGCACCAAAAAGTAGTTAAAACCGGCTGTCAACTTATCGCCTCAACGGTGACGGATTTCAAACTGACATCGATCCCGGGGAGTATTTTGTTTTATTTAAGTGATTGTAGTTAATGATTACTGGCCACAGAAGACCACAAAATACTGCTCAGGTCTCTGAGCTACGTCACACACTGGCACAGTTTATGTCTCCTTTTGCTTGACAACAAGTGGAAGCAAAATCGACGACGAAAACATTCGCCCAGACAATAAACACTACATAATTTACTATACAAAATAAGCTCACCACTCATTGGTACTGTGTCACAAATTCTACACAAAAATATAGTCTTTTTTTGTACTTTTTTCTTATCTAGTTATAAGATATTTTTAGTTGTGTTTTCTATAATATTTCCCTTCTATTAAACTTTCCCATCTTATTCTTATTAACTTAATCTAGATTTAACAGCTATTTCTCATTAAATTACTTTATTTACTTTTTCCCACAACTACCTCCTACTTATCCACATATCAGAAAATCTTTTTTTTTACACTGTTATTTAGCTGCATAACTTCACACATTCCAGGTGACTGACAATATAACTCAAAATGATGACCCGCAGAGCTACAATCAAGGAGATGGAAGCAAAACTGAGAATTACCTTGAAGGATCTCGAAGCTTCTCAAGCTGAATGCAAACAACTGCTCCAGGAAAGGGAAGACAGTGAAGTGGAAGTGGTGAACATTATTGCTAAAACAACCTCCCTTAAAAACGAACTGGCTGAGCTACTCATAGAACATATGGACTTAGCCGACCAGGTCAGTCAACTACAACATCAAGTGTCAACATTCCAAGAATGCAGTGACACCCACGAACTGATTTGAGACGGATATCTGAATTGGAACTGGAATTAAGCAAGGCCCAGAACACTATAACCCATCTGGAATCTCTCAAAGCCAGTAAAGAGTCTGCGATCACCTGCAGTCTTCATGATGAGTTGGTTGGTAGCGTGCCGGACCCACATGTGTTGAGCCATTAGTAACAATAGACATAACTGATGATACTATCACTAAATGTAATTTGTCTACTAGCCATAATAAATTAAAAAAATATATTAAAATTAATAGATTAATTTAAAAAAATCAAAAATCATTAAAACGCCAAAAAGTTAATAAATTAAATACAAAACTTAGGCTAAAAAATCTAAATTTAATTCAAAAATTAAAGAAGTATAATAGTGAATGACAACTATGTAATACTATGTATGATACCGACACTCAGCACCTACAGGATGAATTGCTTGTTAGGGAATATGCTCTAAAGGATATCTTTAGTAAATATGAGGCTACTCAACAAGACCTGAGTAAGCGCTTGCAGGAGGCCAATGATTTGGCATACCTGGTCTAGTACAATGCAGAGATATATGAGTCTGTAGTGACCTAGACACTTAAATCTAATTATTAAATTACCAAACTAAAAGTAAACAAAATAAAATATAAATTATATATTTCTTAAATAAAATTAATTATAATTTATATACAAATATTTACAAAAGAACTTAAAACTAAACTTAATTACATTTACAATATATAATATAACTATATAATAATTGAGTAATATTATAATATTCAACTAACAAACAGACAAACTAATTGCTTATCAGCTGGCCGGCGTATGACGCGTGCATTGTTCTAGAGGGCGCGCGCGCGCTACGTCATGCAAACCGTGTGCGCGAACGGGACAGCATCATCGTGTGTTGTCACTCATGCACCCGCGACGTACAGGCGACGCGCGCGCGCCGTGACTTGCAAATCAGTATGCTACTGCGCGCATAGCTTTACGATATCTCGCGATCCTAGCTTCGCCGCGCTAACCTATAATCTAGTGCTTACGCTTAACTGTCTATACGTGCTGTTCTCTGCTATCTTTATTTCTACCACTCCTTCTTATCTAAGTGGAACTCTTGTGCGTGTGAACTGTAACCTGTGTCTGTGAACCTAATAAACTTTCATTCTTCTTCTTGTGTACTTGGGACTTATTTCTTCGCTACCTGTTTATATATATATCACATACACCACTACTCTTACATTGGTGACCCCTTCCAAGAACACTAAAATGCCCGAGGACAAAGCGTGCATGAGCCAAGATGCGTCGACGGCGGAAACATTTCGGTTGGTTACCAATCCGCCTTCGCCGGAATGCTCATATTCTTTTCCTTTTGTTTAATGTGCTTTTTTCCCCTTTCACCCCTCTCTATCTCAAAAATCGTTTCCAGTTTCTTTGTGACTCCCACACAAAATTTTTAAGGTCATCGGATAACTTAAAGCTTAAAATGCCAATGCATTCCTCAACTTTCCTCGACAAATCCTTTGCCGTCCAGGCCGCTCGCTTGTGGAATGCATTGCCAGTTCAAATAAAACGCGCGCAGTCGTTAATAGAGTTTAAAAGACTCATTAAGGAACATTACTTGTCGTTGTGATCTTGTCTTCGTAACTGTGTAATTATCTATAGTCTTCAATTATTTTTCGTTGCTTATTTATTTATTTCCTATGTATGTATGTATGTATCTATTATTTAGGATGTGTATGTATATGTGTATCTATTTTAGTATATTGTATAGGTAACTTATTATTTGCACCTACGACAGCCCCATATTATGTCCAGGCAAATCACTGTCCATTCCAAGGTTGCCTGGAAGAGATCGCGGAAAGCGATAAGGCCGCCCATTGTATATTTTGTAGTGTTTGTTTTTTTTCCTTTCGTTATATATTTTTGTGGTGTACAATAAAGTATATATAAATAAATAAATAAATAAATAATTTCGTGTAGGTGTGCGCATACCGCCATTCTACCCGGAGAGGCCAAGTCTCTGGTTTAACCAGATGGAGGCGCAGTTCACCATGGCGAGCATAAAGTCGGACGACACAAAATTCTACTATGTGATCGGCAACCTATATCCGCAGTATGCCGCAAGGTCGAAGATATTGTCGGCAACCCTCCACCCACCGGAAAATATGACAAGCTTAAACAAGAGCTCAGTAAGCGGCTATCGGCATCGCGTGAGAAGAAGATGAAACAACTTCTCATGCACGAGGAACTGGGCGACCGTAAGCCGTCGCAATTTTATCGCCACCTCCTCAACCTCGCTGGCCCAGGTGTACCGGAGGAGTTCCTGCGGAGCATATGGACGAGCCGCCTACCCGCAAACACACAAGCCATCGTAGTGTCGCAGTTGAGGATGGACCTGGCTGAACTGGCAGAACTGGCGGACCGGATCCACGACGTCGTCGGTACACAACTGGCATCAACAGCTGCCGTATCTACTACTGCATCGACGAGTACTGCGAGTCCCAGTGTATGTTTGGAGGTCGCCGCTCTGACCAAGCAGATGAAGAAGCTGGCGGATAAGGTGGACCGACTGTCTCGCTCCAGAGAGCGGTCCCGTAGTCGCACCCGACACCGGTCAGGCTCATCTCGCTCAGCGTCTAGCTACAGGAAGTTCC
Organism: Lithophane semibrunnea; assembly: GCA_947363905.1. Classification (NCBI taxonomy): domain Eukaryota; kingdom Metazoa; phylum Arthropoda; class Insecta; order Lepidoptera; family Noctuidae; genus Lithophane; species Lithophane semibrunnea. The sequence goes on along the minus strand of OX376191.1, from coordinate 4,415,782 downwards.
CGCAGTGCTGGTACCACCAGAATTTCGGAGACCGAGCCAAAAAGTGTGTGAAGCCGTGCGACTACCCTACATCGGGAAATGCGCGGGGCAATCAGTAATGGCGGCCGATGATTGTCCGAGTGCTGGTCGCTTATTCGTCACCGATGAAAGGTCGAAGATGCAGTTTTTGGTCGACACCGGCAGCGACCTCTGTGTCTACCCCCGATCGGCATTATCAAATCGACGAGAGAAGACCAACTATCAATTGTGCGCGGCTAACGGGACACCGATAAATACGTATGGATTCATTAACTTCACTCTGAACCTACGATTGCGCCGTGACTTTGCTGTTACAAGGGCGATAATAGGCGTGGATTTTCTATCTTTTTATAATTTGGTTGTTGATTGCAGGAATCAACGCCTCATCGATAACCATACAACGCTCTCCACCCCGGCGTCGCCTGTCCGTCACTCTGATGATATCTCCTCGGTGAGGGTAAGTTTGGTTGATTCCGCGTATACACACATACTACGGGAATTTCCCGACATCACTCGCCCTCATGGTATACACCGCACTTCCAAACACAATACAGTACACCACATCCGTACTACACCAGGGCCACCAGTATCCTGTACACCACGCAGATTGGCCCCGGACAAACTGCAAATTGCCAAGGCCGAATTCGAGGCCATTTTGCAATGTGGAACCTGTCGCCAGTCCGATTCACCGTGGTCATCGCCTCTCCACCTAGCGCCAAAGAAAAACGAGGGATGGCGCCCTTGCGGCGACTACAGGATGCTGAACGCACGTACCATTCCGGATCAGTATCCCATTTGACACATTCAGGACTTTGCTCATAGCCTGTCTGGCTGTACCGTCTTCTCCCAGATCGACCTGGTGAAAGCGTACAACCAGATTCCTTTAAATCCAGATGACATCCCGAAGACCGCGATCACGACGCCGTTCAGCGTTTTCGAATTCCCGTTCATGACGTTCGGTCTTCGAAATGTTTCGAAATGTTCGTGTGTTTTTTTTTTTGCTGTGAGTTGTGAAGTGTAGTGTTTTGTTGTGTTATGTAGTGTTGAGTTGTGTTAGGTTATGTTGTGTAGTGTTGTGCTGTCTTGGAAGGTGGGTGTTTTCGAGGGTGTGTAAACTAGGTACTGTTTGGATGTGAGTGAAATTTACGTATGGAGAATTTTTTCAACTTGGTCATAGCTAAGGGTCATTATCCATTTACAGACTTTACCTTTACTATCAAATTTATTGAGCGTGTAGATGTTACATTGTTTGTTCACAAAGTTGTATATACGACTACCAAGGATTCTAAAATGACGTTCTGCAAGTTTCGTTCTGTGCCTCTCTATGGTACACACGTTTGTGGCCCTACGTTTTGTCAAGCGATTGAGATCCAGCTGTAAAGAAGCATGTCTGCGCAACGTACAGCTTAGCACAAAGAGCTGCCTCACGGTCAAGACCTGACATTCTTTGTACAATTGGGTCGTACTATGCCGATAATGTTTAAAGGTCATGACCTTGAGGACAGCTCTCTGCGCCCTTTCCAGTTGTATCATACTTGTCTTCGAAGCACCGCCCCAGACCGTTATGCCAAATGTTAATATTGACTGGCAAAGGGAGAAATAAACCATGCGCAAGGTATCTACGTCAGCACTATACCGCAAGCCCCTAAACACGGCAATTAGTTTTCTAACTCTGCCAGACAATGCCCCAATCTGAGTATTCCAAGATAAGAGGTACCTAGTACACCAAGGTATTTCACACTGGTTTTTCTTGTCAGAGGAAGGCAAGAGCATAGGTTTGGGTAAGCATTACAATTAGAATGAGCTTTGACTGAAAATGTGTTGTCAGGTTGCGTAGTAGATTTAAGAGAGAAAGTGATGAAGTTGGTTTTATCCACATTTAAAGTTAAACTATTCGCCGACAGCCAAGACATAACAATCCCAAGTACAGATTCTGCTCTCTCTCGGGCTTCGTTCCAGCTTTCAGCATGAACTAGAAGGGCCGTATCATCGGCATATGTATAGATGGAACAATTTGGTAGTAATAAATCACATAGGCTGTTTACATACACTAAAAAAAGTGTAGGCCCCAAGATGGAACCTTGAGGCACTCCAAAGGACAATCCACACTCATCACTAACATATGCAGTGACTTTAACACACTGCGTTCGCTCAGATAGATAGCTCGCAAAGATAGCAAGTGCAGTGCCTCTAATTCCAATTCTCTCCAATTTTTTGAGTAGGATGGGGACAGAGACAGTGTCAAATGCCTTAGATAAGTCTAAGAAAATACCCAGGCACTTAGACTTTTTATCAAGAGTCTCAACAACTTCGTCTATCAGGGCCGAGAAAGCGTCTTTACATGACTTCCCCCTCCGAAAGCCAAATTGTTTTTTGGAAAGAATATTGTGGTTTTCCAGGAAAGACACAAGACGATTGTTTAGGACCCTCTCAAGAACCTTCGACAGTGCCGGAAGGACCGAAATTGGTCTGTAATTGTTGACACTACCTCTGTCCCCCCCCTTGTGAATAGGGTGAACGACCGCTCTCTTTAAAACTATTGGAAATACACCCTGAGATATACAAAGACCGCATATGTGAGCGACGAGGGGCACAAGAGTCTATTTGCTCATTTTTAGAAGACGAGAACTGATTCCATCCCATCCTGAGGCAGAATCGGAGCGAAGACCCATTATAATATTTTCAATTTCTGCGTGATCCGGAGGGAGAAGAACAATTGAGTTCATCTGGGCGTCGTCCCTAGCATATGACTCATGTAGCGTACCAGCATTTGTATGCTTAGCTGCAAGTTCCTTGCCAATATTCGCAAAATAATTGTTTACCAAATTTAATGAGGACTTGCAGTCTAGATTTGACATAGACAATAACTCCAAAGGAGGAGATCTACAGATTTGTTTATTAATTATGGTGTTTATGATATTCCAGGTCTTTTTAGGATTATTTTTAGCTTTTATCAATTCATTTTTTTCGTGATTATTTTTTAGCCTATACAGAAGCTTAATGCAGAAGTTACGATAGCGTATATACGTCAATTTTAAGGTATAGTTATCCGGTGTCTTTTTGTGTTCTCTATGCATGTTGTCCCTATTCCTAATGCATCTTAGTAGCCCTGGCGTGATCCAGGGCTTGATTATTCTCAACCTAGAAGGAATGCAACTGGTGATGGTATTGCTATGTATTATAGAAATAATTGTATTAATAAGAAATTCAGTAGCCCAGTTAGGATTGCTAGAAGAAAAGATGCTGCTGAAATCGGTATTTGCTATCTCAGCAACAACCTTAAGCAGATCAACTTTCGAGATAACTTTAGTCGTTTGATGTTTTGTTACGTTTTTTATACAAACGAGTACTGGGACATGGTCGGTAATGTGACTGTCTAGAATAAAAGATACTACCTCCCTCAACACTTTAATCATGACATGATCCAGGCAATTCTTTTCTCTGGTAGGAAGAGTATAGGCTGGTAAGAGTCCGTGAGATGCAGTCAAAGTTATGTATTCGTTATAATGTGGATCATTATTAGTTGTGCTAATGTTAATGTTCATGTCTCCCACCAGAAAAATATTTTTATAGGAGGATACCGATGCTAGTACAGTATTAAGACTATTTAAAAAGTTCTCTATTCTGCGAAAGGACGGCGGCCTGTACACAGCAATAATTACGATATCAGTGAGTTTGCAGATTAGGCAGTTTGCATCAACAAACTCCGGCTCGACAATGTTATGTTGCAAATCTGAATGTACGTAGATAACCAAACCATCGTTTTTATTTAGGCTATTTGCAGACGAATAAGCCGAGTATCCCTGCAGAATCGGAATATTAGTATTTTTGTTCAGCCAACATTCCGAAAAAATTATCACGTCACAGCTGATTTTATTTAGAGATGATAATAACATAAGGACGCTATTAAAATTCTTATTAATACTGCGTATATTTAGATGCAGCAAATTAATTGTTTTATTGGGGTTTCCTAGAAACTGATGGCATTTATCAGGGGGGCAACTAAAGGATTCGCGGGACCCATAAGTATCCAATCTATTCATTATATCATTTACGTTATTCATTTTTATTTAATTTAATGTAATGTGCACTTCGGGATTTCATGTTTAGAGTCCTTTTTGGCATTAGGGCGTAATAGAACTGGTTATTAGTGTTCCCTAATATAACCTGGGATAAGCAAGACGTTCGATATTGTATCGTGTAATGAAAATAATTTCCGATAATAAGTTTTGCGACTTGTACGTGAGTGAGTTGTGTATTAGAGTGGTGCATTTTATTTTGTAAGTGTATGAAAGTGACTGTGTAGAGAGAATACAAATAATAAAAAAATTACAAATAGGATTATTGTTACAAAAAATAGAAGCAAAAGTTACTCGAACAGTTAAGATATTACTAATTATCATGCAATATGTTTTGAAAGCTGGATTCAGATATTATAAGTATCGGTTTTTCCCCTTCCTTTTTGCGAATAAAAATTTTTCCATTTGCCGTCCAGCAGTATTGGCATGCATTACTCTTAGCAAATTTACGTGCGTCATAGAAGAGCTTCCTGGCAGTTGCCGGAAGACGATCAGCAATGTAGATAGGGGTGCGTTCACCATTCAAGCCAGAATTTTCACTATTTAATTTTTCGGAGGGTGGTTTGCCTTTGTTAAAATCACGCACAGCTCGAAGTACTGAGTTTTTTAGAGTGACTGATTGAAATTCTGCAATAATTTGCTTAGAAGGGCCTTGGTTACTGTGCACTCGATAAATGGCCCGAATCTCTTCCCGTTTTACCTGCACTTCCAAAGATCTACACACACCAACGACAATTTCCGTTAAGTCACTTGCGTTTTCATTTGGCTTTGGAGAGATATTACGCAGCTCGATAACGGCAGACCTATGATTTTCTTGATTATCTTTTATTTGTTTTTCCAGCTGTTCTATATATTTACGTTGTTCTGAGCGTTCTCTTTCCAGCCTTCCCACACTAGTTCTTATCTCCTCATATTTGGCATTCAATAACGTAGCAGAGTCCTCAATCTCGGTCTTAATATTCCGTAGCTCATCATTTTGTGCTTTTAATTCTACTAACTCAAGCGTTATTTTAGACATAAATTTTTGCAAAATGGTTTCCTGATCTGTATTCAATTTAGTAAGCATTGCTCGAATTTCCTCTTTAAAATCCTCAAGTTCGTTCGTGGGACTAAAGTCTAAGCAAGGGCGCTTTGTTGATCTCTGTTGTGTATTGATGAACTCACATTCACTCGGTGTAGCCGCAATGTTGGGGTTTGATGAAGCACGTTGTACCTCAATAGTAGGAGTAGAGGGAGGCGTTCTATTTAATTGAGGCATTTTTAAGTGTGTTATCAGAAAATTAAATTATCTTCACACCTCAATGCAATAGGTAGACCCGCGTAGCCCAGGCTCGTATACAGCTCGTAGCAGATAAAGTACTCGTAGCGATCGTAGCGGTTCTTGCCGGCGCGGCGCGGCGCGTAGCCGATGCGCGTAGCCGATGCGAATGATGTATTACGAGCCCCGTAGCAACGTATCAGAAGCAGCACAGTAATTTGCTGTGATGACGTAATGTCAAATTGGCGCCGACGTAAAAAGCGTCGCCCCGGTGCGTACTGTCCGAGGTTCGAATCTCGCCGGGGCGCTGGTCGACTTTTCGTGTTTATTTTAATCTTGATCTTGACTCACCAAAAGTTAACTGCGACACCGACACACGTGAGAAAGCGAGACTTCCGACACTAACCAATATGTCCGTCGCTGCTTACGGGCACCTCCTCAAGAAGAAAGAGGAGGGTCCGAGTTTCGATAAAATTTAATATTTAAGTTAAGTTAAAAGATTAGTTAAAAGATTATTTCTATATTCTCAGAAACTAAAAACACGTCCGCTCCGAACGGGCACTGAGCAGAGAGGTCTATATTATATTAGTAGCTAATTGCTTATCAGCTGGCCGGCGTAACTATGACGCGTCCATTGTTCTAGCGGGCGCGCGCGCGCTTCGTCATGCGAACCGTGTGCGCGAACGGGACAGCATCATCGTCTGTTATCACTCATGCACCCGCGACGTACAGGCGACGCGCGCGCACCGTGACTTGCAAATCAGTATGCCACTGCGCGCATAGCCTTACGATATCTCGCGATCCTAGCTTCGCCGCGCTAACCTATAATCTAGTGTTTACGCTTAACTGTCTATACGTGCTGTTCTCTGCTATCTTTATTTCTACCACTCCTTCTTATCTAAGTGGAACTCTTGTGCGTGTGAACTGTAACCTGTGTCTGTGAACCTAATAAACTTTCATTCTTCTTCTTGTGTACTTGGGACTTATTTCTTCGCTACCTGTTTATATATATATCACATACACCACTACTCCTACAAGTCTATGATAAATAACCTCTCTTTTAGCTGTGCCTGCTCCCAGGAGCCCCAGCCTCAACTTGTTACACCCACACCCTTATTTATTATCCTTGGGGATTCTCACGGTGGCATCACAATTCATCTTCGCCAACATCTTATATATTACGCAAAATACACACTTGTTCACTAAAAACAGTGATATCTACAATGTTAACACTAGGAATAAGGACAAACTACGAGTTCCCTTTCACCGGCTTCATAAGGTTCATAACTCATTTGTTGGGGTTGGTATAACATTTTATAACAAGCTACCCTCTTCCTTGCTAGATTTGCCTTATAATGCGACCTTTGTTCAAAGGCGTACTACTCTATTAACGACTACTTAAATGATAAGAATAGTTGGTCGCTGTGATTAACTCAAGACAATGTTTATGTTCTTTCTCCAGCATTAGCTTACCCAGTGACAGGTTATATGAGTTCATATATGTATTTTTTTTAATTTACTTTATAATCAATTTATTTTTAATGTTTTTTTTTTTAAGATAAAGATAAAGATATATTTATTGCACAACTGTGTACGGTCCGGTTCAAAACATCATTAGCACGTTAAGACTCGTTGTCGATTGAACACACGATACAGTCTGTACGTGTAAATTCACACACTGCCGTATCGTCACCGTATTCCCGCGTGTCGTACTCATGCTAAACGAACGAAACAAAAATATACTTCTCACACTTTTGCTAGATCGGCCACACACACGCATCATGCGCGTGACCTTGGCCAGTTTATCCCATTGCTTAATTCGGGTAAATCTAATGTGTTCTGATAGCAGTGAGCGTCTGTGCAGCAGATGGCATAGGTTCTAATCTCGAATTGCGCAGCGCGAATGTTTTAAAATATTTTTATTTTTATTTGCAGTTATAATAATATTCAGAATTGCTGCCTTTTTTATTAATGTTGTTATTGCAATAAAGGGTTTAGAATTAAAAAAAATGCGTGATGATTGATAAGAAATATAAAAAATATTTATTCGTTCCAAGTAGGTATATTTATTTTACATAAAGTTATCAAACCGTTACAAATAAGTATTGTTGTAAGATGTGAAATTTAAATGGATGTAAAAAAAACTTAGAAGCAATTGTGTCAAAGATTTCAAGTAATATTTTTATCAATGCAATTTGTATTATTTTGACATAAAAAGGTTTTAAATTATTTACTTATTTATTTATTTCACCATAAACATTAAGTTTCGATCATAATCGATGAATTTAAGCAGTAAATAAGAATATTAGAATATATTCAAAATGTAAAACAACTACTTACTTACTAAATAGGTGAATTTAAGGTTAAGTATGGGCAGTTTGTTTACATTATGTATTTTACATTTTATTTGCTTTTAGTGAATAGGTATTGAGGTTATAGCCTAAGTATTCATTTTCTTTACGAAAAGAAGATTGAAACTAAACCTCAAATTTTAATCCCTAAATAATAATATTACCTGCTTATTAAAATAATGTAAACATTTTTTATAACGGTTAATTTTTGTAATAACTCCCATTATTCTCGATACAGTCAAGCAGACATTTGAATTATCCCAATTGAAGTCTGGTGGTCTGGTGAAGTCTGGTTGGTCTTCGATGATGTAAGGCAAGTTCAGTGTTGAGTGCACGGTGAACGGTTAATAATGACGTGTTGAATAATTCAGCAAAATGTCTCGTTGGTATGAAACCATTTGTTTCATATTCAATCACCATGTGACATCACTGCGCCTCGTGAATTAGCACCGGCTTTATCTTCCTCATATATCTTGACCCACAGACTCACAGCATTTCTCTAAAACAAATAATGGAATATCTACTGTTAGACATGCCTAAAAAAAATACTAAAATAAAATACTGTTTAGTTTACTATTCATAATTAAGAAAAAAATACATAAATAACATTATATTTATTACACATAATAATTATTTATCATTCACTAATCGAAATAAATAATCTTTCAAATTACCGTGTGACGTCACTGGTCCTTGTGAATTAGCCGGCCTTCCTCATGAATCTTGAGTTTGACCCACAGACTCACAGTATTTCTCTAGAATAAAATATAATGCTACTGTTAGACATCTCTAAGCAAAATAATAAAACTGTTTACTTTACTATTCATAATTAAAAGAAAAAAAACATAAATAAATAACATTATATTTATTACACATAATAATTATTACGAATTAAGTAAATAATCTAGAAAATTATATATATTTTTCTTTTCTTTGACTTCATATTCAATTTCAAACTTTATTTAATTAGATATCTTCTGATTAAAAGGAATAACAATGTCTTTGTTTTAGATTTATGTTCAGTAAAATATGAAATATTTAAAATGATAACATTTACACTCAGTCCAGTTTCATTAGATATTTGTTAATGCATCCACTTTTACGCAGCGCAATAATAATTGCCCTCACTTCAATATTAATATTTGACTGCATTGTGAAAAGAATAACTACAACACAGCTAATAGATATATATAACAGTCGTCACCCACAATAATCACGAACCAACAACAACGTTCTAAGCATAGGTGAATACTCGTAACGAACTGCATCTGTCTACCTCACAGAAATCGAAATATTTATTTTACTTTGTTTTCTGTCTACCTACAAAACTTTAATTATTTATGTGACCAAGTCGAACGAGACAAAACACTAATGATATCGAAATACATCTAGTAATTAAAAAAAAAGAAAATACTTACTATTAATTTATGGAAATACTGCTAGGTATTATAAAAAGGTAACAAAACAAAAAATAGTAATTATAAAAATAAAAAAAGTTTACCGCAGGTGAGATTCGATCCTGAGGCTCTAGACAAAGTTACATTCTATCAGCGTTAACGATGATGGAAAAGACAAAAATGTATAGGTTTGACTTATGCTATCGAAAAGCCATTATGTCAATTATGTCAGTTCTGTTGAAAGTCGTTGTAGAAATTCGAAACGCTTTGGAAGCGATTGTCACTTGTCTAGGCCCTCTGGCTCGCCATAGTAGCACCTATCAAGGCTCATTAATTATCCACTGAGTTAGTAAGCCAATACTACGTTGGTTGAAATAATAAACTTCTATCAGTTGCAGACAAAATGAGTGTGTGTGTGTCAGGAATATGTAGCATTATATAAAATTAATCTTCGATTTAATTCATAATCTAAACTTTCGCAGTATTTATAGATGAACAATCAATTACAAACGAAACCTGTGATCTGTGAGTTGGTCTAAATAAATACAAAAACATTGACTTTTACCTAAAATTTAATGATAACAGAATTATATTGTACTTAAAATATATCCTTGATTTTATATACTATTTCGATGTTTATGTTGTTCTATATTAATGGTTTTTATTGTGACTTAAAAGACTACTATCAAAAACAGCGATTCTAGACGAAAAGTAGGTCATCCAACTTATGTTATGATTGGTGGTTTTTGAATAAACAACACAAATGTTTATTTATTTAGAGTTTCAATAAATGATTAAGTTCTAATTAATATTATAATGTTAATTAAGATTTTATATTGTAATTCAAAAGTCACAAGTAGTTTCAAACGATTCTCCTAACTTTAAGTGGATGTCAATAACTTATCTGATTTTGCTTTTCGATATCAAATAAGTAAATACTAAATTGCTAAATTACCGTATTAAGTTTTAAAATGGTTCCACTATTTAAGATTTGTTCATTGTTAACTATGTTAGAGATTATTAAACAATAATCTATGACAATCTGCGATTGGTTAAAAAATGGCGGCAATGTTAGAGGTAATTGATTAGTATTGGGAGAATATAAAATACGTGTACCCGCCAATTCGGGACCTTTTTTGGGATACAACTGTGGTGAAAGATGGACTTCCTATTGTGTTCACGTAAGTTAATTGATCATATTTCTTGATTATTGCTGATAGCTATGTTTTTCTTTATCTGTTATAATATGTCTTGTGTTAAATGTAATTAGGGAATATTCATGTTTTGTTTCTTCCCGTTGATAAGTTGCTATAACTTTGAGAAACAGTCCCAGAGAATAATGTGATAACAATGATTTATGCTAAAGTAAATATGTGTTGATCCAATACTTTAAAATTAGCTGCCATGGAGTTTCTTGTCCTTCTTCTCCATGATGACCTAGATTCGGAACGGACAACTAGTTTTCTCATTACCGTATTTAACCGACAAGCCTAATCAATAAATGCCTAGTCTTGTCTTTCTGTGCTTTTCTTCATAAAACCCTTTCCTTAAACACCATATAGAGATACATACAACATTTTGACATTCGAAACCTTACTAAATAGGGGAATATCCTATAAATATACATGTAGTATTAATTCTGCTTCATCCATCTTCTGACATCAGAAGTGGGATAGGGCTCTGGCTTACATAATGGATTTCTAATGAATTTTATTTTTCTATTTTCATGAACAATGTTGGAGCTATCGGGATCTTCTGGAAGCTGTTGGTGTCTGCGAGCCGCTAAGCTAACTCGCAACTAGATGATGAAATCGCGCTGCCGCATGCCGCAGTTGACATCGGGACTGTGGAGCTGCAAGCTGCTGGTCTATCATCACAACTGCGGAGCTGCAAGCTGCTGGTCTATCATCACAACTGCGGAGCTGCAAGCTGCTGGTCTATCATCACAACTGCGGAGCTGCAAGTAACTGGTCGAGCATCACAACTGCGGACCTGCAAGCTGTTGGTCAAGCATCGAGTCTACAGAACCTCGAGCTGCTAAACGAGTATCGGGAACCTTTCCAGCAATAAGAAGCGGCAAAATTCGGTAAAGCCCCTCAGAAGTTCTTCTTAAGTTAAAACGAAATACCTACATTTAATGAAGATTATAAAATTGGAAGATTTTTGTGTAATAGTTTTAGATAACTATATTATATAGTTAAGCTTGGTTTATAAAAGATGAAAATTAGTGTTATAACTTATAACTATGTTAAATACTTGATAATAATTAGTTCAAATAATATAAATGAATATGATGCAGGGGTGTACAAAAGGTAATATCATGGTCATTGCAGAGATATTAAGCTGTGTTGCTTATAAATTTAGTTTTGAATGTAGGGTAACCTCATCTCACTATAAAAGTAAGAATTCAAAGTTGGTAAATGAAAGTAAATAAAATATTATTTGTTCTTTTTGATCTAATATGGTTGAAATGATGAATTTCTAAAATCGTTGTTAAATAAACGTGGCAAAGCAGGATTTTTAGCAGGGTTTAAGCTTTACTTCAGATTTCTTCTGTTCTATATTGCTCGGTGCTTAGTATAAACAAAAACATTACCCTCCTTCTGGGGACAAACACAGACCTTTGCATCAAATAAAATAAAAAATACCCATACCTTCCCATATGGTTCGTTTGAGTACACAGGTTGGTTCTCAACATTAGTCAAAGGACAAAAACATAATTTAGATCATAATTTATGAAATTTCTCTATAATGTACCAGTGTTTTCGGAACTCCGTCCTTAATAATTGATACAGATCGGAGCACTAATTTCAATACTAACCAAATTAGGTCTTTGTTTAATTAATGGCAAATTAATCACCTTTATGATAACTACAAGTACCCCTATACGTAACTGTCAATTACTTATTTTTAGCCTGTGTGCCACTGCAAGGCAAAAACTCTCGTCTCTTTTCCACTCCTCTCTGTTTTGCCCAAACTAATTCAAAACTGGTATGCAAAGATATAAACTTAGGACTTACCTATAATTTTATGCTCACTACAGAATAATAAGTCAGACTGGCCGAGAGGTATATGGAAAGTTCAATTATCTCTAAATTTCACAAAATCAGCTGATTTTCTCCCTTGCGATTACTGACAGGTCGTAATGCAAACATAACATTATTGTGTACAGACAAGATTAAATTATATATTGCCAATCCAATAATGTGGAACACACTATTGATGTTCATGCAGAACGAAACTTGGGCATTGAAAGACTTACCAAGTTGCTGAACGTTTCAAGAAAGGTTTTGATTCCCTAGACGTTATACTATAGACTATAATATTGTAATAGTTTGTGTTAACCAAGATCATAGACGCCATGATAAATTAAGTTATAAGAAAATGGGTAGGCAAGTGAGTTGATCAGAACATTTCTATTAAAAGTGATTTAGAAAAAGAAAAAGTGATTAAAATACATTTTTGTAATTATTAAAACTTTATTGTTCTTGTTCTTTTGTCATTTTTGATTTTATTTTGATGAATGATGTAACTCGCCATAGCATTATATATCATTTTTTCCATCTTTTTGTACCGTGTTAGATTGGTTAATAATTTTAGATAAATTGTCAAAAAAATTAAGAAATGTTTTGGCTAGCTATTGATTTTATATTAAATGATAAATGATAAATGATTTTATTTCTGTAAGTAGGTTTGTACAAACACTTTTACACGTCAATCAGATTTTTTAAAACTAGATGAGGTCGGCGTTTCCTATCTGACTACTCTGAGAAGAAAGGCCGAAACAAACTCAGAGGTCACAGTCTCTTTTAAAGTCCAGACATAATCTTGGTCAGATTATGTGAAGACCATGTAGATTGGTGTCTGAAATGGTCTTTTGAGGAAAGAACCACACAGATTGAGTGGACCTGTCCAGTCAGTGCACGCAATTGTCAATAATCGTGCAGCTCAACTCCGAATTTAAGGAGCTCAACGATTTGACGAACAATACCAAAGAAAGGACATTTGGTTAGGCCGCATAAATTACTCAAACTGCCAGACTATGATTAATTAAAATTAAGAAAAAATAAATAATAAAAAAGAAAAGAAAGATCCACATAATCTTCACATTCACAATAATTAAAAATAATATAATACTTTACAAAGTAAATATTCATGTCAATGTAAATATAAATATAAAAATCCAGAAATAATCTTGGTCAGATCATTTGAGGACCATGTAGATTTGTGTCTGAAATGGTCTTTTGAGGAAAGAACCATACAGATTTGAGTGGACCTGTCCAAGTAATCGTGTAGCTCAACTCAGAACTTAAGGAGCTCAACGACTCGACGAACAATACCAAAGAAAGGACATTTGGGTAGGCCGCCTATAGTACTCAAACTGCCAGATAAATAAAAAATATGATCCACATAGTCCTCAAATTCACAATAATTAAAATAATAATAATATTATACTTCACAAAGTAAATATTCATGTCACTGTGTAGGTATATAATAAAATAAAAAGTTACCAAAAATAACAAAACTCGTAAGTAAGTAATTTAAAACCAAAAATAAAAAAAATAAATGTACAAATTGGAGCAGCTCAATCCCAAGCCTTTTTGTCCTCAATGTAATCTTTAATGGTATAAAACGCTTTTTGGCACAACTTACGTTTAATGAATGTTTTGAATTTATTAAGGCTTAGATCTTGTACGTGGCTTGGAAGCTTATTGTAAAAGCGTATACATTGACATCTGAACGAGCCACCTATTTTCTTGAGCCTCGTTGTAGGTACAACAAATTTGTCTTTGTTCCTAGTATTTATATTATGGATATCACTGTATTTTTTAAACAATTTTATATTTTTATGTGCGTATAAAAGATTTTCAAAAATATACTGTGAAGGCACAGTCATTACATTTATCTCCTTAAATTTCTCTCTGAGAGAGTGTCTCGGACTTAGTTTATAAATTGATCGAACAGCTCTTTTCTGCAAAACAAAGATAGTCTGAATGTCAGGGGCATTTCCCCACAACAGAATACCGTACGACATTACACTATGAAAATAACTAAAGTACACTAAACGGGCTGTCTCTATGTCAGTTAAATTACGAATTTTTCTAACAGCATATGCTGCGGAGCTTAGTTTTTTTGACAATTTATCTATATGTGGGCCCCACTGAAGTTTAGCATCTAAAGTTAAGCCCAAGAATACTGTTTTATCTTCGGGATTCAATTCTTCACCCTTTATCAACACATTAGTTTTCACCTGCCTAACGTGAGTTAGCGTAAACTTAATGCATTTGGTTTTTTTTTCATTAAGAAGTAAATTATTAACATTAAACCAGTGAACTACTTTTGCGATCGCGCTATTTACATCGTCAGTAACCAGCTGCTGACGTTTAAGTTTAAACAAAAGCGAAGTGTCATCCGCAAACAACACTATCTCATGATTATCCTTTATGAGGTAAGGCAAGTCATTAATATAAATAAGAAACAAGAAAGGACCAAGAATTGAGCCCTGTGGGACACCCATTGTTACTATAGATCCGGGAGATCTTTTCCCATTAACGTCAACGCTCTGAATCCTATTACTCAAGTATGAAGTAAGAAGATCCAGAGCGGTGTTCCGGATTCCGTAGTGGCGGAGTTTCCTGATTAATGTTTCATGAAGAACGCAATCGAATGCCTTAGACAAATCACAAAAGATGCCCAAGGCATCGCATTTATCTTCCCATGCATTATAAATATGTCCTAAGAGTTCAACACGTTGAGTTCGTCACGTCAATCAGTTGTTGAACGACCCCTTGTGAAACCGAACTGCTTGTTATGTAACAATCTATGTCTATTAAAAAATCTTTGCAATTGCTCTAAAATTAGCTTCTCAAATATTTTACTAAAGGTAGGTAGTACTGAAATAGGTCTATAATTTGTGGGGTCTGATGTACTACCTGATTTAAACAAAGGTATTATTTTACTATTTTTCATAAGGTCAGGAAACTCCCCACAGTCGATACAATTATTAAAGATAAGAGCTAAAGTAGGTGCTACAATGTCAATAATAGACTTAGCAACTTCTACAGAATTACCCCACAGATCTGCAGTCTTTTTTACATTTAAAGTGTGAAAGGTTTTAATTATGTCTCTACAGGTAATATGTTCAAAAAGAAATTCCGATTCGCAAACATTAACATTTTCCGTAAGCAAAGACTCAGCAACAGAAGGTGATGAGTTTAGGGATTTAGTAGTAGAAACGGGAATATCTGAAAAGAAATTCTCAAAGGCCTCGGCGACTTGTGAGTCTGATTTTATTATGTTGTCATTAATAGACAGGCTGTAGTCAGTATTTCGGTTACTAGACCTTCCCGTTTCACTATTAATAATATTCCAAGTCGTTTTAATTACATTACTACTGTTTTTAATCTTCGAACTCAAATAACGTGACTTGGCCATACAACAAACTTTTATAAATAATTTTGAATAATTTTTAACATATAAATTAAATTCAACAGTGTTTACATAGGTCCTTTCACTGTACAGCTCATAAAGCCGTGTTCTACTTTTATGAATACCAATGGTAGCCCAATCACTGAAAGATACATTACTATTAACCGAGATAGTCTTGGGAATAAAGGTGGAATTAAATTGTTTACAGTATAAATTAAAAAAAACATCATATAGATGACTAGGATCAGTATGATTTGACAAAACTGGTAATGTATTAATAAGTTTTTCTTTAAAAACCTCCAAGCGACTTGCAGTTTTGGGGTTAAATGTTATATCCTTTTTAGCCACTTTGTTGTTTTTGATAGGGATAGTAACCCTTTGCCCGCAATGATCAGAATCTAGTAGATTTATAATTTCTTTGTGGCTTGGTATAATATCTGTATAAATATTATCTAGGCATGTGGCACTTGTAGGGGTTATTCGAGTGGGCTCCAAAAATAGGTTTACAAGATTGTAGGACTGAAACAAACTTATTATTTTACTACAAGAACCTGAATTTTCTAACAAATTAACATTAAAATCACCGCAAGTGATAATAGACTTATTGGAGTTGCAAATCTTGTGTAACACTTCATCCATTACCTTTTCAAAACAGTCATACAATCCTGAAGGGGGTCTGTACACACTTAATACAATAAACTGCTCCAATTCTATACAGGCTATTTCAACTGTCCGTTCAACAGATAGGCTCACAATATCCTTACGGTCTTTAAATTTCAGCTGGTTACTTACTAAAATTAATGAGCCACCATGTATAGCATTTACTCTGCTGAACGAACTACCAACCTGGTGATTATCAAAATTGAACAAGAACTGGGTGCTTTTAAGCCAATGTTCTGTTATACAAAGAATATCAATATTGTTAAAATTCATAAATAATTCTACTTCTAATATTTTGATGCACCAGGTTAATATTATTTACTGATTTTAAACTTTTATTTGATTTTATTTTGCAATTCTGTATACTATTGCTAGAGGTTGTCTCTGTTGTCTGAATTTCTAATTTAAATTATTAACAATGTCAATATTTGATACCAAATTATTGGCTGAATTATTTAACATGTCACAGCATTGCTCAATAGAAGCAATTTGTTTAGCCAAATTCTTGGCTGTAATAGAAAAGTAATATGATAGCGACACAGCTATCTGTCTTTTACAATACTTTGAAAGATAGTACTTATCCACAAAAGATCTATCTTTTGTCAAATATAAGCGATTACCAACATAATTGTTAGTGTCAATTAAATGGAATAAATTATTATTGTATGTCAAATTGTGTAATGTCATATTAATTGCAGATCTAAAGTTGTTTTCTTCCTGTGGCAAACTTTGGCTTTAAGGGAACGTGAACATCACAATTTTTCTTAAACTAAGGTTGCACAAAGATCTATAATATTGGAGTAATTCTCCTTTGTTCACATTACCCCTATTACCCACAAATATTATTAATATAGTATCCTGATTATAATTGCATTTTATAGCTTTTTTCATTATGTCAAATAGAGAACAACCAGGCATACAGTAGTTAATTATTGAGTGTCCCGGATATTCATTTAACAACAAGTGACCTAAATCCTTTCCAATTTCATCACAAAATAATATTATTTCTTTATTTACACTATGTCTAGGCAAACAGTTAGTAATTGATAATGGTAAAATGGCACTAGACTGCGGTATGGTGGTATCACATATTGTCAATGAATGGTCCGGTGTGGGTTCAATAGATGGTGGTTGACAATGTTCACATTTGTTAGTTTGTGAGCTTACCAGCTCATTCATTGCCAATACATATTCCCTCATTTGGTTTTCAGAGGCTGTATACTTGATAGTCATAGAAGTAAGTTTCTCCTGTAGTTGGTCAAGTTCATACTGCAAGTCTTCTGTGTCAATTTGGTATTTCCTAGTACTTTTTAGTAAGTTTAATGAATACATATCTAATTGTTTTAGTAAATGCAACCTTTCTCTATTAAGTTTTACATTTTTAATGAAGAATTTTTGTTTTTTGACCATTATTTTGGTTTTAACTATGTATTTGTTGATTTTTATGTATTTTTTCAGTTTATTTTTACTAGTAACTACCCTCACTGACTTACTTAATTTTGAATCTGATTTTGAATCATCAAGACCTGTTAAATCTATTGTGTAAGAAGAGGGGTTTATTACAGAAACCATTGATGGGGCTACAGGCACCAATTCATTGAATAGACTTTGATTCAACGAGGCAGTGATGTTAAGATTTGTAGTCTCAAGTTGTTCAATCTGACTTTGAGCCTCTTGTAGCTGCTGTTGTAGTACATATTTGTGATTAAGAGCTTGTTTATACTCATTGCTACACTGGCTGAACCCGTCCACAACAACTTGGAGCCTGTCCCGGGCTGCTATGGCATCAGTGTGTTGAATATATAACTGAGCCATTTCTGTTTTCAACTTGCTATTCCTTTCAAGAACACCAAGGAACTCTATTTCATTTTCATCTTTTTCCTTAATCAGTTTGTCACAGAGCTCCTGAGACGCCTTTAATTCGCTCAAAGCCTGACTGAGTTTGGTCTCTTCTAGGCGAGCCCGCGCGCTGCGAGTCATAATCATGATTAAAGAGAAAAGAGAAGAGGTTGGAAAAGAGTAGTGGATTTAGAAACAGATGATTAGTTGAGCGGAAAATGAAATTTAGATCGTAATGAAGAAGTTCTGTCACCAAACTAATTAAGGTTATGTTTACGTTTTTAAAATCATTAGCAACAAATCGTAGCCGTAATAAAAAAGTATCCAAAGAATAGTAGGCAAAAAAATTAGAACGTAAACAATCTACTACCAAGTAAAATATATAGTATTGTACCTGATATAACGAGATGAAAATGCAATATTCACTTGAGCCGGTAGGTAACTGTCAACGAATCACAATGTAGTTTTTACACATTATTTGCACAAAAAGCCTAAATTTAACACAGAAAACACTTAATTACGCTATAAACTAGTTAATAACTTGGAAATACGCCTTAAAAAGAAGGAAATCTATTATTTAAAATTAAAGGGACAAATTTAAATCAGCTGTTAGCTGTAGTGTTGCCACAGGAGGAGTCCTTAACTCCATTAATTATTATTTGATCCACAAAATGCAAGTATTCACCTAAATGAAATTTGGTAATGCTGTTGATAGATTCTAGTACTCACTAAGATGAGACTGAGAATTGGATAGGTACAAATGTGGGAAATGAAACATTGTCTAGATTCTGGTGCTCACATACGATGAAGCTAAGAATGGGTTGCAAGTTGTCACAAAGATGAAACTCGCAATAGTTAATAAGATTCTGGTGCTCACATAGGATGAGGCTAAGAATGGGTTGCAAGTTGTCACAAAGATGAAACTGGCATCAAATATGTAAGATTCTGGTGCTTACGTACGATGAGGCTAAGAATGAAGATAGCTTGTTACGATTCTAGTAGTCACAAAGATGATACTGAGAATTGGATGAATGTGTTCACAAAGATACTTGTTAGATTTTAATGCACATACATAGATGCTTTGATATTGTAAGTACTTTGAGAGCAATGTATCAGTCAGTATGGCCGTGTTAGATTCCTCATATGTATAGTACAAGACTGTTTGTTGATATTGTAAAACGCAATTCGCAATGTTTACTATAAAAAGACAAATAAGCTGTCATAATGACAGATGGTATTGATTTAGTTACGTTCCGTTTTAAAACTTTATTCATTCCATTCTCATTGTAAATTAATAGTTTTTGAAACAAGAGTTTTGATTTAAAATACCTGTATCACTGAATTAATATTTTCAGCCTTGTAAGTTGCAATAAAAATATTGCGACCTAAAAGACTAGTTTCGGTACAAAATTTATGAATAGATAGTACTAATTCTTTTAAATTTTCTGTTAGTTTCCAAGAATTTTTACAATTTATTATTATTATTTTCATTTTATTTATCACTATTCTTTTTTTTTATTTAGTAAAAAGATTTCGTTTTGTTATCTTGAAAGTACATCAGCATTTTATTCACTATAGTTTAATGTACCAAGTTTTAAATCGGTTGTTGAATTGGTTTTCTTTTATTTGATTATCTTTGTATATGTTATCAAACAGTATATCAGTGTGGATAGGAATGTGATGTAAAAGATAGTTGTGAATATACATGTGGTATCACAGTGGATATCAGTCTGGATAGGAATGTGATATCAAAATGGATATCGTTGTGGATAATATTATGATATCAAAGAGGATATCGATGTGAGTATGGATATGTGATATCAAATTGGATATCAGTCTGAATAAGAATATGATATCAAAGAGGATATCGGTGTGAATATGGATGTGATATTAAATTGGATATCAGCCTGGATAGGAAATAGATATCAAAGAGGATATCGGTGTGAATATGGATGTGATATTAAAGTGGATATCAGTCTGGATAGGAATATGATAACAAAGACGATATCGGTGTGAATATGGATGTGATATCAAAGTGAATAGTCTGGATAGGAATATAATATCAAAGAGAATATCAGTGTAGATAGCGATGTGATAATCAAGGAGGATATCAGTGTGGATAGCAATGTTATACCAAAGAGGCCATTAATGTGGTTAGGTAAAATTAATGTAGATGGAAATATTGTCAGCCTGACTTGAACCAATGTTTGTAATCCATAATTGAACAATAATGATTGCTCATTATGTTGTGTTAATGTACCTATGTACTTCGGGACGAAGCACAGATCAGAATGGCCATGTCAGGAATATGTAGCATTATATAAAATTAATCTTCGATTTAATTCATAATCTAAACTTTCGCAGTATTTCTAGATGTACAATCAATTACAAACGAAACCTGTGATCTGTGAGTTGGTCTAAATAAATACAAAAACATTGACTTTTACCTAAAATTTAATGATAACAGAATTATATTGTACTTAAAATATATCCTTGATTTTATATACTATTTCGATGTTTATGTTGTTCTATATTAATGGTTTTTATTGTGACTTAAAAGACTACTATCAAAAACAGCGATTCTAGACGAAAAGTAGGTCATCCAACTTATGTTATGATTGGTGGTTTTTGAATAAACAACACAAATGTTTATTTATTTAGAGTTTCAATAAATGATTAAGTTCTAATTAATATGATATTATAATGTTAATTAAGATTTTATATTGTAATTCAAAAGTCACAAGTAGTTTCAAACGATTCTCCTAACTTTAAGTGGATGTCAATAACTTATCTGATTTTGCTTTTCGATATCAAATAAGTAAATACTAAATTGCTAAATTACCGTATTAAGTTTTAAAATGGTTCCACTATTTAAGATTTGTTCATTGTTAACTATGTTAGAGATTATTAAACAATAATCTATGACAATCTGCGATTGGTTAAAAAATGGCGGCAATGTTAGAGGTACTTGATTAGTATTGGGAGAATATAAAATACGTGTACCCGCCAATTCGGGACCTTTTTTGGGATACAACTGTGGTGAAAGATGGACTTCCTATTGTGTTCACGTAAGTTAATTGATCATATTTCTTGATTATTGCTGATAGCTATGTTTTTCTTTATCTGTTATAATATGTCTTGTGTTAAATGTAATTAGGGAATATTCATGTTTTGTTTCTTCCCGTTGATAAGTTGCTATAACTTTGAGAAACAGTCCCAGAGAATAATGTGATAACAATGATTTATGCTAAAGTAAATATGTGTTGATCCAATACTTTAAAATTAGCTGCCATGGAGTTTCTTGTCCTTCTTCTCCATGATGACCTAGATTCGGAACGGACAACTAGTTTTCTCATTACCGTATTTAACCGACAAGCCTAATCAATAAATGCCTAGTCTTGTCTTTCTGTGCTTTTCTTCATAAAACCCTTTCCTTAAACACCATATAGAGATACATACAACATTTTGACATTCGAAACCTTACTAAATAGGGGAATATCCTATAAATATACATGTAGTATTAATTCTGCTTCATCCATCTTCTGACATGCATGTATATAGTATTGAAATAACTTATAGAAGAAGGTCATAAGTCAAGTCGACACGACATTCCATTGCTTTCCGAGATTAACAATCCACTTTTGAACTGTATAGTACATCAGTTCTTATTATATAACGTAAAAGGCTCAACAGTCTACCCATTGCGGATATGCAATCGTGTTACATTTCAAATAAATTTCAAATACATTATACAAATAGGTTAAAAACAAATTACAAATAAATTACATACTAGCATCATTTTTCCTCAAAAAACTCCTGCAGATTATAAAATACAGTATCGATTAATATTTTTTTTAATTTTGTTTTAAACATATTTCCATTTAATTGCTTAATGGCTAGTGGTAAATGGTTGTATACACGAATAGCAGTTACATAGGTACTTTTATAATAAATCATATTATTAATAACAGGTAAATTAATGTCATATTTATATTGCTTGCGAATGTTTCTCTTAGAATTTGATTTGAAATTAAAATATTGCATATTATTTTTGACAAATAAACATAACTCAAGTATATAAATGCTTGTCAGTGTTAGGAAACCCTCCGTTCGGAAAACTTCTCTTAGTGATTCGGTGCTATGCATGTTATACATATATTGTCCTAAGACATTTTTTCTGGAGGACGAATGTGGACTGCACGTTTGTACTGTTTCCCCAGTATATAATACCATAAGTTAGCAGTGGATAAACATTACCAAAATAGGCATTTCTAGTCACACTGATATTTGTAGTTTCTGCAAGGATTGACAATGCATAGCAAGCACTGGATATTTTTTTATTTGTCTTCTCAATATGTGCCTTCCAGTTTAAATGTTGATCTATTGTAACCCCTAGGAAATTTGTGTCTTTAACTTCTTCAACCGCTATATCAGCTACAGCTACATTCATTTTTGTAGGTTTAGTTTTGTAATTTCGAAATTGAACTAATTTAGTTTTTGAAGGGTTAACTTTTAAATTGATTGACTGCAACCAATCAGTTACTGTTGTTAACGTTTTGTTTATTTCATTTTCGTAATTAAAATCATTAGAATATTCATTTTGAATACATATAGTTGCATCATCACCATACATTACGCAAAGGTGGTTAATTGTGTTTGGAAGCTCGTTTATGTACAATAGGAATAATGGGGGCCCTAATATACTGCCTTGTGGAACGCTTAGTATAGTAGTAGTACAGGTTCGAATTCAGATTTCACTATCCTATCTCCACCATTTTTGTACTTTTATTGTAAACCTCAATAAAAGTGGCCTAAATTTAATTTATTATTGACATAATCTACTCATTACAATGTTTACTATATGAGACAACTCATATAGTAATTGCAATATGTGGTTAGCTAGCGACCTCGAAAATTGATAAATATTATTTATTTTACTTCAATGGTCCTAGTTTATCATTTATAACTTCCAGTTACATCTAAAAATAGCTACGAGTATATGTAGGCGGGCACGCCCTTTGTGTCTGGAGGCTTTTATTTAGTTCATTTATGTTTACATTTACTTTTTATTTCTGCTTGAGTACATATAGTTCTCGTTTTTTGGTTGGTATATTAGCGTGTGCTAGCTGACATATGGCTAATAATTAGATTTATGTTTTGTGTTGCATAATGTAAATGATTTTGCATACTTTTGTATAGAATAATTTTTTTCTAACTGAACAGACAGCTGTGCTGCTGGGGAGTTTGTTGCGTCACTTCTTCTTCCTAGCTAAAGCACTAGGAAGTGGTGAAGGGTGGGCGTTTTTGGGGGACTGTCTTATGTGATTTTGACGTTCGAAAAGTGCTGATTCTCAGCCTAGTTTGAATAAATGACTTTTGATTTGATTTGATTCACGGAATATGCCGCTCAACTTCTCGGTGTTAAGCACGAGAGATGCAAAGGAGTCATCTTTGGAGTTGTACAGAAGGAAAACCATTGCAAAGGAATGACAAAAACTACTTGCAGTTCTGTCTACAACGACTTCAAGTTCCAAACGTCTGTCTTCATTATGTACAACTTGATTAAGAACCTGCCAAATAAGATCTTTGCAAAACCATGTTGGTCCCACATACAGAACATTCATCTAGCAGATCCAGACTTCCATGACAGCCGTCAGGTGGATTTACTATTTGGAGCAGACATTTATTCGCAAATCATGCTAGGAGGAATAATAAAAGGCGATGACGTCACTCAACATATCGCACAACAAACCTACCTAGGTTGGCTTTTATGCGGCAATGTCAAAACTTTTCACTGCAATGTGGTCATAAATAATCTAGGAGATATCAAACAGTTCTGGGAAACCGAAGACATCACGGATCAATCCAACCTGTCGTTGGAAAATGAAACATGCATTGAATACTACACCAACACTACGCAACGCTTGGAGAGTGGGAAATACGAAGTCAGACTGCCAATAAAGAGTGAACTTGAGAGCAGACTGGGGTCGTCCAAGCCAATGGCAATAGCCCAATTTAAAACTTTAGAAAGAAAGTTGGAAAAACAAACACATTTGGCAAAGGCCTATAAAGACGGGTTCCCTACTTGTTTTAGAAAGTTGATGATTCGATTTTTATTATATCGAACACGGTGTGTCGATAATTCAGTTGTACGATGTTTTATTCCGTCGATGCGTTATTGGTGCGATGTAACGTTTGTGCGAAAAATCCTGTTACGAAAAACCCTACAACGATTGCTCATTTGTTCGGTAATTTATTAGTTCGAAAGTATGTCGGTTTGAAACGCCTACTGTTGTCCTTGACATTTAATTAATAATCTTATGTTGCATTATAGAAGTTAAGAAAATACATTCCTTTTATTGAAAAAAAAATTATAATTCTTGTTTATTATTTACATCAAGTAAATATATTAAAATAATCCTAATCTATCTATACCTAAATAACTTAAATTAAAATATATATTACCTACTGTAAATTTTATTCTAAAAAACAAAATCCTAAAATAAATTGGCATACCTACAGTACTTAATCCTATTATTTTTCAGAAAATTTTTTTTGCATCTTTTTGAACATTTCCTTAACTTTTTGCGGCAGACACGTCTGCTATAAAAATTACGATATTAAATATTTTTGTTTCATGTTTTGTAAAAATATTTATATTTATTATGAATTAGTATGTATATGACATCTACTTATTTAAGGGCAGGACTCTCAGAATCGACCTATTTTTTTGTAGTTTAATAAATATTCTTGATTATTCTATAGTTCAAAACACGATTTATACAACTTCACTCGATCAAAAAAAATCGAGAAAACTCCCTTTTTTCGCGATTTTTTGATCGTTTTTTTATTTTTACTTGTAATAGAACTCCCGAAAAACATGTCACAAAATAAGCAATGAAATTACGAAGAATATTGTATGGTTAATTTTTTTCAAAACAGTTTTTATTGTTTTAACAAGTTTCAGTAGCCGGCCAGGCGTCTTTGAGGTAGGACCTGTGTCGTTGTTGCTAGCTCGCTGCGTTCCCCGCAAAATATACGAGAAATTATTGTTATTTTCCGTGTGTGTTAGTTTTAAAAATCAGTCTGTATAAACAATAAGGTGAGTTTGATTATAATTTTTCTACGTATATTATAACAGTTTACAGAAAGAACAGTAGCACAACTACACCAAAGATCATTTTTGCAAATAAAACTTTTTATCTTTGCAGTTGAACTGACCTACAACTCGATTTTTTTAATGGGATTTAGAATGGCGACCCGACGATGCGACGGCAGAATTTGCTTCTCGCTCAGGCGCAATAGGTAGATTCTATTACGTGAGCGTCAGCATGTACCTAGTGTACCTACTGCATCAATTCAACTCGCGCGCCTACTGTAGGTATCTACAGGAAAAGTTTTTAACCAGTGCGCAAATTTTTTTTGGTGGTTCTATATCAGTAATAGAACACATTTCCATTATTTATTCAATACATAAAAAAAAAAATTTTCCTACTTTAAATCAGCAAAATATGGACACAATCTATTCGTAATAATATCAAAGGGCGCGCGCGGCGGCCGCCGCAAGCGGCGGTGTTGCACGGGGGTGAAACCCCCTCCCGGGCGGCAGGGCGGCGCCGGGCGTTGTGGCCGACAGTTCGCTCATCGCACGCGCTGTCGTGTGACGTCGCGCCTAATCGCTTTCCCGCGCAAGCGCCGCGCCGCACGTGTCGTACTTGTCGTGTACCTACCGGTCACGATGTTGGACTTCAGTAACCGCGAGTTTTACGAGATGGTGCGAGTGTATTTACTGAGTGGTGAAAGTTTGCGAGCAGCTCGCAGAATGTATGCGACGGAGAGCATACCTCGAATGCAAGCCCAAGGAATCCTAAACCCCGCGGTCCCTAATGAAAGGACCATTTTAGCGGCCACTCAAAGGCTGCTTGATCACGGACAGTTCAGAACCCCGAATCATGCACGAGGGTCTGGCAGACCCCGACTGGCGATCGAAATCGAAGAAAGCATTTTTGATTTCTTTGAGCGAGATCCAAGAGCCAGTACCTACGATGCGGCACGTCGTTTCGGTGTGAGCCAGCACGCGATATGGAAGTTGCTAAATACAGCCGGACTCCATCCATACCACTTTCAGCCCGTACAGCAGCTCCATGACCCAGACCCAATACCACGTCGAGCCTTGTGCGAGTGGCTTTTAAATCACCGCGAAGTCAACATCTTGTGGACGGATGAGGCATTGTTCACACGTGTAGGACTGTACAATGTACATAATGAACATTGGTGGTCATTCAACAATCCCCATTTGGTGCGAGAGACGCATCACCAAGTGCGTTTTAGCGCCAATGTATGGGCTGGGGTTATTAAAAATAAAATAATAGGGCCCGTTTTTATTGACGGCACATTGACCGGTCCAAGGTATTTAGAAATGCTGCAAACGACCATCGAAACTTTAATTGAAGAAGTTCCAGTGCCCTACCTTAATAACTTTTACTATCAGCACGATGGCGCTCCACCTCATTACGCCATTCATGTACGGAACTACCTTAATGAAAAATATGGGGAAAATTGGATCGGTCGTGGTGGCCCCGTACCGTGGCCGGCGAGGTCCCCGGATCTTACTCCCTGCGATTTTTTTCTTTGGGGAGAAGTCAAACGCCGAGTTTATGTAGAGGAGGCCCAAAACCTAGATGACTTAAAGTTCAAAATAATTAACGCTTTTGATGAAGTGAAAAGTGATATTAGTGTTCTCAACAAACTAAATGACAATTTAATGAAACGTGCACGTTTATGCCTAGAAAGAGGAGGACTTCATTTTGAACAATTATTAAAATACAGTAATTAGTGAAATTTAGGGGTAAGCAATTTATTGACATTGACAATTTTAGCGAATAGGTTATTTTTGATTGAACATTATTGTAAATACTTAGTTGATTCCAATTTTTTAAATACGCCTTAATGCAGAAGTAGTTACCTAAACGTAAATTTAATTGATAATAATGCTTTATTTTCTGTATTTTGATGGTCCTAAGCCCATTAAAGTATGAAGGAAAAATTGGAATAACTCTTCAAATAACTTCAGGTCACGGCTTAAACATAAAAAAAGTCTAGTTCGAACCTGATAAAATTAGCGATCAGTACTTTGTAACCTACGTAAATACCTACGCCGGCGAATCGAGCGAGCGCACAGCTGATAGATAGGTACTTTCGCGCGTTCCGCTTTGCCGCGCGCCGCCGGTTAGCCATCCAACCACTTTTAAAGTAAACATCTTTCGTTAACGATATTTTTTTTTTTTGTACTAAGACCTATCAAAATAAAAAATATATGTTTAATAAAACTCGATTAAGTTTAATTTGTCAAAGTTTGCGCAGTGGATAAAAACTTTTCCTGTATTGTACAAATTATTATAATAATGCAAGGTTGTTGATGTTGTTGTACTTTCACACAAAATAGTGACTAGATATCTGTTATCTCATAATATACCGCCTGACTTACCGGCTGCGGCTGACTTACTGGCTGCGGCTGACTTACCGGCTGCGGCTGACTTACCGGCTGCGGCTGACTTACCGGCTGCGGCTGACTTACCGGCTGCGGCTGACTTACCGGCTGCGGCTGACTTACCGACTTACTGGCTGACTTCCTGCGGGAAATTGCCTGCCATACCAAAATTCTATAGATTATAATGCTTGTTTTTAGGGTTCCATACCCAAAGGGTAAAACGGGACCCTATTACTAAGGCTCCGCTGTCTGTCTGTCTGTCTGTCACCAGGCTGTATCTGAAAGAAGAAAGAAAGAAAAATTGTTTATTCTGCACAAACTAAACGCACAATACAAAATAAAAAATGACATTTACTAAAACTACAAATAAGCCAAAAGCCTCGTATTTAATACCAAGAATATTAGACAATTATCTGTGGATGAGAGGCCAAAAACAAATTAGTTGCGTAATGTGTTGCGACATTAACAAATGAAAACAAACAAAACAATCACAAATTAAACGAAATGCTGATTACAGTGGAAAATTATCAATTTCTGAAATAACAATAACAAGAAGTGCGTCGTATCTGTGCAAGAATAGGTCATTGCTCAGCTAAAAGCCGTGACTTCAGACGAACCTATTGTCAACAGCGCTGATTTTCAGCAAAAACCTCGCGAATGACGTAATGACGTCCCCCCATGTGAAAATACTATATCTGGTAAGCAGAATTTCTTACGAAAATGAGTGTGTCTGAATATTATGAAAGTACATAGAAATAAAAAATAAAATAAAAATATATTTAAAAGTGTATACCTATGTCTATATTTATGCGTAACATAATAAAAATAAAAGATACATAAACTGAGGGGTATAATAATTACACTGAAAATAAAAAAAAAAACTACGGTGTGTATTCCTAAATCTACTATAATATTTTAAGTAAATAAATTTGAATCTATGGTCTATGCATGGGAATTGCTATGGCATGGCGGCCATTTGCAAATCCATGGCGTTGGCAAACGACAACCTTGCTTTTTCAATCCGATCAATAAATTAGTTCAATTAATTTGATAATGTTATTATGAGAATGTCATTATATATTCTTTCATTATTTTAGTGGGCCGTATGGGTCGTCGATCTTTCAATGTACGAAGGAGCTTGATGGAAGGTGTAAGATCCACCGACATAGGTACTTATGAAATGCAAAACGAAAGAACGAAATCGCTCCTAATGGTAAGTATTACAGTAGTTGTATTATATAATAACCAAGCCTTTCATTAAAATAACATTTAATGTAATTCTTCCTACACTATCGACTTATGCCTACCCATTGTCCCACCCAGATAAAGTAGCTTCAGAAAGACAGCAAACACGCCCCAGATGACAGAGGAGTACCTACCATTTCTGTGTCAGCGACACAAGACCGGGCCTAAACTTCATCATCCTCCTTCTGGATTTCCACGAGCTGTGACCTATTTTGCAAGTAGCTAGCGAACCACTGTATTGTTTCTGTTGAAAAACCATAATAGGCCAACTTGGAAAGTAACAGAGTGGTGTTTATTGCATCGAAGGCCCGTGAAAAATCCAGGAGTGCAAGGATTGTTCCCTCCCCCCTGTCCCGCGCCTCCAGGATATTCCCCACCACGTCAGAAAGGGCTGTGGCGGTCCCACGTCCCTTCCTAAAACCAGACTGATGGTCGGGTAGCATATTGTTTGCCTCTAAATATTCCAGCATCTGATTATAAACCACCCTCTCTAAAACTTTCGATAAACAAGGCAAAATGCTAACAGGACGTAGATCTTTATAAGTAGTAGGGTTGCCGATTTTGGGTAAGGGTCGCACAATAGCGCACTTCCACAAGTCAGGGAAAGTGTGGGTATCTATCGACTTATTTATAATTGTAGTAATAGCATGAAGGGTGGTCGGTAATGTTAGCATAATCATATCTAGACTGACTCCATCAATCCCTTTAGCATTTGTCCCCAAGCTCTTAATAATTTTCAAAATTTCCTCCTCATTAACATTTCGTATTACAAATTGAGATTCACCAAACCTATTCGCGTCAAAATATGATATCTGTGATGTGGGAAGTATGCACTGCCCTGGTACATTGAGAAATGCCTTGTTTATCTCGTCTGGGTCATTAAATTCCCCGGGAAGCGTACCTTCACTATGTTCTGCGAAAACATCTGATTTCAGATTTTTCCAAAGTTTTTTGGGGTGGTTTATCTGACTATTAATGTGCCTGTCAAAGTACACTTTCCTTTCCTGCATTAGTGCTGTAACAGACTGTTTTTTTAAATCTAAATAATAATTCTTTGTAGTGTCTGACTTATCCTTATTATAATTAATTTTTGCCTCGTCTCGCAGCTTAAACATCAATTTAATATTATCCGTTATCCACGGCGTGGGTCGGTCCCTAAATATCTTACTTTTTATGGGGGCGTGTAAGTCGTATAGTTGGGTAATAATGGCATTAAAATGTTCAATCATGCTATTTACATCAGGCAGTGAACCAATTTCAAACCATGACATTAGTTTCAGATCAACTGCAAAATAATCTACCAATATATCCCTTAGGGGCCGATACACAACTAGCCTAGGCTTACTTTTCACCTTCTTTATGACAGTATCACATACAATAAACGAATGATGACCAAGTTCGCTGACATGACTGACCAGTACATTACGAACCCCCACATCGGTACAGATAACGTCTATGAGAGTACTACTATCCCCTACAAAATGAGTTGGTGACTACACTACCTGATTTAGATTGGTATAATTTAGGAATTCCGTCATATCTTTAGTTTTTGTATTGTTTGTATCCAATAAATTTACATTGAAATCCCCCAGTAATACCAAATGATCGTAAGGTGCCAATGAGCTAATACTGTCATTTATGCCATCCAGAAATTTTGACAATTCAAACCAGGGTGGCCTGTATGCAGTGCCAATTAACAACTTCCTACCATTGACAGTTAGGTTCAGCCACATCTGTTCTACATCAGATTGATCTGAGTGTGGCCGTACACGCGCCCGCACTCCCGTTTTAATGTAAAAAGCTACTCCTCCGCCCCGTCCCCCGCGTATAGCCGCAGGGCGCGGCACGTGCTTCAACCTGTACCCCGGAACCTTAGGCGCGCGCCCCTCCTCCCCAGGTCGCAACCACGTTTCGTTGATTGCCATTAAATCCACTGAGTGTTGAGACATTGCAATTAGAAACTCGTCCTGATTAGTTGCCAGAGAGCCCGCATTAAATAAACCAAACTTTAGTAATTTTGACTTAGTCATGGCATGTAAATAATAATGGTGGTATAAATGTATGTATATAGCAAGGATAATATTTCATTAATATAATATTTATTAAGTATTTTTGTTTATTTGTTTTGTGTAAATAATTATTATTGTACATAAGTTTTAGTTCTGGTAGTAAATTATGAATTGTAAATAATAAAACATATGTATTGTTTGTAAATAATGTTGTTGTTTGTGTGTAAATAATAATATGTGTAGATAATATAACTATGTTCCTCATTTGATAGCAGTACTCACTTCGATATTCGCAGCTCCCCAGATCACGACAGATACGACACACAGAAACCATGTATACTATACGATTACAGTTAGTTAAACTATGAACGGATACAAAAAAATGTGAAGCAACAAACAAAGATTTATTTGTTAGTGTCCGTGAGTGGTCCAATAAGTTGCTTAATGTCTTCCTCAGATGCAATCCTGTGAGTGGTTTCTCCAGGCTTTTGTCGGACCAGGATGCGACCGCGCTTCGTCCATACGAACCGCCATCCATGAATCCCCGCAGCTGCCCTTGCTTGACGAAACAACTGCTGATTTGATCTGGTCAGCCGCTCATTCACAAAGAAGCGTACGGGTCTCCCGGAGAGTCCGAGATTCTCCGTTGTGGCGTCACGTCGCACGCGGGCTCCGTTCAACACGGCGTCACGCTGGTCACGTCGAGCGAGGCGCACCATGATGGCGCGAGGGCGGGGCTCTGTTGAGACTCGTGGGCTTGTCGCATTAATGTGTCTGCCGCCGACTCGCTCCGCACTCACGATGTCACAGTCCTCCAAAGTAACTCCCAGCTTTGTGGCAATTAGCTGGAACAGGTGTGCTGGGTTTTCAGCCTGCGACTCAGGTACGTTCCCTATCACCCGATCGTTTGCCATCAGCTCCTGATCCCTGTCATTGAGGTCCCTCTTGAGCTGCAGAACCACACTCTCCACTGCATTTAAGTTTGATGTCGGATCGCATCCGGCATCGTGACGCTTTTCCAGCGCCTCCAGTCTGGACTCAATCCCGTCCATGCGCGTGTGACACGAGTCGGTGGATGCCTTCAGCTCCGCGACATCTTTCCGAAGCTCTGAGACTTCAGAGCGTAAGCTTCTAATCTCCTCCACCACCAATCTCAATGCGGAGCCTACGTCCGACGGGAACTCCGTGATCACAGGCGACGATGGTGCAGCGATTGACTGGGGCGTCACCGGTGCAACAGTAGACAAAAGCGTCGGCGATGCGGCAGCTGACAGTTGCGCCGTCGTAGGCGTCGACTCCTCACTCTGTACGTCCGCCACACAACCTCGCACCGGAGTTTCGGCCTTATTGTCCCTGCGGACATTTTTCCTGCAGTTAGGGCAGTGCCAGGCAGAGACTATGGAGCCTTTTGTAGGGAGGGCGACACACACTGGGTGATACGAGATGCTGCACTTTGAGCACCTAGCCATGTCAACCGCTGCCGCGAATTTTCCGCATCCACCGCACTTCAGCGCCATTCTTATTGCAAGAATGAATTCAGCAGAACTTCTAGTGTGACACACAATGACTATTATTTGTTTACTTTGAACAGCTGTTAATTTTCGCAAACTTATTTCATATAAAAATTGAGGGTATTTATGTTTTGGTTTGGTGATTTCTAAAATTGGATTATGCAGTAATTAGGCACTTTAGGAGCAATCACAAGACCTCACTACACTGTATATGTTATAATAAGTTGCTGAACTCTTTATTAAAAACTTTCCAGACACTTTATCGACTTTATTTTATTTTATTTATTTAAAAACTCCGACTACGATCCCACCAGTTGAAACGTCAAAACGTCATTCATGAACCGTGAACCGTGATAGCTAGACAGTTGAAATTTTCACAGGTGATGTATATCTGTAGCC
Organism: Lithophane semibrunnea; assembly: GCA_947363905.1. Lineage (NCBI taxonomy): Eukaryota > Metazoa > Arthropoda > Insecta > Lepidoptera > Noctuidae > Lithophane > Lithophane semibrunnea. Next base: position 4,383,097 of record OX376191.1, on the reverse strand, counting down.
GTTATAACAACAAATACTAAAAACCAGAATAAAATAAATATGTAAGGGTACGTTTGTTGTATGGGAGCCCATACAACAAACGTGAGTTTTTTGCTCGATATAAAAAACGACAACAGGTGAACGCTTGAAATATTCACAGAATATTTAGTTACATATTCACTTTCAAAATAAATAATTAAATTAAAATAAAACAAATAGTTAAGCGTGGCTCCCATACAACAAACGTAATTTTTTGCCGTTTTTATAGATAATGGTACGGAACCCTTCGTGCGCGAGTCCGACTCGCATTTGGCCGGTTTTCTCTTTTCAGTTATGTTTTTGCAATCGTGTTTTTTGTTTTTTTAAATAATTTGTTTTTATACTTCGTTTTTTAGGGTTCCGTACCCAAAGGGTAAAACGGGACCCTATTACTAAGGCTCTGTAGTCTGTCTGTCTGTCCGTCCGTCACCAGGCTGTATCTCATGAACCGTGATACCTAGACAGTTGAAATTTTCACAGATGATGTATTTCTGTTGCCGCTATAACAAAAAATACTAAAAACCAGAATAAAATAAATATTTAAGGGGGCTCCCATACAATAAACGTATTTTTTTTTGCCATTTTTATAGATAAAGGTACGGAACCCTTCGTGCGCGAGTCCGATTCGCACTTGGCCGGTTCTTTTCACTCCGGTCTGAACTGTGTAAAAAATGACATCTTGGCCGGTTTTATTGTTATAAGTAAGCGTAGTGCGGTAGTAAGCGTAAGCGTAGTGCGGAAGCGCTGTAACAGTCATGACAGAAAAGGAAACTGTTAGTGACATTAAAAAAAAGCAATGGCAGGTAGGTAATAAAATAAATTGTGTTGCTTATATTTCCCTAAAAACTAAACACCCGAAACATTAACATGAATTCCGTAAAACAAAGTTAATTGTACTTACTGCTACAATTTTATACTGTGACGCAAAATTTTTGCACAGCGGGGTCAGCGAGTTCATTTAAACTACGTGTTCGCGCGACTGGCTCGCAGGGATTGAGGTAGCGCTAAATGCCTACTACGCACGAATATGGTGGCCTTAAAAGTTTATTGGGTACTTTGTCATTACGTTTGAGAGTGTTACCATAATAGTTTTATGTTTGTAAAAGTAAAGCTATGTGGGTAGGAGTAAATAATACTGACATGTGTATCTAAACGTTCATATTTTGCTCTAGTCAATCATTAATTTGTGAATAAATGTTTAGTGCAGTTCCTATTGCAACTATGGCTGATAGTGTTATCAAAACGGAAAAATGTAAATGCGGAAACGATACAATACTTATTGATGGATATGAATTTATGTTAAATAAACATGTGGATAAAAAACATTATTGGTGTTGTGTGTTCAAAAACAAAAAACAGTGCAAAACCCATATGATAACGGAGGTCAAAGAAAATAATGAACACACCCTAATCAAAGGTATGAGTGAACATTCACACGCCCCAAATGCCGGCTTGCAGGACTCAATAATTCTTAAAAATAAATTGAAGAGGGATGCCACTACTAGCAATGATGGTCCTACAGTGATCATCCGAAATAATTTGGAAGCTGTACCAAGCACAAGTGCGTGTTCTCTTCCCAATAAATATGCTTTACGTCAAATTGTCTTTAGAGCAAGAAAAAAAACATTTCCGAAAGAACCTTCTACTTTGGAGGAAATTGATATACCTGCAGAATACATGGTTGAAGGAGAATCGTTTTTGGCACGACAAACAAAATACAATGATAGTAAATGCTTGCTTATATTTTGCACTCAGCGAAATATCAGACTTTTACGTGATTCATTTCTATGGATAATGGACGGAACATTTTGTACATGTCCTGGACTTTTTACCCAAATCTATAGTATACACGGGATGGTGGGGAATGATGTCGATAGCAGAAAAATTGTGCCTTTGGTGTATTGCTTTTTGGGATATAAGACTGAAGAAACTTATATGATGATGTTCAAAGAACTTTTGGCATATGCTGAAGAATCGCAATGTGAATTGAACCCCCAACATATACTTACTGATTTTGAAACGGCTGTTATCAATGTCGTCAAGATATATTTCCCTGAAGCTACTCATACAGGTTGCCTTTTTCATTTAGCACAAAATTTGTGGCGGCAAATACAGAAATCATGTTTAGCTTCAAAGTACGGTAATGACAGCAAGTTCTCTCTTGAACTTCGCCACATAGTAGCTTTGGCATATCTTACTCCTGAAGAGATACCGGACGCCTTTTAAACTTCTTAAAGAAAAGGTTTTGCCAGAAGAAGCAGAAACTATCATATATTGGTTTGAGACGTATTACGTACATGGTGGGAAAAAATCGCGAACAAAAGGTACAAAACTATGTATCTCACAAACCCCTCCATTGTTTCCACCACAGTTATGGTCCATACATAGAATAAATGAACTCGGCCTGCCAAGGACCCAGAATAATGTGGAGGCTTGGCATAGACGGTGGAACTACTTACAAAACAATAACCGCCATGGCTTATATGCGACTATACGGAGCCTTATAAAAGAGCAAATAAGCACAAATCACGCTGTTGAAAAAGCACAGGCTAGCGTTGATAAGACTCCGCCCAAGAAAAAAAGAAAAAGAGTATCCGATTCTATTGCGAAGATTTGTGCAAACCGTAATAATATGGAACTTCTTCCTTTTTTAAGAGCCATTTCGAATCACATAGAATTGTAATTACAACGTTATTATGTATTTTTTTTTCATTTTCACTTTTTTTTTCTTAAAATTTTCGTTAATAATACATAGAAACTATAATATTTATAGTAATATAATATGTCATACCACTGTTAAACCCGCGATGGTTTGTGTGGTATATTTAATTGTTCAAAAAATATTTGTAAACTGTTTTGATTAATAAAAAGGTAAAAAAATAAATTGTTTTATTTACGATTACCTAATGTTTTGTTTATTTCTTGATCTATGCTGATTATGTTCAAGTTTATATTTTTTATTATTTTGTTGTTGTATGATTTTTCATTAAAATAAATCATTATTAAATGAGTATTTTAGGTGTTGTGTAGCAAAACGGAAGCAGTAGACGATTGAGGTATGACAGTTTTGGCTTTTGAAGGTATCAGGCGATTGGCTAGCAACCGATCACTGATATTGTCTACGTTATCTTTGGCCCATGCCACAGCTAAACGTGGTGAATTTGTTACCTGTCTTCCTCAATTTAGGAAAGTTGACGTGAAGATATGTATGGTATTTAATGTATTTCCTTAACGTCTATAATGCAACATAAGATTATTAATTAAATGTCACGGACAACAGTAGGCTTTTCAAACCTACATACTTTCGAAGTAATATAAATTACCGAACAAATGAGCAATCGTTGTAGGGTTTTTCGTAACAGGATTTTTCGCACAAACGTTACATAAGTAAGTAGGGAACCCGTTTGAACGACCTCATGTACAAAGGCCCCTTTTAAGGTTAGTTGTTTTTACTTTTTTCTCCTGTGGCAACACTACAGCTAACAGCTGATTTAGACCATAGACTACTATTATATATGAGATAGACTGGCAACTCGACGTCTGACAGATTAGAAATACAGGCAGCGCTACGTCAAGCCATGGAACTAAAATTTATACTGTATACGTAGGTATAGATGTATCTATATATTGAATGACAGGTAGATGCTTAAATATGCATAGCTACCTATGAATTTGCCGCTATGTTTCAATTTTGTTTATTAGATACTTTCAATGTGTTTTTGAGAGTTACAAATAAACAAAATTGAAACGGTATAGCAATTCATACACAGTACATGCATATCTAAACAAAATTCGTAGATTACAATCTGGAAATGAAAGAAAGAAATAAAATACGAAATTAAAACGATTATACAACAAATTTATTAATTAAACATTAACTTCCACACCAGTTTGCCTCGTTCGTTTCTTGCATTTTGTTTTATTGTGATGTTCTCGAGCCTGTATGAAGATGCGGTCAGTTTCATCAGTCAAATTGATAAAATTGTAAAAGCTCTTGCCTGTAAGGACATTGCTGACTTCTTTGCACCAATTCATTATGAAGAACACAATGCTTTTTTGGAGCAAATAATTTAGAAGAACTTCTTTATGCTTTTGACATTTTATAAAATTTAAATTAATATGGACCGTTACAATTAATTTAATGTATTCTATAATGCTCTCTTTATGTCCATATTTATTTAAAACCTCCATTGAAATGTGTTCTACATGAGCAAAAAAGTCAAACAGTGCCCGGGTTGGATAGCATAACCATCTTTTGCCGGAATATTCTTTTTTTGTAATAAATTTGTGGAAATCCTCATTTTCATGACTTATTAAATTTTTATTACATAATTTACATTTTTTGAATACAAACTTTTTGGCTTTGGTTGCTATCCACCCACTGCAATAAGCTATGGCCGCGCATTTCTCTACATGTACTCGAGAACGGCTTTCTATAATAATTTGCGTATTTAACAATTCAATGTTAGCGTGTTCGTCAATAATTTCTATTATTGTAGTCCTCCTATCCTCTGCAGCATCCTTCTTTTCATTTAAAAATGATTTTAATGACGACAAGCAAACACTGTCGTCCTTCTCACAATTTCCCTGTATCGATTTTGGGGATGTGATATTATTTATAAGCAACGTTTTAAACGCAGTTTCGAATGCTGCAGAGTTGGGCATTATATTTTGATGACCATGTGACCTAATTGCCCCGAAAAAGTTTTCTATAGGGTCCTGGTTAAAATTACGCAGAAGGAGTTTATTTATTCCCTTTCCCTGAAGTTCCTTTATAATCAATTGAAAACCTTCTATAGTTTTGACCCAGCTGGTAAGAGAAGGCACAATGGTTTCTCTACCATTATTACAAACGTATTTCATTGTTTTTATAATAGGTAATGTTTGGTTCCAAAATTCTAAATGTTTAGATCTTGGTGTGACCGCTGATTTGTAAATTTTTGCTTCTTCTCGATACTGGCTTCCGTTGACGGTGTCGAAAAGATCGTCGAATAATAATAACAAATCTGCAGTGTCCGCGCATTCTCCTGGCAAGGTCCCGTTTTCTGTAAGTGAAATAATACTGTGTTAGATGATACCTTAGTCACCGTTTTTTTTTAAGCTGGGAAACACACAACAACACTAAATGCTGCATGATAGGTAATATTTATTTGTGTGTACTTTGTATGGTAAAAATAAATATAAAAAATAAAACAATATTATGATTTGAATTTATATTTGACTGCTTTACGTAGGTAATGAAGAACTTTTAATTGCCAACTGTTGCTGTAGATATTTTGAATTTTATTAAATACAATGAAACTATTACCTACTAAAGGTACAGAGTTGGTTCAAATAAAAATTGGTTCGTACTTGGTTTTTATGGAAAACTCATGCTTGATCAAAACTTTTTCCTGTGTCAAAATATATTTTTTTTAATAGATTACTTACGTTAAGTAATTTTTATGGATTTCCTCAACAGTTTCAGTGTAAAAAAAAACATTATTTATATTATTTGTTACAAACCTGCCATACATCCAAGTGTCACGCCGACAGACTTGCTAAACACTTGTGTGCAAAATTTCACTTTCATCTTAGGGATCATCGAGGGTACCACATGTTTAGCAGTCAGCTTATGGGCCAACTTTACACCCCTGTATGTAGGGCTTTAAAAAAAAAGATTTTCTATGTGAGACCATTTAGCTGTGCGTAACTTGCCATCCATTACAAATTTTAGATCCTTATTTAATAAATTGTTGCGTACACCCTTCATTAGGTGAGGTGGATCATAGATAGGCACAATTTTGTGACTATTTACTTCGAAAAAGCCACCTTTATAATTTTGATTTGTTCGAAGATAGTCTCCTTTCGTTTCTTCCATCAGCTGATTAACAGCGGCAAGGTTTGTGGCTCCCTGGTCACATATTGTTGCTACAAAATTAAGGCCTGTACTTTGGACTCTTTGTATAATTTGTTCCAATTGAAACTTCAAATCTGCAGTCTTAGTTGTGCCTGAGCAAAAACTGTAAGCTATTGGCTGCTTGTATTTTTTGACAATGCCTCGTATCATAAAAACAAGCACATGATCCGCGAATATGAGGTCTCTTTTACTACCATTGTCGACAAAACCAGTTATAATGTCGTGCACCTTGTCGTAATGTAGGCCGGTAGCTATTGACATCTCGTCAAATAATATACAACAATATTTATGTTTTTCTGGCATTTTGGCAATTTTCTTCTGTAAGTTTTCAAAAACTTTTTCATTAATGCCAGGCGTCAAATCTACTTTTTGTAGAAGATTTTGTAATGTTCTTCGGCTTGGTAGAACACAAAGCTGGTTTAAGAATCGATATGCTTTAGGTGAAGGTTTATATAGCGATAGCGCTAAAACCTTCTCATCAAGAGTAAAACGCCTTCCTCTGGAATTTTTCCCACTTCCTTTTGTCTGCATCAAGAACAAAGTTTTCGCGGTTGAAGAAAGCTTCTTGGTCACAATTTTGAAAGCATTTTGTTTTGATAGTTTGTTTGCTAGCAAATATCGATTGCGGTATGTCTGTTTAGCTTTCAGAGCATTGCGAAGTCTTAATGACAATTTTTTAACTTCTTTGTCTTCATGTTTCCATTGTAGGAAGGTTACTGAAATGAAAACAAAATAAAGTTTATAATTAAATACATTAGGAACTTTCCTAAAGTCATCTTAAGAAGTCTTTATAAGACTGTCATTTTCATAATAATATAATAAATAAAGTGGCGTAAAGGCGATAAAGTTTGCTCACCGAGATTTACCAAGAATTTATGATTGTTGTGATCATAGTAAAATGTATGCCTTTAATAGAATTTAGGCTGAGAAAATCAATAACACCCTGCATGTACATTATGTAGAAGAATATGAAGCTGTTACCAATAAAGATTACATACCTGAACTACTATATTGAACAGTCTTTGTTCTCTTGGGGTTTATTACATTAGAATGTAATAATTTAGCTTTCCGAGATGTAGATTGTCGGGCCATGCTTCGTGCTGGAAAACAAAGAGCATTACTTAAATAAATACTTTCCCACTTCCAAAAATATAGGCCTAGGATATGCTAGAGCAAGACTGATTTGTAGGAGTTTCTTGTTGTTTTTAGGGTTCCGTACCTTAAAAAGAAAAACGGAACCCTTATAGGATCACTCGTGTGTCTGTCTGTCTGTCCGTCTGGCTGGCTGGCTGTCTGTCCGTCGGTCACAGCCAATTAGCTCCGAACCTACTGGACCATTTATTTGAAATTTGCTACACATATCAATTTCTGTGACCAAAACACGGATGAGCAACGTAAATAAATGAATTTTGTACCTTGTGGCAGATCAGATGAAATGTTGTGAGGATCTCAATATATATATATATATATATATTTATTATTATTCTAAAACAAAACTTTTTAAAGATACTTAAGAAAATAAGATGAAAATGGACCATTCGCCCTTATCTCCGAAACTACTTAATTCATTTTTTTTAAATAAAGTGAATTGTTCTTTACTCATAGATTTCAAGAAAACCTATAAGAAGTTAATGGTTTAAAAAAACAATTAAAGTAATAAAAACTAAAACCCAACTACGACAAAAATACAACTAAGTACAACAAAAATTCAAAAAAATATTAAGGGTTATAATATATATATATATATATATTTGAAATATGTTAATTAAGCCCTTTCATTTGATACCCAACATGGTATGATTAAAACATTTTATTTTTTAGTTCATGACTTTATGTCCTGTAGAGGGCGCCATTTTATTTATTGTGACGTCACATAGCCTATAACCGGCGGACGATCAAGACGCTTCCAACGATACCTCATTTGTCAAATTGTGATGAGTCGTTCAGAAGATATGAGGGAACTGATGAACATACATACATACCAGTCAAAATCATAACCCTCCTTTTTTCGTCGCGGTAGTCGGGTAATAACATGGTAAATCTCTGAACAAACTTACATTTGCAATTGCATATTCCATTAAGCAATGTTTTTCAACTACAGTGTTAAGTTGGTCCTTGGGAACCCTTCATTGTGCGTGGTCCGACACGCACTTGCTGGTTTTTTCCTTGGCAACGGCGAAGCCAATGTTTTTATTTATATTACATTAGATAAGAAATTGAAATGAATATTTAATTAGTAACATACCACTGCCAGGCTTATTTTCAACGGCTTTTCCTGTTGCGGTGTGTTGAGTTGCAGGATTTGACAACAAAGCTTCTCGGGAAGTAGATGGTTGGCAGTCTGGAACCAATGGACTTCTAGTTGGTGCTGAAAAGCAAAGAACAAATTCTCATTAAAAAATGATAATTATTAATTCATTCTTAAACATCCTAATTAATAAATTATAAATTCGAAAGTGAGTTTATTTGTTTTCTTACGCTTTCACGTTAAAATGGCTGTATGGATCTGGATAAAATTTGGCACATGGATAGACCAAGAACTGGAGATGGACATAGGCTACTTTTCATCCTCTATCGCAGGCAACACCTAGTAAACATTTACAATGTTGCTACTGCTGACACAAGCTTCCTCTCTGTGTCTGTGAGAGACAGTGGGCTGTAATCCACCACGCTAACCCTGGTGACACAGCATGTTCAATGATAAGAGATTGAAATGAATATTTTAATTAGTAACATACCACTGCCAAGCTTATTTTCAACAGCTTTTCCTGTTGTAGAGTGTGGAATTACAGGATTTGAGAACAAAGCTTCTAGGGAAGTAGATGGTTGGCAGTCTGGAACCAATGGAGTTCTAGTTGGTGCTGAAATGCAAAGAACAAGATACTCATTAAAAAAATAAAGTTATAATTTAATTATTTAAACTTAAAAATGTAATGTTTCCACTGCCGGGACACAAGCATCCTCTCTATGGGAAACAGTGGGAGTGTGAGTATCACAGCCCACTGTCTCTAATAAACAGCATGTACAAGAAAATGTGAAATCCACCAACCCACACTGGGCTGTGTGGATTGGTTAATTTCATTTGTTGTTTCCTCACAATGTTTTCTTACACCTTTTTGAGATCAGTGGTGATGTAATAAATTGTCAAAAGTAAAGATGCTTGCCTGAATTCGATCCTATGACCAACAACTTGTCAGGGCCGTTACCATTTTTTATATATTTTTTTATTTTTTATTAAATAGTTTCTGCTGCTATATGTAAGGTGTGTATACAATGCGTACTTACAACATCTAAGTTACACGTACATATTTTAATAGGACAGGGAAAACCAGATTTTTGATGAGATATTGCATATTAAATAAATTCAAAGTTATTATAATATTTGTTAGTACCTGAGATGTCTCCTGAGGGTAAAAGCAAGGTGGGAACCGCCAATTTGCTAAGTCTGTTATTTGGATAAAGAAACTGTGTCTCAAAGTGCCGACGGCAAATTCTTCGAGTTTTATGGACAGTGGAACTGGCCAGACTCGCAATATCACCTCCAATATTCTTCACCCAAACTTGAAACTTTTCTGCAAATGTTTCAGGATTTGGAAAGTAATGCAGAGGTACACCTGAAAATATAAAAATAACTATCATGAATTTACCTTAGTCGGAATCTTAACTATTAATAAAATAAAGAAAAAATTGTGTTTGTAAAGGATAAAGTCTGGAAGTACCGAGTCGATTTCTAAAATTGTTTCACTGACAGTAAGCTACTCTATCGCCGAGTGTCATAAGTTACTTTAAATCCTAAAATAATGCACGTTTTCTGCCGGATAGGCCACGGGAGCGAAGATGCGGGATAATGCCTATAATATTAAAAAACTGGCTCGAATGTATAAGCGTGGATTAAGATTGATGGTTTGAATAATTCAGCCCTGTGACAGACAGATGAGCAGACGGACAGATTGGCATAGGCTTAGTATTAGGGACACCGGGGAAAACCTGCATCCTAATCGTCAGTTCAGGTTGGCAAAAATGTCTGGAAAAAATGAGGGCGCCACAATCGCACTTAGGCGACTTTGAATGCTAACTGAGTAAAAGAATTTATGCAAATTGTTAAAAACGCTTTTTGTGGATGACTCAAAAGCTACTAGCACTTGTCGGTAAAGTAGTGGCATCATCAAAGGCCTACATTACTTAAGTAAAATTTTTAGTTCCAAATGTCACCACGTCAGACTCTTAGTTGACTTGTATTAGCTAAGTTGTATCATAACACATAATGTATATTACTCACCATCTGATGCTACGATTGAGCACCCAGGAACACAGCAAACGTATCTCGGCATCGTGTAAAATGTAAAAACAACACTACACTAAGATATATGGTCCGAACTCCTTACGGAGGGCCTATCTACATATGTAGGTCACCAACTCTTTCACAAAACCACAGTAAATGCTGGAATTCTGATGTTTCTTATTATACGGAGGAATAAAAGCTTAACTCAACGTAAATAACACAAAAACAACAAAAATTACAAGAAATTTGCGCACGAGCATGTACCCACACCGGCAAAAAAATCTTGTGACATTTCTATCACAGAACATTCTATTCTATTCTATTTTTTTATATGGCAATGGTGCCGATGTCGACAATTCTGCCAATGTCAGATGTGTTAAGAGAAAACGTGCGAAGGAAGGAAACAAACAAAAGAGAAAAAAAAAAAAAAAAAAAAAAAAGGAAGATCTACTACTTGGATTTAGTGTGAAACTTGTTGACAGGTATTAGTTCACTGAAACAAATAGATATAATTTTGTTAGTGATATTAATAAATATGTATACGAACACAAACTACACAAAAATCATCATAATTTGATGTCATTGACACGGATAAAAAACATCAAAGCCTGAAAGAGCTTTGGGGAAGAATGTGTTAGTAGGGATGGAAAGTTAGTTGGGACAGGGATCTTTAATTTAGGGAGATGGCTATACAAGTCATGAGCTGGGTTGTTATTGGAGCAGTCAAAAAAGATGTGCTCCAAAGTACCTTCATCCAACCCACATTCACAGAGCGATGTATCTCTGACCCGGATTTTGTGAAGGAAAACCGGAGAACAGCAATGGCCTATACGAAGACGGCAAAGAATGGAAATTACTTTCTTCGATATTTTTTTATAAGGATAAAACCAAGGCTTGGGTGTAACTTTAGGCTGTATAGAGTGATAAAAGGCACCTTTCCGTTTACTTGAATTTTGCCACTGCACCTGCCATGAGGTTAGCAAGCTCCTTTTGGGAAGGCTCAGCAAATCGTAGCCCTGGCATTGGAAGTGTTTAAGTTCTGCGTCTTGAGACGTGACAGCATCCTTTGCAAGAGCATCAACATGTTCGTTTCCTCTTATGCCACAATGACTTGGAATCCAAACCAGGTGAACGGTTTTGTGATTCTTGGCACAAGAGAGAAGAGACTTTTTTATTTGGAGCAGAATTGAACTATTAAGTTTGCTTTTAAAAGGGTTATGTTCCAAAGCTTGTAAGCAACTAAGTGAGTCCGTAAAGATGACACCAAATTGAATGCTGTGAGACTCTATAAATAGACACGCTTCTAATATGGCCACGCACTCACCCGTAAACACTGAAGATTGTACAGGGCATTTGAATTTCAAGACAATTTTGGAATTTTGGTAGTATACCGCAGCACCAGTGCAACTTGTTTCCGATAATTTAGAGGCGTCCGTGAAAAAAATATCAAAATTGTACCAGCGCTCACCAACCGTCGCGTTGAAACTAGAGTCCGCCGAAGGAGATTTTTTCGAGATGCCAATATTGTAGAAAATATCTGGTTTAAAACAGATAGTTTCATAGTCAAAACTGAAAATAGGAAGCTTTGGGAACTGAACAATGGGGTAATCTAAATTTTGATAACAACGGAAGGATTTTACGAACAAAGGGGTTTCTTTATGGTTCCAATAATTAGAGCTCCGGCATAAAGCATTCAAGTCGTCCACTTTTGGCACCAGAGGGTGGGAGGATTTGGTAATGACTCTAGCCCAAAATCTCGATGCTAGATACTGCCTTCTCAAGGCCAATGGTGGTTCTGCGCACTCTACCTGCAACGCATTAATTGGCGAGGACTTCATACAACCTGACATGATCCGCAGACACTTGGCCTGGACTCTGTCCAACCTAGTCAAAGCACCTTTGTTGCATGGAATTAAAAGAAAGGATCCGTAGTCCATAACACTCCGGATTAAGGCATTATATACCAGTTTCATGGTGTAAGGATGAGCACCCCACCAGACACCGGCGAGCACTTTTAATATGGGGATAGTTCTCTCGCATCTATTCACTAGATAATTTAGATGATGTACACCACTTAATTTGGAGTCTAAAAAAACGCCTAAAAATTTTACATTTGTAGAAACCGGTATACAATGCCCTTGGATCCCCACTGAGATTTGTGGGATCGACCTCCTGCGCGAGAATACAATTACAGCACTTTTGGGGGCCGATAAACTCAGACCGTGTAAATTTAGCCATTGGTTTAGAGAGTCCAGGGATACGCAGAGAGATGATGCCGCGTCACCAACTGAGTTATTGGTGACATATAAGGCCAAGTCGTCGGCGTACTGAAGAATCTGACAATCATGATTGAGGCAAGAACCTATGTCAGCTGTATACAAGTTGTACAGTAAGGGGCTAAGAACAGAGCCTTGCGGAAGGCCCCTCCATGACAACCTGACGTCAAATTCCTCACCCGGGACTCTCAAAACCAAGTTTCGCGACATGAGCAAGCTGCAGATGCACTGTACCATTCTCTCCGGTATTCTCAGCTGTTGCAATTTTTGCCTGAGGATGGGAAGAAGGACATTGTCATAAGCAGAGGAAATGTCTAAAAAGGCAGCGACTACTGATTCCTTTTTGGAAAACGATGAGCGTATATCTGATACCAAAATTCCAACACTGTCCATGGTACTGAGTCCCTTTCTAAAGCCAAATTGAGACCTAGGGAGTAAGTCTCTGGATTCTACTATAAATTCAAGTCTGTTCTTTATTAAATGTTCAAATAATTTTGCAAGGATTGAAGACAAAGCGATTGGTCTGAAGCTGTTTGGGTCATCAGCGTGCTTGCCAGGTTTTAAAATAGGTATGATAATTTGAGTTTTCCACTGGTCGGGTACCCAACCATTGCTGTAACAAAAATTTAAAATGTCTAGAAAATAATTTTTTGCTCTATGACCTGCGTGTGACATAAAGGAATAGACAATACCGTCTATACCGGGGGCAGAGTCATGGACATGTTTTAACACAGAGTTAAGCTCCTGCATAGAAAATGGTGCATCGAAGGGATCCTCTGAAGAAATTAGAGACGGCTGATTATGTTCTGCTTCCGATGGTACATACGGAGGGGCCAGTTTGTCAAAGAACTTGTCAGCAGTCTCTCGAGAGATGGGAGAAGAAATGGAAGGATAACATCCAGATCTGAACCGGTTGATCTTCTTCCATACGACTGATAAAGGAGTGGAGGGGGACAGAGAACCGCAAAAGTCAGCCCAACCGGCACGTTTCTTTTTTCGCAGCAACCTTTTAGATTTAGCGAGAACCCTATTAAATGTTATTAGGTTATCGCTAACCATCGCCTCATTATATAACATCTCAGCGTCGTCCCTTTCCCTTATGGCTGCTGTACATTCCTGATCCCACCATGGCGGAGGGGGAATCTGCCCACGTGCTGAGTTTTTAACCGGGAAGCATGAGTCTGCACTAGCTGTTATGGCAGAAATGAGGTTGGTATAACAGTCTGACACATGGTTAGGGCTAACAGAATCAAAATCACAGGAAATTAAATTTGGAAGTGTGTCAATTTTGTCCTCCAATATTGAGGTATATCCTGACCAATCAGGGTTAGACAAATTATACCTCATGAGTGGAGGGCTCGATTTTTCTAAATAAGTTTTTTCAGCCAAAGATATTATAATTGGGTAGTGGTCACTGCCATGTGACAGACTGGTACACTCCCAATGGCATGACGCTGCAATATCCAGTGAGCAAAAGGTGAGATCTACACAGCTCTTATTCTGTCCAGGAAGAGACCTACGGGTTGAGCAACCATTGTTCAAAATACACAAATTAAGGTCATCCAAGATCTCAACTAAACCTTCCCCAAAAGAGTCGCAACGTTCAGAACCCCATCTGAAGTGATGGCAGTTGAAGTCCCCCATGACAAGCACAGGGCCTTCTATGCTTTCCAATGTTCATTTTATAATAGGAAGGAAGCTTTGATGGGGGTGAGCAATATAAACAGATAAGAGGGTTATACCCTCTACTCGACTGGCCACAATACTAATATTATCACCTAGAGGAGGCAGAGATACAAGTGGTACACGATTGTTCACGCAGAGAGCCGACCCGCCATAGCCATCAGATCGGTCGCATCTGAGAATATTAAAGGAAGGGACACGGAAACTAAGACTTGGAACTAGCCAAGTCTCAGCGAGGGAACAAGCTAAAGGTTTGTATCTGTTCAGAAGGAATGTGAGCTCGTGCTTCTTATGAAACACGCTCCTCACATTCCATTGAAGGAACACCAACCGAGCCATTATTATGGGATGACAGTGAATTAATAAGTAAAGTAGCAACGTTGGACGGTAACTGAGTTTTATTTGATGAGGATATTAAAGTTAATAGGAGTTTACTAAGAAGTTCGATTATTGAAGACAAGTTTTCAGGAGATTCTGTTATTTGACTATTGAGAGCACAGCCATTAGGCTGAGAAGATTGGGGGGTGCTAGAGAGCTGCTGATGAGCTGTTTTATCATAGGAGGGAGAAAGGGGAGCATGGGTTTTTGGCTTAAGAAATACAGTTTTGCGGTATGACTGAGTCTGTGATTTTGCAATGTCTGCGTAACTACGAGTAGAAATGGGTACGGTTTTGCTTGCTTCTGAATAAGACATCACTTTCTCAGCCATAATTGTTTTAATTGTCTTCTGCCTGTTGTACTCAGGACAGGCCCTGCTATTAGCAAAGTGACCTCCAGAGCACAACACGCAGAATGCTTCGCTCTCAGCAATACTACAACCATCACCGGGGTGATCATTGCCACACTTGATGCAACGGGGTTTGGAACGACAAAGGGATTCTACGTGACCAAATCGGCAACACTTGCGGCACTGAATGGTGGGGTAGACATACTGTTCTACAGTTAATGATGTGTAGAAGCAGAAAATTCGTTTTGGTAAAACTTGGCCATCAAATGTGATGACACAAGTTTCTGTGGGCCTGTATTCATTCAAACCGTCTTTCACAAACTTCTTATTAAATCGCCTAACTTTTAAAATTGGACCACAGCCTGCTGGAACTTTAAGGTATGTCAAGACTTCCTCTTCCGAGAAGTCAGTAGGGATGCCACTCACAACACCCATACGGGTTATATTGAAAGACGGAATTACCGCCTCATACAAATTTGTGCCTAGAACTTTATTTGACAAGAAAGAGTTTGCATCCTGAGGGGATGAAAACTCCACCGATACGCGGTTTCTACCGACTCGCTTGACTGCAATGATGTTGGAAAAATTTTGATTCGATAAAAAGCGGCCGAATGAGACAGGGTGTAGGGTGGTGCCAGAATTTGGTTGAGCTTCCTGACGGGAAACATGGACAATAAAAGGTCCTTTGTCAGTGATTGAGTACCTAACACGGCCTATTTGAGTTCTCGGTTGTTTGGTAGGACGACTGGAAGCATCATCTTCATTACCGGGACGTTTACGGATGTTAGGGGGGGAAGAAAGGATTTGGGACCCTAGACTACATACCACATCTGCAAATTGACTTAATGGGTTGGGTGTGGGACTTGAGTTGGACGGGGAAAAGCCAGAAAGGGGGGTAGTTGGGATATCATCGGGAGGGTCAGGTGGTTTATTTTTATCCATATTCATATTGCATATGGATAATGGTAACTAATATATATTTATAAAACAAACCTGATAGCAGGTAACAATGAGACGGCACACAAACAAACACAATAACAAGTCACAATAAACACAATGTCACCAAAAACAGCCAAAATTCTAAACACACGTGTTACCCAAAAGCACACTGTGGCGAGAATCCACAGAACATTAATACTGCATTTCTATACAGGTTACAGGGTTGCTAGCATTTGGTGTCAATTGTAAATTGTAAATTCAATTAAAACTTTTAACAAACCAAATTATACCGGATGACATTTTTTACCGTCTCGAGCATAATCAGGTGTGTTGTGTAAGTGAAACAGAATCCATACCCAAGAATATTTGCTTAGTACCATTGAGATTGTACAGGTTCGGAATTTCCTTCAAAAATCATGAATACTATCCATCCTACGGCCCGTGCGTAAAAACTAATAATAGCCAAAATAGGAGATAGTAAACGGCGTAGGCTGCGATCGCGCATGAATTAAAGTTGTACGTGTGTGCGAGCGAAACGCACGCACATTTCTTTTGTGTAGAAACCTAGTAAGCGGCCGCCCCTCGCATGGTACAGTCGTGCTGAAAACGTTTCCAAAATCAACGCAATAACATTTATACTCCACTTACTAATAAACTAAGACAAACCTGATCTACAAATAAAATGAACACAATACCCAAAAATTCTCAAACATACAATACAAATACCCAATTGACTAAATAAGCCTCACACCAAAAGAATAAGTAGTAAATAGGTAATAACTTAACACAAGTAAGAAAACTTAACCTACCTAAAATAATAAAACACAACAAATACTTAAGTACAAATAAAAACCCCACCAATTTACCAATTAAAAAGATAATATAATAAGAAAACCTATCCTTACAAATAAAACGAAAACAGTAACAAAGACTCGGAACGAACTTTTAAAACAATCTAAGTAATCTTTTTTAAATAATTCGAATCAATAAATACTTGAATAAGCAAGAATACTCGACTGTACTTCATTCAAAATGAAAAGGACGTGCATACATGCGGGAGCGAGAACATTGACAGAAGGTTGTTTGGTCGACCCGTTGCTAAGTAACGTCGGCGCGCCTACGCACACACACGTACATAGAAACTTGATGTGTGTAGTTCACTTACCGGGGTTCACGTACGATATCCGAGCAGCTGAGCGGTACTCGCGCGCGGGCGACACGAACGACCGACGCGCACGCGCATTGCGCGCATTTTACAAAAAATGCACTTAGGTCTGTACCTACCTTTTTAGCGATATCGCAGTAGGTAATTATTGTTCCAAATGTTTTGTTCTAAACATAAACTAGCACGTCTTTGCGTATTGTTTGGTAAACTTCGAGGCGTGTCTCTATCACTTTTCAAAACATTAAAAGCGTTTTAAATTATTCGCTGTTTTAAATCACTAACGCTTTGAGCTTCTTCAGTATACACTAAACGTCAGACTAAACGTTTTAGGTCGGCCCACAAATAAAAGTCAAGGGGTGTTGTGTAGGTCTGGTGACCTCGGCCGCCAGTTCACAGGTGCACCGCGACCTATCCACTTATCACCAAATTGACCATCGAGATACGCGCGCACAGATCGTTTGTAGTGAGCTGGACATCCGTCATGCTGGAAGTACATGTCTTGCAGATAGGGATCAGGAACGTCTTGCAACATGGTGTCAATGACAGAACGGTTCTGCACCCAGTGACAAAACTCCATGCGGAGTCCGGGGGGGAATTTGAGGAGAAGGGATACCGTTCCTTCGCAGCGACTGAAGATTTTCTTCTTCTGCGTACATTCGCCTTGCACTGGCTGTTTTCACCAAACAAGATACTCTACGTTAGAATATTCGTACATGTTTAGATACGACAAATATGACCGGGTGCACGATGCATACGCGGAAACAAACAGCGCGACATCACACCGCCGTGACTAATCGGTGACTGAAGCTCGGGACGCGGGCGGGCGGGGGGATGCGCGAGCGAGCAGCTCCGGCGCGGCGGCGGCTCAAACGCCTGGTGATATCAAAGAAGCCGACGGCAAGTGCGGCGAGTACCTATCGGCCGCAAAGGAACGTATCTAATTCATTGATAAATTCCGTGCATTTAGTAGGGTGCGTATGATTTGAATTTCGATATTTTTTCATCGATTTATTCAATTTTTTTTTAATTTCTGTTTTTATTGTTTTTGTATTAAAAGTTTACTTCAAATGGGTAGTATTTTTAGATAGATCAATTTGTTTAAAGGGTATAAAAAAAAAATAAAAAAAAAATATCTATGCCATTGGCTTCTACTCCGTTCACCTACTACACCCTATGTTTGTCGAGACGGTAAAAAAAGTCATCCGGTATAACGTATATTTATCAAATTGTTATTTGTAATTAATTAGGTTTATGTAGTTATTTATGTACATATCATTTTACGTCACGTAAAAAAGTGGCAACATCGACCAAAGCTTCTTTGGCTTGACGTATAGATGGCTCTTTATTCAGAAAAAGTTCATGAATAAATTTTGTTTGTGAGTTACCAGGGCATGATTTAGACTTGGTTGCGCTGATTCGACTAGAATTATAGTTTTGTAATATTGTCACTTCCTTACATTTTCGGTATGTTTGTATACGAATTTATTCATAAATAAAGTTGGTTTGCAAGTTCCCACCCTCTATCCCGTTCCCGCACATTACCTTTCGTTCGCGTGGGAGCAAGACAGCGACATCAAGTGGCGCCAACCCGTGCAATTTCGGCGCAACATTTGAACGAGAAAAACGAAGATGGCGTATAGTGTATGTTCGAAACCGCGTCGCTCGTGAAACTTGTGCTCCAAAACTTTAAGAAACAAGTGAAAATCCCGCTTCAAGCCTCGATTCGCATCAAACCAGGTATTGTGCACCCTTCCCTAATACAAACTGTCCTCTATCTAATTTCTCCGCAAAGTTTGTACGTCCATCCATTGTTTCGCAAACCAACAATCAAAATTTTCGTTTTCGTTAGATTATCGCTTGTTCGCGTAAACATTTAATGGTCCTTCGAGCCGGATTTATATATATTGTAATTGTAGTCGAATCAGTGCAATGTGTATTTATCAAAATCCAAATAGTTCGTAAGTACCTAGCCGCGTACGTGCGCGTCGGTCGCCATACTGGTAGGTACTTATATTGTTGTTTCAACCGCTTCGTATTTCCAACATAATTAGATAATAATTGGAAAATATCATTCTCGTTCGAATAACCCGCATTGTCTAAACTTATTTACTTGTAATTATTTCTCGTAGTTCAACCCGCGTCAAGTAAATAAGTTAGTAGGTACTTACCTTATGTTACTCTCGATATCGTTCTTCATTCGTAAAACCCCGCATAGTATTTAATTATTACATTATTTCGATCGACCCGCGTATAATTAAGTAAATTCATAAAATATAATTGTAGATTCTTTCGTAAAGGAAACAGACGTAACCTACGCAACAATAAGTAGAAGTGGGTAGGTAGTTGTTGAATGCCTACCTACATTTGAGGTATTCTGTTCTCCACCGCATAGCAACCAGATAGGTTGAATCGTTGTTTTTTGTTAGTTTGGTAATTGTAGGTACCTGGTCAATATCATTTCACCAAAATGGCACCTACATCTACAGAGTCATTTGCAACTTTGAAATTGTTATACGCTAAGAGAGATAGGATATTTTCTCGTATGCAAAGTATTTGTAATCGCTCTCAGGATATCGATTTAAAATCGTCTAACATGGAAACGTTTTTATGTGAAATTGAAACCGTAGACTCATTACGTGAGGATTTCGAAAGTGTGCTGGATAAAATAGCAACTATTGAATTAAAATTAAATCCCGATTACGTCGTTAATTACCAGTCGCTCTCGTCTTTTGAAGACCTATTAGGTGGCGTGAAACGAGCCGCGAATAAATTAGAATCGAAGCCGCGTTCTGACACTGACTACAAGTCATCAAACCAACATAGGTCTCCTAGACTACCTCCTATCGAGATTCCCGAGTTTAACGGTGATATAAAAAAATGGCCTTTGTTTTTCGCTAGCTTTCAGAATGCCGTTCACAATAACGTATCACTCACTGATTCTGGGAAATTGTATTATTTAATTGGTTAACTGACTGGTAAGGCACGTTCAATATGCGCCGGATTTACTCCTTGTTCAGAAAATTATTCGTTGGTATTTGATTTGCTTATAACTAAATATGAAGACAAACGGCTTCCGGCCACTTCATATTTGGATCAATTATTTGATTTTAAACCCATCTCGTCCGCAAACCCTAACAATCTAGAAGCTTTCTTAGATAAATTCGCATCATCTGTCGCCGCTTTGAAACATTTAAAGGTCGATGACCTTTCCGATTTTGTTTTCTTGATTTTGTTTTCGCGTTTAAGAAGTTAGACTCCGATACCGCACGCTCGTTTGAGTCCAATAGACGTAGCTCTAAAATACCTTCTTTCAAAGTCAAAGTCAAAGTCAAATAATTTATTTCAAGTAGGCACATTAAAGGCACTTTTGAACGTCAAATACATAGAAATAGAACTGATTCTAGTTGCCCCTTCCAAAAGGTAGTTTTCGTATGGAGAAGAATGGGCAAGAAACTCCACCGTTACTCTTTTAAAAAAAAATGTTTTACAATATTTGGTATAGGTACATCAATTATATAATTACATGTGAAGACGATGCACCGAGAATACAATTACAATAGGTAAAAAGAATTAAAAATTAAAAATGGAGCAATGACAAATAAATAAATTAAGTATGTGATAGGTACATGGTGCTCACATATTTACAAACATTAAAGTATACGTACGATAACACAATATTTCTACAAACTTGCAAGTAATACTAATAGGAGAGTGTGTGAGATTAATTATCATAAAATGTAAAAAAATCGATGATATAAAAATAATACAATAATTGACTTTACAATAATTGCTCACTCATGCCAGAGTTCATCCAATACTTGTACTTGCCCTACACTGGACAGATGCGATAGTGTCAAGTATTTAGGCTTGCAAATTGATGAATGCCTGAGATGGGACAAACAGCTCGATATGATAACTTCCAGAATATTGCGGCTCATTTACGTTTTCAAATCGCTAAGAGATCCCGCCGACATGGGCACACTGAGAATGGTTTATTTTGCACTGTGTCAGTCTATAATTGGATATTGCAGTGCATAAAAATATTAAAGCGTGTTGTTATTTGCTTGCAAACCGCTTTCGCAAAACATGAATAACTGCTCTGCTTGTTGTAATAATATTACTGATGGCGTCGAGGACGGTCTCCGTTGCTCACGTGACAATTGTGGCAAACTGTATCACCCTGCATGCACGGGCATTAAAAGCCTTGGAACTGTCGACATCGATACATGGATCTGCCCGGAGTGCCGCTGTGCTATAAAGAAAGGGGGAGACAATTCCTCTACACCAGTAGGCTCTAAGCAAGACCCTAACGTAACGCTCCGGAAGAAAAATTCAACTACGGCTACTACAATGAGTAAAAACCCTAATGAAATAAATGTCGATTTCGCCACTGAGGTACGTGCTATGCGCTCTGAAATGTCTAGTCTTAGAGAACTATTCACAAAGGCCTTATCAGTAATAAGCAGCCACGAGAATAAGCTAGAAAAATATGCTTTTCAAGTTGAACAGCTACGTAATAACCTTGAAAAATATGAGAAGAGGGGCATACAAATTGCGCAAAGTTCCCAAGCCGAGCTTAAACCTAACTCGCCGCTGTGCCCGACGGGGAAAACAGTTAATGCGGCAAGTATCCCACAGCAGCTTAAACAACAAGAGGTAGGCAATGGTCAACAATATTATCCAAGCTCCCAACAACCAAAAAATGATAATGCAACACCTGGTAATCTAACACTGAGCAATTCAGTTCTTTCCATTGGCAGCCAGGAACATCATGCTCAAAATAACGTCGAGTGGACTGAGGTGAGGAGGCGCAACAATAGGCAACGCCAACAATCGCTACACGGATCTGCTGATCCGCTTACGATCAACTTGCGGGCTATGGAAATACGCAAATATTTCCATTTATGGAACATGGCCTCTGACGTGGAGGAGATTCGTCAATATCTTGCTCAGCTATGTCCTACACCCAATTGCTCGGTAGAAGAGTTGACTGCCCGTGGAGACTATAAGTCTTACAAAATTGGTGTTGCAGCTGCATTTTATGATAAAATATACTCTACTGACGTCTGGCCAATAAATGCTAAGATTAAACCTTGGGTATTCTATAGGAAGTCAAGTCCCTCCAACACAAACGATCTGGGAACATCGTCAATTCGTCAGCCCTTTCGTAAATCCACAACTACGCAACAACAATAGCGGAAGTGCTAAACTTAATCGCTTCTACGCCTGCTACCAGAATGTCCGTGGCCTGAAAACGAAGCTTTCCACGTGGCGCAACAACCTATCTTTGCTGGAGCATAACCTTGTTGCTGTTACGGAAACATTCCTCGACCCTTCTGTTTTGGATTCCGAACTGGAGAGTGATGACTGGAATGTTCTACGTCGTGACAGGGGTACACCTTGTGGAGGCGTCCTACTTGCAGCGCGAACTCCGCTCGTATTGCACAGGAGGCGCGAGTACGAGACGGGCAGCGGTGAAGATCTGTGGGCCTCCTTTACGTGGCATGGTCTTGCATTTTTAGTGTGTGTTGTGTACATTAAACCAAGCGCCAGTGACGATGAGTATATGTCTTGGTTTTGTAAAACTGAAAGTTTCATACTCGATTTTAAAGGTTTTGTGATTATTATGGGTGATCTTAATTTGAAAAGTGCATCAACAAGCATTACTAATTACTATTGCTACTTTTTGTCTTTTTGTTCCTTGATAGATAAAAATTATGTTTTGAACGCTCATGGAGGAAAATTGGATGTCATACTGATTCGGGAAGGTTTTCATGAGGTATTGGTGTCTGGTGCAGATTGCATTGTTTCACCAGATGCGTATCATCCTCCGCTTGAAGTAGAGGTAAGAATTGAATCAGCTCATTGTTCAAATGTAATGGACCCAAGCAACATCAACCCCTCGAGAGATTGGAACTTTAACAAATGTAATTACGAACAGCTTTATTTGTTATTATCAGGGACATCTTGGGATCCCGTATTACAAGCCGTGAATGTTTCAGATGCTGTAGATCTATTTTACCAAATGATCTATGACATTTTCGATAAATGTATGCCTAAAAAATATCGCTCAAAGACTGTCACTAAACGATACCCTGTTTGGTTTACTCCTGACATAACTAAGGATATCAAACGTAAGCTCACATTGCATGCAATCTGGAAGTGTTCTAAGCGCAACGATGATTATGAGGCTTTTTCAGATCTTAGAAGTTCCTTAAAACATCGCGTCGCGGTAGCTTACCAAACGTATATCAGACGGGTAGAGAACAATATAAAAATTAATCCTCGTGAATTCTGGCGGCACATTAGCAGTTTAAGATCAAAGGGTGGATTCGAACCGTGTGTGAGCTACCGTGGAGAGAGTTGCTGCGGTGCTGCAGCTGCGGAGGCTTTTGCCGGGTTTTTTGCCAGTGTCTTTTTGGCGGATATACCACAGCTGAATGCCGCTAACACCAACAATTGCGGCGTTACACAAGATAGCAATTACGTTAACATTTTCCAGTTTGCTTGCAAGGATGTCCTAAACGGAATAAATAACTTAAAACACAGTAGCTCTATAGGCCCAGATAGTATACCGCCTATGATACTCAAACACTTGAAAGACTCATTTGTTCCTCCTTTGTGTCATATATTTAATCTATCACTAAGAACAGGGTTTTATCCCCGCCAATGGAAAATATCACGTGTGACACCTATACCTAAAACTTCTAATAAAGTAGCTGTCGAAGAATACCGGCCTATTGCAATACTATCCGCACCTGCCAAAATATTTGAGAATGTCCTTCATAAGTTAATTTATACCCAAGTAGAGAAATATCTAAGTAACGCTCAACACGGTTTTAGAAGCAGGAGATCCGTTGAAACTAACTTGTTGACCTTAACTGAATACATTTCTGCTCAGCTCGACAAGCGGTTGCAGGTCGACGTATTGTATTTTGATTATCGTAAGGCATTTGACCGGATCAATAATGACATCTTGCTTACAAAGCTTAAGGCCATAGGTTTTTGCCCAAGGCTTTTACGGCTATTAATAATAATAATTTATAATAATAATTTGTTTATTTATAAGAAGGGACACGTTTACAATAAATACAATAACAGTTTAAAATAGAGCACAGTTGCATATTTGCCTGAACTAGGTTGAACCTGTGCTTCAGGCTAGAAAGTGCATAGATACTTATTTTAATAAATTAACAATGAGTACAAAATTAAAAAACTAAAGCAAGAACTTAGGTACATAAAAACAAAGAGGCACGTTAGCGGTTCTATTTGCAGACAACAAGTAGATCTTCCGTTTGTGCATAATCTAGGGTTAGTAAATAATTAAGTATATTTTTTTTACAGCTAAAGTAATTTAATTTATAGATACTAAGTATTCTATTTAATCTATTATACAAAAAGGGTCCTAAAAATGTAAAAAATCTTTCTACAAAGACATGTTTTGAGGTTGCATTAGATGTGCACACTATATCATTCCGTCTTTTGTTAGTATTGTCAGCAGTAAACTTGAGCATGGTGTGCTGTTTTAATACTAAGTGCATAATGAAAAGCTGGCGAACCGTCAGTACGTTACAGGATCTATATAGCTGATCTGTGGGAAAGAAGAAGGGATGGAAGTTTGCTATCTTTAAAATTGCTCTCTGAGATCTTTCAAGAGGAAGTAAATTAGTTTTGGGTGCGCCACCCCAAGAAGTGATACAGTATTGAATTATTGATTGACATAGGGTCAAATAAACTTGTGTGATTAATTTTGAATCAGCAAATGATCGTAATTTTTTAAAAACATATAATAGTTTGCGCACTCTTTTAACTAAACTTTCGATATGTTTTCTAAAAGAGAGTGTTTCGTCTATTATTACCCCGAGATATTTTAAGTTGCTTGTTTTGAGGATAACAGGACAATTACACATGTTGACTGTACGGTTTTTACATTCATGGGCATATAGGTGAGGGTTAGTAATGTTAACTTGAGGCTTGCGCATGGAGAAGTGAATATATTTTGTCTTGTCAGCATTTAATGTTAGTAAATTGCATTGAAGCCAATTAGTCACAGTATTAAAACCTAGTTGAGCGATTTCAAACAGTTCGCTACTGGTTTTAGCGCTAAATATTAACGCCGTGTCGTCGGCATAAGATATAATTTTGCCGTCTTTTATATTAAGACCACACAAGTCGTTAATATAGATCAGGAATAGCGTAGGGCCCAGAATACTCCCTTGAGGAACACCAAAACCAGTATTTTTCTGTTCATCACTCGTAATATTATCAATTTTAACACATTGGTACCGGCCGTCTAAATAGTCAGCAAATAGTTTCAGCGGCGTTCCCCTAATTCCTAAGATCTCTAACTTGTTTAGCAGACCAGAAACAGACACCGTGTCGAAGGCCTTGGCTAAATCAAGGAAGATTCCCAAAGTCTGGTTTCCTTTGCCGAGTTCTTGTGAAATATAATCAGTCAGGTTATGCACCGCATCGGCTGTCGATAGTTTAGCTCTAAAACCAAATTGTGCCGGGGATAGAAAGTTGTTTTTTTCTAGGTAGTTAACTAGCCTACTGTTTATAATTTTCTCTAGTATTTTTGATATTGAGGGGAGTAAGGATATTGGCCTATAATTATTAACTAAATCTTTGCTTCCAGATTTAAAGATAGGGATTACAACTGCCTTTTTGAGACAACAAGGGAAAATTCCTTCGGCAAGACACATTCGAAAAATATGCGTTAAGGGAGGTACCAAAATACTCTTAAATAGTTTAAGGATCTTATTGCTTATATTATCCCATCCAACAGCACAGTCATCTTTTAGCCGAGAAATTATTCGAGTTATTTCATCTTCATCAGTGTCTATCATAGCAAAAGATTTTGGGTTACAGCTATTACTTGATTTTTGGAAAGGCAGTTGGTCACTATGTTTCGGGATCTGTTCGGCAAGAGTTTTTCCAACATTTACAAAATAGTTATTAACATTGTTAGCTGACAATAATGGTGAAGGATTAGTAAGCAGTAAACTCGAATTTGATTCACGCTGTTTAGACATATTGGTGACATTTTTAATATGTTTCCAAAGTTGCTTGCTATTGTTACCTGCTCTATTTAGTTCATTTTTATCGTAGCTATTCTTTAAATTCTTTAGGAGATTATTGCAGAAATTCCTGTATTTTTTATAGGTGGTTTGAATTATTAGATTATCAGGGTACCTCTTTGATCTTTGATGAAGTTTATCTCTGTGTCTTATACATCGGATTAACCCAGGAGTAATCCAAGGTTTAATATTATAGAGTTTCTTATTTACCGTAGAAACTGTTGTGTTACGTAATATCGCTTGTTGGACATGTTTTATTAAGTACGATAAAGCCAAATTAGCGTCAGCGGTATTGTAAACTGGGCTAAAATCAAGGTTGCATAAATCACATTCGAGTTTGTTTGTGTTTAATTTGCTCATAGTCTGGGGACGATTTAGCTTAGACAGCGTTAAATTTATCGTAAGTAGGACAGCGTGATGGTCAGTAATTGTTGAGTTAGTAACAAGCGTAATATATGATAGGCTGGTCTTGATCATCATATGATCGAGACAGGAGCCGCTCTGATGAGTAGGTAACGTGTGAGCGGGGAGAAAGCCATGGTATGAGCAGATATTAAGGTACTCTTGGGTCCCTGCATCGCAGTTTTCAGAGCCAATATTTATATTTAAGTCACCTGTTAGTATAACATTCTGAAAAGGACTTAGTGTTTGATAGATCTGGTTTAAGGAATCGTTAAAAGAATCTAAGTTTCTAGCGGAAGGGGATCTGTAAATAGCGATTATAGCTGTGGTTGTACCAATTTTGATGACTAAACAATTACTCATAGCATCTTGTAGAGTATGTTCCTCAACTGTGACCTTTAACGATTCCTTAACAAAGACTACCACCCCATCATTTTGATTGTGGTTTATTTTGGTATGCAATAAGTTGTACCCTGGTATTACTGGGAGGTTATCGTAGCGATTTGATAGCCAGCACTCGGTAAGTACCATGATATCACAATCAAATTTAAGCCTATGAAGAAAAATGTTAAAGCTATCTATGTTCTTACAAATACTACGAATGTTTTGGGTCAGTATGGTTAGTGAATTATGATATTCGGAAAGATATTTTCTGCAGTCCTCAACGTCACATGTCTTTGACACAGTTAAAAATGTGTTATCTATATCGGTAATTAAGTTATCATCCATACTACAATTGAATAAAAATAATAGATTAAGTCTAAAATATAAACAAGTATGTGACGCTCTTAGGCGCCTTCATAATCTATCGAATTAATGTACCTGTATTCGGCAGCTTTTTTAGCCGGGCACTCTGTATCTCCCGTCTTGTGATTAGCTTGTTTTTTAAAGCGCGAACATGTAGCACATTTTGGCGGATGGGCTTTCTTTGCGCAGTCTTGGATAGTGTGCCCTTCTTCACCGCAATGTCCACACGTGGGGGTAGCAATTTTGCATGTCTTGGCTGCATGACCGTACTGCTGGCACTTGTAACATCTAGTCACCAAAGTAAAGTCTCGTACCGGGCAGGACGTCCAGTTAATAAATAGTCTGTCCTGTGTGATGAGGGCCTTACGAATGGCGGCTGGAACTTCTATAATATAGTTGCAGTTCTCAGCATCTTTCCTGCCCGATTTGTGGCTAAGTTTTATTGAGGTCAAAAATGTATCTTGGGACATAGTCGGCATTTTGTCCGTCAAGTTTTGTTCAAAAATGCATTTATAAACCTCATTTTCTGTCATTGATGTTGGAACTCCTATAACTATTATGCGGGGTTTGCGCTTTTGAGGTTCGTCGACGGTAAGACCTGACGTAGCGAGTTGGACTGTTTTTTTGAGCTTATCTAGGTCATCTTTGGTCTCAGTGCTGATTATTAGTCCTCCTTTTCCTATTTTGCGTACGCCTCGTACTTTCAGCTTCATTTCTCCAGGGCAAATGATTTTTTTGGACCATGTTCTTGGTTTCGTCACTGGTCTTTGAGTTATCACAAGGATAAATCGCCACGGAGCTAAAAGTATTAGGACGGATAAAGCTATTGGACCGCTTCTTCACCATATCTGCAAAAGATGTAGCCGCACCCTGCTTCGTACAGGACTCTTGAATCGCACGGTTCATCTCCTTTAAAGACTCCGATAGGTCTCGGGTTTCGGTCATGGTTTTAAGGGAGGTATGGGTTTGTATGGCTTTTTGTTTAAGCGACTGGTATTGAACAGTCATTTGCGAAACTCCATGTCCAATTTTACGGCAAAGATTGCTTATTTTTAGCTTCTGTTCGGTGTTCAGCTTTCCATCAGAAGCAATAGCACAGACCTCACTGAGGCCCTGCTCAATAGAACCCATCCAGCCTTGGATCTCCGAAGTGCACACTATTTCAACCTGCTCATCTTGGTCCTGTATTGGTCGTTGGGGCGGTGTCGGTGCCGGGGTCGGCGTTGGTGGAGGGCTGTGTCGCATCTTCGTGCTCCGATTAAAGGGGCTGCCTTCCATTTACAATATTATAACAAGTAAACCAGTCAGTTCATCATTTTAACTTGTCACTTATAATATTTCTCTGTATAACACGCTAATATACTAAAACTAGGTCACTATATATGCAAACGTTAACTTATTTTAATTTATTTTTATTATGCATTGAAGAGCACGTCTGTATGCTTTGAATGCCTACGAATTGATGCCTACGAATTATTGGCTGACTACCTCCGCGATCGCCAGCAGTACGTGAGACTCGGGATCTACGAGTCCAGCACCTACCACACTCGTTCTGGTGTGAGCCAAGGCTCAATACTTGGGCCCTTACTCTTCATTTTAATGATCAACGATCTCCCCTCTGTTCTCCAGCATGCAAAATGTCTTTTGTATGCGGATGACCTCAAACTCTACGCCTCTGTCAGCACTGTATCGGATTGTGAGGCTATTCAGAGAGATATAGACTTGGTTTCCAATTGGGGAATCACAAATAAAATGGAATTCAATTCCTCTAAGTGCCATGTCATGACTTTTAGTCGAAAGCGGCAACCAATCAGCTTTGAATATAAAATTAATGGCTCGATAGTAACCAGATCGTTGACAATGAAAGACTTGGGCGTCGTTTTCGACCAAAAGTTGACATTCCACGATCATATAACCACGGTCGTTAAAGAGTCCTTTAAAAGGCTTGGGTTTGTGCTGAGAAACTCACGTGAGTTTCAAAACCAAAATATTTTACGACTTCTGTACAGTACGCTCGTCAGAAGCAAGTTAGAGGCGAGCTCCAGTATCTGGAATCCGCATGAGGCTTCTTATGCGCTATTACTTGAAAAGGTCCAGAAAGCGTTCATAAGGTTCCTTTACAAATCTACGTTAGGTTACTATCCATATTTGTATCCAACTAAATATTTGATAGGGTGTTTGGGATATAATATGTTAGAAACCAGAAGAGCATTCAATCAGCTGAGCATCGCGCTTAAAATAGGTAGAGGATTAATAGATGCCCCTGATCTCCACAATGAGCTGGTTCGATTATTCGTTCCCAGTAACTACCTCAGCGGTCGTAGTCATCGTCTACTAGCCGTGCCCGTGTGCCGCACTGTGGCTCGCGCATCATCCCCTATCCCACGCGTCTTGTCTGCCATCAATGCCGTCGTGGATGCCTTCCCTGACTGTGATTTCTTTGCGGGCGAGTTTCGTAATGTTAAATGTATATGTTTAAGTTTTTGTGAAAATTTATAGTTTGTTTCCTTTTGTTTTGTTTGTTATCTATATCGTATCTGTTTTGTTCGTATTTGTATATTTGTGTTACATGTATATTACCTATGTCTATGTTAATGTAAGTGGTCTAAAACCGTGTTAACATAATAATAAATAAATAAATAAATAAATAAATAAATTGCATTACTGCGTGGGGCGGTGCATCAAAGACCAACTTACTGAGAGCTGAGAGAGCTCAAAGAGCTGTACTAAAGGTTATGTGTAAAAAACCATATCGATATCCAACTAGACAACTCTACGACGACTGTAAGGTCCTGACTGTACGACAACTATTCATTCTGCAGTCAGCCCTCAGGACACATAGATCCATGCCTAAATCAAACCCTAAAAAGCGCACAAATGTCCCGTCAGGCGTTAAACATAAAACCTCTTTTGCCCAACACCAATTTTACGTTTTAAGTAAACATTTATACAAAAATCTGCATAAAAAGCTAAACATACTGGATTTAAATAGATATATGTTAAAGAAATAAATAAGCCAATGGCTATTACAACAAGACTATGTGGCTACAGAGAATCTGCTTACTTACGTAACCTAATAAAAATCACATACATACTCATAGATCACATCTCACACTTTATATCCAGTTATTACATATTTACTAAATTCATGAATCACTTCCCCCACACACACTCTCATACACACACCCACACCCCACACACACACACACACACATATCACTCACACTCCGCACACCCACACACCCCTACACATACATACACATGCATGTCTTCATCATTCACACCCCTTGTGTAACTTAGAATTAGTTTTGTTGTTTTTTTCTTTATTTTTATTTCTGTACAGCTGTTAGTACAAAACATTGACACTGTCTTCACTTGTTTCTGGTTGTGAATAATAACGGAATCCACTTGGCTGAACCCTATCTTTTAAGATACAGGCTAGTCCTAGTTTAAAAGATAGAGTCTACTATTGCATCATATTGTAAATATTATTTAAAACAATGTATACAGTGCAAAGTGCTATGTTTTTGTGAAATAAATACTTTTTATTATTATTATTTTCGGTTCTTTACGTTTCTTCTCATTTAAGAGAGTTTAAGAAACCTTACACACGGGTCGGGACCAAGTATGTAAGGCGAAATTTAGATAGAGAAGGTGGACGAAATTGTTGAAGAAGTCAGGAACTTCCGGGTGATGCGACAGGTGTTAAGGATGGTGGCTTTTTGGAGCATGTAAAGTGTGTGAGTAGGCATCTGTAGGGTGTTAAGGCTTTGTGTGAGAGATTTTGGTATTACACCAGTAGATGAAAGAACAATGGGGACAATATGAACGGTTTGTGCGTTCCATTGGGTTTTAATTTCTATGGCGAGATCTTGATACTTACTGAGCTTTTCGGATATGGTGGTTTGAATATTGTGTGAGTTAGGTATTGCTATATCTATCAGATCAACTGTTTTATTGGTTTTGTCATGAAAGGTAATGTCAGGTCTATTGTAATGAATAGTTTTATCTGTTATTATTGTTCGATCCCAGTAAATTTTCTGATCCTTACTTTCTAATATTATTTCTGGTTTATATTTATAATATGGTATCATTTCGTTAACCAGTTTATATTTGTATGCTAACTGTTGGTGTATAATTGCAGCGACTTGATCATGTCGATGTTTATAATCTGTTTGTGCAAGTGTTTTACAAGCTCTTGTTATATGTTGTATGGTTTCAGAGGCAGTGTTACAATGTCTGCACAAGTCAGTTGGCTGATTTTGATCCTTTATGATATACTTTCTGTAATTACGTGTGGCTACTATTTGATCCTGTATGGCCAGCATAAACCCCTCGGTCTCGGGAAACAATTCGCCTCGTTTAAGCCATTCGTTCGACTTAGCTTTGTCGACGTGTGGCTGGCTCAGGTGGGCTCGGTGTCTTCCGTGTAGGGCTTTAGCAGACCATGCTGCAATTTTTTGTTGTGTACTTATAATGTGTTCATTTATTTGCGTGTTCCTGTTTTGTAGGTTTAGTGGTGTAAGTTTTTTATCTGTTTCCGTTACCTGTTTGTGTAGTGATGAATGTTCTGATTTTTTATGGAAGTACGCTCTGAGTGAAAGTATCTGTTTGTTGTGTAAATTGTGTATGTCTATAAACCCTCTTCTTCCTTCTGGGCGCGGCAATGTAAGTCGTTGTATGCATGATTTTGGATGGTGTTTTCTGTGTTTGGTTAGTAGTGTATTAACAGTGCGCTGTAGATTTTTGATATCGGTCTTTGACCATCGTATAATTCCGAAAGAGTATGTGAGAATAGGTATTGCAAATGTGTTGATGGCTTTAATTGTGTTTCTAGAGTTAAGGTTGCTTTTTAAAATAAGGTTGAGGCGGTGTGAGAATTTTTTTTGCAGTTCTTGTTTTGACATCTTTTGTTGTATCTGCCTGGACTGTTTAAAACCTAGATATTTGTATGTACTCTGTTCATCCATTGGCTCTATCGATTCACCTGATGCGAGTGTGTAACTGTTATTTTGGATTTTTCCTTTTAAAATTGATAAAATTTTGCATTTATCTACCCCGAACGACATGCAAATATCGTCAGAAAATTGTTGTGTTGTGTCAGCTAGTTGAAAAAGTGCTTTTTTGTTAGCTGCGTATAACTTTATGTCATCCATGTACATAAGGTGTGTAAGGGTGTATTGTGTGTCATTGTTTGCTAAGGTGAATCCTGCATCTGTTTTATCAAGCAAGTGTGAGAGTGGATTAAGTGCCATGCAAAACCACAGAGGACTTAGAGCGTCTCCTTGAAAAATTCCACGTTTTATACAGATTGGTTCAGTAGCTACAGTTGAGGAGGATGAATTAATTTTAAGAACAGTTTGCCAATTTTGCATGGACGTTTCTAAGAATTGTTTCAGTGTTGGGTGAATTTTATACAAATTTAAAATGTGTAATAACCAGCTGTGCGGAACTGAATCGAAAGCCTTTTGGTAATCAATGAACATTGTGTGAATATCTTTCCTGTTTTTAACGGCGCTGTTCATTGTAATCGCGTCAATGGTAAGTTGCTCTTTACATCCTTGGCTATTCTTACGGCAACCCTTTTGTTGTTCTGCTAAAATGTTATTTTTAGTTAAATGTTCGTATACTACTTCACTTATGCAGGCTGTTAAGATTTTATACAAGGTTTGTAAACAAGTAATTGGTCGGTATTTCGCTGGATTTATAGTGTCATTTATGTCTTTAGGTATCATATAAGTTACTCCGTGTGTTATGTATGTTGGAAGTAAATTTGGTGATTGGATGAATGTATTTAAATGATTATGCACAATCATACATATATCAACTACCGTCCTAAAGTGTACTGTGCTGTTATAACGCTCCACAATAATTAATAGATTTTATACAGTTTTAACAAAGTTTCGGTTTAGTGTTGGTGATAAGTTTGTTCGTGGACATACATACTATCTGTGAGTTGAAGAAACTACACATAAACATTACTAATAAGACTTTTTAAAGAAATAATAAGTGAACGTTTTGTCAATATACCCAACCGCACACCGAATACAGAGCCCTTGACGCGAACGCGTAAGCGACGCCGTCTTCCGCTCACTTAAGACCTTTTGGTCGCGAATTCCGAGTCACTTATTCGGTGTGGGCATTTGTTAGTGTGCGCTTTCAACTGGCGAAATATTTATTTTTGGCTGCGGGCCTTTGTTCGTGTCCACTTTTTTGGAAGTCATTGTAATTTATTATTTGGACTTAAGGATGTCTACATTACCTCCGAAATGGGGTTGCTGTGCTCTTGAACACATTGATAAAAGCTTTATTCGATGTAAAGAATGCGATAATGCGTTTCATCTTGAGTGCCTTGGGTTAGAAACAACATGTGACCTGACATCGTGGTCTTGTTCTCATTGCACTATAAAACCAGCTGAGGCGTTAAACATGGACATCACACCCGTACGTTTTAACTCCAACATAACTACGCGCACAAACAAGAGGCAAGCATTGCAATCCCCACCAAATCCGGCAACTATCCCCGTCACGGAAGAGGGTGTTCGTGCCATTGTTGAGAATGTGATGGAATCGAAGATGAATTCTCTTTTAGAAAAAATCACATCAACCATGAGCAACTTGTTAAACAGGGAGTTAACCGAAATACGCGAAGAAGTTGCTGGCCTTAGAGGCTCCGTAGAGTTCCTTAGCAATCAATATGACGACATGTTGAAGGAAAGAAAGCAGGGGGAAGAAAAAATAAAAGATCTACTGGATAAAAACCAGAAGTTATCATCCACAATTAAAGACATGTCAAGTCGTTTAAACACCCTGGAACAACACGCTCGTGCAAGTAATGTTGAGATCCAATGCGTCCCCCAGAAGAAAACTGAAAATCTTCTCAATATTGTTACTAAGCTGGGGAAAACCATAGGTTGCGACATTAAAGAAGAAAGCATCAGTAATTGTACTCGTGTTATGAAGCTCAACAACAACACAAGTCGTCCTAAATCAATTGTTGTTCAATTTGCCACCCCCAGATTACGGGATTCTTTCCTAGCAGCTTCTATAAACTTCAACAAAGCAAAGCCAGCCAGTGAAAAGCTTAACACCTCTCACCTCGAGCTAGATGGTGCGAAGTCTGCGATTTTCGTGACGGAACATCTGAGCCCGGCTAATAAAGCATTACATACGGCTACACGTCTCAGAGCTAAAGAAAAAGGGTATCGTTACGTTTGGATTCGGGGAGGACGTATTTATGTCAAAAAGTCAGATGATTCCGACACCAAGATTATGAAAGACATGGATTCACTACACTCAATTGTATAATTTTCAATTTTCAATCAAAAGCTGTTATTGAGGCTATTCTCAGCTAAATTCGCTAACTTTAACATATATTACCAAAACACTCGTGGATTGCGATCTAAAACTCAAGAATTTTATTGTAACTTAGTATGTTCAAATTTTGACGCATTAGTATTAACAGAAACCTGGCTCAATAATTGTATTCATAGCAGCGAACTTTTTGATAAAAGGTACATAGTTTTTAGACGTGATAGAGAAATTTCGCGTTTTCATGCTAAAAAAGAGGGAGGAGGTGTCTTGGTCGCTATATCGAGAAAGTACGCTGCTAGCAGACAATGTTCTTGGGAAAGTGGGTGCGAAGACTTATGGGTCACTGTGAGTGTAGCAAAAAACTTCAAAATAGCTATTTGTGCTCTTTACTTGCCCCCACCTGTGCATTATTCTGTTTTAGAGCACTTCTTGGATAGCTATAACGCTGTAGCCGAAAGAAATGATCATTGTACTATTCTTATTGGTGACTTCAACATGAGCCATATAGATTGGAATCAAAATATTAGCAGCGGCGTTACTCACACCTACCCCACTTTCTCAGGGACTAATTCTAAACTAAATCAGGCCCTTCTAGACTTTATCCACATAAATAACCTCAAGCAATATAACAATGTATGTAATGTTAAAAATAGAATCCTGGACTTGGTTCTTGTAGACCTTCTCGATGTAAGGTGACTGAAGCCCTAAATAGCCTCACAAAGATCGATCCTTATCACCCTCCTCTTGAAATTTCCCTACACCTAAAAGCAAATCATAGTTTAAAACCAGAACCTAACATTAGATTAAATTTCGAAAAAGCCAACTACTCTGCTATTAAATCAGAATTAGAAAATACCGACTGGTATGCATTACTCTCTGATACAGACGACCCCAATATAATGTTGGAACGGTTCTATACGGTACTTTATCAGATCATTGAGCGGTTTGTCCCATCAACCTTAGTGACAAGTAATTCGCGACCACCATGGTACACGAAGGGGCTGGAGAGATTGCTGCGTGAAAGGAATAACTTAAGAAGAAGGTATGGTACGTACAGAGACCCTATGGACAAAATATCCCTTCGTTGGTGTAGTAAGCGTTGTGATGGAATGGCAAGAGAATGTTACAACTCGTACATAAATAGCATAGAACAGAAAATTACAACGAATCCCAAGTTTTTCTGGTCCTTTATTAGGGCTAAGCGAGGTGTTGTTAATGCCTATCCAGCCTCAATGTCAAATGGCGTCAGCAAAACTTGTAATGGCAATGAGATGTGCAACATGTTCGGGACCTACTTTTCTTCCGTGTACAGTCCAGCTACCCAGGCCACCAATGTAGCTCAGACTTCGCCACTCTTTGAAAGACTTCTTTGCAACTCTGACAGCTTTTCCTTGATACAGATTCCAAAGGATAAAATAGCCAAGCATCTCAAAAGCTTAGACATATCCAAAGGTTCAGGCAGCGATGAAATTTCCCCTAACTTTGTCGCAACTTGCGCTGACCAACTAGCAACCCCCCTATGTTTGATTTTTAATCAATCTCTCAGCGCTGGTATTTTCCCTAAACAATGGAAGCTGGCCAAGGTGGTACCGATTCATAAATCAGGCGCTGAAGAATTGGTAGAAAATTATCGTCCTATATCAATCCTCCCGACATTTGCCAAGGTTTTTGAAGCAATGGTATGCCCTTACATACAAAACTATTTCAGGAAATATCTGTCAGACCACCAGCATGGCTTTACTGCAGCAAGATCCACCTGCAGTAATCTAGTATCTTTCGTTGAGGTTATTGCAGCTTCACTTGACTCTAACCAGCAAGTCGACGCCATATACACCGATTTCAGCAAGGCTTTTGATAAAGTTTCCCATGAAGTGCTGATTCAAAAACTTGCTGCGTACGGCTTTGCTGGTTCACTTCTTAAGTGGCTGCACTCTTACCTGACGGATAGATCCTTTTATGTCGTGGCCAATGGCTATAAATCTGAAACCATGTTCATAACCTCCGGTGTTCCGCAGGGTTCTCACCTGGGCCCTGTAATATTTATCATCTTTGTAAACGACCTTCCCTATTGCTTCTTTAACTCCACGCCATTCTTATTCGCCGATGATTTGAAAATAGTCCGCGTTGTGGATTCTCTAGCCGATTCAACATTACTTCAGGATGACTTGAACAGACTCTTAAACTGGTGTATGGATAATAATATGCAACTTAATGTAGAAAAATGTTCCCAAATTACGTTTACTCGCAAGGCTAACTTTATTGATTTTAGTTACAGTATGAATGGTACGTATCTCAGTAAAGTTGATGTGATCAGAGATTTGGGAGTCCTTCTGGATCGTAAATTAACTTTTATTCCTCACATGGACAACATTGTTAAAAAAGCTTCAAAGGCACTCGGTTTTGTGTTACGTAATGCTAAATGTTTTCACAAGCCTAAAACTAAGATTTATCTTTTTAACTGTCTCGTTCGTACTGTTTTGGAATACTGCGCAGTTGTATGGCGTCCCCACTATGCAACACATAGTCTTAGGTTAGAGAGGATCCAAAAAAGATTTTTATACCATCTTGCCTATTCTGTGGGATTAAGCAAAAAAATACGGAGCTATGACAAACGACTTCAAAAATTTAGCATGACTTCACTCGAAAAACGAAGAGATAATATAGATCTAATTTTTCTTTTTAAAATTCTTCAGAGTAAAATAGATTGCCCCCAGTTGTTAAGTAAGTTTAATTTTAACCTAACCCACAAGTATCCGCGTCACCCCATAAAGTTATTACGTCCCCCATTCCGCAAAACTGTGTCAGGATCCAACTCTCCCATCCCCAGAATTTGCAGGCTTCTTAATAATTGCGACGAATCAATAGATATTTTTTCCACAACACTTCATAAATTCAAGCGCCAAGTCAAACAAAACCAACCACCATATTAACTTTTTATCTTGTCATATTTGTATTTACTGTGTTTCTAAAGCTACCCACTGTTGTTGAAAGTGTTATTTCTGCACTATTAATGTAATTTTATTGCTGTTAAAACTTTTTTTTTGCATGCTGTGTCTATCGCATCATATTGTACACTATGCTTGTATCCTATGTCTTGTATTATTAAGATAAACAGTGTAACAATTGTAGATAGGCCAATAAATAAATAAATAAATAAATTATGTAAGAATGGATGTATATTAGAGAATTTCTTATACCAGTAGTTGTGGATGTGGTCAGTGCCAGGCGATTTCCAGTTGTGTGTGCGTTTGATGACGTCTTTAAATGTATCTATAGGTATAAATTCAAATTCCATTTCTGTAATTTCTCGTGTTGTTTCGTTGCCCCAATCTGCGTGATTATTATGGTATACTGGATTTTCCCAAATGTTGGCCCAGAATTCCCTTAGTGTTTCGGATGAAGGTGTCTCTAGGGTTTGATTAGTAGTGTCTCTGTTATTAGATGCAAGGTTCCTATAAAATATTTTTTCATTGTTAGTAAATTTTGAGTTTTGTACTTTGCGGTTCGTGCATGTTATATATCTTTTAAGTCTACTGGATGCTGCGCTTAATTTTTGTTTTAAAGTATCCAAAAAGTGTTCTATTTGTGTATTTGAGTTTTCGTGTTGTGCATGTAGTTGGTATTTTTTCTTTATTTCTTCTACTGCTGCTATTATTTTTTGACTTCTACTACCGTTATTATAATGTGTTAGCCTACCTATGTTTGCTCTTAGATTTTCAATTTTCTTTTCTAATCTAATTTGCCATTTTGGCTTTCGCTGTGTATATGTGCGATGTAAATTTTGTGAAAAGTCTGATAATATTTTAGCACCGTTGCATGTAGCTGCCGCCCATGCTGCACAGTAAATTATGGTCTGCAATTTGATGAATTCGGTGTCGACATTTACGTGCTTCGGGAGAATGACAGTATTAATGTATGTAACTATGGCAGAAAACTTTCTAGATGTCTTCTGCTTGGGGATGTATGGCCTGTTAGTGGGGGATGTGTCAATAAAATTATGTAGAGCTTGTTGAAATGTGGCTTCAATTTCTATGTTGATTTCTGGGGCAACATCAAAGTTAGTTAGCGTAGGTTCAAATTGACCGATTTGTATATTGTTCAAGAAATTGTCGTTATCTGTATTTACGAATGTCTGAGATACGATGTCAGTATCTATGCTATTGTTTAGGAATATATCAGTTGTGAGCGTATTTGTAGGTGTGTCAGTGATGTTAGTATTTGTATCAGGTTCTAAGTCTTTCTGCATTTGTGTATTCAAGTGATCCATATTTATATATTCAATATTTTGTGTATTAGTGTTACTTTCGCTTAATTCTGCAGCTATCTGGTTTTTAATTTCTTCTAATCTATTGGGGTTTATATATTTGTTATTTAATATCGCTCTCACTTGATCGGATAATCTTTGCTCTGTTATATGTGATAATTCCAGATAAATATTTATGAATTCCTCATGTAAATATTTTCTATATGCTGTTTTGTCTGTTTCTAATTTTGTGGCAGTGTAATATATTTTAATTACTGTTTCATTATATTCGTTCGTCCATTTCATGCGCTGTCCCGTTTGTGTGTGAGATTGTGTAGAGTGTTGCTGAATTTGAGTGTGTACCATTTGTAGTTCGGCTCTGACTTCGTTATAAATCTGATCTATTGTGTCCTGTGGTAGTAATTTCTTTTGAACTATGGCTCGACGCTGGTCACCTATTCT
This sequence comes from Lithophane semibrunnea, assembly GCA_947363905.1. Taxonomy (NCBI): domain Eukaryota; kingdom Metazoa; phylum Arthropoda; class Insecta; order Lepidoptera; family Noctuidae; genus Lithophane; species Lithophane semibrunnea. The sequence goes on along the minus strand of OX376191.1, from coordinate 4,343,860 downwards.
TTGTCTACTTACTTGCATATTTGGGTATTTTTCTAGAAACTTTGTGTGGAGAGATGGAAGGTATGCATTTTTGTCTGTGTCCATGCTAGTAAGATAAAGATAAGTGCGTAGGATGAATTTATTCATTTCAATGCTCCATTTTCTACGAGTTGTTGCAGTACTAGCGGTGGGTACAGTATCGTCGACAAAATTTGTCTCCTGTACAACATCCGCTGACTGTATACTGATTGATGATGATAATGGCGTCGGAGTGACGCGGAAAGATTGTGATGATGATGGAATTTATTGAAAAAGAGATGAGAGAGATGACGAAGAGAACTGTGAAGTTTCGTCATTTATCTGAGGCAGATTCGCCTGAAGCTGTTTTTTAGTTTTAGATCGAGTATTCATGTGGTTCCCACGAGTAGCTAGGGACTTAAGAAGTCAACCACAGCAGAGCCCTGCGTTCATTGTGGTAAGGGTGAATAAAACTGGAGGTCCCCTAATATCCAGAGTTGGCACACTAACGACTAGTGCTCTCCCCTAGCCATGAAGCCCTCGGCATGTGCGACCTTGGCTTGGATTGTATCTCTCTTGGTCTGGCTCCCCACCCTAGATCTGTCTCAGCAAAGTGAACTCTGCTGGCACAGACCTAGGGTTAGGAGCGCGCAAGCCCCACCACGACGTCAACGTAGAGATACAGCGGTGGGGCTATTATTATTATTATTAATAAATTTTACAACTAAATTAGCAACCAGTTTGATTTTGTCCAGCCTCGAATTTGTCCTATGGAGCAAGACCAGCATGTTTCCAAGCATTCTTATCTTGGATATAATCCTCTAATTTGTAATATGCTTGTTTACAAAGTGTACTTTTAATATGAGTTTTAAATTTTCTTTCATTTAATTGCAATATATCACTAGGTATTTTATTATAGCATTTAACGCAGTACCCCATAAAAGATGTTTGTACTTTAGCTAATCTGAAAAATGGTTGATCTATTTTATCTTTATTTCTAGTGTTAAAATTATGTCTATCACTTATTTTATTAAAAAGATTTAGATTTTTTCTTACATACATAATATTCTCATAAATGAATTGGCAAGGTACCGTCATAATATTAATCCTTTTAAATAGTTCCCTGAGAGATTCGCGGCGACATAGATTATAAATGGCTCTGACAGCTCTCTTTTGCAAAACAAAGATGGATTCAATGTCAGCCGCCCGACCCCACAGTAAAATGCCATATGACATAATGCTGTGGAAGTAACTGAAATAGACCAAACGAGCGGTTTCTACATCTGTTAATTGTCTTATCTTTCTAACAGCATAAGCGGCCGAGCTTAGCCGCCCCGCAAGAGATGTTATATGGGGTCCCCATTGTAATTTCTCGTCTAGCGTGATTCCCAGGAAAACTTTGATTAATAAATTCCAGTTTTTCTCCATTCAATATGATGTCACATTCGCTACTTCTAACATTAGGTAATTTAAATCGAATGCATTTGGTTTTTTTTTTATTTAGTACCAAATTATTTACCGTAAACCAATCTTGGACCTGAAGAATAGCGCTATTCACGTCGTCAAGATTTTGCGACCGTCGGTTTATTTTAAAAATCAATGATGTGTCATCTGCAAATAACACCATCTTCGGTTGGTTTAGTAGTAATTGGGGTAAATCATTAATGTAAACTAAAAAGAGGAATGGACCCAATATCAAACCTTGAGGAACGCCCATTGCCATTTCAGACCCCAATGAGTTTACGCCGTACTTCGTGTTTTCGAAGAACTAGTTTCGTTTGTGCGCGATCACATTAAAATATTACAGCGTACTTCGTCAGTAAAGTATGAAGCTACAAAAATTAATCCTTGAAAAATAGATACAACTTCTAAGTCGTCAACTACGTGTGCCTATGTGAATGCCACATCTAGTTCAGAGTCAACTTTGTGTGTTTTATGCAATACTCAACACGATCACATTTATAAATGTTCAGTTTTTCAAAATTATAACCCAAATGATCGTTTTAAGCTTGTAAAAGCTAATAATTTGTGCATTAATTGTTTAAGTAGTGGTCATCGTGTTTCGGAATGTAAGTCTAATTCTTTATGTAGGAGGTGTATTTCTAAACACCATACTATGTTGTGTTTTCGTAGTGAATCCCTTGTGAATGGCTCGCAAGCGCCGCGCGCTCTGGTTGCCGCGGCCGAGGCACCCCCGCCTTCTGCGGGACATAGTGACGCGTCTACTGCGCCCCCGCTTCCCGCTCGCACTGTCGACGTATCCCTTTGCGCGTTATCAGATAGCACGGCTACCACCGTATTAATTGCAACTGCGCTTGTTATTATTAGAGACAGCAGTGGTTGTGAGCATAGTGTGCGTGCCTTATTAGATAGTGCTTCTCAAAGTAACTTTATTACTAGCGATTATTGTCGACGTTTAGGTTTAAATGTAAACACTAGACCAACTTGTTCGGTAGTAAAGTGAATAGGTGGTTCGAGCAAAATTATTCAGGATTCTGCAAAGTTGAAGTTTTATTCTCGTTTTGATCGTAATATTAATTATAATATCGAGTCGTTAGTAGTTGATAAAATAACCGAACATTTACCGACTGTCGCGGTTAATGCTTCCCATCTGTCGAATTTTATTAATTTGCCGTTGGCTGACGATACTTACTCTTCTCCTGGCCCGATTCAGTTATTGATCGGTGCTTCGCTTTTCCCGCATTTATTTTTATCGCATAAGGTCCAAGGACAGTCCCCGCATCATTCGCCTCTCGCTTTAGAAACTGTTCTTGGCTACGTCATAGTAGGTAACGCTCCGGTCTGCGTTGATAGAAACGAGACCGTGTCTTTTTTTTGTACAGTCGATCCGTTGGACTCGGCTATTCGAAAATTCTGGGAATTAGAGGAGGTGGCCGTTCCTTCTGTACTCAGCCCAGATGATAAAACATGTGAAGAATTTTATTCTCATACGACTTCTCGTGAAAGCGATGGTCGTTATGTTGTAGCTCTGCCCTTTAAGGGTGATGAACACTCACTTGGTAATTCCCGACAAGCAAGCGAACGACGCTTTTATTGTTTGGAACGGAAAGTGCAGGCGTCACCAAAATTAAAGGTGGCGTATGATAGTGTAATTCGCGAGTATTTAGAAAAGGGTTTTATTTCACCTGTACCTGCAGACTTAGAAACTTCGCAGTCGTATTTTATACTCCATCACGGAGTCATCCGAGAGGATAAGATCACTAAAAAACTACGTGTTGTTCTCGATGGTAGTTGTAAGACTACTAATGGTGTTTCACTTAATGACCTATAGTGGTCAAAATCTTCAAGGAATCTTGATTAATATTATAGTTAATTGTCGTTTTTTTTCGATCGCACTTTCCACTGATATTCGTCAAATGTTTTTAAATATTGGCGTTCGAGAATGTGATAGACGTTTTCAACGCATTCTCGTTTTTCCACGCTACAACCTTTACAGGTTTTCGAGTTTAATAGAGTAGTGTTTGGACTAAAGTCCAGTCCATTCCATGCGCTGCGCACTATTAAACAGCTGGCAGCTGATGAAGGTGACACTTACCCTAAGGCTAGAGATATCGTGGATACTGGTCTATACATGGATGATTTTGTCTACTCGGTTCACAATGAGGATGAAGCCATGTCCACCGCATCTGAAATGATCGGTCTTATGCAGGCTGGTCAGTTCAAACTTGTCATATGGACAAGTAATTCCCAAACGGTTCTAGATTCAATTCCGCCATCGTACCGCCAGCCAGTTGTCAAGGAATTCGATGAGTCTGATGAACACAAAGTACTTGGCTTGTGTTGGTCACCTACAACTGACTTTTTTGGTATGAAAATTGGTACACCTTCTCATGTTTGTACTAAACGGACCATATTATCATGTGTCGCAAAAATATGGGACGTAATGGGATTTGTTGCACCTGTCGTATTGTATGCTAAACTCTTAATTAAACAGCTTTGGTTGTGCGAGTGTGATTGGGATGAAACTCCACCAGAAGATATTGTCAAATTGTGGACCCGCTTTAGGGAAGAACTCCCCTTGCTTGGTAATATAAAGATTCCACGTCACGTAGGCTATCAGTGACGATCACTGATAGTGTCGTTACTATCCTGGGGTTCGCAGACGCCAGCGAAAAGGCGTATGGTGGAGTCGTTTATTTTCACGTACAGAATAGAGCTGGTAACACAATAAGCTTGATTACAGCTAAATCGAAGGTTTCGCCTCGTAAGGTTATTTCACTTGCTCGACTCGAACTTTGTGCTATTCTCGTTCTCGCTCAACTCATAAAAAATATTCTCGTTGCTTGTCAAAATCGCATTAGTTTAAGAAATATATTTGCATTCTCGGACTCAACAGTTGCGCTTTGTTGGGTGCATGCGTCGCCGCATCGGTGGAACACCTTTGTGGGTAACAGGGTATCGAAAATACAAAATGATTTATCACCTAAAAACTTGTTTGATGTGTCTGGTACTGAGAATCCAGCCGACTGTCTGTCACGCGGTCTTAAACCCTCGCAAATCATCGGCCATCCGCTTTGGTTCATGGGGCCTACGTGGGCTCGATCAGACGTCTCACAGTGGCCTGTTGTTCCCTTTAATCCATCTGCAGTGTCGGATACCCCAGAGGAAAAGAAACATTCGTTGCTTACATCGCTACCACGGGAAAAATCCCCTATAATATCGTTAGGCCATTATTTTTTGTCTTGGAAAAAATTATTGCGTTGTGTAATTTTCATGTGCAGATTCCTTAAATTGTTACCTCGTCGCAATCGTATGTCATCGTCAGATTATGACTTCGCCGAATTATTAGTACTTCGTGGACTTCAACGTTTTTATTTCCCAAGTGAGTTCGCTAAGCTTGAGAAAGGTAATAACTGTAGTCGTCCATTTCGTCACCTTAAACCATTCTTTAAGGATGGACTCATTAGAGTCGGAGGCCGTCTAAGGAACTCCGATTTAGATTATGATTCGAAATATCCAATCCTTCTCCCTAGTAAGGATCCAGTTCTGAATTTGTTGACTGATTACCATCACAAGTCGAACTGTCATGCAGGTCCCGACCTGCTGTTGTCGCTCTTGCGTCAGAAATATTGGATACTTTCTGGACGTAGCCTTATTAGGAATAGGATACATAAATGTGTTCCGTGCTTTCGGCTTCGCCCCAAGCCAACCTACCCTGAGATGGCAGATCATCGTTCTTGCCGTGTCGTACAATCAGCTAAGCCGTTTGTGCACACGGGCACTGATTACGCTGGCCCGTTTAAGGCCACCATATTCGAGCGTAGTAGGCATTTAGCGCTACCTCAATCCCTGCGAGCCAGTCGCGCGAACACGTAGTTTAAATGAACTCGCTGACCCCGCTGTGCAAAAATTTTGCGTCACAGTATAAAATTGTAGCAGGAAATACAATTAACTTTGTTTTACGGTATTCATGTTAATGTTTTGGATGTTTAGTTTTTAGGGAAATATAAGCAACACAATTTTTTTTATTACCTACCTACCATTGCTTTTTTTTAATGTCACTAACAGTTTCCTTTTCTTTCATGACTGTTACAGCGCTTCCGCACTACGCTTACGCTTACTACCGCACTACGCTTACTTATAATAATAAAACGGCAAAAAATCACGTTTGTTGTATGGGAGCCACCCTTAACTATTTGTTTTATTTTAATTTAATTATTTATTTTGAAAGTGAATATGTAACTAAATATTCTATGAATATTTCAAGCGTTCACCTGTTGTCGTTTTCAATATCGAGCAAAAAACTCACGTTTGTTGTATGGGCTCCCATACAACAAACGTACCCTTAAATATTTATTTTATTCTGGTTTTTAGTATTTGTTGTTATAACGGCTACAGATATACATCACTTGTGAAAATTTCAACTGTCTAGCTATCACGGTTCATGCGATACAGCCTGGTGACAGACGGACAGACAGACAGGCAGACAGGGGAGCCTTAATAATAGGGTCCCGTTTTACCCTTTGAATATGGAACCCTAAAAACAAGCATTATAATCTATAGAATTTTGGTATGGCAGGCAATTTCCCGCAGGAAGTCAGCCAGTAAGTCGGTAAGTCAGCCGCAGCCGGTAAGTCAGCCGCAGCCGGTAAGTCAGCCGCAGCCGGTAAGTCAGTCGGTATGTTATGAGATAACAGATATCTAGTCACTATTTTGTGTGAAAGTACAACAACATCAACAACCTTGCATCATTATTATAATTTGTACAATAGATACCTACAGTAGGCGCGCGAGTTGAATTGATGCAGTAGGTACACTAGGTACATGTCTGACGCTACGTAATAGAATCTACCTATTGCGCCTGAGCGAGAAGCAAATTCTGCCGTCGCATCGTCGCGTCGCCATTCTAAATCCCATTCAAAAAATCGAGTTGTAGGTCAGTTCAACTGAACAGTCAGTTGAACTGCAAAGATAAAAAGTTTTATTTGCAAAAATGATCTTTGGTGTAGTTGTGCTACTGTTCTTTCTGTAAACTGTTATATTAAAAACGAGTAGGTAGTTATAATATACGTAGAAAAATCATAATCAAACTCACCTTATTGTTTATACAGACTGATTTTTAAAACTAACACACACGGAAAATAACAATAATTTCTCGTATATTTTGCGGGGAACGCAGCGAGCTAGTGTGACTGTCTGTCACCTATCCCTAGTCAATAACAAAATATTATATTTATTTTAAAACAAGCACATAGTTTGTGCTTAGGAAGACATAAATTCTCTATTTTATGGGAAACAAGCTATGGACAAGTGTCACGAAAAGGTCTAAGGCAATAATTCAACAAATTCTAAAGAAACGACTTAAAATATCCGATTTCTAATCTTAGGACAATACTAGTTGCACATATGGTAACCATAAACCGAGCCCAGGCAATACCCAAACGGACCCTTTTAAAACAATTGAGAAATTGTACAAAAACGGCAATAAATCTATTCTGCGAAACTGTGGGAAGACGCGCTGGCTGAACGTGGTGTTTTAGGGCTGATTTAGAAGTCCAGAACGACATTTGGTTTTAGACCTCGATAGGGTACGGACGTCTGTGTCTAAGCTAGTTAAGTTAGGAGGCTTGGTGAATACCAAGAGGCCATGTCCGAGTGGGCTGTCGTAAGATAGCGAGTATTAGTTATTAAGTTAAATATTGTTAGGTTAAAGCCCAGTTTAGAGTAATCTAGTATTTAACGTAGTATGTGTGTGTGAGTTAGTTTTGGGACGCGGTCGTGTCTGGTCGGAAGAAGGAGCTACGTCTGAGGCGAAACTGGTAAATTGTGCAGTATTCTGTAAGTGAGTGGTACTCTAATTCTCTCTAAGGAATTATTTGGTAAGTGTTAACTTAAATTAACTTTATCTCTAGTAGTAGTGTGTACGTCGTAGTTACAAACTTATCTCTTGTAAGTTATATTATATTGTAATTTATAGGTAACAGCTAGGTGATACCGCTGTCGAGTTATTAATAAACATTTATTCCAGAATGGCGTAGATATTCCAGAATGGCGTAGATACATGTATTTAGTACTTATCGTATTTTATAATTCACGTTATTTTCTCGTGTATTACGTGTCGATCTCCTGATCCGTACCTTGGCAGATAATTGTCACTTGCAGTTGGTTATAGGGAGATGGTGATGGCCTTCCACCATATTTGACACTGGGCACTAACCCTCCTGACTGTTGACTACTATTGACCTTGAGCTGACGCACCACATTTGGAAGGCAGAACCATAAATACTCACAGCTCATTTAAAACAAGCTAGGCTATAAGCCCAACTTGTAATTGCATTATAAAACAACCAAACGTTAGTGATGATTTCTGTATCCAAAAAGGTCTCGCCACAGAACACTTTGCGTGAGGCTTACTGACGCGCATTTCGGGAGTGGGGTAGGCATCATACACTTCCATAAACTGAATTGATAGTTCGTTCTAAGGAACGCTAGTACCCGTGTCTCGATAAAACCACCCCGTCCGTTCTGTAGGACTATTACTAAATCGACACTGTTTATCGAGACACGCTATTGTGATACCCAGATTGAAAAGCCCCGCTGCCAGTCAAAGGACGATCGCACGGCTGCCTAGTACATTGAAAGCATCCTCTAAATGGGGAAGATTAAAGAAATGTGAAGTGACGAATTACCACTTCGGCGTTCACTAAGTTCGATCGTAATGTGTTCTGCCAGAGACTGAGTCTACGGTGCGCTTGCGCTAGTTTTGTGCTATCCCATTAAAAGGGGGTTAGGCCGCTGTAAGGGTGTCTTACACGACAATAAGTACGCGATTAGAACTACTCAATACTTGTCTTGCTCAATAACAGTTGGGCTTCGCAGTACTCTGTTATAGGATTGAATAAGACATTTATATAGTGCTTAGGGAACGTGTTCCGTTAGAATCGTATTAGTGTCCTCAGAGGTTCTATGCGTTAGGCCTAACAGAACACGTACAATGAGGCAAACGTTGCGAAACGGTTCCCAGTCTCACTGAATTGGGCATATTTTAGACAGACAAATTAATGTAGCTTTAATTAATGATTTTAAAGCGCGAGCGTAACGATTCCTATACCTCCTCCACATAATCAAGGTTGTATTGCAGATATGGGTGTGCACCTGCGGGAGGAGAGACGCTGGCGTTCCAAAATTTATATATTATAGACTTTTGATTACCCTCTCGTCTTCTTAGCTTCATAATATTATATTACTTTTATACTTATGTTTACTAACTGTGAATTCCCAATATTAACTTCCTTGCATCCCCCCTGTCCCCTAGCCAATTTGGAAGGGACAGTTTAATGGGAATTCATTTCTTATGTCGGTGGGAGGGTGACCAAGTCTGGGACGAGCCCTACAGAACAGTGCGGATTCGGCGGAGCACTGTTCTTTCCCCTACGGGGAAACCGACCTAAAACACTAATATTAGCATAATTAGGAAAAACGAAAATTTTATCAGCCTAGGGTAATTTAGGTACAGTCACACTAGCAACAGCGACACAGGTCCTACCTCAAAGACGCCTGGCCGGCTACTGAAACGAAGCGCGCGGGCCACCTTGTTATATAATATCTTGTTAAAAAAATAAAAAACTGTTTTGAGAAAAATGAACCATAGAATATTCTTCGTAATTTCATTGCCTATTTTTTGACATGTTTTTCGGGAGTAAAAGTTGGTTCTACTAAACCAACAAAAAATCGCGAAAAAAGGGAGTTTTCTCGTTTTTTTTTTGATCGAGTGAAGTTGTATAAATCGTGTTTTGAACCATAGAATAATCAAGAATATTTATTAAACTACAACATGTATTTTTATCAGATCAAAAGAAATAATATTTGATTGTTTAATGTTGAATCAAAACTAGGTCGATTCTGAGAGTCCTGCCCTTAAGGTTACAATGACTCGTGGCTAAGGTGTTCGTTCAACTAAGGCGTATGTATGCCTATTCGTCTGTTTGACTACTCGCGCGGTACACATCGAGTTGGCTGGTGACCTAAGCACCGCCAGCTTTATTGGGGCTTTCAAGCGGTTTCTGTCGAGACGTGGTTCCGTTGGTAAGGTTTATTCAGGCAATGGAACCAACTATATCGGTGCTAAACGCAAACTTTAGGAAATTCACGAGCTTTTATGTTCGAATCACCATAATACTGAATTAAAAAAAAAAAAAAAAAAAAAAAATTTTTATTATCTTCCATTGTACATAAACACTTAGGTAAACACTAAACACTATGCAGCGTAACAACTAAAATAAAGAGTGTTTTCAATGAACTCTAGCACCCAGAGTAAGATTTAACTTGTGTTTAGGGTGCCAGCGTCCTCACCTATAATTTGAACATGTAACAGTTGTTGTATGACGAGCACAGTACCTATATTATTATTAAGAAAAACTACTTACTACTAGAAAATGCATGTTATGATGTGTCTGTTAAAGTACCTATGTGGGGGAATGTGTTTGCGTATGTATTGAGAGTGAGATAAAATATGGTGAGAACTTGAGTGTATATAAGTCTGTGTAAATGTAATTATAAATAAATGAATTAATTAACTACTTAAAGATCAAGCGATTGATACATGTAGTAATTCTTCGGTCTTATCGTAACTCATTCTCAGTAGCCACTTTGTGACCTTGGTCTTACATCCATTATGGCACATGGGAGCTATGGTGCATACTTTGTTTATTTTATTATATAAATGGTTGGACAGAATATCATAATGACGCTGAGCAAGGGCTGTTCTACATCCGCGAGTTGAGCATACCTCGAAGCCTCTACGCTTTTTAGCAGCACTCTGCTTGAATATCACAGAGGGATGTTTGCGCAGAATGGTGCCAAGAACAAATAGCTGTCTCACAGTGAGGACCTGACATTCGGTGTAGAGAGCCGAGGTGGGATATCTAAACGGCTTCAAGCTCATAACCTTGAGGACAGCTCTCTGTGCTCGTTCCAGAGGCAGTAGGGTTGTCTTGGGGGCCCCACCCCACACTGTGATGCAGTAGTTTATTATACTTTGACACAGGGCATAATAAACAGTTTTAATGGTACGGGAGTCCGCGGAGTGCCTTAGTTTTTTAAAAATAAATATACACTTTCGGACTCGCGATATGAGATTGCTAAGATGAGGTTTCCAGCTCAAAGAACTATCTACATAGACTCCGAGACTACTTGACTGACTTACACCTTGTGAGTTGTGGACAGCCGCATTGTGACGAGGATAGACCGAGTGAGCAGGTATGAGCTCTAAGCGTCATTGTATCCGGTGAAGGGAGGTTAGTGGATAGTAAGGAGAAAGGTAAGTAAACTGTTTTTTTAAGATTTAAGGTAAGGATGTTATTTGATAGCCATTTCATCACTGAATTTAGAGCAAGTTCCGCGTATTTTACTGTTTCAGGCCAGTCGCTACCGTGAAGAATAAGGCCGTATCATCTGCGTAAGTGTAAATTGAACAGTTCATTAGAGACATTTTGCATAAATTATTAATATAAATAAGAAAGAGGGTGGGACCCAAGATTGAGCCCTGAGGAACGCCGTAACTCATTTGGTAACATGTCAGCTGATAATCGCATAGATTGGGCCGTCAATGTCCGGGCTGCTAGCCATTTTGGTGGAAATTGTGAGGCCAATATCAAAAGCTTAAAAACTCACTTATATCGCGTGATAGGCAAAACAATCTTGTCGTTCGAAGAGTTAAGCACTGTGCTTGCTCAGATTGAATCTGTTATGAATACTCGACCTCTATGTAGAACGTTGTCTAACGATCCTTCGGAACCTCTTGCTTTAACTCCAGCGCACTTTTTGAACCTCACGCCTGTAAAGTATTTACCCGCTGGAGAAATAGATGAAAATTTAAATACTCTTTCAAGGTATGATTTGTTAGACAAATTGGTTCAGTCTTTTTGGAGGCGTTGGAGAACAGGTTACCTACACACTCTACAGTCGCGTCGTAAATGGAATACACCAGTCGTTACCGGTACAGTCGTGATTCTTTTAACTGAGAATTCACTCCAATCCATTGGCCGTTAGGTATCGTGGAGGAAATTTTCCCTGATTCCACGGGAGTAACACGCATAGCTCGGATGAAAACAGCAACTGGATCGTACTTGCGTCCAGTCGTGCGGCTATGTCCGTTACCTAATCAGTAGCCCACGAATTCTTTATTTAGGTTAGGGTTATAGGCTTAGTAACTATGTAGCGTTAATTTGAATTCATACAATTTAGTTATCTTTAATTAGACCTTGTCGTTAATTAATAAATTTTGAAGGCAACATTTGAACAAGAAAAACGAAGATGGCGTATAGTGTATGTTTGAAACCGCGTCGCTCGTGAAACTTGTGCTCCAAAACTTTAAGAAATAAGTGAAAATCCCGCCTCGATTCGCATCAAACCAGGTATTGTGCACCCTTCCCTAATACAAACTGTCGTCTATCTAATTTTTCCGCAAAGTTTGTACGTCCATCCATTGTTTTGCAAACCAACAATCAAAATTTTCGTTTTCGTTAGATTATCGCTTGTTCGCGTAAACAGACTTGTTCTTGTAATTTTAATTTCAATTATTAGTTTCTTTGTTTTTTATGGTCTATTTCCAATTACTCATCAAGTAAATAGGATAATATTGTGTATTTTGTATTAGATTCACATACTAAGTGCAAAATAAATGTAAATATTTCAATGTGAATCGGTGACAGTTACCGGTATAAGTGAATTTTTGCACTGTCATCTTGTTATCAGGTACAATACTTTTTATTTAAGTTGCTATTAATTTGTTTTCGTACTATATTTAACCAACAATTACATAGTTTACTTTTATTAAGGCTACTTATTGATGCCAATGACCTATAGACGTAAACATAACCTTAGTTTTGTTTGGTGACAGAACTCCTTTATGTACATCTAAATGTCATTTTTCCTTTTAAACTAATCATCTCTTAAGCTACTGCCACAACTACCTTCTCTCTTCCACTTTCTTGTCGCTTCCCTTTAAAGTTATAATCATGATTATGACTCGCAGCGCCCGAGCTCGCCTCGAAGAGTCCAAACTCAATCAGGCTTTGAGCGAATTAAAGGGTCAAAGGAGTCCTGTGAATAACTGACTAGGGAGATACATGACAATGAAAAGGTGCTCTTTGATGCCCATGAAAAGATTAGGCAAGTTGAAAATTGCCCCGTCAATGGTTTCTGCACTAAACCCCTCTTACACTATAAATTTGACAGGTGATGACGATTCAGAGTCACTAGTAAAAACAAACTTAAAAAATATAAAGTCTTTCGACCGTTATCAGAATTATGAGACATGTTCAGGTAGGCGTGGGTTATCGGGTAGGAAGACAATATTTCAATACAATAACTGTTGCTATAATCACTTCACTTATAATTCTTGATATTACAATAACTATTTTCACAATTTAATTATGGATTGTTAAGATTAGGATAGATTAGAACTTTAACGTCCACCGAGCACGTGGTTGCGTGCGCGCTCCTCGACGGTACAACACTAAGTGACACTTTTTACAATATGGCCGCCTCGCCAGTGCTCGGTGTTCGCTATGGGCTTTGACATGTGACATCTGACAGTGACGTTTAGCATATTATAAACTGTCATCAGATATACTGAGTGGCGGATGCGCCGACAAATACATTAAAATTAATAAATACATTGTTAAAACACAAAAGATGATAAAAAGACAAAAGTTTTTTATTAAAAATGTTAAACTTTATAGAGAAAGGCTAAATTTACTTAAACAATTAGATATGTATTCTTTTAATTTGGAACAAAGTACCAGGAAACACAACATTGACACAGAGTACTTGCAATCTGAACTTGACCATTTACAGGAGAAACTTAGTTTCAATGACTAATAAATATAATACCTCTGAAAATCTAATGAGGGAATATATGTTGGCAATGAATGAGCTGGTGAAATCACAAACAAACAACTGTGAGCAGTGCCGAACACCATCCCAAGTACTTACACCAGACCATTCATTGACAACTTGCAATATCAGCTTACCGCAACCCTGTGTTGATCAGACATTTCCTCCTATCAATAGTTCAACTATACAATGTAAAAAAAGTGTAAAAAATGATATAGTGTTATTTTGTGATGAGATTGGAAAGGACTTAGGCCAGTTGTTGACAGATGAATATCCGGGACACTCCATAATAAATTACTGCATGCCTGGTTGTTCTTTGTTTGATATTATGAAGGAAATTATATATGATCAAACGAACTTCAAAGTGAAGTTTGATCATTATTATATGAGTTGCTTAATTACATAATGAGAAAAGTAAAGAATGTGGGTACTTCTATTTAATAAGATTTGTGTTTGATTTTTGGTAAAAACTTCGGGTACAGCAATTCCTTACAACTACTTAGTAACAACTATAGGCATACTGATTCTGCAAATTCGGCTTCATTAATTATATTAAGTTTATAAAACTTGGCAAATGTTTGAGAACGGCTGGTCCATCCCGCGGTTCTACGTATTGTGTCAATGCACACACCTGCCGAGCTTGTAGAAGAAGTTGAGGCGTGTCGTGTACTGTGTGCACTGAATATTGATGTATCGACACCGCTGTCTGATAACACCAATTTTATCCATCGACTAATCGTTTGAGCTGTGGCCGCCTTATTAGGTTTTTTAATTGTTAGTATTAAGTTATGTATATTTTTAGCTCTTAGATTTTTTGTAATAAATATGTAATCTGTGAGCACGGTAGCAGGGCAAATATTTTTATTTTCTACAAAGTAGGGAAGAAAAAGTACAGGTTGTTCTCTTCCTGGAGCCGAAGTCTTGATAACATTTGTTATCACTACTTTTACTCCATTTGACGAGATATTTATGTTCTCTAATTTAATTAGGGATAGAGTTTGGACTCGTTGTGCTGTACATAAAGCCAGTAAAATAACTAATTTTTTCGTTAATTGGCTTATGTCTAAATTTCGGTTCGGATACCATTTAGAAACGAGATTAAGTACTAATTGCGGGTCCCACGTGTGTGTATATTTTGGCCTGCTAGGTTTAAGCTTATAGGCTCCTTTTAACAAACGTTTAATGCATTCATCAGAACCAATGTTGTTGCCCAATAATAAAGAGAGTGCGGATCTGTGGGAATTCAAAGATCCATACGAGGCACCTTTATTAAACTCTGTTGTTAGAAAAGAGATGACCTTGGCTACTATGCTCTCAAAAGTATCTATTTTGTTAATTTTGCAGAACTGCCACCAGAGTTTGTATGAGACGCTATATTGTTTTTTGGTATTATCAGAAAGCGATGCTAACATGAGATCTATCGCTTCTACGGGGATAGTACGTCGAAAGAAGGCTTCCCGGAGAGCATTGCTGCAGCAAGTGTAAGGTGACTGTGCAGCGGGTGGTGGTGATCCCTGGAAGAGGATACGAGAAAGTTTTTACTGGGTTCAAAAAATATTATTTCTGAGGAGATTAATTCTGTAACGATAGGAAACCATGGCTGTGATGGCCACCATGGGAATACTAGTATACCACACGCCTCATCCTTTATTATCTTATAAACACTTTTAAGTATTAATGAGAATGGGGGAAAGGCGTAGAAAAAATCATTTTTCCAGTTAATTGTAAATGCGTCGACAAAAGACGCGTCTGGGTCAGGAAACCAGGAGGCGTACAAATGACATTTGGCATTAGTGCGAGAAGCGAACAGATCAATTACAGGTTGACTTAGTTTATGAATGATAGTTTTAAATGCTTGATCTGATAAGCTCCATTCTATGTCGGGATTAATTTTTCTTGATTCAATGTCAGCTTCGATATTTTTTTTGGTATTAATATAGGATGCAAATATTCATATATTCCGCTTCTCGCACCATTGCCAAATTTGGTAAGCAAGGTCGTTTAAGTGAGGATATTGTACTCCTTCCATTCTATTAACATAACTCAACGCTGTGTTATTGTCAACTCGTAACAATATGAAACAATTTGATCGTTCCTTCGCGAAGATTTTTAGTGCTAAGAAACTAGCTAATAATTCTAGGTAATTTATATGAAATTCTCTTTCGTTTTTTTCCATGATCCATGAGCGCGATTCATCACAAAATGCTCTCCACCCTGTTTTTGAAGCATCAGAAAATATTTCTAGTTCGAAATCGGGAGTGTCGACAAAGTTAGTACATGTAAATATATTTTGCGACCACCAATTTAAATCGTTAAGTATATATCGTTCTAGGTTTATTTTTGTATTATAATTGTTATGAAATCTATTCAATAAAAGGTATTTTTGACGCTCAAGAGTTTTGGTGTATAACCACCCATATTTAACGGCAGGACACGCTGCTGTGAGAACGCCGATTAACTGAGCGAGTTCTCTTATGGTACAGGGAGGTAAACCAATGAACTTTTTAACGAGCTGCGCGATGTAACTACGTTTTTCAATAGGTAAGGAAACGGAAAGGTTTGTCGTATTATAGATGAAACCTAAGAATCTGCACTGTTGTTGGGGTATTAACGAGCTCTTTTTATAATTTATCACAAAGCCGAGACAAGTTAACACTCGTAAAGTTTCGTTAACATTACTGAGGCACTCATTGTAAGTTTTACCGATACATAAGGTGTCATCTAAGTATATGACTGATTTATGTCCTTTGTATCTAAGGTAGGTCATGACCTCCTTCATAATTTTTGTAAACACTCTAGGAGCAATGGATAGACCGTAGGGCATGGCGTTAAATTCGTATGTTATTGTATCAGATTTATCATTTTCGAATTGAAAACGTAAGTATTTTCGAAATGATTTTTTAATTGGAATTAAAAGATAGGCTTCTTTAAGATCTATCGTTGCAAGGAAACCATTTTTTGGAATGAGTTTTGAGGTAGTCCTATTATCTTCCATTTTGAAGTGTGATTTTTTGACGAACTGATTAAATGATTTTAGATTTAAGATGAATCTTTTTTCACCGTTTGGCTTAGGTGATAAAAATATGCGAGATATAAACTGGTCTTTTTCAGTGTTGTGCTCCGCAGCAGAACCACTTTGACTATATTATATAAAAATTACAGGATAAAATGTAGATAATGTCTATATTTTTGTAGCTTAATATCAAAAATTGTATATTGTTAGTTTCTTGGAAAATATCAATTCAAAGTGGTCATGCTACAGAGCATACTCTCCAGCAGAACCACTTTAAAATAACGGTTATTTCACGTTGATTATGCACAAGTCATAATATAAACAAATGTATATTTATTGTATATCGAGGTAACATCTACAATTGTAGATAAATACTTACTGATTTTTAGTAATATGTAAATGTTTTATCGGAATGCGCCTGCCATGAATTTCTTAGCAAATATCAAGATTAATACATACATACATAATATATATATATATTTCTTTACGATAAATAAATTAATAAATTGTATATCAAGAAAATGGATTCATAAGCTATAAAGAATAAGTAAAAATAGACAATAATGTAAATATAATTTGTTTTATTTTTATGTACATAAAAACAATACATTTAATCATTTTTTAGCGTATATTATGATATGTGATTGTATATTTATTTTTAAATTAGTTTTGGTTACTTTGCTTATATTGTCATCATAACAATACCAGCCTGAACCACGTTTGCAGTGTGACTTGTAATGTCCTACATCACCAGGTAAACCTGAAATATACTCCACGACAGAAACGACAGAGTACGTTTTTTGTTTCAAAACAATTCTTTCTGGTACATCGGTTATATTTAAATAATCATCATATTCAAAAATTATAATATCAGATAACTCGTAAGAGTCTGTAATCGTGCCATTTTCTGTGTTACACTGACGGCATAACCGAGTCTTACTAGATAACATTGAGTTTGCCGATTTTTCTAAGCCAGTCGCTATACCCTCATCTGCCAATGTAACAATATCCAGTGGTAAAATTGGACAATTTCGTTCAGACACATAATCACAACTGGAGCATTGTTTAACGTTTTTTGCACTAGAATATTCAGTTATTAAAAGACTTTCAAAAATTTTAGTTACGTTACACGTGCAGTTGACAACTTGAACATTACCTCGTATTACTTTTTCGAAAGAGTTTAACAAAATTTCTGTCCTCAATCTTAATACATCTATAGCATCATCGTGATTCGATATGGCTTTTACTAGGGTAGCAAATGCAGAACTTTTTCCTTTCAATAATTCATGAACACTCCTGTGTTCCTTGTAGGCGACCGCAAATGCGTGGGCCACAGCATCGAAAGCACATGTATTCTGGACAACTACGCGATCCATATTAGCGTGACTTTTATTTCCATTTATTAATATTTGCACATTTTTCTTGTCGACTTTTGGTTTAATTAACTCTATTAAAGATTTTTTCTTTACCTCATAATTTTTGTTACGCCAGTTTTCCTCGTAAATTGGAGTATTTTGAAATACTGATTCTCTCGTAAAGCTATGTGTGTCTTCAGGACGAATGCTGTTTATTTTTGTTTTAGTAGTACACTTTTCAATATCTTCAAACCTCTTCTCTTGTTTCTTCATGTGACTTGTTAGGTCATTATCAAAGTAAGCACACTGAGCTGACTTTATTTCACCAGATAAGTATTCAGTGTGTTTCATAATAAATTCATCTACACGTAATAAACCACTCTTTGTACAGAATAACAACTGTTTTATATTCTTAAAGTAACTTTCTACGTTACTACTGCTGGCGGCATCATTTCTTTCCTTGTAGAAAGGTAACATTAAATTGGTCCAAAGGGGAAGTCTGCAAAATAGTTTTTGCAAGCTGCCAACAAAACTTGGGAAATAATAAATATTTTCGTATATTGTCTCTTCGCTAAGGTCAGCATATAACTTTTCATTTTGTATCAGAGTATTGAACCAGTACGGCGCATCATCGTTGTAACATGTCACGTCATCATCTTCAATAACTGATTCTGCATGGTTCGGTAAGGTGTTTATTTCATCGTCCATTATTTTTGAAATGTGTCTCATACCTAATAATTTTTCTTTAGCCTCTTCACATTTAGTTTTTTCGCCATTTTTCGTATATCGATCATATCTGTTTACAGTCACAATAACTAAATTTCTTAATATCTCTTTAACTTCTACATAATTAGTGCAACTTTTTAAATGTAACAAAATCATAACATAAAACTTTTTTACGCGTAGATCTACAAATTTAAAACATTCCAGTCCATATAATGTTTTTATAAAATGAGACGAGTCTAAGCGCATAAAACAAGCAGGAATCACGTGGGTTTGTTGTTCAAGGACCTTAAAGCAATGGCTAACATATTCTCTAGTAGTAGCGAATGTTGTAAATGCTTTCACACATGCTCCTATTAAAGCACTAGAGTCATCTGTTATAATTTCCTTTGGTTTGATCATACTTTCGGCCCACATTTTTAACCACATATAAATATTATCCATTTTTTGGGTTGCAGATATCATCTGAGTCAATGGTATTGATGTGTTTTTTAGTTTCAAAACTGCGACATACAAAAATAGGTGTTTAGAATGATATTGTTGGTTAGATAAATTTGTAGGTGGATATATTTTCTTGAACAAGGATCCTGTGGCGTCAATACTTATAGCTGTGTAATGTGCTTTTGAAAACTTTTGATAAAAATTTCGTTGCAATTCAGTCCAGTAATAGACAAAGAAGGGGTGTAAGGACACATTGCGGATCACTGTGTTGAAGGGAGGGGTACAACTCATAATCCACAAAGCAAGAACCACAATTTTGTGAAAATATTTGGAAGTGTTAGTCCTGTTTCTTATATTTTGGAAAGTTTTTAGACTGGGAACAAATGGAGGTTCTATTTTATCCTCATCTGTAAGTTTACTATTTACCAGTTTATTTCTGACAACAACAGGATATTGATTTTCTAGTTCAGATGCAAATTTTTGTTTATTGAAATTTGTTATTCGAACTTTTATAGGGTCGTGTAGCAATCGAGGATTTACATTAATTATTGAGCAATGAGCGATAACAACAGAGTCTTTTCTTTCAGTACCAACTGTAAGTTTTCCTTCGCATTGTTTGCAATATCCTGTGAATTTGACGGTATAGTTATCATTTGCTGTATTATTTTTAATAATCCATGTGCATCGATTTGACGTATACTTCCAAATATATTCTCTCATATAATCCGTCCATTTATTTATTGGCATTCGTTTCATATTACGATATTTAACGTTAGATTTATTTTTATTGTTTCTAGCATAACAATAAGATTGTGGTTTAATATGTTCCCATTCTTCTAAACTTATTTCAAAAGAAACAAAGTCTTTGTCGTTGTTATTACTACAAGTACTGTTTTCACTGCTTCTATCATCAACATTAGAATAGTCACTACTACTGCTTTGACTGGAATTGTCTTGAACACTCATCTGTTTCTTCAGGTTTCTTTCTTCATTTACATTTCCAGGGCGGAAAAAAAAATTGAAATTCCTTTTAGCCGAGAAATACAGAGCATATGCAGACATTCGCGAACACAATGTTTTACTTAAGTTCTTGTAAACCACACTGCACGAGGACGGTAGCTCAGATTCACATTTAAAATGTTCCTGATACTGTATAAAAACACTTTTTTGTTCTTCCAAACTCACAGATAGTCTCTTTCCACGCTTCATGTTAAGGTTTTGCAGATCACATACAACAAATCAACCGGTCTACGCGTTTATTTTCTCATGATGAAACCTACCCTCTTTAGATCATCAAAAAAAAAATTAATAATGTAAAGCGTGAATCTGATTATATACATAATTATTTATTATGACATATGAATTACTCATTACAGGAAAATAATAGTTGTTCAAACAGATATAGAGAAGTACGTATAAACGTAACATACCTACTTACTGCACCAGCGAAACGTCCAGGGAACAAATAAAAAAAGCTTTCTAAGGAAAATACGAGATGGCAGTGTATTCAATTCCGCGTCTTTTGATGGGTAGCAGTCTGTGTGCAAGTATAGAGATTAACGACATTAAAAAATAATTAATAATTATAAATGAATTGTAGATGTTGTTATATTGATATACAATTTATTAATTTATTTATCGTAAAGAAATATATATATATATATTATGTATGTATGTGTGTATTAATCTTGATATTTGCTAAGAAATTCATGGCAGGCGCATTCCGATAAAACATTTACATATTACTAAAAATCAGTAAGTATTTATCTACAATTGTAGATGTTACCTCGATATACAATAAATATACATTTGTTTATATTATGACTTGTGCATAATCAACGTGAAATAACCGTTATTTTAAAGTGGTTCTGCTGGAGAGTATGCTCTGTAGCATGACCACTTTGAATTGATATTTTCCAAGAAACTAACAATATACAATTTTTGATATTAAGCTACAAAAATATAGACATTATCTACATTTTATCCTGTAATTTTTATATAATATAGTCAAAGTGGTTCTGCTGCGGAGCACAACACCTTTTTCAGGTTCACAAACGTTAACCGCACCTAAATCTATGAGCTTGTTAATGGCGATTGCCATATCGTATTTCTCTTGTTTAGACCAAAATGTTTTAGTTGTATTATGGGGTTGGAGTACCCCATCTGTTAAAGGGATATCTACACCTTGACTAATCCATTTGAGAACCGTCGTATTCTCGGTGATTTTTGCCCAGCAATCATAATGAAACTTAATTCTGCCTGCATGTACGGTCACCTGTAAAATTGCATGGATAACTTAGTGTCTATTAATGAATGAACGTTGGAGATCAGGTTTTCAAAAATCAAACTAGATGGCGTTGGTTTCGTTACAACTATGACTAAGTAATTTACGAAACGGACAGATATTACATTTACCTAAATTATTTATGTAAGCTTTAGTGCAGAATTACATTTACTAGCATACGTAGCTTAAATGATATACATAACAAAAGAAACCGATAGAAATATATTAATTATGCTAACGAGTGGGTATTTATATTCGAGTTGGTAGTTAGGGTAATTAGCAACAGGAAAAAAGAACAGTCATCGCAGGTAAACAGGCTCGCCAAACAAAAAGGAACTAAGTATAAAGCCTCTCCCCCTCCGGAGCGTTTTTATCGCGCGATAATATCATAAGCGCTATTGCGATATTTGTTTTCAGTATTAAATGCTACAATATGAGTAAGGCGCGCGTTTCTCCGTCCTGCGATATTCCGATAAGTGTTCTTAGAACATTTTGTATTAGGACGCATGAGATTATCGCGCGATAAAGACGCGGAAACTCGTTAGAAATATCGCACGATAAAAACGGAGCGGTGGGGGAGAGGCTTTATAGTTATTTTTTGTGTGCAAGGAGCCGGGACGCAATATGGCAATTGGTAACGCTTTCGTTATTATCACACGACAAAAACGAGCGGGTGGGGAAGAGGCTTTAAAAAATAAAGTTGTTTATTTCTTTCTTACAGTTTATTATTCTTTAATAGTCAGTTTATTAATTATCGTATAACATTATAATATTATTTCTTACTTCCTAATGAGACCATAGCTTAAGTATTCGTTTCCAAAATCGGAAAGAGGATTGAAGCTTATGTAATCTCAATAAAAACAAACTGGAGAACAGATTATTTTATCACGGTCGCACGGATTAAATAGGTAGGCTAAAAATTACAAAATTTCACAAAAAACATATCAAATGGTTAGTAGGTAACATAACATACTAAAAATGATGTTGTGTTTGAAATTGAATAGATTATACACACATAACCAGGTCTCCAGTTAATATAAATAATAGTACTAAGTAAAATAATATTAAGTATAATTATTTTTTACAAATTTTATACGCGGTAATTCTTCCCTTGGATACACATTTCGAACGGTAGGCAACATAGTCTCCTCCAGCACTTCTACATAATTTGCACTATTTGCTTGACTTGGTAGTCTGACTAGTTCTCCCGGATCGGCTGCACTCATCCATCCCCACAATTTCACTGTTATATGACCAGATTGCATATTGGCCACTACATGACCACTAGTGTATCGCGTATTATTTCGACGTCACAAACATAAGCGTCCGTGTTCAGTGTTCACTGGGCATAAAAGTTTTATTCATCTGTAAAGATGAAATTACTCCAATCGAAGTTTATGTGATCCAAAGCGAACTCTAATCTTGCCATTTTATAGCATGCCTCCAATAATGCAACCCTTAATTATGAAGAGCACGGCGGACAGTGTCAACACTTGTGTCAAATAAACCAGCATAGTGGTTCGTGGACAGAAATCCATTTTCTTCATACTTCCGTAGCATGGTTTGATGCTGCAATGTTTATAAGTCGTGGTCTACCAGTTCTTTGATGGTCTTCGTGGGATCTTCAAATAGTCGTACCCATAGAACAACTGTTTTTCTCTGCAACAATAAAACAGAAATATTTATTAGCCAATAATATTTATTATGTAGCTAAAAAATAATGGATTTTTTTAAATAAAAGTGCAATAATAAAACTACTTACGTATACACCGGTCTCTCTGGCTATTTCTGACAAGTTTTTGCCTTGATGATGCAAAGAAATTATTTCAGCTCAATACCTAATAACGTAACTCATTTTGGTGAATTAAGTAATTCGCCTGATTAAAATAAAAACTGAACAAAATGCACTCGAACGAGGTAACCGAAATGAACTTAGCGAACGATCAATTGAGCTTAGTCATAACTCTTCGATCTAAGTATTTTTTATACTTACTACCTACCAATTATTTATAAATCACTATTCAACATACCCTCTCAAGTTTGAAAACTAAAACTTAGATAATTATAAATGTATATTCAATTTTAACATGGTTAGGAACAATTTTCTTTAAAAGAAACTATTAATCATAAATTATTTGAATGTTTGAAGAGACAAAAAGAAACTACAAAAATATTTTATAATTTATGACAAAGCAACGCCATCTTGTAACGGCATAATACATTTCGTTAGTCGATAACTAATTTTACGGTAGATGGCGTCATTTTTCGCTTTACACGGTTTTATTTCTGTACTATCCATGCAGTTTTGCTTCCGACTGTACCTGAGTCAATGACGTCGCATTGGGGCACGTTGCTTGTAGTTGGTCTTCGACTGGCTGGATGCCGGGGGAGCTCGGTAGTTGGTCCATTTCTGACCCCCTCGCCCCCCCCTGTTCGACTGGAAGCGAGAAGGTCCTGACCAGTTTCCCTGGTAGCTGGACCGGTTAGCTGCTGGTTGTACTCTCGAGCTGGAACTAGAAGGCTTTATTGCGGGCAAAGACTTCTTGATTTATTCCCCTTGTTTTACAATAGCCTTTGAGGCTTTTATTTTTTCTGAAAGGTCGTTGCCAAACAGTGTGTTGCCGCGTTCTGAACGATCCAGAAATTGTAAAAATGAATTGTCCAAACCGGGAAGTATGAATCTGACTCTAGCTTCTGTATTTTGGTGATGTAAATCGGATAAGATTCGGCATCCGTCGCTTATAAATTTGATTGCCTCTACTCTGCTTTCGTTATTAACAAGCAAGTGTAGCCCTCTATTGACAGCGGTAATGCCCACTCCGAGTTGTTGCTAGCTAGCGGTCATTTTCTTATCCCGGAATCTACCAGATTCCGGTATGGCCGCAGAAACCTTGAGGTTAAGCGTTGGTGCTTGAAGTAAGGGACAGTTTTCTGGTATGAGGTAATTTTTCAAAAGTGTCTGCCTACTTTCTTTTGACATACCCTTTTTTAGCAAAGGTAACCATATTTTTGCGAGATTTTCATGAACTTTTTCGCCAAACTCCGGTGTCTCGTCTGTGATTTCGCCTAATGCCGCTAAAATATTTGGATCCAAATCTGGATCAGCGGGATTCGTTGTATCGATGTCCACGCAGGGTAGGTCAGTCGCAACTTCTGGAGCAGTAATCACGTCCCTCGTTGGTGGTTCTGGTGGTGATGTGTCTGGCTCGTCTGCCACAGCGTCCATAGTATCAGGTTTCCCCGTTTCTTTTGGACCTGGTAACATTTTTCGTATGTTATGAGGGTAGTTATACTTTTGCACGGCAAAGAATTCTTAGTACACAACAGTATTACACGTGATTCTAGTTCATAGAAACCATGTTTGTTCTATTTAAAGCCATCGTGTTATCATCTCGGATAACCTCCCGGTATAATTGAACCTTCGTGTTGCCATCGCGGACAACCTCCCGGTATTATTGGGTTACTAAATAAAGTAACTACTTAGTAGGTCATAGCCATCGTGTTACCATCGCGGGCAACCTCCAGGCGTTTTTTGCAATAGTCATATTTTAACTTTTTACTATCACTTTTATTACACCAACGATGAAAGAAATTGTACCTACTTGGATTTGGTTCCGAATCTGATGACGAAAAACATCTTATTCGACGACGATGAGCCTCCTTTTCTAACTTCCGTATTTTCTTCATGTAATGCTCAATCTTCTTTTCCGCGTTTCGCTTCGGCATACTTGGTACCTACATACACTTTAACCTACTACTTATTGAATGTTGAAGACGTCCGTTCGTTGCTGCGCACGAAAAAAGAATGACGGTTACAACTGACCGACACAACGAGGTAGGGTACAGTGTTGTCAGAGTATTAAAACAAAAAAACAGTATGAAATAAATCTAAAAAAACGTGCGCAGTTGCTAGCGCAAGGGAAGGGGACTACATGGTTAAAAATATCTGAAGAATGAAGCGACGAAATATAATTAAATGTAATTTTAACCAGGACACTACATTATTAATATGTATGGGTAATAGGGGAAATATTTAATGAAATACAGTAAGGTAATACCACTTTTTAAATCTGGAGACAGTAAAGACACCAACAATTATAGACCAGTATCTGTTCTGCCGGTGTTCAGCAAGGTTTTCGAAAAGGTAATGCACAATCAAATGCTTAATCATTTTAACACCTACCAAATCTTACACGATCAGCAGTATGGTTTCACCAAAGGACGTTGTACGACTGACGCCGGTGTCACCTTATTAAAACACATTTTTACTGCGTGGGAGGAGGCCCAAGATGCCATAGGAATCTTTTGTGACCTCTCCAAGGCATTTGACTGCGTAAATCACAAAACCTTACTCTTAAAACTTGAGCATTACGGACTAGGTAAACTTGCGCTCAGTTTAGTAAAATCTTATTTAAATGATAGACAACAGCAAGTTCAAATAAATGGTGTCAATTCACTCGGTTTAAATGTAAAAATGGGTGTTCCACAAGGCTCGATATTGGGTCCTTTCCTCTTTTTAGTATATATTAATGATCTACCCCATTTATTAAAAAACCAACCACAAATGGTGTTATTTGCTGACGATACTTCATTAATTTTTAAAATAAATAGACGTGCATCAAATCATGACGACGTAAATAACGCCCTACTGCAGGTCCTAAATTGGTTCACTGCTAATAATTTAGTATTAAATGGGAAAAAAACTAAATGCATGAGATTTGCTTTACCGAATGTTAAAAGTAGTGATTGTGACATAATATTGAATAGGGAGAAACTAGAATTCGTCGATAAGACTGTTTTCCTGGGGATCACACTCGACTCAAGGCTGCAATGGGGTCCTCATTTAACATCTCTTGCAGGACGGTTAAGTTCAGCAGCATATGCTGTGAGGAAAATCCGTCAATTCACTGATGTAGATACCGCGAGGCTAGTCTATTTCAGTTACTTTCATAGTATCATGTCTTACGGTATTTTACTATGGGGACGGGCTGCAGATATCGAGTCTTTTTTTTATTCTGCAGAAAAGAGCTATCAGAGCAATATATGGCCTCCGTATGCGCGATTCTCTAAGGGAACTGTTTAAAGATATTAACATCATGACGGTACCTTGTCAATATATCTACGAAAACATCATGTACGTAAGGAAAAATCTAAGTCTTTTTAGTAAAAGAGGTGAAAAACACAATTATAGGACTAGGAATAGGGACCAATTAGTTCAACCGGGCTTCAGACTGGCTAAAGTAGACTCATCCTTCATGGGGTACTGTTTAAAATTTTACAATAAAATACCTCCCCACATACTCCAACTGAATGAAACAAAATTTAAATTTTGTATAAAACGCACACTATGCCGCCAAGCATATTATAAATTGGGGGATTACATCACTGACAAAAATGCTTGGCTCAGCGCTGGTCCAGCTCCACAGGGCGCAACAAGTAATTGATTAGCATACGAAAATATTGTTGGAGCTGCTGAAGATTGTAAAAACTATCTTTACATTGTATAAATTCAATCTCCTAGTATTGTATAACTGCATAGCACATGTGTGTGAGCACTATGTACTTACCTAAGTACTTTAAAGCTACTATTTACTAGGTACGTCTTTCATTGACTTGAATGTGCCCTGGCGGCTGAAAGCATGTCATGCTCACTTTAATGTCTCGCTGGTGGTGGCGTGTGTGTTGGATCATTAAGTTCCCTTCAAAATGGTTGAGCTGAATGGTGCTGATCCATGCGTCATGTTCGTGAACGGGCGCCATCAGTAGGGACTGGTCATCTCTTAGCTGCCACGGCTTATTTTGATTTATTTTAATTTTTGAATTGTTTTGTATCGTTTTATCTTTTATTTACGGACTCTTTTAACCTGCACGTTTTTCTACATTGTACTCACATGTATGATTCCAACATGAATGATGTAAACAACATATTGTAACAATATTCTGATTTAAAAGAGTGTCCGTGGAGTTTCTTGCCCGTTCTTCTCCATAGGAACCTACTACGCTTTGGAATGGGCAACTAGCTTCATATTTTCTGACTGACCGACCTTTTGACAATTCAAAAGTGCCTGTAATTGGTTTATTTGAAATAAATGCTTTGAGTTTGAGTTTGTGAACAAAGGAGAATTGCTCCAATATTATAGAACATTATGTAATCTTAGTTTAAGAAAAATTGTGTTGTTTACATTCCCTTACAGTGAGAGTTTGCCACAGAAAGAAAATAACCTAAGATTTGAATGAAATATGACATTACATATTGAACATACAAAAATAATCTGTTCCATCTAGTTGATACTAAAAATTATGTTAATAATTTACATTTGTTAAGAGATAGATATAATATTCTTATGTACTATCTTTCTACCTACTATAAAAGACAGATAGCTGTGTCGCTATCATATTTTTTTTCTATTTCAGCCAAAAATTTGGCTAAACAACTTGCTTCTTTTGAGCAATGCAATGTTATTTTAAATAATTCTGCCAATAATTTGGCAACATTAAATGACATTGATTATAATTTAAATTAGAAATTAGGTAAATAGAGGAAACCTCTTGCTTAATACACGCAGAAAATATAAATACTGGTTTAAATCATCAAAATGTTACAAAAGGTTCTTCTTTAATATCCTCTCACCCATCAAATTGTAGTAATTTAAATAATAATAAAAGTCTAAAAATAGTCCATCAGAATATACAGGGTGTTGTAACGTTGTGGCTACACCTGAACTTAGTCGAGTAGTTAGTATGTTACTAAGTGGTTGAGCACAACACTAAATTACATGCCCAACACTACTTGACAGACTACTCATTCATTTCATCTGTAACCAGCCATACTAGCGGTTTGTTATGTAGAACCCCTAGATTTACCATGTGCCCCGAGTCTAGGGTGAGTTCACCATTATTATTATACCTATTATACTGTACTGTGTGCTCCTTGTGCTATCTGCAATGGTTATGCTCTTTAAGCCTGGCTTGTCACTACTTAACCTAAAATCTCACCTGTCATTCTGCCAAGCTGTGATTGCACTCTCTCTATCTCTGCCTGTAAGCCGCTGCGATGTATTATGCTTACCTATCCTGCTTCCCATACCGTTCTTGGTCGCTAAGCAGGCTAGCACATCGCACGCGGCTTGCTACCATCTGCGCCGCATCTGACATGCGCTCCCTAACGCGCTTTCAGGGTTCTACACGGCGATTCTACACCTCGGTTCTACGTACCGGCTTCTACGTACCGGCTTCTATGGACCGGCTTCTACACCTCAGCTACTACGTTCCGGCTCTTACGTCCGGCTAAGGACAGGACGCGTTGGCATGCTGCCAACGCCGCGAGTTACCTGCGGCCTAACGCCGTATACCACCTGCAGGCTGTGCTGACAGGCCTCCTCGTCTGCCACGTGTCTCCGACCCGTGCTGGCCCTACTGTTCCCGCTGAGCCTGCACTGGCAGGCCCCTTCCTACTACAACGGATGACCAAGGACGGTATCCTTCTACCTACCTAAGTGTGTGAGTGCTCGGAAAGATCAGTGACCTTACCCGCGACCTAGCTGTGGATCTCCTACCTACTATACTACCTAATATATGTATCAAACTACCCAGCTGGTTTTACTCCTCTCTCTAAACTACCTACCTCCCTACCTATCCGTTAACGGCCTGCGCAGCCTACCTGCAAAGCCCTAGCCGTTACAGTGTGATAGGTAAGGAATTAGAATTGGAGCTGTTCATGAACTGTAGTTTTATTGATATCTTATGTGTAACTGAACATTGGTTAAAAGTCCACCAGTTCGTGTTCAGCTTTAACAACTGTAATAAACATCACCCATAACTAATTTCCAAATGGATCTCAAGTCATTACCCCAATATCATAATCTCTAACTGTCTATTATTACCACATATTTATAGTATTTCAAGGATTAGGGAAATAAGATGAAACACCAAGATATTTCGTCAGGCATTTATATTTCTTTGCCAACATCAAATTAAATATTCTACACCATACCATCACATCGCGTATTCCCCACATAATATCACTATTTATTTAATATTCCAATATTTAAGATAAAACTAACAGGTTATGTTAATATTGACAGTAGATCTCCAAGCATTCTCTGCCAATCCATATTTTAAACCGACACAGCCACTAACACGTCCTACCGACATCAGCGCCCGACCCAGAAGACCGTTGTTGCGCCATCTTACCATATCGAATCTTTCGGTGTTGCCAGTACAATATCCAACAATTATCTATTAATAAATTGAAACCTAACACAACCACCAGGTTGCCAGCTCATTCAGCAGGGTAAATATGATACGCGGTGGCTCTCTAATAATTGTTCGTAACAATATGAAATTTAAAGAACGTAAGGATATTTTGAGCCTCTCTGTTGAGCGAGTTATTGAAATAGCTTGCATTGAGCTTGAGCAGTTCATTGTAATAAGCGTGTACAGGCCCCCATGTGCTTCATATGATATTTTTGAGAAATCTATAGAAGAAGTATTATTAAAGACTTGTAGCAGTAATAAAACAGTTGTTGTCTGTGGAGACTTCAACAGCAATATATGTTAGAAAAATCTGCTACAGTAAATAAATTTATAACTTTAATAAAGTCGTATAACTTGTACAATACATTCTCTGAGCCGACTAGAATAACTGCCACTAGTGTTACCTGTATTGACAATATTTTTACAATCTTAAGACCTTCTAGCCATTTAATTATAAATGAGTTGGACTCTGATCACTGTGGCCAGTTAGTCACTTTCCCTCTGAAAATAGTCAGAGCTCAAAGAAAACTTGTGAGTTTTGTTCCTGTAAATAAAAGTCGCTTAGAACAATTTAAAAATAATTTAATGGAAAAACTACCCGGTTTGCCTTATCACAACGACCCGGATCAAGATTATACCTCACTATTTAACCTCATCAATTATGAGTTTGGGAAGGTTTTCACCTCAAAAACATTGCCTATTTGTGACCGCGTTATATTTAGTCATTGGGCAACACCAGGGATTTACAAAAGTAGGCAAAGGTTTTGATGAAACTTTTAAAGAATTTGTTAAGAAATATTCTTAAACTTTTAAAAGAGCCTGTTCCTCAGCAAAAGCCATACACATTAAAAATAAAATAAAATCTTCTGGAAATAAAATTAAAACAACCTGGAATATTATTAATTCTGAAACGGGAAGAACGAGAGTACGGAATCGTGACTTCCATCTAAAAATCAATGATATTAAGGCACACGTGGAGGTGGCAACTGAGTTTGAAAATTTCTTCACTAATATTCAAATTTTAATAACCAAAACTCTGTCATCGTCGTCCTCGACTTCTGCTTATTCAATAATAAAATAATGTGTACCTGAATGTGACAAACTTTTTGAATTCACAATTGCTACTGCTAAAGACATTATAGAGTCTTTTAAAGAACTCGATGTAAAAAAATTGATGTTATTTCACCCTTTTTGGCAATTGTTTTTAACTCTTGTATTGCATCTGGTGTATGTCCTGATCTGATAAAACTTGGCAAAGTGATTCCACTGTTCAAGTTTGGCAGCACAACTGATCCCATGAATTTTCGGCCTATTTCGATATTACCTACGTTGAGCAAAATCTTTGAAAAATTAATTTTTAAACAGATGTTATGACATTTCAATGCACATAATTTACTCCATCTAAAACAGTTTGGTTTTACAAAGGGTCGTTCAACTACAGATGCGGGCGTGGAATTACTGACGAGCATTTTCGAGGCCTGGGAGGAGTCGCAGGATGCTCTTGGCATTTTCTGCGACTTGTCTAAGGCTTTCGATTGCGTACATCATGATACTCTCATCAGGAAACTGTACCACTATGGTATGAGGGACAAGGCTCTCGACCTTCTGACTTCTTATCTGAACAACAGAATTCAGAGGGTCGATGTAAATGGCAAGAGATCTGCAGGATCTTCAGTCACCATGGGCGTTCCGCAGGGTTCAATTCTAGGTCCTTTCTTATTTCTCATTTATGTTAATGACTTTCCTTACCACATAAGGGATAATCATAAGATCGTATTATTCGCAGATGACACATCCCTCATTTTAAAAATCAAACTTCAGTTAGTCAACTTTGAAAACGTTAAAGATGCCCTCTCTAAAGTTGTGCATTGGTTTAATGTAAATAATCTTGTCTTGAATGAAAAAAAGACTAAACTCATTAAATTTTCAACGCCAAATCTCAGGCAGCTATCTACCAATGTTAAAGTTAATGGAATAGAGTTGGACCCCGTTGAATCGACAGTTTTTCTTGGAATAACCATTGACGGTAAATTACAATGAGGCCTACACAGAAAAATTGTCAGGTAGGCTAAGTTCGGCCGCCTATGCCGTTAAAAATTAGACAGATAACTGACGTAGATACAGCCAGAATTGTTTATTTTAATTATTTTCATAGTCTTCTGTCTTATGGGATTCTTCTCTGGGGAGCCTGTGCGGACATTAATGCTATCTTTGTTTTACAGAAAAGGGCTTTTCGAGCCATTCACAACCTAGGTCCAAGAGATTCCCTTCGAGAAAAATTCAGAGAAATAGATATTCTGACTGTAGCTTCACAATATATATTTAAAAACCTATTGTATGTACACAAAAATATATGAAAGTTTAAGAAAATGTACGATATTCATAGTTTAAATACCAGGAATAAACACAATCTTGCTGTACATCGCACTCGTCTCCACAGAGTAGGCAACTCGTTCATGGGTCAATGTATACGCTTTTATAACAAACTTCCCATTGACATTCGAAACTTACCCATTAAACGATTTAAAAGCTGTATTAAAACCAAACTTTGTAAAAAGGGTACTATAAAATTTCAAATTATTTAGAAGACAAAAATGCATGGGATTGAGCTGCTCGCTCTGCTAAGCATTGTGACATTTTGAATATTATGGAAAACCATAAAAATATACCTACCAGTTTTATATACAAACTGACAGTTGAGCTCCTTAAGTTCTGAGTTGAGCTACACAATTACTGACAAATGCGTGCACTGACTGGACAGGTCCACTCAAATCTGTATGGTTCTTTCCTCAAAAGACCATTTCAGACACAAATCTACATGGTCCTCAAATGATCTGACCAAGATTATTTCCGGATTTTTATATTTATATTTACATTGACATTTTATTCAAACATTGACATGAATATTTACTTTGTAAAGTATTATATTATTTTTAATTATTGTAAATGTGAAGATTATGTGGATCTTTCTTTTCTTTTTTATTATTTATTTTTTCTTAATTTTAATTAATCATAGTCTGGCAGTTTGAGTAATTTATGCGGCCTAACCAAATGTCCTTTCTTTGGTATTGATCGTCAAATCGTTTAGCTCCTTAAATTCGGAGTTGAGCTGCACGATTACTGACAAATCCGTGCACTGACTGGACAGGTCCACTCAATCTGTGTGGTTCTTTCCTCAAAAGACCATTTCAGACACCAATCTACATGGTCTTTACATAATCTGACCAAGATTATGTCTGGACTTTAAAAGAGACTGTGACCTCTGAGTTTGTTTCGGCCTTTCTTCTCAGAGTAGTCAGATAGGAAACGCCGATCTCATCTAGTTTTAAAAATGTGATTGACGTGTAAAAGTGTTTGTACAAACCTACTTACAGAAATAAAATCATTTATCATTTATCATTGACATTATTGAATATTATACAGGATGTAAGGGTAAACACTCTTGTCATTCAAACCATGGGTAGTTGACTTACATATAAAAATAAAAGACCGAACACAACAAAAAAAAAATGTTATTTTCATTAAAAGATTTTAAAAAGTTTCTATCTGACACCGTGCTTGCTAGCGAAACAGCTGACTGAATAAGGGAGGGATCGCGCTCGCTGCCGGTCAGGTCACATCCCGTACCCCCCACCCGTGTTGAGACGCAAGTTCGTTGCCCTAGCGCATAGGGCAACGAACTTGCGTCTCATGTGGTAAAATTTAGATCTAAAAAAATTAAAAAAAAAGTTGTAATTTTCCATTGATTTTACGTTCTATAAATGAAACCAAACCACTGATTGCAAGGATAACGGTGTTTACCCTAACATCCTGTATACAAAAAGACATGATGATTACTTGTAAAGTATTGTTTTATTGTGAATGTGAGGACTATGTGGATATTTATTTTTCGTTCTAGGTCTGTCAATTTGAGAACTTTATGCGACCTACCCAAATGTCCTTTCTTTGATATTGTTCGTCGAATCGTTGAGCTCCTTAAGTTCTGAATTGAACTCCACTATTACTGACAAATGCTTGCACTGACTGGACAGGTCCACTCAAATCTGTGTGGTTCTTTCCTCAAAAGACCATTTCAGACTCTAATCTACATGGTCCTCATATAGCCTGACCAAGATTATGTCTGGACTTTCAAAGTCAAAGTCAAAAGTCAAATAATTTATTTCAAGTAGCCATTAAAGGCACTTTTGAACGTCAAATACATAGAAATAGAACTGATTCTAGTTGCCCCTTCCAAAAGGTAGTTTTCGTATGGAGAAGAATGGGCAAGAAACTACACCGTTACTCTTTAAAAAAAAAAAATGTTTTACAATATTTGGTATACATCAATTATATAATTACATGTGAAGACGATGCACCGAGAATACAATTACAATAGGTAAAAAGAATTAAAAGAATTAAAAATGGAACAAAGACAAATAAATAAATTAAGTATGCGATAGATACATGGTGCTCACATATTTACAAACATTAAAGTATACGATATCACAATATTCCTACAAACTTGCAAGTAATACTAATAGGACAGTGTGTGAGTTTAATTATCATAAAATGTAAAAAAAATCGATGATATACAAATACTAAATTTTACAACTAGATTAGCAACCAGTTTGATTTTGTCCAGCCTCGAATTTGTCCTATGGAGGAAGAGCAGCATGTTTCCAAGCATTCTTATCTTGGATATAATCCTCTAATTTGTAATATGCTTGTTTACAAAGTGTACTTTTAATAAGAGTTTTAAATTTTCTTTCATTTAATTGCAATATATCACTAGGTATTTTGTTATAGCATTTAACGCAGTACCTCATAAAAGATGTTTGTACTTTAGCTAATCTGAAAAATGGTTGATCTATTTTATCTTTATTTCTAGTGTTAAAATTATGTGTATCACTTATTTTATTAAAAAGATTTAGATTTTTTCTTACAAACATAATATTCTCATAAAGGAATTGGTAAGGTACCGTCATTATATTAATCTTTTTAAATATTTTCCTGAGAGATTCGCGGCGATATAGATTATAAATAGGTCTGACAGCTCTCTTTTGCAAAACAAAGATGGATTCAATGTCAGCAGCCCGACCCCACAGTAAAATGCCATACGACATAATGCTGTGGAAGTAACTGAAATAGACCAAACGCGCGGTTTCTACATCTGTTAACTGTCTTATCTTTCTAACAGCATAAGCGGCCGAGCTTAGCCACCCCGCAAGAGATGTTATATGGGGTCCCCATTGTAATTTCTCGTCTAGCGTGATTCCCAGGAAAACTGTTTGATTAATAAATTCCAGTTTTTCTCCATTCAATATGATGTCACATTCGCTACTTCTAACATTAGGTAATTTAAATCGAATGCATTTGGTTTTTTTTTTATTTAGTACCAAATTATTTACCGTAAACCAATCTTGGACCTGAAGAATAGCGCTATTCACGTCGTCAAGATTTTGTGACCGTCGGTTTATAAGGCTTTAAAGGAAACGCCGACCTCATCTAGCTTATTTTTACAACTTTTTAATATGACGTGTAAAAGTGATTCCAATATCCTATTTACAGAATAAAAAAAATCATTTCATTTCATTTCATTTCGTTAGGCTTGTGCTGGAACTCAAGAGAGGATAAATTCACCTTTCAATGCACAATTTCGGACGTGAACAAGAAACAGACCAAACGCAGCCTACTAGCCAAAATATCTAAACTATTTGACCCACTCGGCTGGCTGGCTCCTGTGTCAACAAAATTGAAATTATTATTTAAAATCTGTGGGATGGAAACTTACAATGGGACGACGAAGTGTCCGACAACATACAAGCGGAGTGGTGCAAGATACAAGCGGACGTAAGGGCGATAAATTCTTGCGAAATACCAAGATGGCTAAAGTGTGGAGAAAAACAGACAATAGAGCTACATGGGTTCAGTGACGCCACTCTGGATGCCTATGCCTGTGTCATCTAATAGTCCTCCAGACCGTATTTTCGGCCACGGCGGCCAATCTCAACGGAGACTAGCCATCGGCGCGGTAAGATATTATAGTGCACAAGTGTTTGCGCAGACACAAGTGCACTCTCTCTTCCCTCACTCTCATAGTCCGATGGGACGGCAATCCGACACGACCGGTGAGAGATCAGGCGTAGGACCAACGGCTTAACGTGCTTTCCGAGGCACGGGGGTATCACACCGCCAACTTCCAAACTCCGGGCTGTTACTACGAAATTCCTAATGGAAAAATCCAATAACACTTTGCGCGACCCGGGAATCGAACCCAGGACCCCACGCTCTGCAGTCACGCTTGCGACCAAGAGACCAACGGGGCAGTTAAAGGGGCTGTGTCATCTACGCACGGGTCGACTCAACAGCAATACTTGTAGCCGCCAAGTCAAAGATTGTACCACAACGAAAAACAACAACATTGCCTAGACTGGAATTGAATGGAGCGCACCTTCTATCACAACTAATGCGCAAAGTCAAACAGTCATTGAATCAATATGAAGTACACGTATATGGCTGGACTGATTCTATGGTAGTCCTGGGTTGGTTACAAGGACACCCATCCCGCTGGACCACATACGTGGCAAATAGAGTACGAAGTATTACTGACGTCATAACACGATCATCGTGGAACTACGTGAAAACAAAGGAAAATCCCGCTGACGCCGCAAGCAGAGGCCAATACGCTAGTCAACTGAAAGAAAATCAACTGTGTTGGCAAGGGCTTACATGGCTACCATCGCTTAAAACAACGAATATCGAAAAATATAATTATAGCACAGACCAAGAAGAAAAAACAATCCGGAAACAAGCCAATGTATCCCAACACAACATAGAAAATCAGAGCATTGTGGAAAAATTATTGCACTCAGAGCATTGAACCCGCAACGGCGACAACTACCGAGATATCTAATGTTGCACGAATTGGATCACGCAGAAGGTGCTCGTTAAATAAACACAACAAAAATCCAGACCAAAGCTGTGCATATTGAACTGGTATCAGATCTCACCAGTTCAGCATTTTTGGCAGCCCTAAACAGGATGGCAGCAAGAAGAGGCGCCCCGTCGTCTCGCCCCTGTATAAGTGGCGCCCCTCGTCACTTATACAGTGACAACGGAACAAACTTTGTCGGCGCAAACCGCCAACTCGTGGAACAATACGAGGAAATCGAACATACATATAGAAGCGACGAACTACAAAGGGAAATCGCAGAGATGAAGATTGAGCGGCATTTTAATGCCTCCGCTTGGCGATCAGCGGGTGGATTGTGGGAACGAGCAGTCAGAAGCCTAAAACACCTCTTAAAGCGAGTAGTAAAAGAACAAAAATTAACATTTGAGGAGTTTACCACAATCCTAACAAAACTGGAGGCCTGTTTAAAATCCAGACATCTGTGTCCACTAAGTAAAAACACAGATGATTTAGACTGTCTGACGCCAGCACACTTTTTATCGAGTAGACCGGGGCTGACAGTCATCAAACAAAGGAAGATGCAAGAACAAGATGGGAACTAACAAGAAAGATCTTCGGAGAAATCTAGAAGAGATGGAGGAACGAATACTTGTGCTAACTATTAGCCAGATCAAAGTGGCAAGAACCACAGAAAAATCTGAAGATAGGCGGTTTGGTCATTATTCATGATGATCATATACCTGCCGGAAAATGGCTCATGGGGAGAATAACAGAGCTTCACCCAGGGAACGATGGATATGTTCGGGTCGTTAACCTAAAAACAAAAAATGGATATATGAAAAGACCTGTTACGACATTATTAACCGCGGCTCCGAACCCACTTGCTACGGAAAACGCGACAAACCTTATAACAAACTGGCACGTATCGGACGAGCCTTCTTGTTCAGACCACAGAAGAATACGTTTTACATTAACTGACAACACAAGGAAACCCGCACCGAGGCGTAACCCGCGACGTACAAATGTCCCCGAGTACAAACGCCTCCTGGCTTGACTTTTGGTGAGGCACCTATCGCGGGTTACCATACGGGACCAAGCACATTTGGAATATACGTTAACAAAACTATCGGAATACCTCACCGAGGCATATCATGCATGCTGCAAGCTAAGAGCGTCGCGGACCAAGAGTGAAAGAAACCCCTGGTGGAACGCCGAACTTAGTAAACTCAGAGATACACTACGCAAACAATTTAACAGAGCGAAAAACACTAGACTTCCGGTTGACTGGGAGCAATACAAAGAGACCCAATATACATACAAGAAGAAAATCAGAACCGCCAGAAGAACAGCATGGCGGAAATTCTGTGAATCCATCGAGACAAATAACGAAGCAGCAAGGGTAAGGAAGGTTTTGTCAACCGACCAGGACAGAACCCTTGGTGCGCTGAAGAAACCTGACAACTCTTACACCCAGACCGACCAAGAAACCAGCAAAGTCCTTCTTGAGACCTACTTCCCAGACTGTACACTCCTAGAGGAACGGACATGGGAGGCGGTTCCAGAATGGAACTCAACGGATCAAGACTAGTCTAGAGCCCACAATATAGTAACAGAAGACCGAATAAAGTGGGCTATAAACACCTTTCAGCCATACAAGTCCGCAGGACTGGATGGCATCTTCCCAGCCCTACTGCAGTGGGCGGTAGATCACGTAACACCACACTTGGTGGAGATCTATCGAGCCTGCATAGCACTCAGATATATACCTGTCGCATGGCGCGAAGTGAAGGTTATCTTCATACCCAAGCCTGGCAAACCAGATTATACAAACCCAAGGCTTATAGGTCTATAAGCCTAACATCTTTCCTACTGAAAACCCTCGAGAGAGACTCTGCGACAGGCACATCCGGGATGGACCTCTCCGAGTTAAACCTCTCCACAGACAACAGCATGCGTACTTCACAGATCGCTCAACAGAATCCGCGCTGCTCAGCGTGGTCTCTAAGATCGAATGCGCAGTAGATCACAAATGCTCCGCACTAGCCGTTTTCATTGACATCGAGGGCGCTTTTGACAAAACCACGTTCAAAAGCATCAACATGGCCCTTGACAGACACAACATAGACGCGACTCTGAGAGGCTGGATTACCAACATGCTCAAACAAAGGGCGGTACAGGTCACAGTGAATGACACGACAAGGGCCATCGTGGCGAAGGGCTGCCCACAAGGGAGCGTCCTCTCGCCGCTACTATGGAACCTGGTGGTGGACAGCCTCATCAAAACACTTAACGACAAAGGATACTACACGGTAGGCTATGCCGACGACATAACCATGATAATCAATGGCACTCACAAAAACACTCTGTGCAACCTCATGCGCCAAGCCTTGAAGATAGTGGAGGAATGGTGCGACAGACACCAGCTTTCAGTAAACCCAGCAAAAACTGAACTGCTTCTCATCACAAAAAGAGAAAGTTAGCAACACTACAGTTACCACGATTCTTCGGAGTAAACCTAAGCCTATCTACTGAAACCAAATACCTGGGCATCTATTTGGATAAACAGCTGAACTGAGCAAAACACACCAACTATATCACTACAAAAGCCAGTATATCCCTGTGGCAGTGTAAGCGACTGCTTGGCAGGAACTGGGGGATTAGTCCCAAGATCACCTACTGGCTATACACTACAGTCATCCGACCAATTATCACTTACGGCTCACTGGTCTGGTGGCCCAGGATGGACCTGAGCACAGCCCAAAAAGACCTCGAAAGGCTGCAACGCTTCGCATGCGTGGCAATCACTAGCAGCATGAGAACCGCACCTACTGCTGCCCTACAGGCAATGCTTGGACTGCCGCCTCTACACCTCATCGTGAGGGAGGAGGCGGCCCTGGCCGCCTTTAGGCTCCATTTATCAGGAACCCTAAGTAAAGACTCCAGAGTAAAACACACAAGTATAAAGGAAGATGCGATTAAGCGACGGCCAATGATGGCATCACCCTGCGACAAAGCCCCAAAAACACACCACTTCCAAAGGCACTACAGTATAGTACTCACAGAAGGCCAGTGTGACTACTCAGGACCGAAGGAAATGAGAGTATACACTGACGGATCGAAGACCGACTCCGGTACCGGAGTCGGAGTCTTCTCACACGACCTCAACATAAATATATCCAGCCCGTTGGGGAGGCTCAACACCGTCTACCAGGCGGAGTGTGTGGGCATCATTCTAGCGGTCTACGCCCTAGAAGCCAGGAGAGTCACGGACAGCCAAATACGCATACTCTCTGACAGAGTTCTCCAATCCCTAAAAAGAAAATGCATCACCTCAAAGCTAACACTAGAATGTCACAATGCACTAGAGCGAGTAACAGTATCTAACCGCAACACGGTGACACTACAATGGATTAAAGGACACAGCGGATCCCTAGGTAACGACGCAGCTGACGAACTTGCCAGAAGAGGTTCCAGCACGGCAGTCTGTGGACCCGAGCCTATTGTACCCATCCCCTTCAACCAAATACGCAGGTGGCTACAGGAGCTCACCCACACACAGGCAGAGAGCTGGTGGACCTCGGCACCGGGCTGCAGGCAGTCCAGGGAAGCTATGCCATCTTTGGATAGCAGGCTGACCAGGCGTTTATTACGCCTGGACAGGTACGGCCTGCGCCTGGTGTCGGGGACCATCACGTGGCACTGCTCGCTAAATAAAAATTTCCACACAATAGACATTACAGACAGTCCTCTGTGCAGGGCATGCATGGAGGCTGAGGAAACTGTCGCGCACGTGCTCTTCGAATGCACGGGTGTAACCCAGATCAGAACAGAAACCCTCGGGGCACCCAGATCCTTCACAGATGTTCTGAACAGACCAGGAGCTTTAATTAGCTTCTGGAGGGAGGTGGGCTGGTTGGAGTAACCACGATGGCCGCTATGGCTCATGCACAATGGTCCACCTTTTAAGGACTAAGTGCGGAAACCAAACTCCATAACGAACGAACGAGACCTGTTACAAAACTATCCGTCTTATCTATCAACGGTGACGAAACTGACGAAGAGCAAAATACCGCAAACACTGACGAAAATGAGTCATACCTACAAACAAACAGCGAGTCGCAAAGTTCACGACGATACAAAACTACAAACAAAAGAATAAACTTCATTGGACTGGTCATGGCGCTGCTATATTTACTAAATCCTGTCGCTGCCGCTAACACAACAAACATTGTCGAGCTTTAACAAGGCCTATACTTTGATAAAGTGACCAATATGCAACTAATACGCGGCGAGTGGAAGATTATAGTGTACTATGACGTCAAGCCCTACTGGCAAGGTATAGCAGTATTTAGTAAATTTACCAATCATCTAGAAAACGTCTGCGAGCAAATAAAACAGAAAACACAATGTAACATAATTTTAACATAACTACAACACTCGACAGACGAAATAGGACACTACAACCATATGTTGCTGAATCCGCAAGGCCGAGTGAATACGAGAAGCAAACGAGGGTTTATCAACGGTGTCGGTTCCGTCGCGCGCTCTCTGTTCGGAGTATTAGATGGCGAATTCGCAAAACAATATCAAGAAGACATTGACCTAGTCAAGGCAAACGAGAAACACCTGGCACTGTTCTTAAGAAATCAGACATCTGTGATCGAAGCAGAATATAATTTACTGCAGAGGTCGGAAGATGCAGTCGAAAAACAGTAAAAACTATTTAACCAATATCTACTAAACCTTGAGAAGTTTACAAACAATCTCAAAAAGGAACTGGATTCTCAAGAACTGTCCATCGAATTTGTGATAGATACTGTAACAAACATCTATAACAGCAAGATGATTATGATGATTTACATCTCATCGCACCGGAACAGCTTCGGGATGAATTGAACATAATCTCAGGTCAATTGTCCAAGGATTTAGTCCTACCCATCACTAAAATTCAAACTGAGTTGTTTCGCCTGTATCATCTTCTACAAGTAAAGGCGAAAATGACTGAACGATACCTTATTATAGAGGTAAAGGTACCCTTAACCAGCAGAGATAACTTCGAGATATACCGAGTAATACCAATACCAAAAAACAATGACGTGGATATGGTCAGCCTAATACCTATTGCTGAAATGTTAGCAATAAACATTCAAAAGGATTCGTACAACCCGATGACGGAATCCGAAATACATCAATGTGTGCAAAATGACGCGATAACTCGATGTGTCCACTACAGAAACCTGTATACCGCATGAAGTCTGACGAGAGCCTCTGCATGATGAAACCTGCCGAGACAAGTGGTTGGAATTAAACAATAAATAATAATAATAAATTATTTTATTGAATAAAACGATTACAAAAAATGTACATTTAGTCAACAGATAAGATTATTTCGTAAACAATAATAGTGCCTAAAAGTAACCTAAAACTTAAATATGTATATTACAGGTGCAAATCGGTAATGATGGTTTGAAACTGCAATGTAAGGTAGCGACCCGCCCGATCTAGGTTAATTCAACCTGTGTTTCAGGCCATCACTTTACAATTTATTTAAATGAAAGACTAAAATTTATAGTTAAACTGAATAAAATAAACTATGAATAAATTATGAGAAAAAGCCTAATTATTGGTAGATTATTAAGTACCTAAGTATATTTACAAAAGTAAATACTTAAGAGGAAATAATGCATCATCATGACAAAATTTCTAGAAGTTGTTCTGTGTCTGTGTAGTTGAGAATTGCTAAATATTCAGATAACATTTTACTACATATCTTATGGCTTACACAATAGAAGCTTAATAACTTATTGAGCCTATTATATAGAAAAGGTCCTAAAAATACATAAAATCGTTTAGCAAACGCATGACTGGTTTGAGGATTTATGCAAACCAAGTCCTTCCTTCTCTTGTTGGAAGGTACTGGGTCAAAAGGAAGTGCAGTGTGCTGGTGTAGTACTATGCTTAGTATAAATAATTGCCGTACTGTTAGTACATTGCATGCTAAATAGAGCTCTTGCGTAGGAAATCTAAAAGGGCGAAAGGTAGCAACCTTTAAAATTGCTCTTTGAGCACGCTCTAGAGGAAGGAGAATTGTTTTTGCAGCACCACAACAAGAAGTTATGCAGTATGTAAGAATGGATTGACACAAAGCTAAATAAACCTTTTTAATTAATTTATAGTCTGCTATGTTTCGTAAATTCTTAAAGACATATATGTATTAGTTTGCGCACTCTAGTACATAGTAAATCGATGTGTTTACGGAAATTTAGATTAGTGTCAATAGTGACACCTAGATATTTTACATGGTCAGCTTTTGCTAAAGTGGGGCAGGAACATGCGGTGTCAGCGTACCTGCTACAATTATGCGCGTAAATGTTTATATTAGTAAGCGGTATGTTAGTATTTCTCATTGTAAATAAAATGTATTTTGTTTTATCTGCATTTAATGTTAGTAGATTATTATGAAGCCAATTGGTCACATTGTTAAAACCATTCTGAGCATGCTCATAGACCTCAACTCTTGATTTAGCTGAGAACAATAGAGCGGTGTCATCCGCATAAGACATTATGATACCATTTTGGAGTGACAGGCGGCACAGCGCATCAATATAGATTAAAAATAACGTAGGGCCCAAAATGCTACCTTGTGGAATTTCAAAACAACTATTTTTAAGTTCAGAACTTGTATAATGATCAATTTTTACACATTGCTGACGATCGCTAAGATAATCAAATAATAGTTGAAGTTGCGTTCCTCTTATCCCAAGTTTTTCAAGCTTGTGCAGAAGTAAAGTACACGAAATAGTGTCGAAGGCCTTGGCAAGGTCTAAAAAGATACCAATTGTGTGCATTCCCTTATCTAGATTGGTAGTAACATAGTTAGTCAATTTGTGTACCGCTTGGCTGGTTGATCTTTTTGGCCTAAAACCAAATTGACTATCTGAAAGTAGTTTGTTATCTTCCAAATATTTTATCAATCTGCTGTTAATGATTTTTTCTAATATTTTTGAGATGCCTGTTAACACTGAAATGGGTCTGTAGTTATTCACACAACTTT
The DNA here is from genome assembly GCA_947363905.1 of Lithophane semibrunnea. Taxonomy (NCBI): domain Eukaryota; kingdom Metazoa; phylum Arthropoda; class Insecta; order Lepidoptera; family Noctuidae; genus Lithophane; species Lithophane semibrunnea. Next base: position 4,300,486 of record OX376191.1, on the reverse strand, counting down.
TGTCTCCAGATTTGAAGACAGGGTGACCACAGCTTTTTTAAGAAGTTTGGGGAATACTCCTGTAGATAAACATAACTGAAATATGTGTGTGAGTGGAGGTGTAAGTAAGAATTTAAATCTTTTTAGTATATTATTAGGTATGTTATCCCACCCAGTAGCACAAACATCCTTTAACCCGTTTATTGTGCTTACTACTTCGTAAATGTCAGTGTCTAATAAAACAAAATAATTTAGTGTAGAGGAGGTCGTAGTCTGCATTTGATGGCAAAAATGATTAGAATTTAAAGATTTTTCAACCAGGCTTTTACCAACGTTAGCAAAAAAGTTGTTTACGTTATTCATTGCTTCGGATGGGTTTGACTCTGTTGATAGTAAATCATACGGAGGTTCGGGATTTTTTGATCTAAATGTATTCGTTTTTATAAATTTCCATACAAGTTTACTATTTTTCCCCGCCTTCTGTAATTCATTTTTATCAAACTGATTTTTTAGTTTTTTCAAAAGATTATTACAGAAGTTTCGATACCTTTTATATGTAACAAAAAGTATTTCATTATCAGGTGCTAGTTTCAATTTTAGGTGAAGTTTATCTCTATGTCTTATGCAACGAACGAGACCGGGTGTGATCCAGGGTTTAATACAACTATACTTTCTAGGTATTGTCTTAGTAAATGTGTTTTTCCTTATTGCATATTGTAGAGAATCTATGAAATAATTCAACGATATATTAGCATCGTTTGAATTATAAACCGGGTCAAAATTAATACCACGTAAGTCATTTTCCAGGTTTGTCATATTGACTTTAGTGTAGCTACGCATGCAGTTTTTTCTAGGTGAACGTATTTGCAATGTTAGTAAAACAGCTTGATGATCGGTAAGCGAAGAATTAGTAACCAATGTTTTGGATGGATTTTTTGATTTTAGAATGATATGGTCTAAACATGAGCCACTCTGATGCGTGGAGTGATAGTGAGCTGGTAGAAGTCCATGAAATGAGCAAATATTCAGATAATTATGTAGACATTAACATTAACATTGCTTCCGGGAAATCCGATACCCATGGTATCGGATTTCCCGGAAGCAATGTTAATGTTTATATCGCCCAAAAGTATTATGTTTTTAAACGATGTTATGTTTTTTAGGTTTGTGTCAAGCGAGTCTAAAAATCTGTCCATATTTTGAGAGGGAGGTCTATAAATAGCTATAACTACCGTATCGGGGATAATTTTGATTATCAAGCAATTACAATCTTGAGATACAGGTTCTTCTTTTATTGTCCGTAAATTATGTTTGATATATACTACTAGTCCATCGTTTTGGTTTATGTTTCTGTCAGTTTTATTAGAATAGTAACCGTCAAGTGGTGGTAAATTGACTGTTTGTTTTGACAACCAACATTCGGTTAAGACGATAATATCACAGCTAATGTCAAGATTCTGTAGCAACACTTCAAATCCGTTCATGTTTCGATTTATGCTGCGAATATTCTGTGTGAGCACGGTTAATGTTTTTCCACTAGAAGGAAGAAGGTGCTTACAGTCCTCAACATTACAGATTTAAGATTCAGACATAGAAAAACTATCTAAATCACAAATTAGCTGCTTTGTCATGATACTTACAAACTAAGTGGAGATATAAATAGAAGTAAACTACCTGTTTATGTGCCAACTAAATAAAGTATTCGGTGGCGCTCTTAGGCGCCGTCATAATTTATTGAGTTGATGTAGTTCATCTCTGCATATTTGCGCGCCGGGCAACTTACATCACCAGTGGGATGGTCACATTTTCTCTTAAAGCGTTTGCACGTCGCACATTGAGCGGGAGAAGATTTGTTGCTGCATTCTTTGAAAGAGTGTCCAGTGTCTCCACAGTGGTTGCAGGTAGGACTAGATTCCCGGCAAAACTTGGCCGCATGTCCGAACTGCTGGCAATTGAAGCACCTGGTGACTATCGTGAAATCTCTCACAGGGCATGATGTCCAATTTATAAAAATCCGGCTTTGATTTATTAAAATTTTTCTTATGCTAGCATGTAGTTCCAGGATGTAGTTACAGGTAGGAAGTTCTTTTTTACCCGATTTATGGCTCAATTTGATACTGTCAAGGAAGGACTCACGCGTTGTATTCGGCAACTTATCTGAGAGGTTCTGCTCGTAAATACATTCAAATACCTCCTTCTCGGTAAGAGTTATGGGAACACCAATGACGGCGACCCTAAGGCGGCGTTTTGACGGTTCTTCTATTGTAAGGCCCGATGAAACTAATTTTTCCGAATTCTTTAGCTTATCAATATCGCCTTTGTTTTCGGTGCTAATCATAACGCCCCCATTTTTTACTTTTCGCACGCCACGGACATGAAACTTAAGTTGTTCGGGGGAGATTATCTTTTGGACAAGCGACTTGGTGTCGTCACTCGTTTTGGTCTTATCGCTGGGATAGATAGCGACTGATCTCAAATTTGCAGGACGGACGAAGTTATCGGCACCTTTTATCACCATGCTAGCATAAGAAGTATTGTCTGATGAATTCAGCTTTGATTCCACGACCTCTTTGAACTGCTGGAGAGAGTTCACAACGTTCTGGTGAACCTGTAAGTGCTGTATAGTGGTATGGGCCTGAATTGTTTTCTGCTTCAACGATTGGAATAAGACGGCCATCTGAGAAGTCCCACTTGAGACTTTCCGGCAGAGAGTGGAGACACGAAGCTTCTGGTTTGAGTTCATTTTCCCATCGCCGACAATAGTGCAGACTTCGTTCAAAATTGTATCAATAGATCCTAACCATCTCTGGATCTCCGACGTATTGATACATTCACTCGGCAATTCATTATCTTCGGGTACTGGTGGGTTTATGCCACTGGGGGGTAATTGTTCAATAGGCGTCGGTGGAGGACTTCGCCGTAGTAATTGGCTACGACCAAACGGGCTCGATCCTGGTTGAGACATACTCCAGAAACACTTTATTTATTGTTTATAAAATTATTTAGTTCATCTTGCACTTCGATATAAAACAGTCTTGAAAGTCGGTAATAACCTACAGTCACACGTGACACACTTTACTTTAGCCTGACGGCGCATATAATTATATTTATTCGTCGTAATTGTTTATTTCATTATTCTTAATAAATAAAAACACACGTCCGCTTAGTCTCGCGTCTCGTAAAGCAATTTCTCTATGAATGTAAATAATTACCTATATTTTTGCTGTCAACAATGCAAAATACGTATTATTTGTTTTTGATTTTGATTTTGACACAGAGCCGGTGTCAAAATCAAAATCAAAAGTCATTTATTCAAACTAGGCTGAGAATCAGCACTTTTCGAACGTAAAAATCACATAAGACAGTCCCCCAAAAACGCCCACCCTTCACCACTTCCTAGTGCTTTAGCTGGGAAGAAGAAGTGGCGCAACAAACTCCCCAGCAGCACAGCTGTCTGTTCAGTTAGAAAAAATTGATTCTCTACAAAAGTATGCAAAATCATTTACATTACGCAACACAAAACATAAATCTAATTATTAGCCATATGTCAGCTAGCACACGCATTGCAATACAACTCATATAGTAAACATTGCAATGAGTAGATTATGTCAATAATAAATTAAATTAGAAAAATATTAAAAATAAATTGATTATACAGTCAAATAAAAAAAATACATATATGAACTCATATAACCTGTCAGTGGGTAAGCTAATGCTGGAGAAAGAACATAAACATTGTCATGAAATTTTCATAACACTGAATGATGATTGCATCATTAATAGTGAAACTTTTGTTGTTTATCCTCAAAGGCAACAAAAGAACAGAATCCAAGCCCAGATCGACGCAGGTCCTGCAGAAATTCCTAAAATCAACAATATAATAAACCTACCTATACCGGTTTTAAAACATCTCCACGAGAATGAGACGGCAACAGTGCAGAGAGCATTACTGCAAGAGCTTGGCAAACAAGTAGAGCAAATGAAGGCCGCAACATCAGAAGGCATCCTATCAGATCATGCAACATACCACGATGTCCACCAATACGTTGTCATCTACCTATTAGCTGCCGCAGCAGCATTAGCGAGCGCAATATACATTTACAACCGCCTACGCAAGAATTGGGCTAGTCGACGGAAACCAGAAGCTCCATCTGTTCCCAACCCGATGCCCCAAAGAAGGTCGACATCGAGCATCGTGGACAACGCCTTATTTGACGTCACAGAAGACGGTAGCGCAGCGCACTTAGCGAGTGCACGCACACTTAGAAAAGCGTCGCCTATTGCGCGTTGTGAATTACCATAATAACTAATAACTTTGTATTTACCTTTTTACATTTTTATTTGATTTTTTTCCGATGTACTTTTAAGTTAGCTTTGTGAGTGGGGAATACAGGCTGTAAGGGTAAACAGTCTTGTCATTCAAACCATGGGTAGTTAACTTAAATATGAAAATAAATGACCGAACACAACAAAAAAACAACGTCATTTTCATTAAAAGATTTTAAAAAGTTTCTATCTGACACCGTGCTCTCTAGCGAAACAGCTGACTGACTGAGAGAGGGGTCGCGCTCGCGGCCGGTCAGGTCACATCCCGTACCCCCCGCCCGTGTTGAGACGCAAGTTCGTTGCCCTAGCGCATAGGACAACGAACTTGCGTCTCATGTGGTAAAATGTAGATTTAAAAAAAAGAAAAAAAAAGTTGTAATTTTCCATTGATTTTTTTACGTTCTATAAATGCAACCAAACCACTGGTTGCAAGGATAACGGTGTTAACCCTAACACCCTGTATGTACGAGCTACGCTGTACATGCAACTTATTCGTCCTACTTACAGTGAAACGTTGCAGTTTGTTTAATTAATTGTACATTATTACCTTATAAGTCTAAAACATGATATTTTCAGTAGCATTAAAACCTTTTTTCGAATCGGTTGTCTACTCATTCAACATAACAGTACATAACATCAACATAACATTTTCACTGTTGGGAGTTACGCCCCAACACTGTGTTATACCGAGACTGACTGGCGTAAGAGCAAAACTTTATTGTATTAAATCATTAAAAACACAGATTAACAAGGCTAAAGGAGTATCAAGGCCCATTACAAAAAATTGAAAATATCTAACTATAAGAAAGTTTTATTCAAGAATATTACTTTTAAATGTAAGATGAATATGATAAAGTCAAACAAACATGTACTGTATTCACAGGAAGTTAATAAAGTAATTTTAAATAGAATAGATGATAAAAGAATAGTTTAAAGAAATCAAATAAACACATTACCATGGGGTCATTGTGATTGCATATAATAATAATAATAATCTTTATTTCGGATAAGACACATCCATATGGGTTAGTAAACAAAAGAGAACTTATACCTATGTTAGTAAACTTATTAACTATTTGGTAACAAGGCTGTTGTTCGAGATACATCTTCAAACAACATCACCTAATAAAGGAGACTCATACCGCCCCGCTATGGTCTTCAGGATGGAGTTGGAGCTCTCCCGCACTCTGCAGAGCAAAGAGGCCGATTTCCGTCTGACGATGGCGTGGAAGCCATCAACGTGTGCTTGAGCAAACATACCTGATGCACTGCAGAAGCGGGGCAGCCCCATCAACATCCTGAACCCATTATTATATTGGACCCGTAGGGCGCTGATAGCCCGCTGAGTGCAGTTGGTCCACAGGCTGCACGTGTAAAACACTTGGCAATAAGCTTTAAAAAGCGTAATTTTGACTGCCCTGCTACAGCGTGCAAACCTACGAGCCAACATATTACATCGGACTGCCAGCGCCCTACGTAACCTCTCAATATCCACTTGGTCATTAAGGTTGTCGGTTACATAATGCTCCAAGTATTTGAACTCGTACACTCTTAATAAGTCATTCCCATACAGTTTAATCGGGGGCACATACTCAGGACATTTAGCACCGCCAGCCTTAAAGACCAAGAATTCGCTTTTCTTAACATTATACAATAGCCCATGCTCTCGAGCATAGCCCTCGCACCAAGTAAGCAGCTCTCTAAGCGCCCTAACCGTAGGGCTCAGCAGCACCATATCGTCAGCGTAGCTGATGTTGTTGACACTGACGTCATCAATGCGACATCCGATTTTCTTGCTGCTGAGCTCAACGATTAGATCGTTTATATAGAGGTTAAAAAGTTTTGGTGATGTAATCCCTCCTTGTCTCACGCCGCACTCTAGCTCATATGACACAGACAGCCCATCGGCCCATCTCACACTGTTTGTCTGGTTGTAATACCAATACTGGAAGATACGCAACAGTTCCGCTGGAACTTTTCTCTCCCGCAGCTTTTCCCACATAACCTCGTAAGATACAAGGTCAAAGGCACGGGAGAGATCTAAAAAGCAAGCATACACTGGTGTTCGACGTCTTGTGTAGTATTGCACCGTATGTTTGAGGCCGAGAATCGCACTTTCAGTGCCAAGATCATTACGAAACCCAAACTGTGCGTCGTGTAATTTTAACAAGCTATCTAATCGTGCGTCCAGCTGACTGTCGAGTACCTTCGCGATAATAGTAGCCAGGGAGATGGGTCGATAGTTACACTTATCAGAAATGTCACCCGTTTTATTCTTAACAATAGGCACGACAATAGTTTGCAAGAGATCACGAGGAAGGTATGAGTGACACATACACAGCGAGTAAAACATAGCGAGTACTTTAGCTAAATGAGGACCGGCATGCTGCAAGTGCTCAATGCTTAAACCATCGTGACCTGGGGACTTTCCTCTTGTCATTTTCTTAATGGTGCTTGCCACCTGCTTGGCCGAAAAACGAACCAGATCAGAATCACGACAGCATCCTTCATCGAGCACTCGCAACGACGGGCCCAGCGGTGATTCCACTTTAAAGTGGTCCATAAACATATTGGCAATGCTGTCCGGCTGATCAGCACCACCGACACTCACGGGAAGGCTAGGCTTAATATCAAACTTTTTGGTAGCCTTCCAAAACTTTTGAAAATTATTGGCTTTACGGAGCGAAGCTACAATATCAAGCTTAATTTGTTCTTGATGCGTCTGACACCACACTAATTTACTTTTAAACACCTTTCGTGTCAGGCACATGTCGTTGTAGACATCACCAGAAGTTGGTTTATTGTGCCATACCCATAACTGATATTTAAGCCTCGCCCTCGCGTGGGCGCCTCGCACGTGCTTGTTCCACCCAACAACACGGCCAACATGTCTATGAGTCCGAGTTTCCACTTGGCTCTGTACCGCGGCTACTGACAGAGTAGTAACAATACTTTCATACATCTTGTCAAGAATTACCCTATGTTCAGTATTACTACAGTGGCTATTACTACACAAACCAAATTCCTGAGGGTAGTCAATCAGCTTTAACTTACTATTACATAAGTTATAGTACACGCTTATTTGATCGCTATCCCTCTCGCCCCAAATTACTCTGCTACGCGATGTTTTTTGGTCTATTAACTTAGGTTTAACCTTATCTAACCTACACTCAATAAATATGGGACAGTGATCAGACCAAAACACATCGTGCACAATACCTATCTCAGTAACCGTTAACCATGCAGACTGTGTGACGACGCAGTGGTCAAGCCAACGCCTACAACCGTGCGCCTCACTGATAAAGGTATAGCTAGTTGACTCTAAGCCTAATTTTTCAATGTCCGCACACCTCCACTTTTGTTCGTTACAGAATTCTAAGAGTTCACAACAAAATGACTCACCGGGATGTGCGTTGAAATCGCCAAGTATGTACACTGTTTCTACGTTACTAGCTTCGACAATTGCACTCACTTCACTTAAACATTCTGTGAATTCTGTCAGATTTTCACTCGAGTCAGTCGGCATATAAACACTGAACACTATTATGCATCTGGCCCCGAGTGAAACTTTAATCGCCGTTAAACGCGCACTGACACAGCTGATTACTGTTACTGATTCAAAAGCTCGCTTACGCCACAGGATCGCAACACCACCATACGGTCGCCCTCTCAATATTTCTGCTGAGGTGTCAACCGCTGATTTTCCTGTGTACTCAAATGCGTTATGAATTTGTCCAAGATAGGGTATATCATGAGGAAGCAGCCATGTTTCCTGGAGGGCAACTATGTCAGCTGACTGGCACAGAGAATGAACTGCCTCAACAGAACGCTTCACCGATTTGCAGTTAAAACTTACAAATTTACTCGTCTGATAATTGCTACTATCCATTATTTATTGTGACAATGTGTGCTTAATTATGCCAGCCTTCGTCCTGTAGGGTTCATTTACAAAACGTCTAAAAGTAATTCCGTCGGGCCATAACTCATTATCTAGAAATAGTTCTAGTTTCGTTTTGGGGACATACAACTTATAGGAGTTGTACCTCTTTTCTGTTTTTCTGTTAATTTTAAACAGAGTCACATCTTCTTGTGTGCTGTCTTTAATATAAGCAGTAATATCACTCTCATTCGTGGTTTTACACACATTTGATATGAACAATGGTACCTTGATGATAGCTGCCTTAAATTTACCATCTGGACCTACGTAAGCTTTTCCCATCTTTCCACGAGAAGAGGGCTTCTTGTGCTTCTTATTTGTTACAACATTCCATTTATCCCCTACTATTTCTTTACACTTGTTACTCGCCTTCAGTACATCCGCCATCGATTTACGCTCATTACTTTGCGGTGCAGGCGAGATATAAATGATACCGTTCGACTTAACGTGATTAGAGCGCGCGGTAGGGGTATTGCATTGTTTATTTGACTGGCTGTCGTCGTAGGTGACTCGTTGTTGTGAGTCACCAATATTGTCGAGCCGCTGCTCGAGTGAGACAGCATCGCACGGATTTATGTTACCCGTCAAGCTCGCACCACCAGCTGATTGCTTTGCCTCGTTAACGGTTTCTGGACTAGATAACAGTTTTTTCTGTACACCCACATATTTTGGAAAATAATCACTAATAATCGATTGTGACCTGGATTTCAGGGATCTTTCATTGCTTTTTGAAATTGAATGCTGTTGTAAAGCCATTGGACCACTGTCGAAGTTGTGTATGTCTTCAATAAATGCGCCTCGCCTTCTATTGACAAAGTCAAAGTTATTGTTTACAATTGAGGCACTCTTTAGATTGTCTAAGTCAGTTCTCAACTCCTGTAGTTGAGACGCTGTCGCACAGTCATTCTTTAGGACTTTGATATCCGTTTGTAGCACGAGAATATCCTTTAATAGTTTCGTCGCGTCTATATGGTCAAACGTAACCGGTGGTAGTTTTTGTAGATCACGCGCAACGAAGATGGGTACTATCTCTGGATCAGTGAGCTTCAGAAGGCTTATGATATCCTCGATGTCTCGAGCACTTTTTCCTTTACTCTTCCGAATTTTCCGTTTTGAGTTTGGAACTGAATCGAAAAGCAGAGTCTTCGCCGCCACAATTTCACTATCTGCAAAAGTATCACTGCATATCCGGGTGAGGGAAACCTCATCCATAACATCCGCCTTGTTTTGTATAAACGCTAATAGCTCATTTATCACTATGTTACAATTTGCACATTTGACAATATCTGACGCCATTGTACCGACAATTAAATATAAGTACGCTATTAGTACGTACGCTCACATTCGCGCGCGAACGACGACTGAATATGTTAGAACTCTTATGTTATACAATGTATATCGCTATGATTTAAAATACACAGTTGTATATTAATATAGTTTTATAATCTGTAATGATATTGCATATAAGTTACAATGTATGTACAATATTTACTTAATAAACTATATATTTTACTCATTATACTACGACGTCACATCCTTCAGATTTATATGATTCACTTGGTAGTCCACTTTCTAATGTACTAGGCATCGCACAATTTTTAGAGCTAAAAAAATAAAATATATTAAAAGTAAGTAAATTGACTATGACGTAGTACCTTCCCGCACTATCTTACCTGCGCCCGCGCCGCCATACTCTTGTCATTCGCTTTTTTTGTGCGGGCATCGCAACATCTGTAATAATTATTTCGTGTTAGAACTCGCGCGTGATTTAGTGAAAACTGTGATTCTTGGTTTACTATAATGGGTAAACGAAAACACGGAGATAAGGAATCGCGCATTCGGAAGAAAATAAGACGGTTACAAAAGCAACTTAACCACGCCTCGGAAACGAGCGAAGGTGAGTCATACTTATTTACATTAAGAACTATCCTTAATTAGAATTACTTTTACACATGATTCATGCATCTACCGATAATCGTGTTTGTTACCAGATGTTTTAAAACAACATTCTATCACAATTTAAGTACCAATCTACCGTCAATATTTACTTAATATAATTATTTTTTCTTTTCGTGTGTGTATTCTATCCTAACGTTAACGTTATGACATACGTTAACGATTGTAATATAGTTAAAGCTGTATTACTATTTATTTTCTCATCCTATTCTCCGCGAGGAGATCGCGGTTGATAGACTTCTACCCACCTGCCGGTTATCCTTTGCGATGCGATCGCAACAGATAACTATGGCGGCATAATAATACCTACATGAGGTGAAACTGTTATTCTCCATGACGTGATCATGGCTGATAACCATACAGTCTCGTGTTGTAAAGTGATTATAACCAATGACTCTAAAATAAACAACTGCAAATGCAGAGTATGATTGTTTCGTGCGATTTAAAAACAACGTCCGCGTTGTTCTTTGCAGACTCCGACCAGTGGCCATTATCACCAGATAATTCACGGCCATTATCACCAGGTGCCTCACCGTCGTATAAACACGCTCGGGTGGATCTCTCGGAATCGGACGATCCGGATGTGCCAACACAACTTATCAGGTCTGCGGTAGCTCCTGGCTTTTCGTTAGAAAATGCGAACAGGAACTCCCCCGTAAATGGGGATATTGAGCATGAAACACGAATCGGTGTCCCAACGCCGCTCTCAGAACCAGGTCCCAGCACTAGTAAAGATACTGTTATTGCTACCATTACCCCGAAATCCCTACCTCAGGAGATTTTAGAAGCGCTCGGCGAATTGAAGGGAAAGGACGAAGTCTTTGGACCACCGATTCCTGACGAGATTGCTAAACGTTGGGGGTGTATCCTGGTCGAGGGCCTGACGAGAGAACAGAAGCAGGAAGGTTTGGAAAAGTCACTAGTACCAGAAAACTTCAAGCTTGCCAAAGCACCTCTATTAAATCCGGAAATCATCCCGGTTCTAAGTGACTCTGTAAAAAACAGAGACAAGTTACTGGAAAAGGCCCAAAACCATCTTGGTTATGGAATTGCAGGGTTAACTAATCTGACATGCTCCATTATTGATGGGGATACAGACAAAATTGAACTTTTGAAGAAAATATCAGATATCAACAAAATACTGTTAGATCTGCATTATGAAAATACAAAAACTAGAAGAAAACTGGTGATTACATCTCTAGATAAAAAATTCACACAGCTGATAACCGACGTAAAAAGGGAGACTTACCGTTTCGGAGCCAATCTAGGCGAGAAAATAAAGGCATCAAAAACTGCCGAAAGGTCTGGACTGCAGATAAAACGTAGTGACCCTGCACCAATATCCCGGAGATATACACAGCAGGGAAACTGGCGGGGCCCACCCAGATCTCAAGGTCAACAGACACGCAGACAGGGTGGGCAGAGACCTCGCTTCCATGTTCAAACGAACAAACGGCCAACGTCAGCTGCACATCGCCAGACACAGCCATCGAAGTCCAACTTCAGGACACACAAACCTTAAACGAGGTAACTATACCCCATGCGGGTAGACTAAGTTATTTTTTTGATAATTGGTGTAATATAACCGATGATCCTGCCGTTTTAAGTTACGTAAGGGGTCTAAAAATTCCCTTCACACACCCAGTCGTTCAAACAGTTATACCCAAAAATCTTAATTTTAGTCATTCCGAAAGAAATAATATAATAGCCGAGATATCAAAGTTACAGTCTTCCGGTGTTGTCGTTAAGCGTGCTGCCGTGAATGACCAGTTTTTGTCAAAAATATTTCTGGCTAACAAAAGTGAAGGATAAATCGGAATGAGCCAATTCCGATTTATCCTTAATTTAAAAAAATTAAATAATTTTATTACTACACAACATTTTAAAATGGAGGACATTAGAACGGTTACAAAATTAATTACAAAAAATTGCTATATGGCTACGATAGACCTTAAAGAAGCGTATTTTTTAATAAAAATAGATAAAACTAGTAAAAAGTATTTACGATTCATGTTCGAACGGGAAATTTTCGAATTTCAATGTTTACCGTTCGGTTTGTCACTAGCACCATGTATTTTCACTTAATTTATGAAACCGGTGGTTGCCACATTAAGAAATAGAGGTTTGATACTGGCTATTTATTTAGATGATATTCTTTGTATCGGTAATAATTATAAAGAATGCCTTAAATGTGTTACCGACACAAAGGTATTATTAGAATATTTAGGTTTTGTCATAAATTTTGGAAAAAGTAAATTAGAACCCAAACAATCCCAAACTTTTCTTGGTTTCGAACTGCATTCGCAGGATTATTGTTTAAAATTACCGAGGGAAAAACGAGTCAAAGTTCAGAAGTGTGTCGAAAATATTTCTAAACAAAAACTAATATCTATTAGAGATTTTGCAAAATTCCTTGGTATACTTTGTTCTGTATGTCCGGCCGTCTCTTACGGCTGGGTCTATACCAAACTCTTTGAACGCGAAAAGTTCTTAGCTTTGAGAAACTCCTACAATGATTATGATAAAACTATGATGTTACCCATTAGTATAGAACCAGACTTGGTAAGGTGGATTGACAATATAATGCGTACAAAAAATTAAATACGCAACGGACGTTATAGATTAGAAATATTTTCGGACGCTTCTCTGACAGGCTGGGGCGTATTCTGTAATGGTGAAAGGACAAGTGGGTTCTGGAATAATACAGAAATCAATTATCACATAAATTTGTTAGAATTGAAAGCCGCCTTTAACGGACTTAAGTGCTTCGCCAAACAACAACGCAATAAAGAGATACTGCTGCGCATCGACAATACAACAGCAATATCTTATATAAATAGATATGGTGGAGTACAATATTTGGATTTAAATAAATTAGCTCGCGAAATCTGGCAATGGTGCGAAAATAGGCAGTTGCATATATTCGCGTCATATATAAAGTCTAAAGACAATGTTGAGGCAGACGAAGAATCGAGGCGAGAAAACATCGATACCGAATGGAGTCTGTCCTTATTAGCCTTTCAGAAAGTCGTTCATAAGTTTGGTTGTCCTGAAATTGACCTATTTGCTACTAGAGTAAATGCCAAGTGTGACAGCTATATATCATGGAAACGAGATCCGGAAGCGTTTAACATTGACGCGTTCACTGTAGATTGGGGTTCATTCTTCTTCTACTCGTTCCCCCCGTTTTCATTGATTCTAAGATGTCTACGAAAAATTATCAATGATAAAGCCACGGGAATAATGGTAGTACCACATTGGCCTAGTCAGCCTTGGTACCCGCTCTTCTTGAAGTTGTCACAATGTGACCTTGTTTACTTTAATCCTGATCCTAATCTACTACTGTCTCCTTTCAGAACCAGACACCCACTCTGGACACGACTTACCCTGGTGTCATCCCTATTATCAGGGAAGCATATGCAAAACAAGACTTAACACCTGAAACTATCGATATTATGATTGCGTCCTTGGCAAAAAATTCTTTAAAACAATATAGCTGCGCTTTTAAAAAATGGTGGCATTTTTGTGCCAATAATAATATAAGCTGTTACAGTGCAAATATTCCACTAATACTAAAGTTTCTAACGGTGGAACTCCAAGATGGGGCTAGCTATTCCACCCTTAATTCCATTCGCTCAGCGTTGGTTCTAATATTGGGCAGGCAATTAAGTGATGATGACCGGGTGTCCCGGTTCTTTAAGGGAGTATTTAAAAAGAACCCTATTTTCCCTAAATATCAGGCAACTTGGAACCCAAATCTGGTCCTTGATTATATCTCAATCTGGTATCCTAACGAGGACTTGCCACTAGAGAAACTTACTAAAAAGCTGGTAGCTCTACTTGCGTTGTCGACCGCACAACGTGTGCAGACGCTATCATTAATTCGTTTGTGTAATGTTAGAGCCAATGGTTCAAACTTTGAAATGATTATAAGTGATGTTACTAAAACTTCAGCACCAGGGCGAAGCATGCCACGTTTAATCATACCTTTTTTCCCTCATAAAGTAGAAATATGCCCTGGCAAGACTCTGTCCTCATACCTAGAAGCAACTCAGAAATTTAGAAATTCTTCACAGACCGATAAACTCATACTTACTATTAAAAAACCTATACACAACGCAAGTGCTTCTTCTATTAGCTGCTGGATTAAACTAGTACTTACTGAAAGCGGGGTAGATACGACCACATTTTCCGCGCATAGTACGCGCCACGCGTCTACCTCGGCGGCTAAAAGAAAAGGCATATCTGTAGACCTTATTAAGAAGTCAGCGGGTTGGTCTGGGAACTCACTAACGTTTGCTAAGTTCTACGACAGACCCCTGGTAAATAATGATGATGAGCTTTTTGCAACGGCTATTTGTAATTGATCTGCCGCACAGACATAATTATTGTCATAGATTACAGTGAAATGATTAATATTGTTGATTTGAAAACATAACAGAGTTTCTATTTCAAACCCTTCGCGCTCCTCCTATATGCTTCACCTATTTCACTCCAGGTTCTAAACATCTACCAAGTGAATCATATAAATCTGAAGGATGTGACGTCGTAGTATAATTGATGGTTAAACGAACTTACCTTAAGTAATGTTCGACCATAATTATACGAGACGTCACATCCGAAAGATTTATAACACACCCAAACCCTATGATTCGAGGATCGATCATAAATCTCCCCGTATTATGTTGTGAAATAGGCTCTTCTCCTCTGAAAACAATGACAAGAGTATGGCGGCGCGGGCGCAGGTAAGATAGTGGGGGAAGGTACTACGTCATAGTCAATTTACTTACTTTTAATATATTTTATTTTTTTAGCTCTAAAAATTGTGCGATGCCTAGTACATTAGAAAGTGGACTACCAAGTGAATCATATAAATCTTTCGGATGTGACGTCCCGTATAATTATGGTCGAACATCACTTAAGGTAAGTTCGTTTAACCATCAATTATACTTGACTTTTCATTTATATTCTTATGTAAATCATATTTTTAGCGTGAAAATCATCATTTTGCAATCGATGCAAACGTGAAGTAAATATTGGAAGTTAAAAAATATTGATTTAAAAGAAAATACACTACCTTTGAAACATAGAATGCTTCTTTCTAATAATATCCAACGCCTATTATTGTGGGCTCAAACTGTGAGAAGTACAATTTTATGATTTTAGATTTGATCTATACCTACTAATTTATTAGGTGATTAAGAGACAGTATGTATAATAAATTTGAACTTTATTGATCTTTTAATTAAACATTATCTTATAATTACATTGCACTTATAATCTGTATGTAGCTGAACTTAATTTTTTAACAATTTTACCGAAGGGATATTCTGTTTCATCCATAATTTCATCGTAAGTGTCCTTGACTTGATACTGAACATTCACACAAGCACTATCACTGTGGTCAACATTATTGTCACTTAAATCATGAATAGATATTTTTATTAAATGGTGTGCTTTTCCTGGCTCCTTGCGAATCACAAAAGACGATGAAGGTGTATCCAATAGTTTGAATAAGGTAATTTTAGAATTTAATTTCGACTTCTTGTTTTTTCCTTTTATTGATCTTTCTTGAGTATCCTTGACTGTATCCTGTTGACTTTCCTGGAACTCACTTTGTTCGACATTGTTACCAATTAGTTCTTTTGTAAAATAGTATGACTTAACAACATCATCCACAATATCAAGATCTTCCATTTTCTGAAATAAAAAATAATGTTAAATTAATGTACATTTTATCTAATATTAAATTAATAATTATGTATTATTAGCCTTGGAAACAATTTTAATTGAGTAGTTACTTACGATTATAAACCATAAGATAATTTAATGATAAAAAAACTCGCTGTTCAACTCAGTTGATAACATCAAGTCGTAGATTTCTCATGTAGATTTCTCATTTAGAGTATTGTGTTATTCTGATCTGCATGTATAGTTAGATTTAAGTACCTAGTTTTAAGATTATATCTTAGTTTAATTGTGTTCTGTACCACTCTATCACTTTAGGTTAACCTGTAAAGATAGTTTGTGTTGTTGTAAATAAATAAATAAATAAATGTAAGTCCGCTTTATATAGGTAACATAGGTCGAACGAAACCCATCTCAGCTTTCTATGCATACCGATGATAGTGTTTATATTTAATTGTATATATGCGTATGTAAGGCAGAAATTAAATTAAAAGACAATGAAGTTGATCAAACAACACACATCACTAAACGTTAATAATATAAATCTTGATAACTGTACTCCCCAGATAAGACATAGTTTTCTATTACCTAATTCCATTCGCTGTATAATATGCGGCCCATCGAATTGTGGTAAAACAAATACAATAATCAGTTTGTTATTGCATGAAAATGGACTCAAATTTATGAATCTTTACTTGTATTCGAAGACAACTTTTCAACCAAAATATGGTTTTTTACGAGAAGTCATAATGAGAGTGCCTCAGATTAAGTTTTATGAATTCAATGATGGCAAAGATGTCATAGCTCCGAGTGAGGCTTTAACCAATTCTGTTTTTATTTTTGATGACGTTGCAAGTGAAAATCAAATAAACATTCGTAATTATTTTTCTATGGGTAGGCATAAACAAATCGATTGCTTTTATTTATCTCAAACCTACTCAAAAATTCCGAAACAGTTGCTACGTGATAATGCAAATTTTCTTATAATATTTAAACAAGATGATGTGAACTTAAAGCATATTTACGAAGAACATGTTAGTTCTGATATGTCATGGAAGCAGTTCAAAAATATTTGTAAAACAGTTTGGAGTATACCATTTAATTTTGTTAGTATGAATAAAGACTCATCATTAAACAATGGAAGGTATAGAAAAAAATTCGATCATTTTTACTTACTTTAAATAAGTTATAAATTCGAAACTATTCGTTCATCAAATTAAATTAGAATTAGAGTGTCCTTAGTCGAATACAGTGTTATCTAAGTTACTTAATAATATGAATAAAAATATTAAAATGGAGTTAATGAAGTCTGTCGACTCAATCAAAAGCAAAATAAAACAACTGAAAAATCAGGAACATGAAATTAACTTATCGTTTGATAAAATGTTTAAACCTGTTTCTGAGCCCCTTAAACCCTTGTGAATTCTAAAATATTTCTAGAACATGAAAAAAACAACGGAAATAAAAAATACGAAAATTCTGAAGCAATCGAGTCGGATGAAAATAGTACAAGCTCTTCTGCTATGTGTGACGATTTTTATGATGCTGAATTAAAGACTGCAAGCTCTCCTAAAACTGAAGTAAAAGATAAGTTAAAAATTTCACTAGAGCGTGATGATATCTATGATATTCACGATGGTTTAAATATACCATTTGGGATAAGAAAAGAAAAGGAAACTTTAATGATGGGTAATTCAGTGGTAACCATTTCTAAAATTGACAGTTTGAATGATGATAACGTATTATTGATTAAAATCGGAGACAAACCTTACAATTTAACACCTGGCCTAAAAGAACTCTTACTACGAAGAAAACCTAATTTAAAGTCAATATCAAGCACTGATAAACTTGTCTATAAGGACATATTAAATAATACAAATGCCTATAAGAGAGATTTTAACCCTACAGGTTAAAAAAGAGGTTATAAAGGAATTAAGTATCGTGAAATAATCAAACCATTATTTTCCGATACTTCAAACGATAAAGTTCACGCAAAACTTGGAGGCAGCTTGCCAAAGCTTAAAAAATATACCAACTACAATGACTTGGTTTATTAGGACGACCCCAATGAATTGGGTGAGATATTAAAATTATTAGTAGCTTCAAGAGATACAAATCACGATAATGAAATTTTATCAATAATTGAAGAATGAAAAGAAGCCATCATAATTATGGAATAAATACTATTACAAAATAAGATTTTGATTCAGTATCACATAGTCATTCGGAATGAACACAGGCAATTTGTAATTATCTATGTACTATACAGTTCAAAAGTGGATTGTTAATCTCGGAAAGCAATGGAATGTCGTGTCGACTTGATTTACGACCTTCTTCTATAAGTTGTTTTAATACTATATACACGCACACACACTCACTTTGTCTGCAACTGACAGAAGTTTATTATTTCAACCAACATAGTATTGGCTTACTAGCTCAGTGGATAATTAATGAGCCTTGATAGGTGCTACTATGGCGAGCCAGGATCGAATCTCACCTGCGGTAAACTTTTTTTATTAATTACTATTTATTGTTTTGTTAGCTTTTTATAATTCTTAGCACTATTTCCTTATTTAAATAGTAAGTATTATAATATTTATAATATTTTTTTTTTTTTAATTACTAGATGTATTTCGATATCATTAGTGTTTTGTCTCGTTCGACTTGGTCACATAAATAATAAAAGTTTTGTAGGTAGACAGAAAACAAAGTAAAATATTTCGATTTCTGTGAGGTAGACAGATGCAGTTCGTTACGAGTATTCACCTATGCTTAGAACGTTGTTGTTGGTTCGTGATTATTGTGGGTTATGACTGTTATATTGGAAAAAAACAACAAAGATTTCAACTCAAGGAGAAATTACGATAACGATGAAGTCACAAAAGTATTGTTAACACTTTATGAGGAATGTCCCAAGCTGATTAAAACCATTAGACTGGGAAAATATGTACCAGATAGAAACAGGCCTATAAAAGTATGCTTCAGCGACTCAGAAACTCCGAGATACCTACTAAAGAATAAGAAAAAGTTACCAGAGAATATAAACATTTACTCTGACCAAACCCCAACACAAAAACGATATTTACAGTCCTTAAAGGAGGAATTTAACAAACGTGTAGCAGACGGCGAAAATAACATTGTTATTAAATATATTAAAGGAACACCAACCATCATTGAAAACAAAACCTACCAAAAAAACCAGTAACTGCACAAATACTAAATACAAAACATACGAGTAGACTAAGCCATCATTTAGCAAAAAAATACGAAGACATTCCACTTCACCCGTCCTCGTTACGATTCTTCTATGCCAATTTACGTAGCATCCGGAAAACTGGCAAACTAGATGAGATTAGGTGCATAGTGAAATCGATCCCACGGGCCGTACATCTATTAATATTCACCGAGACATGGATTACTTCAGAAAACGACGCAAAATTATATTAATTACCTAACTATAGCCATGTTTACAACTACAGGCGAAATCGCAAAGGTGGAGGCGTTTCCATATACGTGCAGTATATGGAAACGCCTCCACCTCCTCCAACAGTATAGTTTATGAAACAACAGCAGACTTATGCGAAAATGGAAACCACTACTTATGGATATACATAGAGAAATTATCGCTGAACGTAGGAGCAATATATAAGCCTGGTGAGTCAAATATAAATAACTTTTTTAGAAACGTACACACTGCAATTAGAACAAAGAAGAAGAGCGATAGTGTTTGGCGACTTCAATATAGACCTTCTGAACAAGGACACCCAAAGCACAAAATACCTAAATGAAATTAAAGAAACTGGCTACGAAGTATTAAATAATATAAATAAACTATATAGTACTCGTGAAACCGATACAACAAATACTATACTAGACCACATATGTACAAATATAAGCAACCATTCATTCAGTATGTCAATAGTGGAATCGAGCCTATCAGATCATAAACAAATATTTCTGGAAATAGGCAGCTTGGAGCCGCAAATAAACAAGAAAAAACATTATAAAGCACTGGACTACGCAAAGTTATATAACTGCGCTCTGACAGCTGCCTACAGCAATGAAGATAATGACTATAATTATCTAGAGAGATTTATTTCGGAACAAGTCAATGAGAGCGAAATAGACAAAACTAAAATATTAAACCTACCACAAAAAGACTGGATAAACCGAGATATTATCGATTCAATAAACTCACGAAACATATTATGGCAACAAACAAAATCACATCCAAAAAACGATGACCTAAAGAAAAACTTCAACGAAGACCAACACAAAGTAATAAATCTAATCAAGACACAAAAGAAGAAGTACTGCCTTAACTTATTTAAAATTAATCTCAATCAACCTAAGAAAATGTGGAACCTTATTAATAATTTAGCTTTAAATAAAATTAAGGACAACAGCCTTGCCCCTCCTAAACTGATGTCGAACTGATTACAGAAGGTAATGCAATATGTGACTCATTTAACTCATTTTTTTCATCAATAGGCGCAGACCTAGCTAACAAAATCCCCATCACATACCACGTAAACACCGATAATATTTTTATGTACGACCATAATTACACACATAGCATAACGCTACCCGAGCTTTCCCCATGTAGCACAGATGAAATATCTAGAATTATTGACGACCTTGAGCGACACAAGCACAGGCCTAGATGGCATCAGCACTAAGGCGATCAAATGTTTAAAACTTATAATAATTAGGAGATTAACTGACTGTATAAACGTGTGCTTATCTCGAGGCATTTTTCCTGATACGCTTAAAATTGCTAGGGTCAGCCCTATTTATAAATCCGGGAGTAGAACTGACCCGAGTAACTATAGGCCGGTGTCGGTCTTGCCAGTGCTATCAAAGATATTCGAACGAGCTCTATATAATCTGCTAAGTAAATACCTAAATGACAAGAATTTCTTGATAGCTCAACAGTATGGCTTTTGAGCTAAGTCAAGTACCGTAACAGCTGCAGTAGACCTAATAACAAAAATAAAAACAAATATTGATGAAAAAAATGTGGCTTTAGGGATATTTATTGATTTAAAAAAGCATTCGACACAGTAAGTCATCAAAAGCTCATCCAGAAACTAAATAATATAGGTATCACAGGCAGCGCACTCGATATGTTCACATCATATCTACAGAATAGGCGCCAAGTAGTTAAATTAGACAACTTCACTAGCTCTGTTCAAAACATTACGTATGGCTGTCCCCAAGGCTCCGTTATTAGCTCACTACTCTTCCTAATCTATATTAATAATATTAATAACATAGGACTTAGAGGGCACTTAACTCTATACGCAGATGACACATGTCTATTCTATTTCAATAAATCTATTCATGATATTATAACGGACGCACAAAGCGACCTTAACCTGCTGAACGAATGGCTAAAATGTAATTTACTTACTATTAACGCTGCAAAAACATTTTTTGCGCCAAAAACAAACCGTTACCAGAGTTCACACCACTCACAATAGATAAAGAAGTTCTCAAACGGTCAACCTATGAAAAATACCTAGGATTACATGTAGACGACAAACTAACTTGGAAACATCACATCAACCATATCAAAACAAAATTGATGTCATTACTGGCAGCACTGCGTAAAGTTTCAAACTGCATTCCAAAAAAAGTACGTAAAATAATATATAACTCTCTGGTTAAATCTCATCTTGAATATTTAGTTGAGCTATGGGGGTCAGCTGCGAAAACTTACCTAGACCCACTACAAAGAACACAAAACAAAATTATAAAAACATTATTTCACTATCACTATTTAACTCCGACAAGAATACTATACAAAAAAACCAAACTCCTAAATATAACTCATCTTTATAAATACTAAACATGCATTCTAATCAAAAAAATCATCACCAAATCTGTTCAATCAAACATACAACTACATATGAAAAACATAACTTATAACGTAAGGAATAAAAATAAAATCCAGATACAACCAGCGCACGCTCGCACTAATTATGGTAAAAAAACGATATTGGTTGAGGGCGCACGGCTGTTCAATAGTTTACCGGAGGATTAGAAAAAATGTGACAATATAAACACATTCAAACGCAGATTGGGGCAATACATCGCAGCATCCGAGGTGAACTGAAAGTTTTAGTTTATTCTGGGTGTTGCGGTGTGTTGCCGTAATCTGTGTCTTAGAATGCAAACATCCGATTCCTTTTTTTTTTTTTTTTTAAAGTCGATTGATAATAATATGTCTCCAACACCCTAGAAGTAACTAACTAATGTACCACATAGCTATAATCACTAAGTATCTCATTGTAAGCGAACTGTTAAGTTCTTATGAGAAATAAAGTTCTTTAAACCTATATATGTCGGAGCGGCCGAGACGGTTATCGCGCTCACAATCATCGTCAGAAGGGCAATTATCAATTAAATAGTTAATTATGTAACTATCCGTCTAATTCGTGGGCAAAGGAAACGCGTATAATCACTCTAACTAAAAAAGTCTACATTAATTAGAAGGGCGCAACGAGTCCGAGGGTCGCGCTCAGTCTCGTGGTCTGAATGGAACTGACTGCCTGTTCCAGGCTCCTCTGATGCTAAACTCTTATCATCTTAAAACGTTCCCACGGGAATACCAAGCCGACCCCCGGCCATGTTCGACGTAATAAGGTTTACGTCGTCGCCTTTCTTATCGGAAACAATAATTCATTATTTAATATCAACAAGCTCTGCGCGCTAACAAAGACCACAGTGATCTTGAGAGTTAGCCGAGGTGTGACTGACGCCTTCGTCTCACGCTGATAAGAAACTGGACGAGGTGTGAGTTGACACCATCGTCTCGCGCTGTAGGTCTGTGATACTTTTTGGCAACCTATTGTATATTTTGGGTGCCACGCCCAAAATATTTTTATTAAATACTGCTTTTTTATGACGTCTTACGCATATTTTATTTTTGTGTCGTGTGCTTCTTGGATGTGTATAAAGATGCATATTTGCTTTGACAAAGATCGCTATTTCATAAATATAAAGACACGGGAATGTCAATAGCTGGAACTCTTGAAAATATAGCTTACAACTTTCTGTGCGTTGTATGCCACACATTGCCCTTATACATTGTTTCTGGGCTTTGAATGCCATTTCTCTGTCTGGCGAGTTCCCCCAGAATATAAGTCCGTAGCGTAAAGTAGATGCAACATACCCGTGATACGCCAGTAATAATGTTGCCCGGTTTGACACTTTCCTTAGGTTATGGAGAGCATACGAATACTGGCTAAGTTTTTTAATTTATAAAATACTTAGGTTCTAAAGTTCACTATAATTATGATAATATACAACGTGATCACCCTTACAATTGCGGACACTTATGTTTAAACTTTTTTGAGAATTTTTGGTGTAGTCAAGGAATAAAATAAACGGGATCTTCTAAAAGTGTTCAGTATTCAAGCATGTCTATAGCTGTTACCATCTCTGGAAATAAATCAGAATTGGATACATTCTTTCATCCACCTCTGAATTTATCTGGTCAATACGAGTGCTGTTTGCTATACTTTTCAGTATTAAACTCAATACCAAATGTACACATTAATAACAACATTCTACCTGTGATCATAATCCAATATGCTCTTGTACATGGTTCATACTGTAACGGGTTACCGAGTCATATTATTCATGAATTTATATCTAATACGGCTACAGGACACCAAATCTCAGAAACACCTCAAAACGTCATTTATTTTCCAGTGAATAAAAACATTATTTCGTCTATATCTATTAGGATAGATCAATTTGGTTACTGTATTAACTTGAGAGAAGAACATAATATTCAACTACGCCACTATATATATAAACTCACAAAGAGTTTAAGGTATTTGGAAGAGTTAAAAATAATAGACGTACAGAGGGGCAAGGAATTTATTTTATAAGATTCAGATATTTAAATTAGCTATTTATTTTAAAGGCATAGAAATATTAAGTTATATATTATATAACAAAAATATATCAGAAAACATTAGAAAATATATTTACTAAAAGTAGGTACACAAGGTTACTTAACTTAGGTCCGTTCGGTGTGACTGTTCCGGAGCGAATGTGCCGAGAACTTTTTTTTTTTTTTTTTTGAATTGCATCTCGTAGGGTTACCACTGGGGGTATTTGCTACTCAACCGGACTTTCCTGCGGAGATGCTCTAAGCTACTAACTTAAAGCCTCCAGCCAGGGGCATAAAAACCAAAAACTAACTAAAACTAAGCGACTGCTCGCTAAGGGCACCCCCTGTGGGGTACGGACCTCGGCTTAGGGCGTCGCTGGGGGGAGGACAGCAAGGCTGGATCAATATCGGATCATTATTATTAATAGGGGAATTTAAAGCTACGTGCTCAGCTACGGTGCGGGCTGGCACATCATCGGACAAGGGACGGGGGGACGAATTTAATCGGGCTCGCGGTCTGTTGGACCTCGGCGGCGAGGTCGAAATGACGGTTGGCGTCTGTTTTTGTGTTTTATAACTGTACTGGTGGCCCTATTGCTCTCCTGGAGGAGGGTTATGGGATCATCTGGCTCTACTAGTGCATGCCTCGGACGGCGGACTTTACTAATCCTAGAGGGGGCATAATTAGCGGCATCGACAACTAGAGGGTTGCGATGTTTGGCGGCTCCATCGAAATAACGCTTGGAAAGGCGTTTTAGAAACTGGCGGATTGTGGGAATCTTTAAGTCGAGATGGAGGATCTCGTTACGAACGAACCAGGGGGCTGACGTGATTTTACGTAGGAAACGGTTCTGTAGGGTTTGCATCCTATGGATATAGTGGGGCTTTGCGTGGGCAAAGACGGACCCCGCATAGATCATGATGGGACGAATGCACGCCGTGTAGGTACGCAATTTGCACTTGAGTGACAATTTGCTTCGTGCATTCAGAACGGAGTGGAGTCTACCTAGAGCGAAAGCGGCACGCGAGCGCACCTGCTTTATGTGCTCTTGAAATGAGAGTTTATTGTCCAGCGTTACACCTAGATATTTAGCTCGCTTCTCCCAAGGGATCGGCTTGCCAAATATGGTACTGATGCGATGATAGCGGACTGGGGACGGGGGCTCTAAAACGATTACGCGATTTCTGGAAGAGAACCGCTTGACTTTTATCGGGATTTACTTCGATTCGCCACTTTCGAAACCAGGCGCCGAGCTTGTCGACCGCTGCCTGGAGAGCAAGGCGAATCTGATCGTGTCAACGCCCCTTCGAGTAAATGGCCGTATCGTCTGCGAACAGAGCCATTGCGCCTTTTTACTCTTGGGAATGTCGCCAACCTTTTTACTCTTGGGAATGTCGCCGGTGAACAAAGTGAAAATGAGGGGAGACAGCACGGAGCCCTGGGGGGCTCCTGCTCGTATGGGTCGGGGGGAGGAGAGGACCTTCGATATGGTAGCAAAAGGTGCGATTCGACAGAAAGTCTCGAATGATGAGCACGAGACGGTCTGGCACTCCGAGTTGGTACAACTTGTAAAACAAGCCGTTGTGCCAGACTTTGTCGAAAGCTTTCGCTATATCGAAGAATACCGCACCGGTCAACTCACTGCGTTCAAAGTCAAAGTCAAATAATTTATTTCAACTAGACACATTAAAGGCACTTTTGAACGTCAAATACATAGAAATGGAACTGATTCTAGTTGCGTTGGAAACCAAAGCTTATGTGTTAGATGATCCGGTGTACCTGATGCACGCTAGAGTGCTGAGTTCCAAAGCCGAACTGCACGTTGGGGATGAGGCCCTTGGTCTCTGCGTAATCTCTGAGACGCTTATAAATAAGCCTCTCGTAGATTTTGCCGAGTACCTTGAGCAGACTGATTGGGCGGTAACTCGAAGGATCCGACCTGGGCTTGCCGAGCTTCGAGAAACCAATGACGGTGGCTTCTTTCCACGCTTGGGGGAAGATATTATTTCTCAGAGCACCATTGAAGATGGTGGTCAGCAGCATTATAAGGTGGGCGGGGAACAATTGAACCACCCTATTGGTGATTCCGTCTGAACCAGGGGCTTTACGATTTTTAAGATCCTTGATGATCCCGTGCACCTCGTCTGGTGTGACGGGGGGCAAGGAGTCATCAGGGTCTTCTACGGGGGGAAGGGAGGTTCTATGTTCGAGTTCCGCGTCGACCTCATGGAGGTGAGCTTGGTCTACTGGTAGAGAGCTGGGGGTGCATTGAGCCTCTAGGCTGTCTGCTAGGCATTCTGCCTTTTCTAAATCCTCGAAGGCGATGGATTTATCGGGACGTACTAGGGGGGGCATGGCAGCTTCCTGCGGGGACTTGAGTTTCCTCTGAAGGTCCCAGAATGCTAGATGAGTTGGCTCTAAATCGCCCGACATGTTATCCCAGCCCGCGTTACGCAGCTCTTGTACACGTTTCTTTACAGTTCTCTGTAAATAGCGCATAAAATGAGCTTTTTTAGCGGAGCAGGGAAAGGTGGTGTATGTACGGACAGTCGCGTTCTTCTCAGTTATCAGATCACGCACTTCCTGTGGGAGCCTCCAGCGACGGTCGTCCGTCGCCGAGTCAAACTTATCGGGGATAGAATCCAATTGGGGGGACGTGTTTGATTTCAGCTTTTCGCTTACTTTCTTCCAGTCCGTTACCCTTTTGGTGGCCAGTGGAGATTGGGAGGCGTCGTCCGGGAGACCTATGCGGGGGGCCAGTCTTATAACTACTGAACGGTAGACGAGCTTAACTCTGACCACCGGTCAGAGTTAAGCTCGTCTACCGTTTCTATCGAGTCTAGACGTAGGCTGACGTTCTTAAGGAGCGCCAGGTCAAGTACGTCGGGGGTATGATTGGGGTCGTGGGGGAAATGAGTGGGAGACATCGGAGCGATGACGTCAAAGTTCTTGGAGGAAGAGAGGTCGAACAAGTGTCGCCCTCTGGTGGAGGTAGTGGAACTATTCCACGCGGAATGTTTGGCATTGAAATCGCCTGCTATTATAGCGGAATTACTAAGGCCTAATAGGGCAGAGAGGTCGTCCGAGAGGGATTGAAAGTCCTCAGAGGCACTCTGGGGAGGGAGGTAAGCCGACACTTGAGTGATCGGTTCGTGACCTGACATGCCTAGACGGCATATAGAGACTTCTAAACGAGAGAGGGTGGGAGGGTCCATAGGGATGCAATAAAGCTCTTTTTTATAATAAATGAGAGTTCCGCCCTTGTGGCAACGCGTTCTATCGTTACGGACTATACGATAGTTGGCTATGGAGGGATGGCGGTTACTAGGTTTGAGGAACGTTTCCTGAACAAGGAGAATATCTAATTGGTGGTCGCGGAGGAAGAGAGAGATCTCATCTCGTTGACCGTTGATGCCATTGCCATTGAAGATACCTAGCCTGAGGGATCGGGGTTTAAACCTAGCTAAGATGGCTTAATCCATTATGAGTTGGATTAGCGAGGGAAATTAGGGCTTGCGTTACATCCGAGTACGCATTGTAGACCACTTGGATCTGAGCTAGGTCGCATCTATCCCTGGCTGCCTGGATTTCGGCGACCATTCGGATAGCGCGGGGGGAGTAAAAGATCATGAACGTGGAGGCTAACACGTTAAATGGATCTTTACCTACGTTAGAGTTTTGGGGAGCCACAGAAGTGGGAGCGGAGCGAGAGTTAGCTGGCGCGGGTGCGCATTTTGCAAGAGGCGCGGAGGGTGCAGGGGGTGCGGGGGAGGGGAGTGCAAAGTGCGCGGGGGGCGCGAGGTGTGCTGGGGGGTGGGCACGGATACGAGGATCCATGAGAGAGTAGAGGGGGGTGTGGGGGGCAGGGGGTTTCGCGGAGGCTAATTTAGGGAAAGATTGTTGATGCTGGAGCATATTCCAGGGACTGGGTCGCTGAGGGCTAAGTCTCTCTCAGATTTGAGAGGAAGGAATGGAAGGGAATTCCCTATACTGACGATTGTCAGCACGCTTGTTCAGCTTGGGAGAGCTAGACTTAGGGGCTTTGGAGCAGCCACAGTAGTTGGCTGGGTGCCCTTCTTGGCCACATAGCACACAGCTGGGAGGGCTGAGGCAGAGGGAACGGTCCTTAGGACGTGTGCAATCGGCAGTGCCGTGCTCACCCAGGCACTTTACGCACCTGGGAGTCGCATGGCAATGCTTCTGCGAATGGCCATAGAGCTGGCAACGGTGGCATTGCCCTATATTCCCGTTTTTACGGGGTTTCTCGATTATGAAACCAGTAAGGTTACATAGGGACCTAATATTGAATATGGGGCGCATGTCGTATGCTTCACCGCCACGTGAGTGGTGCATGCGGTGGACCTCGTCCACGGGGACATTTTGCGACTGAAGGTCGGCTTTTATGTCGGCGGGGGCTAATTCTTTAGGGATACGTTTGATAACGACTTATCTTCGTTATCTCGGCGGGGGCTTGTTCCTTCGGGATGCGTTTTATAACGACCCTTATCTTTTTTTCTACTGGGACCGAGAAGGTGTGGAATGAAACACCTCTAGCTCTCAGAAGCTGTGCCGAGCACGGCGGAGCGGTGGCTTTTATAGCCAGTAGTAAACAAGTGACGTCACATCGTACGATTTTAATACAGACTTGTTAATACTTGCATTTTAAGATAAAACTATGATTATATTATGTAA
The DNA here is from genome assembly GCA_947363905.1 of Lithophane semibrunnea. NCBI lineage: Eukaryota > Metazoa > Arthropoda > Insecta > Lepidoptera > Noctuidae > Lithophane > Lithophane semibrunnea. Next base: position 4,272,001 of record OX376191.1, on the reverse strand, counting down.
AAATAGGGCAAATATGTTGAAATGAATTAATTTAATTACAGACTTGGTCTAACAATGGCATAATTAGTACTAAGTAACGTTAAACAGTTAAATATGATGTTATACAAAACAACAATGAAAGAACACAGTTTAAATTTATGTAATAAACGTATTTAGTAATAGTATTTATAAGATGTTGATAAGAAACTGTTGTTATGTTATGTTTCACATGTAAACCAGGTTATAATTATTATTGGGATGTTTTTATTTGTGTCTAATTAAGGAATAATCTATCACGGCCAGACTGACCTGTACTTCGCTCTCGAAGTACCCAACTAATTTTATTTATTTTCAAGAAGTCTCTGGCCTTGACATACCAGTCCTATCACCTGCTGCGAATGAATTTCAGACTGGTATCAGGGCAGTGGCCGACCAGCAGTAATGTAAAAACTGTTCTGTTATAAGCTTATATCATTTAATGGTTTAGATCAACCAGTGTTAATTTAGAAAATAATCAGTAAAATAACAAAATCAACCATTGTTAATTAGACACCAATCAGTAAAATAACGTAATAACATAAACAATGATCTTGTAGCAAAAAGAAATGGTAACATAACAAAGAAATAATAATCTATTACGGCCTAAGATGCTGGAGCTATGGAGACTCCTCATAAGAAGAATTTCGTTCAACCCATTCCCCCGGCCAAAGCCTTAATTTTTCTTTTGCCACAATAAGATTCCTTAATGAATTAAGCCCCTTCAGAGAAAATCTATCATGCTCTAAAATATCAATTATTTTGTAAGGGCCTTTGAATTAAGGACTTAATTTGTCATGTCTTCTGTGGTTTTGATTTACATAGACTATATCACCTATATTGAAAATCATATTATTTCTACGAGTCGTCAATCGTAAATCGGAGAAATCGGTAATCGGTCGTAGTTGGAAATCGTTTTTTATATTTTTCTGCAGCCCCTCTAAGACGTTGCCTAGCTAAGTCTCTATCAGCTTCAGCATCAATGTCCCGAACGGAATAATTATCCTGTACATCGTCTAGGCGAGCCAGAATTGGAGGTATATTTCCGTTGCAACAAACTTGTTGGTGTAAAACCTGTTGTTTTTTGTATCGTTGTATTTAGAGACTGTTGTATTTTCCACAAAACGCTTGGCCATTCTGAAGAATCGTTAACAGTAGTGGTTAACATATTAATTATGGTACCAACATATTTTTCAACTTGGCCGTTGCTTCTAGGAGTACCCGTGGCTATCATATGGTGATTTATTTGCATACTTCTAAGTAATGATCGTACGTGATTAGAGGTAAAATTTGTGCCTCTGTCAGTTACCAACATGGTAGGTGTACCGAACAAAGTTAAGTTTTCTCGCAGGATTGGGACTAATTCTTGACCGTTAAGTGTCTTAAGTGGTTTGAGTAAACAGTATTTGGTAAAGCCATCCACTATTATTATAACATGTTTATAACCTTCGGAAGATACACTAAAAGGTCCTGTACAATCTAAATGTAACGTATGAAATGGTATAGTTTTTTCTATAGGGTGAAAGAGGCCTTGTTTTGGCCCCGAATGACCTTTACCCTCTACACATACTAAACAATGACTTATATATTTTTTTGTAAAGGCAGCGAGACTGGGAAACCAAAAATTTTCGGATATTTTGTTTAAGGTTTTGCTATAACCAACGTGACAATTTTCATCATGAAAAAACCGTAATAAACTGAGTCGATAACCTTTTGGTATGAAAAATTTAGGTGGATTGATTTTCATTCTTATAAAACAACAAGCTATTTCTGATCATGTATCGATTTGTATCTATATCACCGGTCCTAACCTTCTCTAAAAGATTTTGTGTCTCAGGGTCGTTATTTTGTGCCGAGTGTAGCCAAGATGGTGGAGAATCTGGTTCATTGATCATAGTAACTACCCCTGACGTTTCTGCAGGTGTGATTACTGGATTTCGACTGAGATAATCAACATGAGTAATGAATTTACCCTTTTTATATACAATATCAAATCTAAAATCTTGCATATACGTCCACCATCTTGCTACACGAGGAGAAATATCATTGTTATCACAAATATCAAATGGGCCGTTACAGGTACCAAATGGCATATCCCGGCCACCATAGGCGCGGGCTTGCGGACGGCGAGCAATGGGTAGCTCGCCGTCCGATAAGGACCAGGCCCGGGTCGATGGCGCGTCGTGTTCCACGCGCGCCTCAAAGAGATGTCAACACACCTGACGGGGTCCGTTAGGACCGATGCCTGCCAGGGTTGCGGAATAGTCCGAAAGGGATACCGGGACCCTGGCAACAGGCAACTGAAGGAACACGGGTGGGTACTGTGTGTCAGTAAGAGTCTGACACGCCCTTTCGCTCCACCCAGAGCGGGAGAAGTCATTTGATGATTTCCCACCCAAAAAAAAAAAAAAGGGGTAATAAAAGCAGTATATTTAATACATTCCTCTTTTATAGGAATTTGGTGAAAGCCATTTTTCATGTCTATTGAATGCGAAATATTTTGCTTTTCTTAATTTATCGATTTGATCTTCGATTAACGGCAGCGGGTATCTATCTTTTTCAATAATTTTATTAAGAGCCCTATAGTCAATACAAAGGCAATCGCTGCCATCTTTTGTTTTTACTAAAAGAACTGGGCTAGCGAATGGACTTTGACTTTCTCTAATTATATTCTTCTTAAGTAAATCAAAAACAATTTCCTGAACTTTTTCTTTTTCTGTAGATGCTAGCCTATATGGTCTATAATAAACAACTTCATCCTTTTTTAACCTGATGGTCATTTCACCCGTTTTAACTGTACTGATATAGTTAGAATTTGGCATCACTTTTGGAAATTTATCAAAAATATTTCTTATTTTATGTTGTAGGCTTAAATCAAGATGACTTGTTAACTCCATTAATTCCCGAGTATGATTATCTATCGCGTAAGGGGTATTTATTGTATTAACCGATGCTGTATAGTTTATTCGTTCTAATCTACAACCACTAGTATCTAAAACAATAGCTATGTTTGGATTTTGAATCGCATTTCTACCTATCAAACAATCATAATGACAATCTGAATCGTTAGCTACACAGAATTCGATTTCTAAATTATCGTTACTAAATCTGACAGGCAAACTAATCTTTGAGGAGATTACAATCATTCTATTTCCTATTCCTTTTAATGATGTCGAACAGGATTCTAAACGACCGACCAAAACTATTTGCTATTGATTCTTTCAATATACTGCAGCTAGCAACCGAATCTATTAAGGCTTTAATTGATCTTTCACAAATTTGTACATCAGTAAGCGATAAGTTACATTTGTGGAACAATTGACATTATTAGAGTTATCACTTTTTGTCACATCTTTTTTTTTTAAAAAGCAAATCGACGCAGCAAGAACATTGTATCTTAGGCGTTTCGCAATTTGGGGTATCTTGGTTTTTATTTTTGAAACACTGAGATCTAACAAGACCAGTTTTATTACACAGAAAACAAGTAGGTGGCTTGAAAGAGTGTGGATTCTCAGGCTTAAGACGCTTAATAGTTAAAGAATGAGGTATGTTACTTGTTTCGGATGGGCGTTTCCTAGGGTTTTTAGTATAGGTTGTAAAAAGAGAAATAAGTTCCGATGTACTGTTAACACGACTGTTAAACGATGCCATTCTAATATTAATATCCGATATACCTCCACAAACAAGCTCGACCAGCTGTCCCTCAGAAAATGCCACCAAAATGCCAGCATCACGGATGGCTCTCAGGAGACTCTCCAACACAGCAGGGTCCATCTGTAATTTAAAGTGTATAAAACAGGTATGTATCCCACTTCTGATGTGAGTTTAAGGTATTTGGAAGAGTTAAAAATAATAGACGTACAGAGGGGCCAGGAATTTATTTTATAAGATTCAGATATTTAAATTAGCTATTTATTACAGACGGAGGCGAGGAAAATGGTAGTCTGGGTTCCACACAAAAAAATTACTATCACTGCTTCTTGTACTTTTTTATATTGAGACTCGTAACCGACCTTTTTTTACAAAATCATGTCACCGATACATAAAAATTGCCAACAACAAAAATACACTTATGGTGGGACCACACGCGCCCCGCAACATTGCCACATCGAGACGTGTGTGTGTCGTCCACAATCCGCCCCCTAGTGCTGAGCTGATACAAGAAAAAAATACAATTATCTAGTAGCTAAATACAGATCAACAAACAAAATTAATAAATTTAACAAACAATAAATTCAGTTCAGCACTAACATTCTGCTGGAACGAGTAGGGCAACACGCGTCACCGGACGCCGAGTCACACCAGTACGTGTGCGCACATCGACCACTCTGATGCGACCATCATCGCCACCATGAGTCGCACACACCACCCCGTGGCGCCAAGAACCTCGCTCTAAATTTTGTTCAATTAAAAGAACATAGTCTCCATTTCGCAACGCTCTCTGCTCTTTATTCCACTTATATCTAGGTAGCAAAGTAGGTAAATATTCCTTTATCCACCGCCCCCAGAACGCATCAGTTAAACGTTGCGCTATGCGCCATTGCTTACGTAGACATAGGTCGTCATTATTATAAATACCGAAAGCGGGACCGTTAGACGATGTACCTATTAAAAAATGATTAGGTGTTAGGGCTTCAGGAAAGTCAGGCTCACAAGATACATAAGTTATAGGACGACTATTTACCAATGCTTCTACTTCCGCAAACAATGTAGCTAACGTCTGCGCACGTGGAGCGCGTTCCTTAAGTACGACCTTCAAAGCTGTCTTCACCGTCCGTATCATGCGTTCCCAGGCGCCTCCCATCTCAGGCGCACCAGGAGGAATAAATCTCCACTCTATACCTCTTACAGTGCCGTCTTCCTGAAGTTTACTCCGATTGAGCTCTAATAAACTACGTTTTAATTCATTATCGGCACCTTTTAGGTTTGTCCCGTTATCAGAGTAAATAACGCTGGGCGTACCGCGACGAGATATCATCCGCCTAAGCGCCATAATGGCCGAATCAGTAGTTAAGTTATCGGTTAACTCTAAATGAATTGCGCGTATCGTCAAACAAGTAAAAATTACACCGTATCGCTTTTCTCTCCTTCGACCTATTGTAACCTCCATGGGGCCGAAGAAGTCGACTCCCGTAAATGTAAAGGGTCTGCGGTGGTGTTGCAAGCGTGCGGCGGGAAGGTCAGAATAAACAACGCGAAGCTACGGCGCGTACAGTCGGCCGTATTTTTATGATCCAGTATCGTTGCCGTAGTTCATTTACGACCAGTTCGTGCGCTCCATGAAGCGCTTTCCTGTGGTAGTAATCTACCAACAGTCGTGTCAACTTATGCTGACCATCAAGTATGGCAGGTCTCATAGTTGACTGTACAACATCTTGAACTTTATCAATTCGACCTTGAACTCGCAAAATACCTTCCGAGTCAATATAGGGCGTCAGACATAACAAGCGACTAGAAGACAATAAGGGCTTATTTTGTTTAAGTAGTTCAATGTCTTGCGCGAACGAATCTTGTTGACACTTTTTAATTAAAAGATTTTCCGCTTCACACAATAGTTCAACATTAAGTGGAGTGTCAATACGTCGACAGCGTTTTATAAATAATAATATTCGAGCAGTAACTCGAACGAGTCGCGTCCAAGACGAAAAATCGTCTTCATTAGGTAACGAATGTTGAATAACCTGTGACGTCATCACGTTAATGCTCCTAATCTCACATACCGCGTCATCTGATGACTTGGTAGACCTGAAATCCTTAGGCCATGTATTCTCTGGCTGCCGTAAGAATCCAGGTCCTTGAAACCAAACATTGTCGTACGTAAGTGGTAGCGCTTCTTCTTTGGTAGCTATATCAGCTACATTTAGTTTGGTCGGTACGTACCGCCATTCCGTTACCTTAGTCAATTCGTCAATTTCTTCCAGACGATGGGCAACGAAGGGTTTATAGTTCTGAGGGTCACTACGAATCCACTGGAGGACTGTCTGTGAATCAGTCCAAAAGAAGCGCTTATCGGTCTTTAAACTTGAATGTTCTCGCTGAACAGCATCAGCAAGACGTGAAGCTATTAGTGCGCCTTGTAATTCTAACCTAGGTATCGATATAGGGCGGAGTGGGGTCACTCTGCTTTTTGCGGCTACAAAACATACGAGTACCTTCCCGTCTAGCCGTGTCAAACGCCAATAAATAACCGCGGCATAAGCTTTAATGGAAGCGTCACAAAATATATGCATCTGTGTATCTACAATCGTGTTGACGTCTTGTGTACCTACAGTAGGTGAGTAGCACTGCGTCCACGTACCTGCATTAAAAAACCAACGCGGTATTCGTAGCAATTCTAATTGTTTTAATTCACCAAGCCATTTAACCCACTTGATCTGCTCGGCATGTTGAATCTGACACTTCCAGTCGACACTGGATCTATGTACGTCTTGTAAAATGATTTTACTTTTTATCAAAAACGGTGATAAAAATCCGTGAATATCATAAACTGACATAATAATGCTAAGCATTTTTGCTTTTGTAGGTGGTACGGTTCCGTCTAAAATATCTTTAGGTATGCGGTTCAAGTTAATCCTAAAACCGAACGAGTCAAACTCAAACTCAAACTCAAAGCATTTATTTCAATTAAACCATTTACAGGCACTTTTGAATTGTCAAAGAATCGGTCAGTTAGTCAAAAAGTTGAAGCTCCCAAAAAAAAAAGTTGCCCATTCCAAATCGTAGATCTCTATGGAGAAGAACGGGCAAGAAACTCCAAGGACACTCTTTTAAAAATGGATATAGATATTACAAAATCCTGGGTACAGTATTCTTGGTGCTTCTATATGTGAGAACAATGTCAAATGAAAAATAATCAAAAACAATTCAAAATATAAGATTAAAAATAAGCCCTGGCAGATGAGAGATGACCAGTCTCAACTGACAGCGCCCGTTCACGAACATGACACGTGGATCAGCACCATCCAGCTCAACCATTTTGTAGGGAACCGAATGATCCAACACACGCGCCACCATCAGCGAGACATTTAAGTGAGTATGACATACTCTCATCAGCCATGCTCTTTCAAGTCAATATAAAACATGATACCATATTAAACGGCTCCATGATACTCACATTTACAAAATTGAAAAAATGCTTCTAATTTATACAAAACTATAATTTGCAATGTACTTGAGAGATTAAAATAATAGAATTTAAAAGAAAAAAACAAACATTAAGTTTGTAAAGTCAGAAAAAAAAAAGGGGAAGCAACTCTTCCAAATATTAAAAATTTTAACTAGTGAGCCCTAGTGCCTGTGGAGCAGGACCAGCCTTAAGCCAAGCATTTTTATCTACGATATAATCATCCAACTTATAATATGCCTGTCTACATAGTGTGCGTTTAATGCATGTTTTAAATTTCTTCTCATTTAGTTGTAGAATAATGAGTGGTGTTTTATTATAACATTTTACACAGTACCCCATAAAAGAAGTATGTACTTTAGACAATCTGAAACATGGTTGATCTAATTTGTTCCTATTTCTAGTGTTAAAGTTATGCCTGTCACTTATCTTACTAAAAAGATGTAGATTTTTCCGAACATACATAATGTTTTCATATATGTACTGACAAGGAACCGTCATGATGTTAATTTTTTTAAACAGTTCCCTTAGAGATTCGCGTCTGTGGAGGTTGTAGATGGCTCGGACAGCCCTCTTTTGCAAAATAAAGATAGAATCAATATCTACAGCCCGTCCCCACAGCAAAATACCGTAAGACATGATGCTATGAAAGTAACTAAAATAGACCAGTCTCGCGGTATCCACGTCTGTTAGTTGGCGGATTTTCCAAACAGCGTAAGCGGCTGAACTTAGTCGCCCTGCAAGTGATGTTATGTGAGGACCCCACTGTAGTTTTGAATCAAGCGTGATCCCCAGGAAAAGTGTCTTTTCGACGAATTCTAGTATCTCCTCGTTCAGTACAACATGACATTCACTACTTCTTACATTCGGTAACGTGAATCTTATGCATTTAGTTTTCGTCTCATTTAATACCAAATTATTTATAGTAAACCAATTATGGACCTTGAACATAGCGTTATTTACGTCGTCAAGCTCCCGTGCATGTCTATTTACTTTAAAAATCAGTGATGTGTCATCAGCAAATAACACCATTTGTGGTCGATTTTTCAGTAGTTGAGGTAAATCATTTATATATACTAAGAAGAGGAATGGACCCAATATCGAGCCCTGTGGTACACCCATTCTAACTTTTAAACCTAATGAGTTCACACCGTTTATTTGAACTTGCTGCATTCTATCATTCAAATATGATTTTACTAAGCTAAGCGCAAGTTTACCCAGTCTGTAATGCTCAAGTTTTAAGAGCAGCGTTTCGTGATTCACGCAATCAAAAGCCACAAGATAGGTCGCAAAAGATGCCTATTGCATCTTGTGCCTCTTCCCATGCCTTAAAGATGTGTTTCAACAAGGTGACACCGGCGTCAGTTGTGCAACGTCCTTTGGTGAAACCATACTGTTGATCGTGTAGGATGTTATTACGATTAAAATGATTGAGCATTTGATTTAACATTACTTTTTCAAACACCTTGCTGAAAACCGGCAAAACTGATACGGGTCTATAATTATTAGTGTCTTTGCTGTCCCCGGATTTGAAAAGTGGAATAACTTTACTGTACTTCATTAAATCTGGGAATACCCCTTGATCCACACACAAATTAAATATTAAAGCTAAGTAGGGTGCAATTGTCTCAATAATGGATTGACAAACTTTAGTAGACATGCCCCACAGATCTTCGGTAATTTTGATCTTGAGTTGCTTAAAAGCTTTTAAAACGACCACAGGGTTTATATGTTTAAATTTAAATTCCACAGGACAGGCTGACACATTCGCTCTTAATAAATCAATAGCAAGTGAGGGCGAGGAATTTAAAGTTTCCGTAGTTTTAATTGGAATATTGGTAAAAAAAGTTGCAAATTCCTGAGCAACATCGATGTTAGCGCTAATGAGACCGCGGGAAGTGTCCAGTGTGTAATCAGTATTATGCCTTTTGCTCTTATTAGTTTCATTGTTAATAATTTTCCAAACTGTCTTTATTTTATCGTCTGCTGATTTAACCTTGTTGCTAATGAAAGAAGCTTTAGCTACTTTGCACACTATTTTAAAAGTTTTAGAGTAAGTAGCAACATATTTATTAAAAGTTTCCGTGTTAATATAAGGCTTAAGGCCATACAGTTCAAATAATCTTTCCCTACTTTTCCATCATGCCTTTAGTTGCCCAGTCACTGAATAAAAACTTAGGGCAAATAGTTTTCGTTTTTTTCTTAAAAGAGTTATTAAACTCTGTTTGCACTAATGAAAAGAATTCTTTATACAAAATATTACCATTGTTTATATTTAGACCCTGAGTACTTAACTTACTAATTAAAGTGCTATTAAACCTATTTAAATTACCCGATGTTATCGGTCTAGTTTGTATCTGCACTTTTTGAAGTGGTGTGTTGGACTCAAAATTAACGGTTTGGCCGCTGTGATCAGAAGGGAGATAATTTACAATGGCTTTATCTAAATAGTTGCAGCTACAAAAAACATTATCAATACATGTAGCAGTAGTCGTAGTAATTCGCGTTGGTTCCAAAAACACATTTGACAGATTGAATGATTTGAAGAGACTTAATAATCTACTGCTATTTGAATTATTTTCCAAAATATTAATATTAAAGTCACCACAAATGATTACTGATTTATTACCCGTTGCAAGTTTTGCCAAAACATCTTCCATTACTGACTCAAATATAGAGTAGTTTTGATAATTAGGAGGTCGGTATACGCACACTATATAATGCTTATCTAGCTCAACACAGGACAGTTCAATGCTATGTTCCACCGATAGTTCAACTATGTCTTTACGAGTCTTAGATTTTATACAATTTTTAATTAAGATTAGTGAACCTCCACGCAGCATGGATTTTCGGTTAAAACAACTGCCCACCCTATAATTCTCAAAATTAATTAGCATTTCATAATCTTTCAACCAGTGTTCAGTTATGCAGATAATATCAAACATTGTTTTTTCTAAAAACAATTCAATTTCCAATTGTTTGGAAGAAAAACCCTGAATATTTTGATGAAACAATTTCAAGGTATTCTGCTTAGCCCCTTTTTTGCAATTAACACATGTGGTGTATCTTGATCGAGGATACAGTCCCGAGATCCCTCAGACTGGGACGGGTCCTCCGTTAGCTCTGGTTGAAGAGCCTCAAGGCTGGATTCCCTTTCACAAGAACATTGAGTGGTGCTGAGAGTCATAGGGACCACTCTGTCTGCCTCATCATTACACATTTCTACTAACTCGTTTGCAGCAAGGATGTGTTCCTTTATTTGTTTTTGAGAGCTCACATACTTAATATAAAGTGAATGTAGTGACTCTTCAAGGACCTCAATTTCACACTGTAATTGTTGGGTATCAATTTGATAAATGTTTTTACTGTCTTCTAATTTAATCTGATAGTTTTTTAATTTATTTATTAGAAAAACACGCTCTTTCCTTAGTTTAATATTGTTGGAATTGTGTCTTTGTTGTTTCCTGAATTTATTTATGATTTTATTTAGTTTTGCATATTTTTTTATTTTATTTTGACTTACTTTATAACAACTATTATTATGTTTCAATAAAGAATCATCAGTAAGGTCTATTGTTACTAAAGAATGAGGGTTGCAATTAGTGTTAAATAATTCACCATATAAGTGATTAGTTTCCTTAGCCCGAGTACAATCTTTTTGTTTTTGTAACTTAGAAATTTGTACATTTGCATGAATTAGTTCTTCTTCTAGGTCCCTAACCTTACACAAAGCCTCCTCATATAAGTTACTGCAGTTACTAAAACCATCCGTGACCAGCCGCAGTTTGTCCCGTTCATCACTAACATCCAGGTATTGTTGGTGTAGGTTTACTAGCTCCTGCTTTAAGCTTGTATTTTTGTAAACGACCTTCTCAACTTCCTTCTCACTATCATCTATTTCTTGTAACAGCTGTTCACATTTACTGTTTGAAGCCTTAAGATCTTGAATGGTCGTTCTCAACTTAAGCTCTAACTCCTGAGCAGCAGCCTTACGGGTCATTACAGGCATGGTTTCAGGAATTAGTACTGAAAGTAGAATTAAAGGCACGGTGAGAACTAATTAAGACAGACAAACAAACAAAAAAAAAAAAAAAAAAGGAAAGCTAGAAAATGAAAAGAAAAAAGAAAATGGGAGAAATCAGTGTTGCTTTATAGAGAAATGAAGTAGGCTGTTGAATCTAATTGAAAAGCAACTAAAATAATTTGATCAAGTACAATATTACATTGATTCTATTGTCTTATAATTTAACTTTTGCATATGTGGGTAGGATGCGCAGATAAGAAAAAAAAAAAAAAAAAAATCTAGTATTGCATAAAGATTACAATTAAAATGTACATAGTTAATGTTGTTGTTGATGTGTACAATATAACAATTATAATAGAATTACAGTATTTTGATATTTCGCAATAGGTACTAAGTTTCGTTAGCTTTTAAACAAAGTGACTTAGACCCAGTGCAGGGTGCCAAATCAACCAGTAAATGTGTTAATAGGACTCAATTAATATTTTACAGGGTCTAAGGGACGATTTTATGCTAGTTATTGATTAAAAGTAAACAATACTCCCCTTTTAAATCCGCAGGTCGAACATCAGCTGTTCTTGATAGGTTACCGGTAACGGTGGGTAACCAAAAACTATGTTTTTCTTCGTAAATTTGCAGGAAAACAATAATCCTGAGTTTTTATACAGTTACTTTGCATTTAGTTATAATGTTACACCTTAATTACACTTAAAAATTAAATAAAACTAATTTTAAAATACGGAACAAAATTTTGACATGTCACTTGGGCAGTGTTGCCAGGAATCCTCCTCCAGGAGTCATCCGCGTGATGCCATGTTAACCCTAAAGTGTGTTGTTTACACCATCTTTAAACTGTATAGCGCTGTGTGCTAACGCATCCGTAGGTATAGAATCTAAAACTCGTTTACTATTACTCGACCAACCTCTAATCTCGAAACCACCCTTCCTATGAATGGACGTTATATCGTTCACTAATTTAATCGCGTTACTCTCGTCGCTAGTTGAGTGTAAACAATCATCCATGTAATGATCTTTTATTATTACGTCAGCGGCTTCCGAATTAATGTTTTTGTATTTCAGCGCGTTCTTATTCTTTATATGCTGTGCAATAAAAGGTGACATCGTTCCACCAAAGATAAGGCTTTGCATAACACAATGCTTAATCGCACTACCTGTAGACTCTTGCCATAAGAATCTAAACACATGTTGGTCTTCCGGCCGTATCTTGATTCGTAAAAACATATCGCGTATGTCGCCTACGATTACGAACTGATTTTCACGAAATCTAAGCATAATTCCGAACAAAGAATTGTACAAATCAGGTCCAGTCAATAAATAATCATTTAAACAAACATTATTAACCTTCGCGGCAGCATCCCATACTAGCCTCAGTTTTCCTGGTTTGTTTGCATTTTGCACCCCGAAGTGCGGTAGATACCAAACGTGATTAGCGGAGAGTAATTCATCGTTCTGTAGTTCTCGTGCGTAACCACTGTCAAACAACTTAGTAATTTCCTGTTTATACCTACTCGCGTAGTCACTATCTTTATGAAATTTGCGTAACAACATTTGTTGACGTGATAGGGCATTACTGTACGAGTCGGGCATATCGAAATAGTCTTTTTTAAACGGTAGGCCTACTTCCCACTGAGTACCTACTTGACGTGCAGTTTTATCAACAATATCAATACATCTAACATGATCTTTATTTTCACGAGATAAAGTCGATATTCCAACAGAATCGAGATTAAATGAATTTTTTATCAGGTCATTAAGTTCCCTAATTACATGCATGTTATCACTATCAGAAGAGCGAGCGAGATGGAAGACATTAAGTTCACTTACCGGAGAGTGAGTACGACCTTTATGGTAACCATGAATGGTCCATCCCAGCCTGCAGCGTGATCCATACAGTGAGTTTCTCCCCCCGTCTACAATCTCGAGTGGAGCTATTATAAAATAATTGTCTTGTCCTAATAAGATACGTGGGACTGCACTTTGTGCATTAATTATTAATGGCTTTATGTGATCTAAGTGGGCACATTCCACTTTTTTAATAAGTGACATATTTTGAGCACTTAACTTTAAATTAGCACATTTCCTTAAATTAATGTCATAGAAGGCATTGTCCTGACCAGAAATTTGTAGTTTCACTTTTGGCACTTCCGATTGATAAAGTTCTAAGCCGAACGCGTCAGTAAACTTTATAGGGCACGAATTTTCACTTTTTAAGCCTAAATTGTCCGACAGTTCGGAGTCGATTATTGACACTGCAGCTCCCTCGTCTAATAAAGCGTATGTACTCACTACACCGTTAGGTCCGCGCACTTTTACAGGAATTACTTTGAGCAGCGCGAAGTCGTCCGTCGTCGAGCTCGTCGTTGTAGGTGCGTGAATGACGTTGTCGTCGCGTGCGACATGCGTAATCGATCCGTCAGCGTCAGTAGTATTAGGTAAATCTTGTTCCGAGCTATCTCGGGTTACCTGCGGTGCATCAGCTGGTTGTGACGTCGTTGCAGCTTTCGTCCAGTGCAGAAGGCGGTGATGAGCCAAACCACAGCTGTTGACATCACACACAGGCGCAGGGCACACTTTGCTACCGTGTTGTTTAGTTGATAAACAACAATAGCATAGTTTGTGTTTTTTTACGAATCTCCACCTGTCTCTTCTCATCGCACATTTGAATATACGACATTCTGGTAGGGGGTGAACCTCCTTCTCACAAAACAAACATTTCATGTCTTCAGCAGCAACGGAAGTAAACACAGAGCGGTGTCGAGTCTTGTCATCAGCTGTTCGAGCGGTGCCTGTGTCATTCACTTTCTTTATTTCTCGTGGCAGAGTGCATCCAACGATTGATAACATCTCTGCTTCAGTTTTCAAAAATGTAGCTAGCAATTCCAGCTTCGATGTGCCTTCTCTTAGATGATTATAAGCAAAATCTGTCCATTTACCTATAAGCGTGCTCGGCAATTTTGATACAACAGCTGCAACAAGCTCAGGGCTTCTTAGGTAGTCATGTTGGTCTAGGGCTCGTATTGTTGCCACACAATTGTTGACCTTCACAGCAAAGTTGCTTATTTCATACTGATAATAATTATGTAATGATGGTAACTTTTTCAGCTGAGTCGTTATATTGTACACAATGGTTTCAGCTCGACCAAATCTAAGTTCCAGTGCATTCAGTACTGCCAACGGTGGTGTGTTGCCAATCAGCAGGTCAGTTACAGCTTCTTTTGCTTCGCCTCGTAGTGCTCGACGGAGTCTGCACAAGTTTTCAGTCACTGAAACGACATACACGGGTTGAGTCTTCATATGCATTTTTAAAATGTAGCCACTCTATGCAGTCACCACTAAAAATAGGCAGTTCGCGTGGTGTAGCGAGCCGGCTGAGCAGACGATCCTCATGCTGCGTAGCTGTCTGTTTCATCAAGTCTTTTAACGTGTGTGCCAGCTGTTGAATGCTGTCCTGAGGAGGCTGAGCAGGAGTACAGTCATGGTCCAGCCAATTCTCCACATCTTCACTTTTCTGTTGATCCAGTGTAACGGCTAGGGCTTTGCAGGTAGACTGCGCAGGCCGCTAACTGTTAAGTAGGTAGGCCTACGGGACTACTGTGGATTCTTCCACTTTAAATCCTTGATATGCCAAGTACCTAGTGGTTTTCCGTGTGTATCTACCAAGTCATACACAAGGGGAGACAGTTTCTTGGATACTTTACATTTCACGAATTTAGGTGCTAGTTTTTTACTGAAATATTTGTCCTTATCGCTTTGGTAATACGTTCGTTTCCAGACTACATCCCCAGCATTGAATTCCACCTCTTTCCTACGTAGGTTGTAGCTGCAAGTGTTCCTAGAATATGCTTTCAGCAAAGCCGATTGTACCTTGTCAAATATGCTTGATAAGACACCTAAATTCTCCGCGTAGTGATCCCTTGGTTGGTAAACTATTTCATTTATATCAGCATCCTGATAGTGTAAACCGTCAGCGACTAACTCCCTACCATAGACCAAGAATGCCGGTGTGTAGCCTGTGACCTCACTGGTTGAGCTGTTTAGTGCGAATTGAACCTTTGGTATATGCAAATCCCAAGAGCGCTGGTCATCATTAATGAATGTGGATAACGCTGTGATTATTGTTTTATTGTAGCGTTCCACTGTATTTACTTGTGGTGTATATCTAGGAGTATAGTGTACATTTGGAATATTGTATTTTTTAAATAAGTTTTTCATTTCATTTGATGTAAACTGTGTTCCGTTATCTAAAATAACACATTGTGGTATACCATGGATCAAGACTATATTGTCCTCTAGTAACCTTACTATAGTAATAGCATTCGCATTTCTTATGGGAAATAATAGACAGTACTTAGAGAAACAACAAGTAGCTACAAACAGATATGAGTTTTGACGTCTAGAAAAGGGTAGTGGTCCCACTATGTCTATACTCAGCATTTGGAAGGGACGTGAACATTCCTTAGGCTTTCCCATTACTCCTAGAGGGGCATGATTGGCTTGTTTATGAGCAATACAAGTTTCACATGCCGTTACAAACCGTACCACGTCACCGTGCATCCCTGGCCAGTAGTAGCGTAGTGATAGTCGCTTGTATGTTTTATGGATACCTAAGTGTGCCGCGGTTGGTTCGGCATGGTTGTTAGTTATTACTTGATGCCTAGTTTCCTTCGGTATGACTTCCTTCCAGTCAAACTCGCATAGTATTGCGAATTTACTTTTTTCGTAGCGGTATAATTTGTTGTTTTTTACCATATAGTTTGGGTATGCCGTAGGGTTCTGTTGGCAACCAGTGTAGATATTTTGGTACCAAGAGTCGTTTGTTTGTTTAAGTGGCCCTGACTGTGTGGTGTTTTCTTGAGTGAGTGCTGCTATCGGACACGCTCGAGACAACGCGTCTGGCAAAGTGTTATCAGTACCACGTCGGTGTTGTATGTCAAAATTAAAGGCAGACAAACGTATACCCCAACGTGCCAAACGTCCCGAAGGGTTTTGTAGTTTTAGGAACCACTTTAGTGCGGAATGATCTGTGAACACTGTGAACTTGATGCCATTCTCTAGATAGCAGCGCCAATGCTCCAGTGCCAGAAGTACAGCCAGTGCCTCTCTCTCTGTAATACTGTAGTTTTGTTCTTGTTTAGACAAGGATTTACTCATGTACGCTATGGGATGTTCAACTCCGTCCCTAATCTGTGTTAGCAGACCGCCAATGCCATAGTTACTGGCATCTGTGTGGACTTCAAATGGGAGAGTGTAGTCTGGACACGATAGTACTGGGGCCGATATGAGTATTTCCTTCAGTATAGTAAAGGACTCCTGACATTCTTGCGACCAGTCAAAAGGGGGAGCCTTCTTACTTGAGCTTGTTAGTCTATTTAGTGGGGCTGCTAGCGCGCTGAAGTTTGGTACAAAACGTCTGTACCATGATGCAGTTCCTAGGAATCTTTTAACTTCCTTTGGGTTAGTGGGAATTGGAAAGTTCTGTATTGCTTCTACTTTTTCCGGGTCTGGATGTAAACCCCTTTGATTTACTATATAGCCTAGGTATTTTAATTCATCACGGAAAAATTGGCACTTATCCATGTTTATCGTTAAGTTAGCATTTTTTAGTTTTTTGTAAACTTTAGTTAACAAGGCTATATGGTTGTCAAAGTCCGATGAAACCAATACTATATCGTCTAAGAATGCAAACACCCTATTCTCAAACTCCGGTCCGTAAAACAATTTATCTACCATTCGTTGTTGCGTAGCAGGCGCATTAGTTAGACCGAAAGGTGTAGTTTTAAATCTGTATGTTCCGCGGCCGGGTATGTAGAAAGCCGTTTTATTTTTGTCTGATTCTCTTAGTGGTAGCTGCCAGAAACTTTGGTATAGGTCGATACTAGTAAGGTATTTAGCGTCCCTCAGGTTGTCTAATATATCTGAGATGTATGGCAAATTGTACGCATCTTTTTTAGTAACCGCGTTCAGTTTTCTACTATCTAAGCAAAACCGTAATTTGCCATCCTTTTTTGGTGTAAGTAATACTGGAGAGGACCACGGACTTTCGCATGGTTCTACCACATCTAAGTCAAGCATCTCATCCAGTTCCATGCTGAGAATACTTTGTTTCTCAGGAGACATCCTATAGTAACGTTGTCGAATAGGGAGTGCATCGCCAGTGTCGATGCTGTGTGTTATTAGGTTAGTCCGGCCTAGGCCTTTTTTCCCTGAGGATATGTTCTCAAATTGTGTTCTAATTGTTTCCGCAGTTAGTTTTTGTTCGTCGGTTAGCTGTGCAAACGTATGCAAATGTATGTTTTTTTAGTGTTTACGCTTGTCGTAGTTGTGTTCACAAGGAATACAGATTTTATATTCTTAGGAAATATATGAAAGGTGTTTCAGAAATCCATTCCCAGTAAGATAGGAGTATCTATAGATGGCACCACATGTGCCTTAATTATGTGAGACTTTCCTTCAAATGTAATTGGTAAGTTTAGAGTACCTATAGGAAGAAGCACCTGTCCCCCAGCGGCGACAAATGACTCTAAGTGATCCTTAGGTTGCAGGGTTAGCCCCTGGTCCTTGATTAGTAGTTTATGATAATCTTTCCTAACAATGGTGACTGCGGAACCGGAATCCAACAATCCACAAACGGGCATGTTGTTTATTTGTATAGAAGCGTAAGGCCTTATGTCGTTGTGAGGTTTTTTCCGTTTTGTTGATACAGAGTAGCAAGTTGGAAGATTGGCTAGATGGAGTAGGAGTGGGAAGATTGGCTAGCTGTAGTTGCAAAATTCAGCAACTACAGCTAGCCAATCTTCCCACTCCGTTTTACTTAGCTTGGCGTTTACTATTACAACAAACCTCACTAGCTAGTTTTTTGGCGGTTGACACTTTGAGCAATCAGGGTATTTCACTCCTTTTTCTCCGCATTTAAAACAAACGAGGATACGGTCTGCCGTACACCGACGTAATGAATGTGTGTTTACTCTACATCTGGGACAAAAAGGTTGTTCTCTAGTTGGTGTACCCGTGCTTTTATTATCAACTAGTGCGACCGGTTGTGCAGAGTGTGAGTCCTCCCCGGATGTTTCCGCTTTTTTGTAATAGTCACCGCGGCCGTATCTGAAACGGTTGTAGTATGGTTTCGAGTTAGAATTGGTAGTTTTAATAGCTGTTTTGACGTAAGCAAATTCTGGTGCGAGTGTGGCTAGGTTAGATTTAGTTGGTTCCTGATAGTGTGCTGCTCGCATCTTATACTTTTCGTAGTTTTTACAAACAGACTCTAGTTGCTCCAAATTTTGCACGTTACTGATAGCTAGTACTTCCGCATACATTGGTTTTATACTGTGAGAGATGATATCAAAGATTTCTGTTTTTGTTGGTTTAGTGTTTAGTCTATTGAATAAACCGCTCATTATGGATATGTAAATAGTTATGTTTTCCGTGTCACCTTGTGAACGCGTTCTGATCTCGGTAAGCAATCTATAATCGTAGTCATCGCTGTCAAAAGCAGCCTTCAAGTGTTGCAATAGTTCTTCCCATGAAGTGACATTTGGTTTGACATGCCTATACCAATGGAGAGCATTATCTGTAAAGACATCAAATGCGAAGTTAAACATATCATCTCCTTTTATTTGTTTACTTTGTCTGAACTCCTCGATTTTTTGTATGAAAGAACGCACACAAGTATTCCATCATATTTCGGTTTATTTGGTATGTGATTAGTGCATGTTACGGTTATGTTAGTGTTTGGAGTGGCTGTTGTGTCAGTTCGCTGTGAACTACCAGAACTTAACTTAGTGTCTAGTTTGGAGAGTTGTGAATCCAATGTGTTGTATTTTTCATCTAGTTTTTGCTTTAGTAATACATTCTCCGGGTTGGTTGGTGTAATACGGGCTAGTCGGTATTTAATATGATTTTTGTATGATATACCCTTTGCTAGTCCCGCTTCATTGTTAATTTCACCTAGAATTAACTGAAATTCACCTATGGTTGCCTTAACTGCGCATAAATCCTCAGTCTCATCAATGCCTGATTCATGTATATCCTCACTTGTATATTTTTTACTCAAGAGGTTAATTTGCTTCCTTAAATTAAGGCAAGTACCAATTTCACCGCCCCGTATCAAGACTTCATATTCTAGTTCAGCCTTCCGTAAATGTATGAAGTTAATAGGGTGAGATCCCATTATTACAAAAGTAGTAAGCTATTAGTTGAGCTAGGTACGACACACACAGTTGGGGTGCATGTTGAGAAGCCTCCTCGTGGCGCACCCTGGGCAACGTCGGCTCCAACTGCCCACCAGGCTTTGGTGGGCACTTGGGGCCGGCGGCTAATTCTCAACAAACGGGGAAGGGTCATGGTTCCAATCACCGATCATCCATGATGGTCGGTGAAGGGAACCGGGCTACAGACGGGCACACGCCTACTCCTCCTCTGCTTACAGAGGGAGGTGAGTTGGCGTACAATGGGGAGGGGCGGTGCACACCGCTGCACCCACGGAATGTGGGTGGTGGAGGGTCGTCAAATGCCCACGCTGCGTCTGTCCGGCATCCGGCGGCAGCGAGGAGACGTCGGGGCGGTGGCTGGTTCTGCCCAGCCGTCGGCCACCCCGTAATCCTGAGTTCAGGAACGGGGGTCCGGGCCACTGAGGCCCGGGCCGCGAGGAAGATAACCTCTCTAAAAAATTACCCCAATCCCAAGGTCTAGCGTGCCGAGGGGATGAATGGCCGGAGGGGATCCGGTCGTTAGCGCAAAAAAGGGACCTCACCCTTAAAAAGGAAAATAAATGAAATGCAGGCTAATGGAAAAAATCCCCAGGCGGGCAACCTCCTCATGGAGGAACAATCCCGTCCTTCTACGGAAGGCAGCCCCACCGTATATGGGGGGGGCACCAATAGTCTCGTAGGCCGGCAGACCATCGCCGACCTTCGTCAACCAAGTCTTGCGTCGCAAGAAAAGGAGCTCCGGGTTAGCCTGGAGCGCCTGTGCGACGCAACAAAGCCACGTGCCGTCGTTGACGGCAACAAGAGCCGAGGAGGCTCATGTCCTGAGAAGGACCGACTGTCCGACCAGGACAGGCGCAGTCACACCAGCGCATTAAAGGGGAAACACTCCCTTTCCTCTAGCGAGGAAAACCTGGCAGTAGCCAAAATTGGTACTGCGCAGAGGGGGCGTGGGCGAGTGGGAGCTGGCGGAGGCTCCGCTCGGTTACCGGACCGCGACTTAAGGGGCCGATTTCTGCGGCCCGCTACGCCGGCGGGACCAATGATGGGCACTGAGAGCGACGGGACCCAGGGGGACCCGAGTGAAGACTCCGCTGCGTCCCCGCTGTTGCTGCCAAGCAACAAGGCGGAGATGAATGCCGCAAGGCGGACGCAGCGGAAGGCGGTGGCGGCTGACGAGGTCGGCGAAATGGCCCGACTGGCCCGAGAGCGACGATCTGCTCAGGCGGCTGCCGGAGAGAGCCTGTCGGCGGTGGCGCTCAGTCGCCAAGTTTTGGACGGCGTGGACGTTGTTCTGAAGGTTGCCACAAAATCTGGCAGCTTGAAGGGCACGTTCACGCGCGCTCTAAAGGAGGCGGCTAGCGACATATAAGATGCAGTTGGCGTCCTCCTTAGTCGCACAAGCTCAGACGAGACGGTGAAGCTGTGGGAGGAGAACAGCCGTCTCAGATCTGAGCTCGAGGACCTCAAGCGAGAGCTTGCTGCGCAAAGGGCGGAATGGCAGCGGAGTCGCCCTGCGGCCACCGATTCCGCTCCCGTCGCTGTCTTGACACCGCCGGCCCAGTTGTCGGTCCCTGCCCCCGCACCTGCGGATGCTGAGATCGAGAAGATTGTTCGCATCTGCATGCTGCAGTGTGGGGGTATGCTGAATGCCCGTCTGCAGGGCCTGGAGCCGAGGCTTCTCCCAGCAGAGATTCTCCGGCCACCGCTCGCTGCGGATAGGAGGAGGAACGGGGAGCCCGCTAAACCGGGTCCAGCGGCCGGCAAAGGGACCAAAAAGCCTGCGGAGGCCGCGTCCGCGTCCACTTCTCGGACGGCCACCCACCCGGCGACCGCACCCTCAGCGAACGCGCCCTCGGTGACTGCACCCGGGTCCACCACGGAGACCTGGACGGCGGTCGTCAAGAGGGGCCGCTGTAAGAGGAAGACGGCACCGCCACCACTGGTGCCTGCTGGAGCACCGACATCGGCACCCAAGAAGGCTCAAGGGCCGCCTAGGATCAGAGTCCCACGCTCCGCGGCTGTGGTCATCACGCTGCAGCCCGGAGCCGTCGAAAGGGGCGTCACCTATAAGGCGGTCCTTACTGAGGCAAAAGCCAAAGTCGCGTTCCCCGACCTTGGTATACCGTCCGGCCTCAGATTGAGGCAGGCGGTTACGGGGGCGCGACTACTTGAGGTGTCGGGTGCCTCTAGCGGCGAAAGGGCGGACGTCCTGGCCGCCAAGCTTAGGGAGGTCCTCAACCCAGAGGACGTCCGGGTGTCCAGGCCGATGAAGACCGCTGAACTGCGTGTCGACGGGCTGGACGACTCGACAACTCCGGCTGAGGTCGTGGCGGCTGTCGCCCGTTCTGGTGGATGTCCGCCCGAAGACATCCGGACAGGCGAGGTACGCGTCGAGTCTTCTGGGCTCGGCGCGATCTGGGTGCGGTGCCCGGTGGCGGCGGCGAACAAAGTCGCCGACGCTGGGCGTCTATTGGTGGGGTGGGTGGCAGCGAGGGTGAAGCGGCTGCAACCCAAGGCCTTGCGGTGCTACCGTTGCCTCGACATTGGGCATGTCAGGGCACGGTGCACCGCCGAAATAGACCGCAGCGAGCTGTGCTATCGCTGCGGTCAGGCCGGCCACAAGGCGGCCCAGTGCTCCGCGGCGCCAAACTGCAGCCTCTGTACAGCTGCAGGGAGGTCTGCCGGGCACAGGGCGGGCGGAAGGGCCTGTGGCGTACCCACCCCAAAAATGAACCTAACCCAACCTAACCTAACCTAAGAAGGTTGTTAACCCAAGCTTTACCTCAAGAGCACGAAGTATTTATTCAAGATTTTTTAATTTATTTTCCAATTTAAGTGATCTCGGAAAAATAATTGTACCACAAGTGGGTCTAAATCTAAAACTTGATGGCAAGAAACTAGATGCAATCACGGAAACTTTATTTTTAGGAATTACCATAGATTCAAAATTACAATGGGGCGCCCACATCAGAACTCTTTCAGGTAGACTAAGTTCAGCTGCATATGCAGTAAGAAAAATAAGGCAGTTGACTGATATAGCCACAGCTAGGTTAGTGTACTTTGCTTATTTCCACAGTATTACACTTCGTCGCTGCATCCTCGAGATTTACATGATTCACTAGGTAGTACACTCCTCAATGTACTAGGCATCGCACAATTTTTAGATAAAAAACTAAAAAATAAAAATAAAATTAGACATTAAACGACTACCGCAGTACCGGTGGTAGTGGTGGGGTGTCGGCCGCCCGGCCATCCACGATAGTTCACTTGTCATTCGCTTCTTTTGTGCGGGCATCGCAACATTAATCGTTGGTGTTAAAAATATTCACATTTTTTTTTCCAATCGCGTGTTTTTTCCTGTGACCATGGGACGAAGACGACATGAAGAGGATCCAGGAACCATCAGACGAAAAATAAGGCGACTGGAAAAGCGTTTACAAAGACAACGCGAACGCACATCCAGTGATGAAGGTTAGTCAGATTTATCGTAATACCTACTAACGGTGTTATTTCTAATCCTTTTTAACCTGTTTCTTATCAGTCACAGAATTCAATAATTATGATTCTTTCAAGTGTCTTGTTATTCGCGCACGTGCGGTATGACTCATAACTTTGTATTGTTGTTGTTCCATTATAATGTTATATTATAAAAATGGAATTCTTTTGCATCGATGCTACTTTTATTTTACAATCAATTAGTTAAATTCATTGGACGATATGTACTGCGACGAGATTGCAGTCGTTCCAGTATTTTTAAACAAATACCTGCCTACCTTCTTATGCATATTATGCAAGTACCGTGATGAGATCCCGGTCAAGTTAAAACAACTGGTATAAATATTGTAGCTAAGTGTCGTGACGCGATGACGACCATCTATAATATGACTATTATTGTCAAGTGGTTTGATGCGATCAAATCCTTTTGTTGTCATTGTTTGATGCCGAATTTTAGCCAATGCTACAGTAGATCGAAATATCGTTCCAGATTTTGAGTCTGGCCACTCGAGACCTGCCTCCTTACCTCCCGACTACGAATCTTCTGAGCATTACCAATCAGATGGAACTCAGCCGAACTTTCGTTCTGTGGTGGCAGTACCACAAAACACTATCCCTGATGCCGTTACTGGTGATACCGTTACTGTTACTGGTGGCGCTGGTACCAGCGCCGTACCAGATATTGTGGAGGCCCTCCCGCCTGATATTTTAGAGGTTCTTGGAGAATCTAAGGAAAAAGATGAGGTGTTCGGGCCAAAAATCAGAGAAGAGATCTCCAAACGTTGGGGAAAGATTATTATGGAAGGTCTAGGTAAAGAACAGAAACAAAAGCTATTTAATAATATTTTGACCCCGGAAAACTTTCAACTTATTAAAGCGCCAAAACTTAATCAAGAAATATCCGCTGTCTTAACGGAATCCTCCAGAAACAGGGATAAACGTCTCGAATGGACACAAAACCATTTAGGAATTGGTATAGCTGGTATCACTAACCTACTGTCATCCGTAATTGATGGCAATTTAGAAAAAGCTGAGATTATAAAAAAGCTCTCAGAAACAGCCCAAATATTATTAGATTTACATTGCCAAAATACTGCTAACCGAAGGAAGTTAGTTACATTCAGCTTGGATAAAAAATTCTTGAATATTGTTCAAGGAGTTAAAAGAGATAATTTTCTCTTCGGAGAGAATTTGGGCGAAAAAATCAAGGCATCTAAGATGGCTGAAAAGTCTGGATTACAGATAAGGAGGACCGAGCCTCAACCATCTACATCCCACAGATCGACGCGCTCTAATAATTATCGTCAGGGAAACTCCAGGCGCCCACTTCGTCACCAGAACTACAGAGGCAGGTCGAGTGGGCCCAGGACCCACGCCTCCAATCCGAACACAGGGAGATATCCTGCGTCAACAGAACGGTACAGTTCTGCGAAGACAGCTCCGAAGGCACCTCCGAAGCCCGAATAGAGGTATTTAAACATGCTGGTCGGTTACGACACTTTGTAACAGCTTGGAAAAGCATAACTAATGATCCTGTAATTTTACAGTATATACATCATGGTTACAAAATACCATTTAATCGACCCGTTATTCAGTATGCAGAACCTATTAATAAATCTTTTTCTTTCCAAGAGGCTAATAGTCTTAATATTGAAATTTCAAAGCTTTTGTTATCAGGTGCGATAGTAAAATGTGAAGACATTCATGGTCAGTTTATTTCAACTATTTTTTTGATACCAAAAAGCGATGGGACCCATAGATTTATTCTTAATCTTAAAAAATTAAACAATTATATTGATCCACAACATTTTAAAATGGAAGATGTTAGAACGGCTTCTAAATTATTATCAAAATCATATTATATGTCCCATATTGACCTCAAGGAGGCGTATTTTTTAATACCAATTTATGAAAATAGTAAAAAATATCTACGGTTTAAGTTTTTCAATCAGACTTATGAATTTCAGTGTTTACCCTTTGGTTTATGTTCAGCACCGTTGATTTTTACTAAATTAATGAAACCAGTGATTACATACCTCAGAAAGAAAGGGATTATGCTGGTTATTTATTTAGACGATTTATTATGTATTAATAAAACATTTGAAAGCTGTTCTCATGATGTAAAAATAATCACCGACCTGTTAGAAAAGCTCGGATTTGTTATAAACATTAATAAAAGTGACTTAGTTCCCAGCCAACTTAAAACTTTTTTAGGTTTTGAATTAAACTCAACGGACATGACTTTAAAATTGCCACTAAAGAAACGATTGAAGGTTCATGAGATAATCAATAGATACTCTAACAAGCGTATTTTATCTATCAGAGACTTTGCAAAGTTTTTGGGATTACTTACGTCATCGTGCCCAGCTGTTAGTTATGGGTGGGTTTATACCAAACGATTTGAAAGAGCTAAATACCTCGCGCTTCAGAAATCAAATGGAGATTATGATATTAATATGATCATTCCTAATAACCTAGAATCTGATTTTTCGTGGTGGAAGACAAACATCATGAATGCGTTTTGTCCGATCCGTCAAAACAAATACTACTTAGAGATTTTCTCCGATGCGTCTCTAACGGGTTGGGGTATCGCTTGCAAAGGGGAAACCAGTGGTGGATTTTGGAACACGTCTGAGGCCCAAAATCATATAAACTTATTGGAATTAAAAGCAGCTTTCATTGGTTTAAAATGTTTTGCCAAGGACCTTGTAGACAAAGAGATTATTTTAAGAATAGATAACACTACTGCGATCTCATATATTAATAGGATGGGCGGTGTTCAATATACACACCTTAATGATATAGCACGCCAGATTTGGCAGTGGGGTGAAGAGCGTCGTCTCTTCATCTTTGCTTCCTACATTAAATCAAAAGACAACACGGAAGCTGATCAAGAATCAAGGCACATCAATGTCGACATCGAGTGGGAATTATCTCGTTCAGCATTCCAGGACGTAGTCCTTCATTACGGTACTCCAGAGATTGATTTATTTGCAACTTGTTTGAATGCAAAATGTCATAAATATGTGTCCTGGAAACGGGACCCACACGCTTTCGATATTGATGCATTTACTTTGGATTGGGGCAACTTAAACTTTTACTCGTTTCCACCTTTTTCGTTGATTCTCAAGTGCTTACGAAAAATAATGGCTGATAAGGCTACAGGAGTGCTCATAGTCCCATATTGGCCCAGTCAGCCATGGTATCCACTGTTTACATCTTTACAGATAAGGGAACCTGTTTATCACGGACCAAGTAGTGATCTCCTTTTATCTCCTTTCAGAACGCAGCACCCCCTTTAGATGAAACTTACCCTGGTATCATGCCTGTTATCAGGGAAGCATTTTCGAGAAAATCATTGACTCCAGAAACTATAAAAATTATCACTGCTTCATTATCTAATAATACAATGAAACAATATAATATCGCTTACAGAAAATGGTGGCAGTTTTGTCAAACCCATAAGGTAGACTGCTACACCGCATCTATACAACCGGTACTGCAATTTTTGTCCAAAGAATTTGAAACAGGGGCCAGGTATTCTAAATTGAATACTTATCGTTCGGCACTTAGTTTAATTATAGGTAGACAATTAAGTACAAATGATATTGTCAGCAGATTTATGAAAGGGGTATTTAGACTTAAACCAGTTTTCCCTAGATACCAGTCTACTTGGGACACTAATGTAGTTTTAGATTTTTTGTTCAATTATTTTCCTAATGAAAATCTGTGTTTAAATAAATTAACAAAGAAACTGGTAACTCTACTCGCGTTATCGACTGCACAACGTGTGCAGACGTTATCCTATATTCGTTTGTCTAATATAAATATTTGTGATTCAAATATTATAATAACAATTGATGATTTGTTAAAAACCTCTGCACCTGGCAGGCAAACACCCCGTTTGATTATCCCATTCTTTCCTAATAAAATGGAGATATGTCCAGGAAGGACTTTATGTTCATATATTAATGTTACAGATACATTTAGGACTGAACCAAATACCGAAAGGTTATTATTGACTACTAAGAGACCAGTCCACAATGCCAGCTCCTCTACGATTAGCCGCTGGATTAAACAGACGCTAGCAGATAGTGGTATAGACACCACAATATTTACGTCACATAGCACGCGCCATGCGGCTACATCAGCGGCTGGTCGTAGAGGTATTTCTATAGATTTAATTAAAAAGACTGCCGGTTGGTCCGGTAATTCTCTAGTATTTGGCAAATTTTATAACAGACCTCTGCTTACAGAGGAAACCGATGATTTTGCTCGCGCTGTATATGAAAATAATGTTTGAATTTATCTATTAACTGTGTCAAAATAAAGCAATATCAATATAGATGAATTTATTTTCTTCACAACTAATATATTAGCTATTTATCTCAAAACTCTGAACGTCTACCTAGTGAATCATGTAAATCTCGAGGATGCAGCGACGAAGTGTAATTAGAGGTTAAACAAACTTACCTGAAGTGAAGTTTGACCGCAATTACACGAGTCGCTGCATCCGAAGAGATTTACAAACCCGCCCAACCCTTCTTTTCAAGAAATCCCGATAATAAATATAGTTTAAGATAAATAGCCCTCTTAAATGAATGACAAGTGAACTATCGTGGATGGCCGGGCGGCCGACACCCCACCACTACCACCGGTACTGCGGTAGTCGTTTAATGTCTAATTTTATTTTTATTTTTTAGTTTTTTATCTAAAAATTGTGCGATGCCTAGTACATTGAGGAGTGTACTACCTAGTGAATCATGTAAATCTCTTCGGATGCAGCGACTCGTGTAATTGCGGTCAAACTTCACTTCAGGTAAGTTTGTTTAACCTCTAATTATGTCTTACGGCGTTCTGCTGTGGGGATCGGCAGCTGACGTAGATTCAATTTTCATTTTACAGAAGAGGGCAATCCGCGCGATCTATAAAATGGGTCCTCGCGAGTCCCTTAGAAACAAATTCAAAGAAATTGATATACTGACTCTGTCTTCTCTCTATATCTTTGAAAGTATTTTGTATGTTCGCAAAAACTTAGGACTTTTCAAAATAAGAAGCGATTTCCATAATATAAATACACGTAGTAGACATGAAATTGTCATACCCAAATTTAGATTAACTAAAACAAGCAAGTCATTTCTAATAAACAGTATCCGCTTCTATAACAAGTTGCCAAAGTCGGTTACAGAACTTAGCGATGGAAAGTTCAAAACCCACATCAAACGTGTCCTTATCAAAAAAGCATATTATAAGATTAAAGACTACGTTGAAGACAAGGAAGTTTGGCAATAATTCCTTCTGCACATGTGGCTTCCCTGGAACCTCATTAACGGCATATTTATGTAAGTCTATTAACTGCTCCCAAATTACCATGTTTATTTTCTTTACATTCATCCTTGACATATAATCATTGTATTTGACATTATATACCTCCAATTAATTTCAACTCTTAGTGGCTTTTGTGGACAGGATTATAATTATTCAATTTGTTACAGTTGTAATAGCAATCACGTCAATTGGTTTAAATAGGTTTTTATTTTTATATGAATTCTAATTTTATTATCATTAGTCTTTTAGATAGTTTATTTTCTATTTTGTGAATGTGAGAACATTGTAGGCTTATTGGACTGTAGATTTATTGAACATCTTCTATTTTTGTTAAGTACCTGGTACTTACTTGTTGAAAGGCCTACATTGTCCCCCCATGCCTACCAACTGTAATTTGAAAGTATTGTAAAAGCCAATTATTTTTAAAAGAGTAACCATGGAGTTTCTTGCCGGCTCTTCTCCATAGGAAACGACCAATTGGAACCGTGCACCTAGCTTCTGACGTTTCATAAGTGCCCATGTAGGTTTATGTGAAATAAAATATTTTGATTTTGATTTTGATTTTTGAATTTACCCCTGGAGCGCCCCCTAGCGGTTTACCTAAAGCACTAATAAATGATGCCCTAATCCCAGGTTTATTTTTATTTTTGGGTAGGCCTTCGGGAAAAAAGAGGATTCGTCAATAGGTAGTAATTTGCACACAATAAATTATATATTCCAAGCTTCGTTATGAGTTAACGAAGTCAGGAATATCACTCAATAAGCTAAATATACTGACCTTATCTCGCAGTGATGTAATATTATTCTTGTTTCCACTCGAAACTCCTAGAAACTTAATCACAATATAACGAAATCACACATTCATTCCCTCCACAAACACTTGATAACGTTAGCACAGTGTATAGGCCTAATCATAAACACTATAACAACACCTCATTCCATTATTAATGTTCCTTTATTCTATTTATTATGTTACTTTAATTTAGATAACATAATTATATTTGTTTCTCGCGCTTTTGTAACTCATTTTTATTACTATTTTGATAATTATTGCATTTTATTGTCAATTTATCTAACAGTTAAACTACATTCACAACATATACATTTTACTCACTTCCACAGTTTCACTCAAGCTAGCAATTATTATAATTACATCATCCGAGTACACGCCAGTTTGATGGCTGCTAATTGTTTCATAGTCTTACTTTTCCCTTCATTAACACTGTTGCTGTATTGCAAAAAGTTCCCTACCAGATTAATCACGAATGTTCACATCGCCCAACCGAATCCCGTGTTTCGTATTTTGTACTCAATTTTACCGGTAACCAATGGCTAATTTAAACCAAATTTCCAAGGAATTGGATAACATGACGGTCACTCAATCTTTCCTATGCTCACCTGAAAAATGCCCCGAATTAGTTCCGTTGCTCAATAATAACTTAAAAATAGTTCATATTAACATTAGAAGCATTAATAAAAATTTAGACCAATTTCTAACTGTTATTTCATCAACGAAAATTGAGTTTGATGTAATAGTTCTGACAGAGCGTTGTTTGCAGGTTTCCGGACCTATTCCCATATTACATGGTTATTCATCTTTCGCTACAATTAATAATGTACTACAAAATGACGGAGTAGTAGTTTATATTAGAGACAGTTTAAAATGTGTGATGACAGAACCACCGTTTCAGGACGCTAACTGCATTATATCTTGTTTAGGGTGCACGGCGATAGTTTCAGTCTACCGCTCTCCATCCTACCAAAATCTAGAAAATTTTTATAATAGTCTGCAAGGCGTAATATCTTCACTGCAATCCTTCGTTAACATTATCTTAATAGGAGATATGAATGTTGACATCAAATCAGGATCTAGTGACCGGCACGCTAATGACTATTTAACTCTCACAGCGACTCTCGGACTACTTCCTGCGCTTACTCTTCCGACCAGAGTTAACAACTGTCTTGATCATATAATGATTAAATCTAAGACGACTTCTACTGTGCTAGTCCTAGACTCTCACGTTACTGATTACCAGCCTACCTGTTTATTTCTGCCCCTCAATTCCAATTCGGGATGTAGTGGGCAAAGAACATCACCACGGTATGATTATTGAAGCTATTCGTAAAGAACTGGACAACACCGACTTCAGCCCCATCAAGCAACTAATCTGTTAATTGATAATATACAACGCGTGATTGCTAATCACACCCGAATAACCAGAACACATTAAAAAATCAGGGTTCTAAAACCTTGGATGAGTACCGGCCTTTTTTTTTTTTTTTTCATATTCATATTCATATTCATTTATTGCATTTCATGTTGTTTACAGGTTGTTACATTATGATAGTTCCAAACAATGAACCCTGCTAGGGCACAGCAATGTATAGGCGACAGGTTTTAATTAATTTAACATGGTATCATTATTCATTATTAATACAATTTGTTGATATAGATTAATTTAAAAATTATTAATTATTATTATACATTATGTCATTCTTACAAACTAAATAAATAAATTATCATTTTCTGACTGATGTCTTATAGAGTACCTAGTTATGTATGTGTAATGTGTTCGAGCCGATAGTAATTTATTTATTTCTCAGTTAAAAATTCTTTAAGGCTATAATATGATTTTAAGTTTAAGTAGTTTTGTATGTCATTTTTGAATTTGTTGTCGTACTCTGTATCCTTAACTGAATTCGGAAATTTATTGTAGATTTAGTTATTTTATCGTAGAGACGCACATGGCCAGAGGCCCAGAACGAAACATAGCTAGTCTTGAAATTGGTACTGCTAATTCGTTTAGATATCGGTTTCTAAGACTGCATTGCTGTGGGCGTTGCTGTTTTGCTAGCGGAAAAAGCGATGGGTATTTTCTCACAAATTTACTAGCTTCTAGGATATAAATACCTGTTAGCGTAAGAATTTTATGTTCTACAAAGTATTGTTTGCAACTTTTCATACGTTCTATATTTACTAGGATTCGAACGCATTTTTTTTGTAAAATAAATAGTCGCTCTATATCTACACTATTTCCCCATAATATAATTCCATAGTTTAGCCACGAATATGCGTATGCGTAGTAGGCTGAAAGAGCTGTTTTGAAGTCGGTTGCTTTTTTTAGTTCTCTTAAGGCGTATGTAAAGCTAGCCAATTTATTTGATAGGGTTTGTATATGACCTTTCCAGTTTATATTTGTATCGACAGTCAGGCCTAGCAGTGAAAAGTCGTTTACATATTGTAATTTTGTATTATTATATGAGAAGTCGATATCTACCTTCTCTTTCTGATATGGTCTATATTGCATCAGCTTCGTCTTCGAGAAATTTATTTCTAAATTATGGTCTTTCAACCATGCCACTATATTAGTAAGAATGTCATATAAGATTTCATTTAGGGTCCCGTTATTATCATAAGGAAAAATTATTGAAATGTCGTCAGAAAATAGGACGCTGTATGAATTTATTTCTTTAGGGAGGTTATTTATATATATTAGGAACAATAGGCACCCTAAAACACTACCTTGAGGAATTGACATGGTTATTTTTGCTCTATCAGATAACGCGATAATAATCTACTTCTACATATTGTTCCCGATTTTCTAAGTAAGAGCAAAACCATTTGTAGGCTGTGCCTCTGACACCTATTTCATATAATTTATTTAGAAGGATCTTGTAAGACACTCTATCGTAGGCTTTGCGCGAGTCAGTAATGGAAGATGTTTTGGCAAAACTTGCAACGGGTAATAAATCAGTAATCATTTGTGGTGACTTTAATATTAATATTTTGGAAAATAATTCAAATAGCAGTAGATTATTAAGTCTCTTCAAATCATTCAATCTGTCAAATGTGTTTTTGGAACCAACGCGAATTACTACGACTACTGCTACATGTATTGATAATGTTTTTTGTAGCTGCAACTATTTAGATAAAGCCATTGTAAATTATCTCCCTTCTGATCACAGCGGTCAAACCGTTAATTTTGAGTCCAACACACCACTTCAAAAAGTGCAGATACAAACTAGACCGATAACATCGGGTAATTTAAATAGGTTTAATAGCACTTTAATTAGTAAATTAAGTACTCAGGGTCTAAATATAAACAATGGTAATATTTTGTATAAAGAATTCTTTTCATTAGTGCAAACAGAGTTTAATAACTCTTTTAAGAAAAAAACGAAAACTATTTGCCCTAAGTTTTTATTCAGTGACTGGGCAACTAAAGGCATCAGGAAAAGTAGGGAAAGATTATTTGAACTGTATGGCCTTAAGCCTTATATTAACACGGAAACTTTTAATAAATATGTTGCTACTTACTCTAAAACTTTTAAAATAGTGTGCAAAGTAGCTAAAGCT
This sequence comes from Lithophane semibrunnea, assembly GCA_947363905.1. NCBI lineage: Eukaryota > Metazoa > Arthropoda > Insecta > Lepidoptera > Noctuidae > Lithophane > Lithophane semibrunnea. The sequence continues at coordinate 4,239,434 of OX376191.1, read as the reverse complement.
TTTTTCATTAGCAACAAGGTTAAGTCAGCAGACAATAAAATAAAGACAGTTTGGAAAATTATTAACAATGAAACTAATAAGAGCAAAAGGCATAATACCGATTACACACTGGACACTTCCCGCGGTCTCATTAGCGCTAACATCGATGTTGCTCAGGAATTTGCAACTTTTTTTACCAATATTCCAATTAAAACTACGGAAACTTTAAATTCCTCGCCCTCACTTGCTATTGATTTATTAAGAGCGAATGTTTCAGCCTGTCCTGTGGAATTTAAATTTAAACATATAAACCCTGTGGTCGTTGTAAAAGCTTTTAAGCAACTCAAGATCAAAATTACCGAAGATCTGTGGGGCATGTCTACTAAAGTTTGTCAATCCATTATTGAGACAATTGCACCCTACTTAGCTTTAATATTTAATTTGTGTGTGGATCAAGGGGTATTCCCAGATTTAATGAAGTACAGTAAAGTTATTCCACTTTTTAAATCCGGGGACAGCAAAGACACTAATAATTATAGACCCGTATCAGTTTTGCCGGTTTTCAGCAAGGTGTTTGAAAAAGTAATGTTAAATCAAATGCTCAATCATTTTAATCGTAATAACATCCTACACGATCAACAGTATGGTTTCACCAAAGGACGTTGCACAACTGACGCCGGTGTCACCTTGTTGAAACACATCTTTAAGGCATGGGAAGAGGCACAAGATGCAATAGGCATCTTTTGCGACCTATCTAAGGCTTTTGATTGCGTGAATCACGAAACGCTGCTCTTAAAACTTGAGCATTACGGACTGGGTAAACTTGCGCTTAGCTTAGTAAAATCATATTTGAATGATAGAATGCAGGAAGTTCAAATAAACGGTGTGAACTCATTGGGTTTAAAAGTTAGAATGGGTGTACCACAGGGCTCGATATTGGGTCCATTCCTCTTCTTAGTATATATAAATGATTTACCTCAACTACTGAAAAATCGACCACAAATGGTGTTATTTGCTGATGACACATCACTGATTTTTAAAGTAAATAGACATGCACGGGAGCTTGACGACGTAAATAACGCTATGTTCAAGGTCCATAATTGGTTTACTATAAATAATTTGGTATTAAATGAGAAGAAAACTAAATGCATAAGATTCACGTTACCGAATGTAAGAAGTAGTGAATGTCATGTTGTACTGAACGAGGAGATACTAGAATTCGTCGAAAAGACAGTTTTCCTGGGGATCACGCTTGATTCAAAACTACAGTGGGGTCCTCACATAACATCACTTGCAGGGCGACTAAGTTCAGCCGCTTACGCTGTTTGGAAAATCCGCCAACTAACAGACGTGGATACCGCGAGACTGGTCTATTTTAGTTACTTTCATAGCATCATGTCTTACGGTATTTTGCTGTGGGGACGGGCTGCAGATATTGATTCTATCTTTATTTTGCAAAAGAGGGCTGTCCGAGCCATATACAACCTCCACAAACGCGAATCTCTAAGGGAACTGTTTAAAAAAATTAACATCATGACGGTTCCTTGTCAGTACATATATGAAAACATTATGTATGTTCGGAAAAATCTACATCTTTTTAGTAAGATAAGTGACAGGCATAACTTTAACACTAGAAATAGGAACAAATTAGATCAACCACGTTTCAGATTGTCTAAAGTACATACTTCTTTTATGGGGTACTGTGTAAAATGTTATAATAAAATACCACTCAGTATTCTTCAACTAAATGAGAAGAAATTTAAAACATGCATTAAACGCACACTATGTAGACAGGCATATTATAAGTTGGATGATTATATCGTAGATAAAAATGCTTGGCTTAATGCTGGTCCTGCTCCACAGGCACTAGGGCTCACTAGTTAAAAATTTTAACATTTGGAAGAGTTGCTTCCCCCTTTTTTTTTTTCTGACTGTACTAACTTAAGTTTATTTTTTTCTTTAAATTCTATTATTTTAATCTTTCATGTACATTGCAAATTATAGTTTTGTATAAATTAGAAGCATTTTTTCAATTTTGTAAATGTGAGTACCATGAAGCCGTTTAATATGGTATCATGTTTTATATTGACTTGAAAGAGCATGGCTGATGAGAGTATGTCATACTCACTTAAATGTCTCGCTGATGGTGGCGCGTGTGTTGGATCATTCGGTTCCCTACAAAATGGTTGAGCTGGATGGTGCTGATCCACGTGTCATGTTCGTAAACGGGCGCTGTCAGTTGAGACTGGTCATCTCTCATCTGCCAGGGCTTATTTTTAATCTTATATCTTGAATTGTTTTTGATTATTTTTCATTTGACATTGTTCTCACATATAGAAGCACCAAGAATACTGTACCCAGGATTTTGTAATATCTATATCCAATTTTAAAAGAGTGTCCTTGGAGTTTCTTGCCCGTTCTTCTCCATAGAGATCTACGATTTGGAATGGGCATCTAGCTTCAACTTTTTGACTAACTGACCGATTCTTTGACAATTCAAAAGTGCCTGTAAATGGTTTAATTGAAATAAATGCTTTGAGTTTGAGTTTGAGTTTGAGATTATTATACCTATTATACTGTACTGTGTGCTCCTTGTGCCATCTGCAATGGTTATGCTCTTTAAGCCTGGCTTGTCACTACTTAACCTAAAATCACCTGTCATTCTACCACGCTGTGATTGCACTCTATCTCTGCCTGTAAGCCGCTGCGATGTATTATGCTTACTTATCCTGCTTCTCATACCGTTCTTGGTCGCTAAGGAGGCTAGCACATCGCACGCGGCTTGCTGATATCTGCACCGCATCTGACATGCGCTTCCTAACGCGCTTTCAGGGTTCTACGTATCGGCTTCTACACGGCGATTCTACGTATCGGATTCTACACGGCGATTCTACACCTCGACTACATCCCGGCTTCTACACCCCGGCTACTACTTCCCGGCTAAGGACAGGACGCGTTGGCATGCTGCCAATGCCCGCTACCAAGTCCTTGCCGAGGCCTGGCCTACCTGCGGCCTACCGCCGTGATCTACCTGCGGCCTACCGCCGCAAGCAAATTGCGGCCTAACGCCGTGTACCACCTGCAGGCCTGTGCTGACAGGCCTCCTCGTCTGCCACGTGTCTCCGACCCGTGCCGGCCCTACCGTTCCAGCTGAGCCTGCGCTGGCAGGCCCCTTCCTACTACAACGGATGATCAAGGACGGTACCCTTCTACCTACCTAAGTGTGCGAGTGCTCGGAAAGATCAGTGACCTTACCCGCGACCTAGCTGTGGATCTTCTACTTAATAATAATATATGTATCAAACTATCCAGCTGGTTTCACTCCTCTCTCTACCCTACCTACCTACCTATCTATCCGTTAACGGCCTGCGCAGCCTACCTGCAAAGCCCTAGCCGTTACAAAGTAGAGTCAGTGGCATTAATAATTCTTCAGCGCATAATTTTATTAGTGTTGGCGGTAGCTCGTCGTGTCCATAGCTTCGTTTATTTTTAAGTTTTTTAATTATAAGTTTTATTTCGTTTGGGTCCACTGGGCTAATGTAAATAGAGTTTTTGCTTTGTGAGGGCCCTGGGCGGCCAGTTGCAGCATTATCTCCGGTTGTACTGTCCGATTTGCCAACTGATATGAAATAGTAATTGAAAGCGTTTGCTATGAATTTCGCATTATCTGTAAGGTTATTATTCACGCGCAATTGCATATTACCTGTTGTTTTTTTGTTTTGTCTATTTGTACGCTTTTTAATTATTTGCCACATTGTTTTGGTTTTATTTTCAGATTTGTTTATTTTTTTAATATAATTTAGTCTTTTGGAGTAGGTTACCGTTTTCTTGAGTATTTTTTCGTATTGTTTGTAATGTTTATGTAGTATATCATTATTGGTTGTAGTTATTAGTGCTTTTAGTAACCTTTTATGTTTGCATGCCACTTTTAAGCCAGTAGTTAGCCACGTTTTAGGGGGCGTACTTTTTATTCTTATGTTTTTCTTCGGGATGCACTGGTCTAACATTTTTTGTAGATGGTTATGGAAGGATATGTAATTTGTGTTAATGTTTTGATCTGTGTCAATTTTATTACTCCAATCTACTTTCCGTAGTTCAGCTTTGAACGCTTCCATATTTTGTTTATTGTAAAGTCTCTTTTGAGTTGTCATTTGTATCATATTTTTTATTATAGGGTCGTTGGTAAGTATTGAAAGCGTTATTCCTTTATGGTCTGAGAGTCCCAGTTTTTGAGGGTGGGAAATCATCCAATGACTTCTCCCGCTCTGGGCGGAGCGAAGGGCGTGTCAGACTTTTACTGACTAAAACCCACCCGTGTTCCTTCAGTTGCCTGTTGCCAAGGTCCCGGTATCCCTTTCGGACTAACCCGCAACCCTGGCAGGCATCGGTCCTAGCGGACCCCGCCAATTGTGCTGACATCTCTTTGAGGCGCGCGTGGAACACGACGCGCCATCGTCCCGGGCCTGGTCCTTATCGGACGGCGAGCTACCCATTGCTCGCCGTCCGCAAGCCCGCGCCTATGGTGGCCGGGAATCCGCCTGGGATTCCCAACGCCCAGGGCGTCTCCAACGGCGGCGGTTAGGGGCGTGAGGGCGCAAACTTTGCCCCTCCCTCACGCGTTTCGCCTCCTCCTTCGCGAGCATTACTGCTTCGCAGAAGGACGTGACTGCTTTCCATGCCCTCTCGCTCCGTACCATGGCCTGGACCAGAGCCAGACGCGAGAGGTCACCGCCGCCAATCGCCTCCAAGAGGACACGGCGGGGCTCCGCCCAAGCAGGGCGGACCTCCACCGTATGCTCCACCGTGTCCTCCGGACGATCCACACAGTGGTGACACCATGAGTACCGGCCTGGTTCGTTGTGTAAGAAACCGAGACAGAATGCATACCGAAGTCAGGAAAAAGCCTGACGATTCCATTCTTAAAACAACATACACACGGTATATAAACTTTTGTAATACCCTAATAAAAAGGTTGAAGCGATCATTTGAAAAAGAACAATTTCAAAAAGTCAAAAATAATCTTAAGGCAACGTGGAAAGTGATTACTAATATTCAAACCCGATCCCCTCCTGAACTTCTACGTCATTCAGTTGACGTTAAAACGTCGGTAAACAAAGTCAATGATTTTTTTGTCAATATAGGTCCAAACCTGGCGTCGAAAATTAGAGCCAGCACCATCACCACTGCTGTAGCTCCGCCACCCAGTCAAGTACCTAACTCTCTTGTAATCTTGCATACGGATGAGGAACAAGTAGGTAGAATTATCCATGACCTCCGTTATGACTATGCTACCGGGTGGGATAATATTCCAGCCAGAGTTATCAAGAGTTCGCGTACTACCTTAACCCCCGTAGTCACCCATATTTGTAACCTTGCCATAAATTCTGGAATCTTTCCTGAAGCTTTTAAGAGAGCCGTCGTGCATCCTATCTATAAAAGTGTGGGCAGAGACAGAGTCACAAACTATAGATCTATTTCCGTTCTGAATACGCTTTCAAAAATTATGGAGAGAATTCTGAACAATTGCTTAGTCGGCTTTCTGGAAAAGCATAAATTAATAGCTCAAAACCAGTACGGCTTTTGATCTGGAATTTGTACGGAAGATGCTGTTGCTGCTTTCACTAACAGTCTGGTAAGCCAACTTAATAATAAAATGAACTGCTATGGTATCTTCTTAGACTTAACCAAAGCTTTTGACACGGTCTCTGTCCCTCGACTTATTTCAAAGTTAGAAAGCTTAGGAGTGCGTGGACTAACTCTCAAACTATTTAAAGACTACCTCTGTGATAGATCCCAGTGCGTTCTCATTGATTCAGTCACCAGTTTATATGAAAAGCTCACCTATGGCATCCCACAAGGAAGTATATTAAGCCCGACTCTTTTCCTAATATACATCAATGATTTATGCAAACTCTCCATCTCTCATTGTAAAATTTCTCTTATGCAGACGATACGGCCCTTCTAGTGTTTGACAAAACCTGGGAGCAGGCAAGAGATAGAGTAGAATACTCGCTTCGGTTAATTAAGGAATGGCTGTCAGCTAACTTGCTGACGTTAAATTTAGATAAGACTAAACTAATCAGGTTCTACCGCCAGCAATCATTAACCCTATCCTCATTCTCTCACAAAATTAAAGCTCACACTTGCCTCTCTCATCAGTCAGTAGGTTGTAACTGCCTTGCCCTCAGCACAGTCCCCAATGTTAAATACCTGGGAGTGATAATTGACGAAAAACTTAACTGGCACGCGCATATAGAGGCACTCTACACTAGAATCAGAAGACTAATACATATTTTTAAAGAACTCAGGCACTCCGCCAATTTTGAAACTCTGCCTATTGTGTACCTCAGCCTTTGTCAGTCTATCATTATGTACTGCATCCCGGTGTGGGGCGGTACTTTCAAAACCGCAATGGTCCCCGCAGAACGTGCACAACGAGCGGTTCTTAAAGTGATGCTTTTTAAACCTAGAGACTACCCTACTGATCAGTTATATTCGGAGGCCGAAGTTCTCACGGTAAGACAACTATATGTCCTTCGTTCGGTCCTGCGAAGACACTCCAACCTTCCATTAGATAGAAATCTGCTTCTAAGACGCAACGGTTTCCCTATATGTAAAACAAACCCCTGTCGTTTTGCATTCACAAGTCGACAATTGTTGGCTCAAAGCTCACGGATGTATAATAAAATAAATAAAATTATTCCGTTGTACAGATATAACTTACACGAAATTAAAAATAAATTAAAAAAATGGCTCTTATCCTTAACTTATGATGAAACAGAAAATATATTGGCCATAAAATCATAACTTATCAAACCTACCTTGCAAGAAACCTTATCAAACACTCACACTGCATACACACCTTCCCTGCACACTAACTACACTCATAATATACCTACACACTCCTCGTACACAACCACAAATCTTCCACTCCATCTGCTAACATTGTAATCAAATCAATTGTGTTAACATTGTAATCAAACTGAAAAGTCACGGTTGTATTATATAAATTGAAGCCGCAAAATCTCCGACTCCTAAGATACAAATGAAATGAAATGAAATTGTTTATTCTGTAAATAGGTTATCGCAATCACTTTTACACGTCATATTAATAAAAAAATAAAATAAGCTAGATGAGGTCGGCGTTTCCTATCTGACTACTCTGAGAAGAAAGGCCGAAACAAACTCAGAGGTCGCAGTCTCTTTTAAGGTCCAGACATAATCTTGGTCAAGCCATATGAGGACCATGTAGATTAATGTCTGAAATGGTCTTTTGAGGAAAGAACCACACAGATTTGAGTGGACCTGTCCAGTCAGTGCAAGCATTTGTCAGTAACCGAGGAGCTCAACTCAGAGCTGAAGGAGCTCAACGACTCGACGAACAATACCAAAAAAAGGACATTTGGGTAGGCCGCAGAAAGTACTCAAAACTGCCAGACCATCATTAAAACAGGGAAAGAGGAGCAAAAAATAAAAATGATCCACATAGTCCTCACATTCACAATAATCAAAACAAAATAATACTTTACAAAGTAATAATGTCATGTTGTATAAAGAATAATCAACAATGTCAATTTGTAGGTATATAAAACTGGTATAATTTAATGATTTTAGATACTAATTAAAAATTAAAATGTCAAGTTCTAGGGTTTTTTCAAGGCTTAGCAGAGCGAGCAGCTCAATCCCATGCATTTCTGTTTTCTAAATAATCCGAAATTTTATAGTACCCTTTTTTACATAGTTTGGTTTTAATACTGCTTTTAAATCGTTTAATGGGTAAGTTTCTAATATCAATGGGAAGTTTGTTGTAAAAGCGTATACATTGACCCATGAACGAGTTGCCTACTCTGTGGAGACGAGTGCGATGTACAGTAAGATTGTGTTTATTCCTAGTATTTTTACTATGAATATCGGACATTTTCTTAAAATTTGATATATCCTTATGTACATACAACAGGTTTTCAAATATATATTGTGAGGCTACAGTCAGAATATCTATTTCTTTGAATTTTTCTCTAAGGCAATCTCTTGGACCTAGGTTGTAAATGGCTCGAACAGCCCTTTTTTGTAAAACAAAGATATTATTGATGTCCGCACAGGTTCCCCAGAGAAGAATCCCATAGGACATAAGACTATGAAAATAGCTAAAATAAACAATTCTGGCTGTATCTACGTCGGTTATCTGTCTAATTTTTTTAACAGCATAGGCGGCCGAACTAAGCCTTCCTGACAATTTTTCTATGTGTGGGCCCCATTGTAATTTGCCGTCAATAGTTATTCCAAGAAAAACCGTTGACTCAACAGGGTCCAACTCTATTCCATTGACTTGAACACACACATATAGGTCTGCGTACCTAGTTTAGGAGCCCGGAAAGCTGACAATAATTTTAAAACTTGGTAGTACAACCCACTGTTTATATATGATATGTACTGTGTTGTTGTTTTGATGTACACACGGCTACACATCAAGTTAGACACCCTATATACCCATAACTACGCTACCAGCGATACAGAAAATTGTAGGACAGGGACTGAGTATCGTGGCATTGACCAATCACCGCATTTGCTTACGCCTACGCACACAGATGCACTTTTTTTGGCCAAAAAGGTCGGTAGTTTCGCTCGTGTTCAATGTTTTATCTAATAATTCAGTCAGTTCCCAAATATCGTCCGGGATTCACACATAATTTTAACGCGGCCGGGGCTGTTGTTCTCACTGACAGTGATTTTTTTTTTGTTCCGTGGCCGTGGTTGTTTATTGTTTACTAGCTGTTGCCAGCGACTTCGTCCGCGTTTCCGTCGTTTTTCGTAAAAAAAAGTAGAAAATATCGCAATACGGAACCGCACAATATTATTGTTAATAGCTGTGCCCACGACTCCGTCAGCGTGTAACTCCTTGTGTGTTATTAAGTTAATGTATTGGTAATATTGTTTAGATAACGTTCACATGAGGCTTAAGTACCTATAAAACGAAAATACTTCAGCGCAAAGCTTCCGGGTAAACTATGTTGAAAGTTGACCCGTCCGGCACGTGAACATAAAGATTTCTAGAATTGCTAACCCTGGAAAGAGCGGCGAGATCTACTCCAGCAACACGAAAAGTCTGCTCTTGAGCCTTATTAATTGTCATTGCATAACACACCGATACTGGGAATTGCGTTCTTTTAAATTGGAATGGAAAATTATTTGGTATTATGGGAATTCTGGGAATAAAGACGGTTTCTCCTGCACCGCAACCTGTTAAAATTTGTGCCTCGATCATATTTTGTTGCAACTGGGTTACTTTTAGCCGAGTTCCATTGCAAAGTTTTGGTGGTCTTAAATTTCGGAGCAGAATAATCGGAATGCCAATTTTTAAACAAATTTCATGAGAAGGAAGTCCGGGCATATTTAAAGAATTTAAAAATTCTATCGGGTAATTAGTGGCTTCTTGTTCATCGACCATTCTATTTATTGAACTATAAACTTTGCTTTCCCCCTGTATATTCGACAGTATTTTGTTATTAATCTCAAATGCCTGGTCATTGCGAGGAGTTAAAATGGATCTTTCGCATAGCCAAGAATTGTCACTATTTAATATATTTGTTACATCACCGTAAACCGACGATATAAGATGTGGTTGGGATTGCACTATACAACATAACTCAGGCGTCAGAATAAGTTTTCCTTGGTGTAGTTGTGGATCACCAATCTTTAATAATGTATCAGAAAATTGACGATCATCCGGGTTATCTCCAGTTCTCACTCGCATGTTTATAGTCAAATGCACCGATTGTATAACACGCCACAAATAAGAGCTTTTCAGGCAAGCCCTAACCTCATCAGCTCGGGTTCCCCGTGGTATTACCGGTAAGGTTTGTCGGAAATCACCACAAAATAAAACCGTGATACCGCCCATTGGTCGATCATTTCGTCTGATATCCCTTAAACTTCTGTCTACCGCTTCTACTCCTTTTCGATGGGCCATCGTACATTCATCCCATATGATTACACTACACTCACGTAACACCTTAGCTTTGTCGATATTTCTTGAAATACTACAGGTTGGACTTTCCGTGCGATCTAAATCAATTGGTATTTTAAACATAGTGTGAGTAGTTTTACCTCCTGGTAGCAATGTTGCAGCTATACCTGATGAAGCTACGGCAAGAGCAATTTTACGCTGATTTGGAACATAAGCTAATATTAATTTAGTCAAAAAGGTTTTCCCAGTTCCTACAGGTGCATCTAAAAACCATATTGTTCCCAAATTATTCTGAACACTCTCGCACACGCGATCATAGACTGAACGTTGTTCTGCAGTCATCATTGGGACACCGTTTTCTAATGTTGCCAGCAGTTCCATTGAGTTGAAACCAATCTCTGCGGAATATTCCCTATTGGTAACCTCTCCGACTGAGGTTGGTGTTGGCAAACCATATTCACAGAGTGATTTACCGCCTACTGCTGTTAAGTCTTCCTCTTCCCCCGGACCGCCGTCAGGTGCTAACGTGTCTCTAGTTCTGTACTTACTTGTTTTAAAAACAATTTAGTAAATTAATTCAGAAATTAAATCTTTCAAAATAATAGGAGTGCATAACATTAGAGGAAGTTCAAATTCACAAGCCACTTGAAACGCCGGAACGTGTAATACCTCTGCACGCCTGGTACTTGATCGGACCAAGCAGCGCAAGCTCCACCTTCAAGGACACGTGAGAGTACTTTTAATATTTAAAAACGCCCCAGCGCTAATTGACTGGAGAACTTCCGAACGTTGGCCCCGCCCCCTCATTAGCAGACGACACCAATACCCAATTGTGTTACAATTTTTTGCGGAACCTGCTAATTGGGTCACTCCCCTGTCACTGGCGAGCGCACCACGTCATACTATAAGTAGCAACTCGTACCTCCTCATTACCGCTGCTATCCTAGTATTAATGGGCTCGCCGATGAACAAATCTGTTTCTGATTCTGAGCTTAGTCTGATGGAAAAAGATCAGCCGGTAACGCCATTGAACTATGTATTCCAACGCACTAAAAGGAGTAGAGAAGAAATCTCCTTATGCGATCAGCTGGACGAGTTTAAACATGAAATTAAGGAAATGATGTCTATTTTCTCGACTAAACATGGCAATGAAATACAACAGATGACCTCAACCTTAAAAGAAATCCAACAAACTAACCTTAGTATTGAAAACTCAATTAGCTATCTCACTGCACAAAATGAGGCTCTTAATAAAACAGTTACTCAACTAGAGAGCCAGACCAAGGAGGACAAGCAATATATTGAGGTGCTGGAGAGTAAATTGGAGGAAATGCAGATAGGAAGTCGCAAAGCTAATTTCGTCATTAAAAATGCTCCAAAACGAAACAATGAGACCAACGAAGACCTGGTGGACATGATTGTCTGCCTTTCGCGAAACATAGAATGTAAAATTGAGAAATCGGATGTAAAGGATATATATCGACTTCGTGGAAAAAACAGCGAAAGCCTGAATCAACCCATCATTGTCGAAACTGGGTCCACATTCCTTAAGTCTGCTGTTATGAGAATGAGCAGAGCTTACTACATTAAGCATAAGTCTCGACTGAGCTGTAAGCACTTAGGATTTAAATCACAGGAAGACACACCGATATACCTAAGCGACCACCTGACAGCTAAAGGGTCTCGCCTTCACTTCCTGGCCAGGGACCTAACGAAGTCGGGAGCTTACAAATTCTGCTGGACAGCTTATGGAAAGGTCTACGTAAAGAAAGATGAAGGTTCGCCCACCATTCCAATTAGAACTGAAGAGCAGATACATAAGCTCATGGGGGCCAAATGACTCCCAGCGAATAATCAACCACACTACTTTCATATTTTACCCGACTATGTGATAATTAATACTGCTGTGGTTATCTCATTGTTTTTTCTTACTATATCTTTCCTAAAAGGCGACTCTTTTGGTTTGAGTAATTTTTCAATGTACCACTTTTTATTGTATTTTCTTCATTCATGTATAAATATAACTATCATAATACATGTTAACACACACATACACACAACTGATACTCACATTTACACAAACATGCTGTATACTTTAAAAATAACCCAGTACTCTAATCCGAGCTTCAGTCAGCCTAGTACGCGTGGTTACTGTCTTAATATAACTTGTACGTTACATATCTCTAATCTACTTTGTGGCAACGTCTATTCAGTTTATAACTCACACAAATGGGTGACACCCTTCAAACTCTAGATGAGATCGATCAGATCGAAGTTGCGCGCGCATTCCAATGTGCCTGCACGGAGCTGCACGATCATATTAATATTGGTAAACAAGACTTGACCATTATTTCTCAGAACATAAGGAGCATTTTTTACAACTTTGAAGACTTTACACTTTTACTGTCAACATTAAAATTTGAAACGGATATCATAATTTTAACCGAATGTAGGCTACACACGAATAAACCTATACCTCAACTTGATAACTATCTCTCTTTTTCAACTACTCGTCAACTAAATCAAAATGACGGTGTAGTACTTTACGTAAAAAAAAACTTAAAACCTAAAGTTAAAGAAATAAACCTGACTCATGCTTCATGTCTACAGTTGGAAGTACTTAATAATATTATTCTAGGCGTGTACCGATCCCCATCCAACCCAAACACGGAAATGTTTGTAGATTCTCTTAGTACTCACCTCAATACTTTAACTTCTCATAAAAGTATCATTATAGCGGGGGATATTAACATAAACTCAAATCCAAAGACACTGAGCCGCCACATGAATACAGAAATAGGGTAAACTATTTAAATATGTTATCACTATACGGAATACTACCTGGACATACTTTACCTACACGTGAATCCAACTGTTTAGACCATTTTATGATCAAAATAAATAAAAAGAAAATATCTGCTTCTATTGCTATATTACACACTTCCATCACCGACCACTTCACTACCTTTCTATCGTTATCTAAGCTAAAAACTAAAGTTATTACCAGTAAAACTAAAATATCTATTGATTTTGATCAAGCCTTAAACCACATTAGAGAAAATAAAATAGCAGACCTACTGTTTTGTAATGACCCGGACCATTTAACTGACCTACTAATATATAAATTAACTGATTCTATTAATCAAAGCACTGTTACTAAAGCCATTCCTAACAGCAAGCGTATTGTTAAGCCATGGATAACTGCCGGTTTACTAAGATGCATTAGGAATCGCAACAAACTCCAAAAAAAAAGCACGTAGCGAGCCTTTTGATAATATCCTAAAAATAACTTACCGTCGATATCGCAACTACTGTAATAACCTAATAAAAAAGTTAAAAAGAAAATTCGAAAGAGACCTACTAGCTAATTCTGTAACAAATAATATATTACTGTGGCAAAACATTAAAACCTTAACTTACACAAATAATACAAAAAGTCATAACACTGAATTATTACAAATGAGATCAAATCCAACTGAGTCTGTTAATTTAATTAATAACTACTTTGCAAATATTGGCAAAGAGCTAGCCCAAAAAATTCAACCTTCAGCACACAACATAAATTACCATTAAGCATTAAGGCATTACGGCATTAAGTCCGCCTCTGTACATTTGTGTGCTTAAAGTATTAAATAAATAAATAAATAAATTCTTTTAATTTTGAAACACTGTCTACACAGATAAACTCGTTTGTTCTTTTGGATACGGATACCGAAGAAGTCAATGGGGTCTTGATGAGCCTAAATTTTGACAGTGCACCCGGCTGGGACAACGTGTCTACAAGATTTTTAAAACATATTAGACTAGATATTGTTCCCATAATAACCCACTTGGCCAATCTTTGCTTTGCAAAGGGCAGCTTCCCTGCACCACTTAAGCAATCTATAATCACTCCTGTTCACAAGGGTGGGGACAGAGACGATGTCAACAATTACAGACCTATATCCATCTTGCCAGCCATATCGAAAATTATTGAAAAGCTTATAAACAAGAGGCTCTTAAAATTTCTACACAAATTTAACATCTTAAGCAGCTCGCAATTTGGATTCAGGCCGGGATTATCAACCGAGGATGCAGTTACTGCTCTTAGCTCCCTAGTGACTGGTAATCTGGATAGTGGTAACACGCAACAGATTTTGATGAGGTTTCTCACCATCGTTTGGAAATTTATTCCGGAAGGTTTATGTGTGTAATACGTTAATAAATAAATTACTTATATAGATAATTATAACTAAGGAATCTCGATGTTTTGACAAACCGTAGAACTACACAACAATTTTTTCTTTTTTATAAATTAAGCTATAAAGTTCAGTAACTTAGATGGCTTGAATGTCGTAATGTAAACCAACCTATTAGTAATTTAGTTAATTTTCTCTATAAGTGAACTGTAATTAATTGTTCTTTGAGAAATAAATGTCTTTAAACCGAAATGTCTGACGGTTTTTCTGGATCTAAGAAAAGCGTTTGACACCGTCTCTGTTCCTGTCCTCTTGAACAAATTAGAAGCGTCAGGTATAAGAGGAATTCCACTTAAAATGTTTACCGACTACCTCTCGAACCGGAAACAAAGAGTTAAGGTAGGAGAATACGTTAGTAACGATGTAAAAGTCACTTTCGGTGTGCCTCAGGGAAGTGTGCTTGGCCCTACATTATTCCTGCTTTATATTAATGACCTCTGCAACCTTAAAATAAATAACGCTAGAGTTTTTTCCTATACTGCACTAGCTGACGATACTGCAGTAGTGTTTTCTGGGAAGTCTTGGGACGATGTTGCTAGAAGTGCTGAAGCTGGTATGACTCAAATTGCTAAATGGCTCTCAAATAACTTACTTACACTTAACACAGCTAAAACAAATTACATATGTTTTAGCATATCACACAGGACACAACCAAACCCCGACTTTATTATAAAGGTACACGAGTGTGAAAATCCAATTAACTGCCTATGTCCAACATTAGTCAAAGTTTCTCAAACCAAATATCTTGGTATTGTTGTTGACCAAAGATTATCTTGGTACTCCCATCTGGAACAAGTTACCAACAGAATTAGAAAACTGAGTTGGATTTTCAAAAATTTAAGGCATATCGTGCCAAATAAATTAACCGCTAACACAAATAAACCCAGAAATCTACTCAATGAAATATACATAGCTATAGTCCAGTCTGTCTTTGAAAAGAAGAAAGCCTTGAAAAGAAGAAAGGATATAATAGTTGAAGTTCCTAAAACTAAAACCAAGCTCGCCCGTATTCAATACGACAAACGCTCAGCTCAGCTTTACAATCGAGTTAACAAAGAGATCTACATATACAATAAACAATTAACTGACAGTAAAAAATAGTAACTAACTGGATAAAACCACTTACTTATGATGACACGGAGAAGCTACTGGAATATAAAATAAAACCTTACACTTAATGCTCTCATCTTTCGTACTTGTCGTATACAGTCTGATTCATTCATTGCCACTTACACTCACTCTGTATTTTACATTAAATTTAACAAACCCTCACACTATCACTTAACTTTCATACACACCGATGCTCACATTCAACATTCAAATTCACATTTACACACCTTTATACTCACAGTAACACTCCTTAGTATTCACACTCACACACCCCCATTTTCACATTTACACACCTTCATAGTCATAGTCACATTCACACACCCTCATACTCACATTCACACACCCCTACTCTCACTCACACATTTGCATGCTTCTTGTCTAGTTTTAATTTTCTATTTTTATTTTAAATCGCCTGTTTTTATAACACTTAAAACAAGTAATTTTATGTTAATATTTTAAGTTTTGGAAGAGCGGAGTCTCCTAACACAGGCTTTTTTGCTTACAAGGAGACTCCAATCACTAGTTGTTAAATTTTACTTGTACAATTAATAAAACATTTTTCATCATTTTTTCATTAAAAAGAGCTAATAAGCACTGATTTATGGCAAGATCACGAAAATTATCAATAGTTGCGCCTTCATCATTGTGAGATATATTCCGAAGAAAGTCTTCTGCAAATTTTTCTTTATATTTTTCCCATAATTGTACAGCATCTGACAAATTACAAAATGTGAGTAATGTTACAAATAAATGGCGTAACCGTCGTGGATTATCACTAACACAGAATTCTGCTAAAGCGTCATCCCAATGCTGATCGTTTTCAAGCAAATGACGCGCTTGGCAAGCTGCATGATAAGTTGGATAAACAACATCATCTACTTTTCTCAAATCTATAAATGATATTGGTCCTCGCAATGTATGTAATAATAATCGAAAATAGAAACACTCAGCGTTGTTTGGATGAACGGAATATACACTCTACCAAGAACATGTTCTTTGAAAATACCTGACTCGCCATCTACAGGCCTGCCACGGCGTCTACGATTAAAGACACCTCGTTGCTTATCATAGGTATAATACGATGGAACTTCTTCATACAAAAGAGATTTTGCAAAATCATCAGTTTGGCAAAGTCGAAAGAATGCTAATAAAGTTGTTTGTCTAGGGTTCTCTAATCGTTCTGTAATATTTTCGGCGTTGAAATATATACGTTGACCGCCTTCAAGATGAACATCCAGATGAGTCACAGGTGGATATCTTTCGTGAATGTTGAAACTTAAGATCCGCCACACAGCTTCTGAAGAGCTGATATATCTGCCTGACTGAAATCTAGTAACTTCATCATGTTCATTTCTCAACGCAAATGTAGCTTGGTCACTGCCCTTGTTAATATACTTACAAATATATTTTATTGACTCTACACTATTACACATTTCAACATTAATGTGAGCTTGAAATGCTCTAGACAACACAGGCGAATACGGAACGACCCACCTATTATCTAAAGTAACCTGTTGTCCAGACACTCGCTTTTCAACAGTAAGACCACCATTATCTCTTGAACGGCGACGATATAATGGGTATCCATCGTGTCCTGTTACAGTTTCATCCACTAAGGCTTTTGGATATCTTTTAGTGAAACGACCGTCTTGCATGCAAGGAGCATTCCCGTTAAATGCACCACATGGACCATGTATCATATGAGTTTTAACAATGTCGTATAACACGGGATCTGCAATCGGATCTGGAATTTCAGCACGGATTGAACTGTCTACATCATTAGGTCGAACCTTATCTTTTAACCAAAGCAGGATATGTGCGTGAGGTAAGCCGCGTTTTTGCCACTCCACACTATACATATAACACAATACTTCTCCAAAAATGTTATCTTTGGTAAGTAGATCTATCATTGATTTTAATTTTAAATGAAAAACTCTTGCGATAATATCATGGCGGTCATGCGGTGCTTGACCCTCAAGAAGCTCCCGAGTGATTTCATCCCACTTGAAATTGGTAGTTACAGTAATAAATAAGTCGGGACGTCCATATTTTCTTACGTAACAAAAAGCATCTTGTGTACGTTCGTGCATGTAGCGTGGACCACCAGTAAAAGAAGAGGGTAAAATAACTAAACGGCCCATATTCACCGTATCATTATCTTGCTGCATGGCGTCGCGAAGGTGCACGTATTCTTCAGCGCGCAGCTGCCTTTGATTAGATCGTATATAAACTAATCTTTCGGTTTCAATTTTTGCGTACATGTCAACAATAAACTGATTTGAATAAGCCACGAAAACGTTGCAAGTATACAAATCTATTCCTTCTCACTTGCAAGTGGTAACAATAAAATTGAAGACATGACATCTTTTTATTATAATTAGGTACGCCTGTACGCGGATCAGTTTGGTGTAAAGCGAAATTATAACCATTCCATCCCCTCGACAGTATATTAAAGGATATTGCAAACTGTCGTAAGCCCTGTGGATTTCGTAAATACGTTGCAAACGATTGTCGTTTCACAGGCAACTCAAGGTGTCCATCATATGTCATGCTAATGACAAATGGACAGAGTCTTTGCCGTGGGTATTGCTTGGCATAAGGAGCGCATTCAAAAATGATGTCCAAGCGTCTTCCGCCGAACTAGTTTACGGTGAGCAGCTAAGACTCCCAGGAGAATTTTTTACTCCATCAGATGTCGGTACGACCGACATTACGGAATTTACCGCGTGCATCCGCAATTTTGCCCAAAAACTGCAACCAACTCCAGCTTCCCGTCACAACAAGACGAGCATATTTGTTTTTAAGGATCTGCACACCACTGATCACGTGTTCGTTCGTGAAGACGCATTACGTGGTTCGCTGCAACCAGCTTACACAGGTCCTCACAAAGTTCTGCATAGAAGCGATAAAGTTTTTAAAATTTTATTTAAGGGTAAAGAGGTCACGGTCTCCATAGACCGCCTTAAACCAGCCTACATATTGGCCGACAAAGCTGACCCGGTAGAAGATACTCCAACTCCAGATATAGGTGTACAACAAAAGGAGTACACAACTCGTTCCGGACGTCGTGTCAGATTCCCAGATTTTTATCGCCCTTGACGATCTCTGGAGGGGGGTGGTGTGGGGTGCATACCTACCATACCACTTATTCATTTATATATTATAAACTTACATAATAATACACACTTATATACAAACACAATAATAATATTTATTTAAATTCATTTATAATAATTATTAAATATAAGTACATAATAAATCAGTCAACAATACATTCACATTCACTTCCATCAAACATGTATATCGGTTGATGACGCGCCACCGGTAACGTAAGCTACTGGACTCGCGCACGGCGAGCTACGTCATCGTGACGTAGCCGGCATTCGCCAAAGTGGGAGGTGTGAGGTCGCGAACGTTCGATCACCTTGCCGCGACCTTCAGTCGGAACTTGCTCACGCGTCCCTTTGCTGTGCATGATTTTGTTGACACCTTGATCGCCTATTGTTTACGTGTATCATCCCTGAACTGTTATCATTGTGCCGTCACTATCGTGTGTGCTTATCGTATTGTGAATTTGTGACTATTCTCCTTCTGACTGTTTTCTGTGTTGTGTGTGTGTGAGTTACTCAATAAACCGTGAGTACCTAAGCAGATTGACTTTTCCTTATTACTCTGCCTACTACACACCCGCAATAATAACTATAGGCAACAATTATAGGCCTATGTCAATTCTGCCAGTTCCCAGTAAGGTGTTTGAAAAGTTGATGCTCAATCAAATGTTACGTCACTTTAATAAAAATTCCATCTTTCATGAACATCAGTACGGTTTCACCAAAGGGCGTTGTACCACTGACGTCGGTGTCACCCTAATAAAGAACATTTTTAACGCCTGGGAGGAAGCACAAGATGCCATTGGAATCTTTTGCGACCTCTCGAAGGCGTTCGATTGCGTCGACCATGATACACTTCTGTTGAAACTAGAGCACTATGGGGTTAGGAATACAGCTCTTGATTTACTAAGATCATATCTGAAAGAAAGAAAAGTTAATCTTCAAGTAAACGGCGTAAACTCATTGGGGTCTGAAATGGCAATGGGCGTTCCTCAAGGCTCGATATTAGGTCCATTCCTCTTTTTAGTTTATATTAATGATTTACCCCAATTACTTCTAAATCAACCGAAGATGGTGTTATTTGCAGATGACACATCATTGATTTTTAAAATAAATCGACGGTCACAAAATCTTGACGACGTGAATAGCTCTATTCTACAGGTACAAGATTGGTTTACGGTAAATAATTTGGTACTAAATGAAAAAAAACCAAATGCATTCGATTTAAATTACCTAATGTTAGAAGTAGCGAATGTGACATCATATTGAATGGAGAAAAACTGGAGTTTATTAATCAAACAGTTTTCTTGGGAATCACGCTAGACGAGAAATTACAATGGGGACCTCATATGAAATCTCTTGCGGGGCGGTTAAGCTCGGGCGCTTATGCTGTTAGAAAGATAAGACAGTTAACAGATGTAGAAACCGCGCGTTTGGTCTATTTCAGTTACTTCCACAGCATTATGTCGTATGGCATTTTACTGTGGGGTCGGGCTGCTGACATTGAATCCATTTTTATATTGCAAAAAAGAGCTGTCAGAGCCATTTATAATCTATGTCACCGCGAATCTCTCAGGGAACTATATAAAAAGATTAATATCATGACGGTACCTTGCCAATTCATTTATGAGAATATTATGTATGTAAGAAAAAACTTAAATCTTTTTAATAAAATAAGTGATAGACATAATTTTAATACTAGAAATAAAGATAAAATAGATCAACCATTTTTCAGATTAGCTAAAGTACAAACATCTTTTATGGGGTACTGCGTTAAATGCTTTAACAAAATACCTCATCATATATTGCAATTAAATGAAAGAAAATTTAAAACTCATATAAAAAGTACACTTTGTAAACAAGCTTATTACAAATTAGAGGATTATATCCAAGATAAGAATGCTTGGAAACATGCTGGTCTTGCTCCATAGGACGATTCAGTGTCTGGACAAAATCAAACTGATAGCTAATTTACTTATTTATTTTATTATTTGTATGTCATAGACTTTTACTCTGTCAGTTTAAGTAAACTCACGCACTGACTTATTAGTACTACTTGTAATAATGTTAGGACTATTGTAATATAGTATACTTTTACGATCTTTGTAAATATGTGAGCACCATGTATCGGGTAATTAATTTATTAATTATTGCTCCATTTATAATTCTTTTTACCTTTTGTGGTACAGTAATCTTATTGTAGGTGCATCGTCTTCACATATAAATTATATAATTGATGTATACAAAATATTGTAAAACATTTTTAAAAAGAGTAACGGTGGCGTTTCTTGCCCATTCTTCTCCAGAAGAAAACTACCTTTGGAAGGGGCAACTAGAATCAATTCTATTTCTTTGTTTTGACGTTCAAAAGTGCCATATATGTGTCTATTTGAAATAAATTATTATTTGACATGGAGAGCGGCTGGTAAAACCTCGCTAATAAAGGTTGAAAGAGCGCAACGAGCTCTACTTAAAGTTGCCTATGGAAGACGAGTAAATGTGCGGTCCCATAAAACCGTACGACCTTCTACCGATTGTTTTACGGCATCGAACCTTTACCCATTTTACCCTTTGACTTGACAGGATACAAGTGCTCATAGAGGTTTTTGTGTATTCTTAGTGTGACAGATAGGATGTAAAGCTATCTGACTCTAAGGACTCCCACTTCGGTGTAAAGTGTGTTAGTGGGGTACCGGAATGGTCTTCCATAGGCAACTTTAAGCAGAGCTCGTTGCGCTCTTTCAACTTTATCAGCGAGGTTTTACCAGCCACTCCCCATGCTATTATACCATAGTTAAGTACCGATTGGTAGAGAGAGAAGTATATCATCTTTAGAATTGAGTCATCTGCAATTTTACCCAGTTGTTTAAAGATCCGGAGCATCTTTCGAATCCTACCCCTTAGAGTACTCAGGTGTTTGGACCATGACAGACGGTTATCTACAAAGACTCCCAGGTATTTAATCGAATCTGTTTGTTCGATGTATGGGCAAGTACAATTTATTGGGCTAAAACAGGAGTTCAGCTGTAAACAAGTTACAGAATTAGGGGTGGAACGTTTCGAGATGGCAAAGTTGATTGTTTTCGTTTTATCTATATTTAGCGTCAAAAGATTATATTGCAGCCAGTTCGCAATAGCTTTAACCCCGCTTTCAACCGAGAACTTAACGTCATCCCAAGTTTTCCCATAAAATACGATTGATGTCGTCAGCATATGTAAAAATTTTAGCTTGCGGGATTTTCATGGCGCATAGTCCGTTTATATACAACGTGTAACGGAATAAACGCAAGAGCTCATACACCCCAATTAGAATATTAAATTATAAGGCTGATAATATCTGTAATTTAATTTAATTAAATCACACCTAGTATATAATAATATTTTTAATATAATATTTTTTTATAAAATAGACTTCCCGACTAAACATGAGACGTTTGAGCACACTACTCGATCTCCACGCACACTAATAGCGCGCTGCACGCGTGCGTGTGCCTGCCTGCTGGCTAGGTAGGTAGGTATTACAAGCAAGCGTATGCATTAGGTATGTACGTTAGTTCAATGACCGAACATTACTAGTAAAATTATGATTTCATCTTTCCATCACATTTTCACAGGCTTTGGACTGTAGGCTTTGAATAATTTTGTTTACTTAATTCTAAGATTCTAAGGTTTAGTAAAGCGGAAGCATTTTTAAACCAAGCAACCTTTCGGCCGTCTACGAACTATCAGTAAACGTGATAGGGTGGTCTTTTTGGCGGCCGCCCGATTCACTTAGTATCTCTGATGCGTCCCTACCCAACTGTCGCGATATCATATTCAAAGTCTGCGTGTTTAAAAGATTTGAATCATAATATTTACAGTAATTAAAATTGGTAAACATGAAGGTACTTACAGAACTGAACTATGTAGTTACACTACACTATGTCACTATTTTTCTTCGTCTCCTTTTTAATACACTTTCGAAATGTCCACCGCTTTGCTCGATGCAAATTTAGTTTATTTAGAAAGAAAGAAAGAAGAAATTAGTGCGCACATTCGCCCCTCTATCTATGGCCGTGTTAGGACGAAAGGTACCGGAGTCCCTCAGACGCTGAGTTGCACTTAACATTGTCCTGGCGCTCACTGCTCTGGTACCATATCTAGCGTTGAACTCTCAACACGCTAACTCGACATTATCGTAACAACGAGCCAGTGTCTTCACCATCTCCGTGTACTGAATATTGGTGTACTGGAATGCCATCGCGCACGTAAACAAATGACATTCGGGAACACTCGTCGCTCACTGCCGGCGAATAACTACCCTCCGGGCGCACCGCAGGCGGTGACGGCGCTTGCGGCGGCATATCAAACGTCAAAGGGGTAAGTCGGCAAATTAATGCATCTCCCTCTTTCACATTAATCTTCCATTTGCAAAAAACGAACCACAAAATTCCTAATATTTTGTCATTTCTTAGAATGTGAAAGACCACATTCGGTCGTGCACTTAAAAAAGCTTTATTACTTTGGGATTAGGTCAAAATTTCGTTAAATTAACATTTTTTTTTAACACAACTAGCTCAAACGTAATAAAAAGCAATGTTTATGTGTGTGTAAAGAAAGCTATGACCGAACAACAAATTAGGTTTTGCATTTAAATTAGATATATTGCTTTGCAATAAGGATTAAGCTTCCTTAAATTAAGTATTTTATTTACCGCGCACTACACATAGGATAGCTATGAGCGTATTACAAATTTGGTTATGCATTTGAATAGGCTTTATTCGTTTGAGATAAGGCTTAAATTTCCTTAAATAAAATATCGTATTACCTTGTTAAGACGCGGTGGTTCTAATTTCAGTTAAAGAAAAGATTTTTTCATGAAAAATTACCACATATAAATAATGATGGAAATCGATTCAGAAGCCGATTCTGAGCAAACTACTTTCAGGTCTTGCGCTTATTCTGTTACACGTTGTATATGATAAATAGGGTAGGTCCCAGCACGCTACCCTGGGGCACACCAAATTGCCTGTGTTAGGGTCACTAGAATATTCCCCAAGCACTACTTTTTGCGTTCTATCATTGAGATATGAGGTAAACCAGTCCAAGGCAGTGCCACGAACTCCCAGTAGCGACATTTTTTTAATCAAGATTTTCCTAGATATTGTGTCAAATGCCTTGGCGAGGTCCAGGAAGATCCCAGTACATGCCTGTCCTTGACCTAGATTGAGTTTAATAAAATCGGCTAAGTTGGTTACTGCATCTTCCGTGGACCGACCAACCCGAAAACCATATTGGTTGTCCGACAATAATCTATTTCGTTCTAGGTATGCGAGTATTCGTTTGTTTACCACTTTCTCAAGGATTTTTGAGAGAGCTGTCAGAAGGGAAATTGGGCGGTAGTTTGAAGGGATTTTTGGATCTCCACTTTTAAATATAGGGTATGCCCTATATTTAAAAGTTATGTATTGGCAATCTTTATGCAATCAGGTACTTTACTTGTACTTAGACTTAAGTTGCTCAGAAAGGCAATTGGTCTGACCAAAGCATGTGAACATTGTTTTGAAAAGGTGATATTAATGCCATCATAACCTGTCGCTGATGCCGTGTTAAGATGGGAGATAATTGCAAATATTTCATTTTCATCAGTCGGGAGTAAGGAAAAAAAGTTTGGGCTAGTATTTACAGTACTGTATTGTTCGTTGTTACGGGCCAAGTCAGTTTCAGTTAAGACTAACAGACTGAGTGTCTGTGCTACAAGGTTTTTACCAACAGTTGAGAAGTAGTCGGACACTTTATTTAATGTGGGAACAGGGTTGTCGCTGTCGGTCACAAGCTCAGTTCTTCCGTTTTTTTTACTTTGAATGTTGCAAATTTTCTTGATTTCATACCATAGTTTTTTACAATCGCCTTTTGTTTCCATTAGAAGTTTGCGGTCATGGTCTTGTTTTAGATTTGATAATATATTGTTACAGTAGATATCAGGATAGCTCTGCTTGTATACCCGATATTTACCCCACAAAAGAAGTAATACACCGAGCAGTTAAATCACTGGAGCCATCTAAGGGAGCTGGCCCCGATGGTCTTCCGCCTGTCTTCTTTATAAAAACAGCCGATAATATCTATACTGCGTTGTACTTCATTTTCAGTAAATGTCTCCATGAGGGTGTATTTTCTACCGTGTGGAAGCAAGAATTTATTACACCTGTTTATAAAAGCGGAGACAAAGAAAATGTGGAGAATTATCGTCCTATATCTATTATTTCCACCTTGTCGAAGCTTTTTGAGAGACTTGTACACAGCGCTCTTTATCCTCAATTACATGGCCTTATTATACCCGAACAGCATGGGTTTGTTAAACGGCGTTCGACTACCACCAACCTTATGATCTTCACTAACTTTCTTTTTGAAAATATGGACAGAAGAGAGACAGAGATGATCTTAAGTAATGGATTTTTTGAATATTATCAAGTTGCTTAGAATTGTGAATCATCGATAAAAACGTATCTCTAAATTACAACCAATTATCGTAACTACCATCAAAATTGGGAAACGAAATAGTTGGCAATGTTACTTAAGTATTGGAATAATTGCTGTAATGTTCTACCGAACAATTGCACTTCTACTGGTCACAACCATCCTTACTATTATTTATTAAACAATTAGCTTCAGCAACCGAACTAAAGTAAGAATTATCAAAAGACTCTCTGTACTCTAATTGTTCCGGCATGTCCTTTTCTGGCAGATGTTCTTCATTGCGCCTCCTGTCAATGTCGGTAGATGGCGCTGTCCTCAACACAGTGTATTAAGAACGCGTGCTTTTTACTTAATATTATTACCGCATTAGTGCGGTAATGTGCGCCACAGATAACTATTTATTAGTCGGGAGTGACATGGCAATAAGTATGGAATTAGTTAGTACTATCATGGCAACATCAAATACCATTTTGCCATTCTAGTACTTACAAATTCCATACTTTTTTGGTACAATGTTTGTTCACAGTTATTTTATAATTAGCACATAACCTAAGCTTTCCATTTTCTTTAATTACTGGAACTAACGGAGTACCCCATTTGGAATTCTCTGTTTTTAATAACACCTTCTTTTTCTAATTTTTGTAACTCTTGGTCAACTTTATCTTTAAAAGAATGTGGAATTGGGTGGGATTTCATAAATATGGGTTTAACATTATTATCAACCTCTAATTTATTTATTTATTTATTTTATTTTGGTTCACCAACAATTGTTTGCACTATAATACCTATGAGTAACATGCAAAAATATATATGCGACAGTGCAACAATCACTTACAGGTAAACTCCGCATGCATAAAGAAGTTGTACAATAATTAATATTAAATTAAATCTAGTAAATTAAATCAAAGTATAATTAACAATAATGGTTAACTGGTCTAATCGGAGAGACACTTAAAGAAATTGGCTTTCAATTTGCCCAAACTTTCGAAGTGCAAATCGATTCGATCACTGCAGCCATTGACAACCTTGCATAACCTTGCATATGGGGAATTGGCGCCTAGAACCGTCCTTCTCTGCGGTGGGCAGAGTGGTGTTATTGCGCTGCGAGGAATTCTTGAGGGGGCACGGAAATTAAAGGTGTGCAATATTTGTGGGCAGTCAATTTTATGGTACATTACTTTGCACACAAACATTGCGTCATTAATGCGTCGGCGAATGTCCAGCGAAACCATTTTAAAGTACTTAAGTCTATCACCGTACGAACGTACTTTTTTAGTTATGCCGCTAGAAAACGCCAGGTGCCACAGAAAACGCTTCTGGACACGTTCTAGGCGCAACGAGTGTGTGGCATAGTGTGGACACCAGACCACGCTACAGTATTCCAATGTGCTTCGAATGAAGCAATTATAAAGCATAATTTTGGTTTTGCAACACCTAAACTATTTGGCATTTCTTATAACAAACCCCATCATTTTCGAAGATTTTTTTATCATATTGTCTATATGTGGAATAAAAGTCAGTTTCTGATCGAACACGACACCTGGTCACACAAGGTCTCTCATTGTGTTCAGTTCAGCAATTTTTTCTCCTTCGATATAATACTCTTGGTCTATCAAATAATGTTTTCGCGTGAATTTGACATGGTGACATTTACTCGGATTTAGATGCATTTTGTTGATTTGACACCATCGCATAAGCCTTTCTAGATCATTCTGTAGTGCAGAGGCATCATCTTTAGATTTAACAATTTTAACAAATTTTAAGTCATCTGCATACATAAAGATAACAGAGTAATGGAAAAAATTTGGGATATCGTTAATAAAGAAATTAAATAAAACGGGCCCCAAATGAGATCCCTGTGGCACGCCAGACGTGATGTATCTCAGGGTAGATTGAAAACCATTGATGACCACATAGAAAGATCTATCCACGAGATACGAACTCAACCATGAGAGTAACGATCCAGTGATACCATAAGCTCGCAATTTGCTAATCAGAATCCCGTGTGAAACCTTATCAAAGGCTTTACTGAAATCAGTATAAATAACATTAGCCTGGTAACCTGAGTCTATTGCCTTTGTTATAAATTCAGTGAACAGTATCAGGTTGGTAGCTGTAGATCTAGACTCCACGAAACCATGTTGCTCCTCGCTTAGATACAGCTTTAAGTGATTCTGAATGTAGGGACAGATCAGAGACTCAAAAATTTTTGCAAAGGCAGATAAAATTGATATGGGTCTATAGTTAGAAACCATGTCATCACTATTTGACTTGTGTATGGGAACAACCTTCGCTACCTTCCATTTTGACGGGAAAACTCCAGCCGTCTTATTCCAAAACGCGATCTAAATTTAGTACCGGGATTGTTACTAGGTTTAAACCATGACTAAGTACTAAAGTTAGTCCGCTGAGACCCCTAGTTTATCTTTGGTACTAATTCCTTTGGCGTTTGCGTGGCGTCTTGATTTTTGTGTTATTTTAAATAAAAATCTTAAAAAAATGGATTTAACATGATCGACTTGATGGTTTTGGAAGATTTGGATATGCTGGAGACGTCTCAGCGAGTGACGAAGATTTCAGATAATTATAAGTATAGGTTCACAAAACGTTTTGGTGGAAAAATAGTGAATCTTTTATGTGAGGATTTATCCCACGAGTCTCGAGGATGCCCATTGAGTCCTGAAGTGCAAGTGGTTTGCGCATTACGCAACTAGCCTAGTCATGAAGTATGTAACCTTGGTCAATGCAAACGTAACATTTTCACATTAGACAAAATCCAAATAAATTAATATTATTGTTTTATTCGTAGATTCAACTAACACAAGTAACTCACGAACTATGTTTATAGAATTGTAATCTGTGCTCACGAACAAACCACGTATGTAACAGTACTGCCTCTTTTTTCCTCCTGTGGCAACACTACAGCTAACAGCTGATTTAAATTTGTCCCTTTAATTTTAATTTTAAATAATAGATTTCCTTCTTTTTAAGGCGTATTTCCAAGTAATTAACTAGTTTATAGCGTAATTAAGTGTTTTCTGTGTTAAATTTAGGCTTTTTGTGCAAATAATGTGTAAAAACTACATTGTGATTCGTTGACAGTTACCTACCGGCTCAAGTGAATATTGCATTTTCATCTCGTTATATCAGGTACAATACTATATATTTTACTTGGTAGTAGATTGTTTACGTTCTAATTTTTTTGCCTACTATTCTTTGGATACTTTTTTATTACGGCTACGATTTGTTGCTAATGATTTTAAAAACGTAAACATAACCTTAATTAGTTTGGTGACAGAACTTCTTCATTACGATCTAAATTTCATTTTCCGCTCAACTAATCATCTGTTTCTAAATCCACTACTCTTTTCCAACCTCTTCTGTTTTCTCTTTAATCATGATTATGACTCGCAGCGCGCGGGCTCGCCGAGCTCGCTCGAGACCAAACTCAGTCAGGCTTTGAGCGAATTAAAGGCGTCTCAGGAGCTCTGTGACAAACTGATTAAGGAAAAAGATGAAAATGAAATAGAGTTCCTTGGTGTTCTTGAAAGGAATATCAAGTTGAAAACAGAAATGGCTCAGTTATATATTCAACACACTGATGCCATAGCAGCCCGGGACAGGCTCCAAGTTGTTGTGGACGGGTTCAGCCAGTGTAGTAATGAGTATGAACAAGCTCTTAATCACAAATATGTACTACAACAGCAGCTACAAGAGGCTCAAAGTCAGATTGAACAACTTGAGACTACAAATCTTAACATCACTGCCTCGTTGAATCAAAGTCTATTCAATGAATTGGTGCCTGTAGCCCCATCAATGGTTTCTGTAATAAACCCCTCTTCTTACACAATAGATTTAACAGGTCTTGATGATTCAAAATCAGATTCAAAATTAAGTAAGTCAGTGAGGGTAGTTACTAGTAAAAATAAACTGAAAAAATACATAAAAATCAACAAATACATAGTTAAAACCAAAAAAATGGTCAAAAAACAAAAATTCTTCATTAAAAATGTAAAACTTAATAATAGAGAAAGGTTGCATTTACTAAAACAATTAGATATGTATTCATTAAACTTACAAAAAAGTACTAGGAAATACCAAATTGACACAGAAGACTTGCAGTATGAACTTGACCAACTACAGGAGAAACTTACTTCTATGACTATCAAGTATACAGCCTCTGAAAACCAAATGAGGGAATATGTATTGGCAATGAATGAGCTGGTAAGCTCACAAACTAACAAATGTGAACATTGTCAACCACCATCTATTGAACCCACACCGGACCATTCATTGACAATATGTGATACCACCATACCGCAGTCTAGTGCCAGTTTACCATTATCAATTACTAACTGTTTGCCTAGACATAGTGTAAATAAAGAAATAATATTATTTTGTGATGAAATTGGAAAGGATTTAGGTCACTTGTTGTTAAATGAATATCCGGGACACTCAATAATTAACTACTGTATGCCTGGTTGTTCTCTATTTGACATAATGAAAAAAGCTATAAAATGCAATTATAATCAGGATACTATATTAATAATATTTGTGGGTAATAGGGGTAATGTGAACAAAGGAGAATTACTCCAATATTATAGATCTTTGTGCAACCTTAGTTTAAGAAAAATTGTGATGTTCACGTTCCCTTACAGCCAAAGTTTGCCACAGGAAGAAAACAACTTTAGATCTGCAATTAATATGACATTACACAATTTGACATACAATAATAATTTATTCCATTTAATTGACACTAACAATTATGTTGGTAATCGCTTATATTTGACAAAAGATAGATCTTTTGTGGATAAGTACTATCTTTCAAAGTATTGTAAAAGACAGATAGCTGTGTCGCTATCATATTACTTTTCTATTACAGCCAAGAATTTGGCTAAACAAATTGCTTCTATTGAGCAATGCTGTGACATGTTAAATAATTCAGCCAATAATTTGGTATCAAATATTGACATTGTTAATAATTTAAATTAGAAATTCAGACAACAGAGACAACCTCTAGCAATAGTATACAGAATTGCAAAATAAAATCAAATAAAAGTTTAAAATCAGTAAATAATATTAACCTGGTGCATCAAAATATTAGAAGTAGAATTATTTATGAATTTTAACAATATTGATATTCTTTGTATAACAGAACATTGGCTTAAAAGCACCCAGTTCTTGTTCAATTTTGATAATCACCAGGTTGGTAGTTCGTTCAGCAGAGTAAATGCTATACATGGTGGCTCATTAATTTTAGTAAGTAACCAGCTGAAATTTAAAGACCGTAAGGATATTGTGAGCCTATCTGTTGAACGGACAGTTGAAATAGCCTGTATAGAATTGGAGCAGTTTATTGTATTAAGTGTGTACAGACCCCCTTCAGGATTGTATGACTGTTTTGAAAAGGTAATGGATGAAGTGTTACACAAGATTTGCAACTCCAATAAGTCTATTATCACTTGCGGTGATTTTAATGTTAAGTTGTTAGAAAATTCAGGTTCTTGTAGTAAAATAATAAGTTTGTTTCAGTCCTACAATCTTGTAAACCTATTTTTGGAGCCCACTCGAATAACCCCTACAAGTGCCACATGCCTAGATAATATTTATACAGATATTATACCAAGCCACAAAGAAATTATAAATCTACTAGATTCTGATCATTGCGGGCAAAGGGTTACTATCCCTATCAAAAACAACAAAGTGGCTAAAAAGGATATAACATTTAACCCCAAAACTGCAAGTCGCTTGGAGGTTTTTAAAGAAAAACTTATTAATACATTACCAGTTTTGTCAAATCATACTGATCCTAGTCATCTATATGATGATTTTTTTAATTTATACTGTAAACAATTTAATTCCACCTTTATTCCCAAGACTATCTCGGTTAATAGTAATGTATCTTTCAGTGATTGGGCTACCATTGGTATTCATAAAAGTAGAACACGGCTTTATGAGCTGTACAGTGAAAGGACCTATGTAAACACTGTTGAATTTAATTTATATGTTAAAAATTATTCAAAATTATTTAAAAAAGTTTGTTGTATGGCCAAGTCACGTTATTTGAGTTCGAAGATTAAAAACAGTAGTAATGTAATTAAAACGACTTGGAATATTATTAATAGTGAAACGGGAAGGTCTAGTAACCGAAATACTGACTACAGCCTGTCTATTAATGACAACATAATAAAATCAGACTCACAAGTCGCCGAGGCCTTTGAGAATTTCTTTTCAGATATTCCCGTTTCTACTACTAAATCCCTAAACTCATCACCTTCTGTTGCTGAGTCTTTGCTTAAGGAAAATGTTAATGTTTGCGAATCGGAATTTCTTTTTGAACATATTACCCGTAGAGACATAATTAAAACCTTTCACACTTTAAATGTAAAAAAGACTGCAGATCTGTGGGGTAATTTTGTAGAAGTTGCTAAGTCTATTATTGACATTGTAGCACCTACTTTAGCTCTTATCTTTAATAATTGTATCGACTGTGGGGAGTTTCCTGACCTTATGAAAAATAGTAAAATAATACCTTTGTTTAAATCAGGTAGTACATCAGACCCCACAAATTATAGACCTATTTCAGTACTACCTACCTTTAGTAAAATATTTGAGAAGCTAATTTTAGAGCAATTGCAAAGATTTTTTAATAGACATAGATTGTTACATAACAAGCAGTTCGGTTTCACAAGGGGTCGTTCAACAACTGATGCCGGTGTTGAACTCTTATGACATATTTATAATGCATGGGAAGATAAATGCGATGCCTTGGGCATCTTTTGTGATTTGTCTAAGGCATTCGATTGCGTTCTTCATGAAACATTAATCAGGAAACTCCGCCACTACGGAATCCGGAACACCGCTCTGGATCTTCTTACTTCATACTTGAGTAATAGGATTCAGAGCGTTGACGTTAATGGGAAAAGATCTCCCGGATCTATAGTAACAATGGGTGTCCCACAGGGCTCAATTCTTGGTCCTTTCTTGTTTCTTATTTATATTAATGACTTGCCTTACCTCATAAAGGATAATCATGAGATAGTGTTGTTTGCGGATGACACTTCGCTTTTGTTTAAACTTAAACGTCAGCAGCTGGTTACTGACGATGTAAATAGCGCGATCGCAAAAGTAGTTCACTCGTTTAATGTTAATAATTTACTTCTTAATGAAAAAAAAACCAAATGCATTAAGTTTACGCTACCTCACGTTAGGCAGGTGAAAACTAATGTGTTGATAAAGGGTGAAGAATTGAATCCCGAAGATAAAACAGTATTCTTGGGCTTAACTTTAGATGCTAAGCTTCAGTGGGGCCCACATATAGATAAATTGTCAAAAAAACTAAGCTCCGCAGCATATGCTGTTAGAAAAATTCGTAATTTAACTGACATAGAGACAGCCCGTTTAGTGTACTTTAGTTATTTTCATAGTGTAATGTCGTACGGTATTCTGTTGTGGGGAAATGCCCCTGACATTCAGACTATCTTTGTTTTGCAGAAAAGAGCTGTTCGATCAATTTATAAACTAAGTCCGAGACACTCTCTCAGAGAGAAATTTAAGGAGATAAATGTAATGACTGTGCCTTCACAGTATATTTTTGAAAATCTTTTATACGCACATAAAAATATAAAATTGTTTAAAAAATACAGTGATATCCATAATATAAATACTAGGAACAAACACAAATTTGTTGTACCTACAACGAGGCTCAAGAAAATAGGTGGCTCGTTCAGATGTCAATGTATACGCTTTTACAATAAGCTTCCAAGCCACGTACAAGATCTAAGCCTTAATAAATTCAAAACATTCATTAAACGTAAGTTGTGCCAAAAAGCGTTTTATACCATTAAAGATTACATTGAGGACAAAAAGGCTTGGGATTGAGCTGCTCCAATTTGTACATTTATTTTTTTTATTTTTGGTTTTAAATTACTTACTTACGAGTTTTGTTATTTTTGGTAACTTTTTATTTTATTATATACCTACACAGTGACATGAATATTTACTTTGTGAAGTATAATATTATTATTATTTTAATTATTGTGAATTTGAGGACTATGTGGATTATATTTTTTATTTATCTGGCAGTTTGAGTACTATAGGCGGCCTACCCAAATGTCCTTTCTTTGGTATTGTTCGTCGAGTCGTTGAGCTCCTTAAGTTCTGAGTTGAGCTACACGATTACTGACAAATGCGTGCACTGACTGGACAGGTCCACTCAAATCTGTATGGTTCTTTCCTCAAAAGACCATTTCAGACACAAATCTACATGGTCCTCAAATGATCTGACCAAGATTATTTCCGGATTTTTATATTTATATTTACATTGACATGAATATTTACTTTGTAAAGTATTATATTATTTTTAATTATTGTGAATGTGAAGATTATGTGGATCTTTCTTTTCTTTTTTATTATTTATTTTTTCTTAATTTTAATTAATCATAGTCTGGCAGTTTGAGTAATTTATGCGGCCTAACCAAATGTCCTTTCTTTGGTATTGTTCGTCAAATCGTTGAGCTCCTTAAATTCGGAGTTGAGCTGCACGATTATTGACAATTGCGTGCACTGACTGGACAGGTCCACTCAATCTGTGTGGTTCTTTCCTCAAAAGACCATTTCAGACACCAATCTACATGGTCTTCACATAATCTGACCAAGATTATGTCTGGACTTTAAAAGAGACTGTGACCTCTGAGTTTGTTTCGGCCTTTCTTCTCAGAGTAGTCAGATAGGAAACGCCGACCTCATCTAGTTTTAAAAAATCTGATTGACGTGTAAAAGTGTTTGTACAAACCTACTTACAGAAATAAAATCATTTATCATTATCATTTATCACTGTATTGTTAAAAACAATTAATACAAAGACTTCATATTTATTTATTAAAGGACGCAACACATCACATTCGTCTCAAATTACGCGCGCCGCCGCCGAATGTACATAAGTCGCTCCACTCCACGCTAGAGGTGTTAAAAAATATGACAACTTGATTATAAAAGCGCGTCAAAAGTACAAGTTGTGCTTGTTCAATATATATTAACATAAAGAAAGAGCAATATATGACATATTTTAAAGTTGATAAATAATTATTTAAGCATTTCAAGTGTTATTGTAATATCAACATTTAGAGAAACAGAACGTTGCTTCAAATAAAGCCTGCGTGAACGAATGAAAGAATGGCATTTTTGTTTTTTATCTATGGACATTATTTGAACCATGGACCTTCTTTGGTACTAACTGATCCTCGAATAGTCTTCGTTTTGTAATCGTAACATGTTTTAAACCTAGTACTAGCTTTATTACCGTAACAATCCTAGACCTTTTAGTCTCGGTTTAAACCAGTACTTTTGCAGTTTTTTTTAATAAGACCGCAGAAGTCAACGACTTATTGAAAATAAGTGACAATGGCACAATCAACTCGGCGGCACACTCGTGAATAAAAATAGGTGGTATACCATCTGGCCCTGCGCCCTTATTGCAGTCCAGGGTTTTTAACTTCTTGTATAATGCCTCACAATCAATAAACATATTTGACAGACATAAACTATAATTTTGAAGGTCGTGTAAGAATGTGTTGTTATCGAATTTGCCATCATCCTGAGCAGGACTATATAAAGAAGAAAAGAAAGATGCAAATAACTCGCATATTTCTGTTCCGTCAGATGACGTACTAGTACCATCTGTCATCGACATAGGGTATACGCTAGATCCCCCCCGTTTAGCTTTTATATAAGTCCAAAATAATTTAGGGTTATTTGTGAGTTCGTCTTCCAAGTTCTTCATGTAATTATTGTAGCAAACAGTTGCAAGGTCATCACAGCGTTTACTGATTATTTTTAGTTCAATTTTATCTAATGGGTTCTTATAAACGTTATAACGTTTTCTGATCTTATTTTTTGAATTTAACATTTTAATAAGACTACGGTTAAACCAATTTTCTACTCTTGGGTACTTTAGTAGAGATAAAACTTTTTATAGCTGCATTAATAATGTCGTAAAACACCTGCACCATCACATTAACGTCATGCAGCCCCTCAAATAATTCCTCCCAGTTGAGTTCTTTTAGGTATTTATGGATCGGTATGTAATTTGATTTACGGAAGTTAGGCATTCCTTTGACACTGTTATATGGAAGTTTGGCGTCCTTATTTAAAGAGATGATAATATCTAGGAGTGGATGGTTCTGATCGATATTACACAATGAAACAATACTTTGGCTCACGTTACACAAAGGGTGATTACACAAAACAAGGTCAAGTATCCGACCTGAGGTATTATTAATGTTGTTAAATTGATTGAGCTTGTTAACATTTGTAAAATCCAACAAAGCTTTGCTATTATTAGTTAACTTAAGGCTGTTATTCGAATTACTAACTATTCTCCAGTCGATATTACCCAAGTTGAAATCGCCTATGATACATACGGATGAGTCGTTAAGTTGTTCGAAGGCCGCATTGCATTTGTCTAAAAAGTTTTCCAAGTGGGATATGCGCACAGGTGGTGGCAGATAGACTGCACAGAAAGCCATTTGCCGAAAAGACTTAGCTACGGGAAGGTCAAGGGTAACCCAAAGGTCCTCACAACTACTTTCGAAATGAGCAGCGCGTCTAGAATAGATTTTTTTATTAACAGCTATTAATACGCCCCTGCCCTCTTTACCTCTATGTAGGCAAGAACTTTCTCTATCCCTTCTGTAAACCACGTATCTGTCGTCGAAAAGCTCACTGTTTCGGACGGAACTATTAAGCCACGTCTCCGAGAGTATGATAACATCGTAGTTATTACAACAAACATTGTTATAAACCATATGCGTTTTTGTTCGCAATCCTCTACAGTTCTGGTATAATATTAGCAGACTGTCGAATGTTGAAAAAAAAAAAGTATTTTACAAGAACGTGTACTATTAGTTTAAGAGAGGAAAAAAAAGAACAGATAAATAAGGCGTATTATTTCAAATCATCCTATCCAAAGACTCCATGTTTTTTATCAGAATATGGTCGGCATTTGCAGCTTGGAGTTTGGCTACTCGAGTGCAGTGAAGAATGTCGTTGTCCGTTAGCTCGCATCCGACAACTGACCCCAACTGTTTAACCACAGTGTAAAGATTCTCCTGTTTATTTTCGGGTAGGCATTGAAGTTCAAGATTGTTTGAGCGGGTTTGTTGTTACAGGTAATTTATTCGGATGCTTAGGTCCGCCATTGAGTTTTTAAGATTATTATTTTCTTCCGTTAACTTTTTTGTGGCGTTTTTTAATCCCTTTTGTTCGGATTGGTACTCTTCGAATTCCTTGGTATGAAAATTCAATGAAGTCGATAGCTCTCTAATTTCATGCTTTATAGGTTCTAGTTCCTTGTTGACGACGTTGAGTATGGTGTTATTGATTTGCTGAAGCATGGAAGCGAATTCCGCCTTCATAACTTCTTGGACAATGGCACGTACTTCCTCAGTGGCCCTGAACTCTCCCCCTCAGGCGACGCCAGTAAGGCGTCGCCTGACGGGGAGAGTTCAGGGCCGGTCTCTTGTTTACTCTTGTAGTGGAGACGTTCCGATTTGGTGTGCCCTCATTTTTTGAGGCACTCGTAATGGGATTTTTATAACCCGAACATTTCCATCTACGATAAGCTTCAGAATCTGTAGGAATCCCTGGGATAGACAGGCACTCGAAATGGAATGACTTATTGCATCTTATACAATTTATGAGTACATTGTTATCTTCCGAACAATTACTGTCGGCACAGCAACCCCGTTGTTCAACCGTGTTGTCGAAGCCATGTCGTTTTAATAGTTTAATTTGAAAACCTCATAAAACAGTGTTAAATAACAATTATGTTTTTAATTTTTTAAGCGCACACTAAAAAAGGCCCGCGGTGAATGAATTGACGGCTGGTCACGGCGAGTTCGCGAGAAGAACGTCGTAAGCGCCGTGCAATACGGGGAGCTTACGCGTTTTATGGCGGCGCACCGTTAGATTGCGACTGACGGTAGATCGGATTCTTTCTGGATGTAATTTTGTCTAGATTGTTTAACGTACGCACTGGAACACCAAATTACTGTTGCAAGTC
The DNA here is from genome assembly GCA_947363905.1 of Lithophane semibrunnea. Classification (NCBI taxonomy): domain Eukaryota; kingdom Metazoa; phylum Arthropoda; class Insecta; order Lepidoptera; family Noctuidae; genus Lithophane; species Lithophane semibrunnea. Next base: position 4,202,516 of record OX376191.1, on the reverse strand, counting down.
TATAGGTCACAGTATGTCCATGCGAATTTACACAATTAACGACACATAAAACACTTTTTGCACAGTTTTACGGTAAGTTTTGTGCAGCAACAACAAACAGCGGCTATACGTACAACGTTCGAAACAAAAACTCCTACTCTACCTCTAATCCTACTTCCTCCCCTTTAATTACTCCCAATTCTGGCTTCAACACTTCTGAATACTCTTTTAATACATTTTGTAATGATAGTTCCTCAACTGCATTCAATGACAATAAATGTTGAATATTAAATTTTTTAATTAAGTCTCTCCCTAATAAACTTTTTAATCCATTTTCTACAACTAACAATACACATTTTATTTCTGTATTTTTAATTTTTAATGAAATTGAAATTTTACCTTTTGGTTTCATAACCTCACCACTATAGGTTTTAAGTTCCACATCAGCTGGCTGTAATTTTACATCTGAAAACAAACTCTTGTAAGTAGATAACGGAATACAGGATACTGCTGCTCCCGTGTCCAATTCCATCTGGAATTGTTTACCATTACCCGTACAGTTTAGAAAAAATGGTGAAATATAGTTAATACCGCTGTTGTGTACTGAAAAAATGTCAACATTGTCTTCATTGACTTCCACGCGTATTCTTCTTATTTCTGCAGATGTCTGCTAAATGTCCAGTTGTATTGCAGATTTTGCACTTATAACTTTTATATTTGCATTTTGAAAAACTGTGATCTAGCTTACCACACTGTACACATAATAGTTTCGTACTGGAATTTGAGGATTTCTGCATCTTTTGAAGTGTTTTAGCTTTTACCACTTTGTTCACCGTCCCACTGCTTCTATCTTTTATAGCTGATTCTTTGTTCAGAGCAGTTTCTAGGAGTTCCTCAGTAGTTTTGGCAATACTCTCCTTACACAGTCGCTCCTGTATTGGACCTGATAATAGTCCCGTGACCAATTTCGTTTTTATAATTTCTTCCATGTGCACTTCGAAATTAAATTCCGATGCCATTTCTCTCACTCTTGCATAATATTGTGCAATTTGTTTCCCCTCATTTTGTCTGAGTCTATCAAACTCTATTCTTTTCCTGAAATAGGAAAGTCTAGTTTGGAATCTTAGCTTCAGAGCGGCTCGTAGTTCAACAAATGTCTTGGTGGAGGGCAGTGCCGGAAGCAATACGCTTTTTAAAATCTTGTACGTAGTCTCATGCAGAAATACTAATAATGTTGAGGCCTTTCGCTCATCTTTAATTTCTGCTGCAATAAAGTATTGCTCCAAGCGTTCCAGTAAGCACGTTACGTCGTCACCTTCTTCAAAAGGTTTTATCACGAAGTTCGATGTTCTCGTCGCCATTTTTGAAGTGTTTTTGTAATGTCTTGAATTACTTAATTATAATAAAATGAAAGTGCCGCCATGCCTATTAAAAATGAATACTTTTATTCTCAAAATTATAAACGTTGGTGGGTGGCTTCCAAGATGGTTTCCTTCACCGAGAACCGTTACAATTGGTGTTTCCAACTTAAATCTAAATATACTATACAGTATGATATGCTGAATTCATCCCATCAGTCTGCGGAGGGCTGTCCCTTACATGGAAGTAGTATTTCCGGCTTGACAGCTGTCAAGAGAGTTGTGTTCTATCCGTGCGCAGTGTTTTAAATTGAAAATAGTGATTAAAACCTAAAATTTCCTTGTGAAGTCGATCACTAGACATTTATCACGGTTCGCAAAAAGTGAATTGCTAAATACTGGCAGTAACAACGTGTCGGAACAAGTAGAAAAGTGTCGAAAAGTGGTGCTGAACTCTACATATAAACACGTATAACAGTATCGGCGTGCAAATTAACGTTTTCCAGCGACAAGCTGCTGTCAGTCTGACAAGCGATTCGGTGTTGCCGAGGTGGAAAACCAAGGAGAACCACTATAACTTTCTTTTGGGTTACCAGCCTAAGGTCTGTGTTGCCAGCAAAAATAAGAATCACCCAAACAGTAGAAATTGAAATTTAACGAATCATGGAAACTCTACTAGAAAGTGAATTGCAAAAATGAACGAGGAAATGAGCATCAAACTAAATGAACTAAAAGCGGATTTTCACAAACAAACGAACGCCCTGGCTGAAAATTTTAGCAAATCCATAGCGGTCACCATGGATGAAAAATTAAAACCTCTAGTGCAGGAAAACCTTAAGCTAAACAACGAAATAAAGTCATTGAAGAACAAGGTCTATGGTCTAGAGCGGGAGGCGAGCAAGAACAACATTTTGATTCATGGATTTGGAAGACGAGAAGAGTAACACTGAGCTAATGGATATAGGCTAGAAAACTTCGACAAATGGGAAATAAGCGATGCATACAGGCTCGGAAAAAAATCGGAGGGGAGAAAAGGGCCATTCTCGTAAAATTCACACTTGAATTGAGAAAAATTAAAAATCTAAGAAATAATAAAAACTATATATAGCCCTATAAAAAAAATTAAAACAAAAACACCTCTTGGAAATGAAAAAAAAAGAAGAAATAAACAATTAAAAACATTATGTGAACTACAATCACCACCAACAGTAGGTCGAACGGCAGATCAAAGTAACACCCCGATCCAGCCATCATCTAGTACCGATCCTACGCAACACCAAAATAAAATAACAGAAACAAGGACTAGAAATAAAATTCACATATTGAGCACTAACACCAGGAATAAAATATTATCTATCTCTCAAAAAACATTCTCAGAACATTACGATGTATGCCACTATCTCAAGCCTAACTGTAGCACAGACCTACTAATTACTAATTTGGAAAACAAAATACAAGATTTTACAATGAACGACTTCTGTGTTATCTTAATAGGCGAAGAAGACTAATATAAAATAATAATAATAATAACCCCACCTCCGTATCTCTACGTTGACGTCGTGGTGGGGCTTGCGCGCTCCGAACACTAGGTCTGTGCCAGTAGAGTTTACTTTGCCGGGTCTGGGATGAGGAGCCAGACCAAGAGAGATACAGAAACCCGCAGGGCAGCATGTGGCGAGCTGTTGGGCAGTAGCGACCCCACGGACCCTATCTTCCGAGAGAATTCTTGTTCCTCACCTCTGGCTTACCTTTATTGGCCGGCTGGAGTGAACACTGACGAGGAAAAGAGCTCCCACCTCATGCTTGCCTTGATTGGCTGGCTTGAGTGGAGACTCGCAAGAGCAAACGTGCTCGGAGGAAGGAAGTATTCCAGTAAGTGCTCGTAGGGATCTTGACCATCTTCCGGGCTCTGGGATTGTTCTGAAAGCCGTGGAATACCTCTCCACTCCTCAAGCACCTCAGGAAGTGTTGCCCCCTTGTCGCTACGTCACTATGTGCTAGCGACTGTTTTCGTGGGCCCATTATTGAGTGTGCAAGTCACCCCCTGCCATTTTATCCGTGTATATATACAACATTGATCAGGCAGGGGCCATAGTCCTTCCATAGTTCCAGGTTACCAGTCCACCTAAACCCATAATCCAATATGTTTGTTTCCCTATCCTGCAATAGTCTTACTCCAACCGGGGATTGTCCTTGGCTGCACTTGTATAGTGCGAACAGGGATAATCGTCGGTTGGTGCCTCATTCCATTAAAAACGTCTAATGGGCCTCTGCGAGTTGGCTTTGGCCCCTCGTACGCCTTCCAAAAGACCGGGACCCCATGGTCCCGAGATGTGTAAACATATATAAAATAATAATAATAATATAAAATATATAATATAAAATAATATCTATACCAGCTTATAATATACAAATACCAAGAAGATTTATATACAGATACCAAGAAGATTTAGCTATATACGTATTAGAAACAGTTACGTAATGTGCAATAAATATTTTTAGTATTAGAAGTAAACACTCAGTGCTCTTCCTCCTCTCTCCCATTTATTATTCTATGCTGTGCCCGACAGGGTCCAAAATTGTGTCTTCATTACAAACCACCAGCTCATGTAAACTTACATATGTACATTTTGGAACGCAATAAAGATATTGAGTATTGAGTATTGACTTTCAGAATACTCGTGACTACTTTGGCCTTATATTCTACATAAGAGAAGTTATACAGAAGTTAACTCACACTAATATAATTATATGTGCACCCACATTTAAGTATGGGTACCACACCAATATGTTCAACTGGCGAGTGTAGAATTTTAATAATTTGTTATATCTCGACATACTAGAACATGAGCATGGGTACTTCTTAGATTCAAATAGAAATCTTAAGTGGAGCTATGAGATGTTTAATAAACATAGTGGCACGTTTAACAAACTCGGCATGGAAACCCTGTTCCAAGACATCCAAGACTACATTAATGGAATAATACAGGAGGAAACACAAACATTGGGTAGCCTTTCACACACAAATCAGCTGACTGATGAAAACAACTCAGAATCCATGTTTTTTCGAAACTAAACACCTATATGTATTACATCAAAATATAGCAGGATTATTTAACAAAGCTGATCTCTTGATGATAAATATGGAAGAGCTTGCAGACAAAAGCAACTCAATTGATGTACTATGTATTACGGAACATTTTATGATGGCAGGATCCGAAACATATCTCCATATAAATAACTATGTTTTAGCTAGTTGTATTATGTCGAAATAATAGCAAAAGAGGCGGAGCGTGTATAATAGTTAATAAGGAACATAAATGGAGGGAAATTCCAGATGTAAAGAAACATACTATAATTAATGTATTTGAATGCTGTGCTATCGAACTTATTGATTACAAAGTTATTATTGTCTGTGTCTACCGAGTACCGAATCCAAACAATGTGGTAACATTTCTTTCAAAACTTGAAAAAGTCCTTTTGCTCATTACAAAAATAAGTTCTAATAATATTTTATTAGCTGGAGATTTTAATATTGACATTTTAAAAAGTAATAATGTATCCCTAGATTTCGAATGTTTGTTATTGAATTTTAACTTAAAGCTTGCTTTAAAACAACCTACTAGACTGATTAGCATGACTTGTTTAGATAACTTTGCCCATGATTTCAAAAAACAGTGTAAGACTGAAGTGTTGGAATTTGGTTTATCAGACCACACGGCCCAATTAATAAAACTTCCGATAAAAAAGTTTTTCAAATTTAAATACTGGTATAAAACGGAACGAGATTACTGTAAAGAAAACATTGATAAATTCAAAATGTGCCTGAATAATTTTTCTTTCTCAGAAATCTACGCAACTAAGGACGTAGATAATGCTTATACATATTTCATGGATAATTTTAAACTATTCTACAATCTGTGCTTCCCGCAGAAAAGCATAATGATGAAAGTGAATTATAAATCAAAGTGGATATCACGCGGAATAAAAATTTGTTGCAAAAGAAAAAGATTATTGCTCTGGCAACTTAGACAAAAAGCAACAAAGACGAATAAACAAAATTATATTAATTATTCCACATTACTAAAAAAAAATATATCACTAATGAAGCGTGCGCAAAATAATTATAGAATTAAAATGTCAAACAATAAATCAAAGACAATGTGGCAAATGATTAATAAAGTACGGCCAAATTTACCAAGAGAACCCATAGAAAAAATTAAAATCCAAAATATAAGTATCACAAATCCTACAGAAATAGCTAGCACATTTAATAATTACTTCGTTGATAAAGTTAAATCAATCTTGGGTGCTGGTAAAAAAGTAACATCCCTAATTAATCACAGACCTAATTCAATGTTTTTAGCTCCAAGCACACCTCTTCATGTGTCTAAGATAATAAATGGCCTAAAACATACAAAAAGTGTCGGATATGACGAAATTTCAACAAAAATTGTAATAGAAGTAAATAGTCAGATATGTCATCACTTAAGTCATATTATTAACCTGTCTATAACAAATGGCACATTTCCAAAGGATCTTAAAGTAGCAATTGTTAAACCTTTGTTGAAAAAAGATGATAAAGAATTAGTTGAAAATTATCGACCCATTGCTCTGCTTTATATATTTTCTAAAATCTTTGAAACTTATTACAATATAGAATTAAATAATTACTTGGAAAATAACAATATCTTATCCAGCGAACAAAAAGGCTTTCGAAAACATAAAAATATAAATATGGCTATTTTTGAGTTTTTAAAAAATATTATGACTGCGGTTGATAAAACTACCCCTGTGTGCTCCATCTTCTGCGATATGACACAAGCCTTCGATTATGTGGATCACAAAATATTGGCTAGTAAATTGGAGGCATACGGTATAAGAGGGAACGTTTTAGAACTATTTAGATCTTACTTAACTGATCGAAAACAAATCACGCAAATTACAAAATTTAACACAAAAACTAAAAAAGAAGAACAATACCAATCCAATGTCAGATATGTTAGATATGGTGTTCCCAAGGCAGCGTAGTGGGACCTACGCTATTTATTACCTATATCAACGACCTCCCTAAGGCAACTGTGCAACCTATGACATTATTTGCAGACGACAGCACAGTAAATATTACATGTAATGATAAAAATCAATTTGAAAACGACATAAATAAAGCACTACAATCTATAATAACATGGCTAATCAATAATAATCTAAAAATAAATATAAATAAAAAAAACGTAATTAACTACCGTCAAAGGCCTCAAAATTCAATTAAATTTAAATTAATACATGATAATAATATAATAAATGAAGTAGAAACAGCCAAATTCCTCGGTTTAAAGATTGACAGTAGAATCAATTGGAAATGTCACACAGAAGACCTTTGTACAAAAGTAAGTAGTTTATCTTTTGCGATGTACAAACTGGCACCAACAGTGAGTAAAAACGCATTATTCATGGCGTATTATGGACTTGTTGAATCGGTGCTTAGATACGGTCTAATATTTTGGGGTAATTCGACAAACACCGAAATGGTGTTTAAAATGCAAAAGTGTTGTATTCGGGCTATGTTTAACATCAAGAATACCGACAGCTGTCACCAATATTTATAAAATACCATATACTGACACTTCCGTCACTATACATCATGGAAATAGCTTTATTTGTTAGAAACAATCCTCACTGGTTTCCTCTTCTGTCAGACAATGTCACTAGAAATAGACGTACTAAATATAAAAACTTCTTACAGCCTCACTCTGCAAAAACAGCACTCCTTCATAAAAGCGTGTTTTGTATGGCACCATTAATATATAATAAGATTCCAGAGGTTATTAAAAGTATAAACCAGCCAAACTTATTCAAAAGAGAACTTAAGAAGTTACTTACTGAAAAATGTTACTATTATGTTAAAGATTTTTTAAATGATAGTTTCTAATCTATTTGTGTTATATTTTAATTTTGTTGTGCTTTTTTATTTTTCTCTTTCTTAATTTTGCTATATTTCAAGTGGCTATAATTTATTTTGTACGCCAATGGTGGCAAAACATGTTGAAACTTACAGATTTTCACTTTTACATCCACATTTGCATTTATACGTATAATGTTACACATGTTTACAAATAAATATATCTTTATCATTATCTTTATAAACGTATGCAACAGAAGACTTTCCCAAAGACCTTTTAGAAATCAGGAAAGAGTTAAAACTCAAGAAAGTAAAAGAAACCAAAACGGGGAATCTAGTGATCATCCGCTACGAAAAACTCATTGTAAAAGGTAAAACTAGCTAAGACAAGAGCAAGGATAAAAGAAAGCGCTCACCATCAAAAACTCCAACTCACCCATCATCTAGTGAAGACGTAGAGGGGGCAGGAATAAGGGCCCCAAGTAAAGTAAATAAAACAAATGCTTTCGAATACATGAACCGTCCTAGATCAAACTCACAACCCGGAATAACCATACAATAGCAACTAGCACACACCAGCCCCCGGAAGACAAACAATAGGAAAACAAAAACTAGAACAACCAAAAACAGAAAACAGATTTCCCGAAGCCGGTCAGCGGTCACTCCGTAGGGAATTACGACCGCAACCCTCCAACAGATATGAACGTCTTTCACATACCCGGTATATCCACGGCCCCGGCGGCCGGTATTGACTGCCCCGTTGGTCTCGTGGTCGCAAGCGCGACTGCAGAGCGTGGGGTCTTGGGTTCGATTCCCGGGTCGGGCAAAGTGTTATTCGATTTTTCCATCAGGTATTTCGTAGTAACAGCCCGGAGTTTGGAAGTTGGCGGTGTGATACCCCCGTGCCTCGGAAAGCACGTTAAGCCGTTAGTCCCACGCCTGATCTCTCTCCGGTCGTGTCGGATTGCCGTCCCATCAGACTATGAGAGTGAGGGAAGAGAAAGTGCACTTGTGTCCGCGCAAACACTTGTGCACTATAATATCTCCCACGCCGAAGGCTAGTCTCCGTTGAGATTGGCCGCCGTGGCCAAAAATACGGTCTGGAGGACTATATATATCCACGGCCATGCCGATCACTTGTCGAGGTTTCAGGTGACTCCAGAGTGGCATCTAACTCCAGAATGCACGAACAAAATATTCTCGAAATGGGGAGTTCCACTGATCGACCTATTTGCGTCCAACCGAGCGCATGTAGTGTCGAATTACGTGTCATTGGATCAAAACGACAACCAAGCCCTGTTCTACGACGCGTTCTCTCAGATGTGGACTTACAACCTAGCGTGGGTGTTTCCTCCACCCTTCCTGATCCCCAATGTCCTGAGTTATCTCAATCAAGCACAGGGAACATATCTACTAGTAGTTCCACGATGGGAACGGGTTTTTTGGCGACCCGACATCAAATTGCGTGCCCTAGCAGCTCCATTCACTCTACATCACCTAGACAAAGTCTTGATCGACACGACAACAGGACTACCTCCATCGAACGTCCACAACATGACTCTGGAAGTGTGGAAATGTGGGGGTGGTCTGAGATGCTAACATCCTGGAATAGTAGTCAATTAGAACTTCTTTGGAAGTCATGGCGTCCATCAACACGTAAAGTTTATAGCGTTGCTTGGAAGAGATGGCTAGCTTGGTGCGAATCTCACCAGGTTAATCCTTCGACTCCAACAGCAAGCAATTTAGCTAGATTTTTGTCTGATCTCCATTTAGTCCATAAATTATCGTTCTATTTTGTTTTGTTACACAAGTCTGTGGTTTCCACCCTTAGCAACCCAGAAACATCTGGTCAGTTAAAAAAAAAAAAAAAAAATAATTTCAAACTATTTATTTCAAAATAAAAGAGACATATTTGTACAGTACAATAACGCTTAATCTTTTTTAGAAAGATTATGTGCGTTATCAAAACATAATGCGTTACTCACAAGCGACTTTGACTGATAGTGGACCCACACGTAGGCCCCTCCCCCATTCTAAACTTTTCCACGGTAAAGTATGCTTTTAATATGTTTTTAATTTGTAAACCTTTTTTATTTTCTAATTTTGAAGTTGAGTAAGTTGAGTTCAAATGTTGTAGTAAAACATGTGCTTAAATCTATAGCATTACTTAGACCGATCACCCATGCTAAACCTCCAGTTTGGAATATTGACGAACTCGCTGTTTTTCTAGAGGGGAAACGTGTTGATGAAAATAATATTTTTCAAGTGCAGAGACATACTGCTACTCTACTTCTCCTATGTTCTGGGAGACGAATCCATGATTTAACTTTGCTCAGAGTTGATTCTAAAAATTATTCTATTCAAAATATTTTTTTAATTTTTTTGCCAGTGTTCGGATCGAAAACTGATTCTGTGAATTACAGACAATCCGGCTGGAAGCTAATTTCTAATCAAAATAACAAAAACTTAGATCCAGTCTACTGGGCTAAGCATACAAATTTCGCTTCTTGAGAGTCGTAGAAATGCTGCAAGATCCAGTAATTTGTTTATCCGAGGGGAACCTAAACCTGCATCAAAAACCATAATTGCCGGCTGGATTAAGTCCTTATTAGTAGAAGCTGGTATAAAGGCATCTCCTGGGAGTATCAGGTCAGCCGTGGCCTCAAAAAATTGGCTCGATAATTACCCTCTTGACATAATTCTTGCTAGGGGTAACTGGCGTTCGCAAAATACCTATTGCAAATTTTTATAAACGTGAGGTTATGCCTTCCACTGTGAACCCACTCTCGGTACCCTCTTTATTTAATCCAGTTGATTAAAAAATTTTATTATTTAGTAATAATAATAATTGTAAACCCAAGATGTGTATTTGTTTGGTTCAATAAATCAGTGATATGAATTTCAGCTTCTTTTACTTATTCAATAAGTACCAATAGCATACCAGGTACCTATCTGCATTATAAAATACCTACTCAGTGGTTTTAAACATACCTACATTACATAATTATATACGTAGTACATTCATACCTACTATGGTAAAACCATAATAAGTAGGTACTCTCACATTGGCGTCTCCGTCACTTCCACCAGGCGATCACAAACACATCTTATTAAATAAGCTTCGAATAACGGTCAAGTCAAATTAATAGAAACGTTTTACCTACGAATAAAACGTTTATTAATTTACTTACCTTATTCGAAGCTTATGGTCAAACTCTGCCTGGTAATTAGACAAAATCAAAATGGCAAGGCTCGCTTCACAAGCCTCCCTACCACTGCCAAGTGGAAGTGACGTATTACAAAGAGATGGAAATATAGGAAAAAGAAAGAAATAGCAAAAGCGGGAACCGTACAGCCCATCTCATTAAATAAGCTTCGAATAAGGTTAGTAAATTAAAAAGCGTTTTATTGGTACATAAGTAAAACGTTTCTATTTTATCGGTGACATAATGTCACCGTTACCCAGTAATTTCAATAAGATTGTCTGTTGTGTCTCATTTAACGCATTGTAGTGATTGATGAGTAGTTGAAATAATAGGAAATTACACCGGAGTATTTATTTCTTAATGCATACCCAGTCACTATATCGATATTTTAATAATTACCATTATCGTTTTACACAGTATTATAATAAATGTTTCATCTGTATTTTGTAATGAAATATTCAAACATATAATGATTATTATGTTTGTAAATGAATAGGAGATAATAACAAAATAACAATGTTGAAATTTTTTTTTTCTAAATTATTTAAAAATGTAAATTGCATATTTTATATAGAAAATAATCAAAGGATATTTATTCTAAACTAGCTGTGCTCCGCGGTTTCACCCGCGTAGGTCTCGATCCCGTGGGAATATAGGGATAAAACGTGTCCTATGTCCTATTCCAGGTCATGGTCTACCCTTATGCCCATCTTCTCCTCTCTAGAGTAGGAAAAGTCGCGGCGGCGCGGCGCCGGCGTCGAGCGGTTCGCGTATTACATTTTTAAACACGTGACAACTTCGAAATTAAATGTCCGATTCGAATGAATTAAAAAGTATTTCACTGCTACATAAATACCGTTGATGTTAAAACTATTTATTTGAATAAGAATTAATATTATGTTGATAAAAATCCTTGGCAAATAATGCATTGCCTACTTTAGAGAATTTTCCACCTCGCTGTCTTTGAAGGCCAATTTTAGCCAACGTAGTCACATTAAGTACTATTTTTTTATTTGATTATGAAAACTGAGAGTCTGGCGCATTCTTGAAGCCTTCTTAGGAACCATGAAATCACCTATTTAGATTTTTAATTTGAAGTTGAAAAGGTCATTGGGCAACTTAGTATGGAACCTATACCCACGGCCTACAGAAAACAAAATGGGTAGGATGTTTAGTTAAACGTTCCTAGTTTACGAATATATATGTCGCATTAATGCAGATAATGGGAAAAACCAAAAACTAAAAAAATAAAAAATAAAATGTTAAGCTTAATTATAACAAGGCTTAGCACATGTGTATTGGTTACTTGATAATAAACATGTTTAAAAAAATAAAATAGGTAAAAATAAAACAAGTATTGAAAATTTTTTAAGTTTTATTCGACATGATCAATGTCTACAGGAATAATTGTATCATCTAAAAACCCCGCAGGCGCATCTATTTGCTCTTGATGTCGGGCCCAAGACAAAAAATATACTACGCTAGCTATATGCGCGCAGCATCCAATGGTACGGCGGCCGTGGATACAAGAGCAGTAGTAATCTTTGATACTATCTCTACCCTGTCTTGTTGGGTTCACCAATATGTAAGTATAGTATTTTTTGCTCCTGATATGTCGCGACTGCATTCTTCCTCGTATTAATATTTTGTTGTTAACCATTTCACGGTGCCGGTATAGTTCAACAATGTACAGACCATTTGGTCGCAAGTGTTCGTGAACGTATGATTTAGCGATCCTTAAATGATAGGTGCCCAACGTAAATAGTATCAAATCTTCGAAAGTTAGTTGTGGAAAGTTATCCAAAGCTGCATTACTTGCGTCAATTGAAATAAAGGCTACTCTTTGCCTATTAAGATTGTGCTCGCTCACATAATCTGCCAACTCATTTCTTCTATTTACATTTTCATTAATAATATGTATGAATTGCTCGGCGTATATGGTGTTCTCGTATGGACGCCGAGTAGCGTTGATGAGCGCTGCGGTAATTTTGAAATCTGCCATCATGTTTGGTAAGGAAATATTGAAATAGGTGTGCCGAAATATTTTAAAATCTTTTTTAAAACGACCATTCATAGTTTCGACCACCCACCGGGTCATTGTGATAAGCCTCGACTTATTTGCATCGTCTGTTGTTAGTTGTTCCCTTCTGAATCTGGATGGTGGCATATGGGGATTATAGCCATATTCTTGTATAGAGCGGATTGAGTCTCGGAAGCCACGGTCTAGTATAAAGACATCGTTAGACCGTAGAAACCAATGCCAAGTAGAGTTTTCTTCTTCCATTAGGCTACGCATAATTGTCGCATCCGATGTTGTTGCTGCATATGGCCCTAAAACATCTAAAATGTAGCCATCTGAGCAAACTATCAAAAAAGGTTTTACTAAGTTCCTGAATTTATGAAGGCTATATGTTAGTCTTTGGAATAAAAAATTGGAACTCTTTTGCACATATAGATATGTGCCATCGAACACCAAAATGGCTGATTCTTGGTCGCTTCCGAAAATATGAGCCGGGATGGAAAGATTTCGAGCAACCACCTCTTCTCTGGTCATATGATCTAAGCCCAGAAAATGCGGAACGAAATCATCAGTTAAACATTCTCTTGCTAATCTTATCTTTCTCTCCAACGTTCTTCTGGACATTTGGAATTTCGTAGCCAACCGTTCATCTGGTTCACCAGTCCTTATTTTTGACAGATAAATACCTAAAGCCGTGGCAGGACGATCAGTTCTGTTATGAAGAGACGATGTTAGTTGTAGGACAGTGTTAAATTGCTGTTTAGTTACTCCTGCCCAAAAATGCAGTTCATTATCGTCAACCGAATTAATATTTTCAAAATCCAATTGGTTCCTTCGTTTCCAGCCCCATTTGTACAAATCGATAATATCGAGTACATGAGTACTATTGAAATCATGCATAATCCTCTGAGTATTCAGTTCTTCCCAATCATTTCTTTGTAAATGTGAATGACAAACACGGGCAAGTGGAGGTATATAAAAATTATTTGTATGCAATAAATGGAACTTAACATACAATGGCACTACGTGCGTAGCCATATTCCTGCAGTTTTGGAACATGCATCGTCTAGCTGTATTTGGAGCACGAGAATATCCTTGTAGGGAAATAAAACCAGGATTCACTTGTTGACTCACATCTTGTTCTTCCTCACCAGTATCTTCTACTCGTTGGGGGAGTTGATCTTGTACTTGTTGAGGTGGATCGACTTGAACTAGTTGAGGTGGCTGATTTTCTCTAGGCTGATTTCTCAGAGTTGTATCCAATCTCACCCAACAAGCATGGCATATAGATCGTGAACCATCAAAAGGAATCTGAAGAAAAAAAGGAATAATATTAACTCACAATACTTTATCAATCCCATTGGGTCGTTTTATAAAGACTTACACCCGTATTCACAAACATTACTATGAGGTCTCACAAACGTCTCAGTGTCTACACTGGGTCTAAAAACGTATAATTACACAATACTTGAGTGGCGAACTGCACTATGAGACCCTTAAAATGAATGCATAGGTGAGGTAGCCAGCTACCTACATTAAGCAACACATAGTTCCCAGCTTATTGTTTGAGAATACGGCAGTAAATCTTTTATACACTTGCTGTATAAGTCTATAGATGATAATTCGATAAATGATGCTTGAGAGTAAATGATTTATTATCAAAGCCAACAGCATTATTATACAAATGGAACAATAATAAAACAAATCTGGTAAGGCACTCACCTCACGTGGTGTTATTTCCTGTAATAATAACTCGGCGTGATTTCGGAACCTTTCAAGAAAAAGTTCTGTGAGGCTGTGTTTTCTGCGCCGCAGCACAGATCGGCTACATGAAACACAACTATTTTGTCTTTCCATAATATCAACTAAATCCAATCCAAATGCAAACTATAATCCAATAAACACGCCAAAGTAATCGATAAAAACAATAGAAGCTCAAGAAACACACACATCGCAACGACAAATGACGAAAGACTGCGTGCGTCGATGATAGGTTGCGCGCGACGCGAGCGCAACGATGAAACCGGTTTTTACTTGTCTGAAGTGCGAGTGAGACGGCATATGCATGCCACTGACTGCACACTTTTAGCGCGCAAACGTTTCTTTTGTTTATTTAACAGAATGCTTCACTGAAATTGTTTTATGTACACATTTATAGTTCACTGAACACCTATTTTTTATTCATATTTTACATTTAATTCCCATGGTTTAAAAAAGAAATAACTACATAAAATTAAGTATAGGTTAATAATTAACAATTTAAAACTAATTTGGTTTGTGTAAGAAAACTTTCGTTAACTGGGTCAGATTTTGCCCAATGATCTTTAAGTCATAATTCACCGAACATAAATCTATCAATTTATGTTCGAAATCTCGAAAACTAAGAAAAATCGCGGAATATATGGGGGTGATTCGGATACCCCACGACAAGAGGGACTAAAATTTTTTATTTATTAATTTATTTGTGCAGGAATTTTTTATTTCTTAATTTATAATTTGAGAGGTGTATGTTTACCTAGTTCTAATATGTTTACTTTTTTTTGTTGAGAACTGTTCGACCGTAGGTGCATCATCACGCTGAGACAGGCGAAATAAACCGTTGCCTGCCTGGACGAACCGACGCCATTGGCTTACACAAATGCTTCACCTCGGCACCGTGAGATTGTTGCCACCCATACATCCAGACCAGCATAACAGCAGCAGCACACAACGTCACTATGCAAACTGTACGGAACCACCTGTGAGCGGACGGTTTGTCATTTTGCAAACCGGCGCGGAAAATTTCATTATCCCATCCCATATCCCACCCTCAAAATCGCGAATCGAAGGAATATCGGCACTTCGATTGGATTGGAAAACGATGTCGTCATATTTACTGATGAAAAATGTTCCAAATCAGATAAGGATGGACGAAAAATACTATCGAGAATAAAAAGAGACCGATACACGGAAAAAAATATTTAATATTATTAAATACGGATCATCTTGAGAAAGTGTAATATCAAAAATTACCGCCGACTTATCGTAACATTTATACTGCCTTTAAATTTCAGGCATTTAAACGAATTTAAATCTAATATTTTCCTAGAAAATGTGTTGGTAATAATTATTATACTGTTCCCGATACCGGTGGGTTACTATATTTTTACCGACTTCAAAAAAGGAGGAGGTACTACGTTCGAATGATTGTTTTTTTTTTTTTATGTATGTTCACCGATTACTCCGCCGTTTGTGAACCGATTTAAAAAAATATTTTTTAGTTCAAAAGGGTATACTCCCGAGATGGTCCCATATAAAGGACATGGCCAATTTTTGTAAGGACGTCGGCATAGTTATCAAATTTAGTGTGCACCAATGATTTTTGGTGTTTTATATTCGTGAATATTGGCTCATTAAATTGCTATAAATAAAAAACTCAGAGAACTTGTCATTACAACAGACTAGGTAAAAAACAGTTTCATTAAACCTTTTAATCAGATCGCTAGCAATAAGGTGTAGATCATAATTTAGCTATTAAAAAACTTAAGGCGCTTTAAAATAGCGAACAGTTGTGAATTATTACGTATAACTGATATGGTTTCAGTATTATTAAGCATTTAACCACCTAAATCAAGGATTTTAAACTGCATATTGATTAACATTTATTAACCCTTAATTCGACAGTTTAAAAAAAAAAAAAAAATTGTAAACTCGTTACAGATTTTGATTCTTAGGTTGTAGGGAACCCTAGAAAAAATACCTGAAAAAATCTACCTATTTCAGTTTCCTGAAAAACATACGTCCATTATACTGGACATTATCAAGTTCATAAGAAACTGATGCACTACAACCATGTGCAGTATACTTCCCGTTGTCAAAGAGAAAGAATAAAAGAAACAAGTGATTCCGTAGGAAAATACTCATATATTTTAGAAAATTAGTCTCATGGTTACATTTGTTTACGCTTAAAACACTAATAGGAACTCCCGAAAACTTATAAGTACAAAGAACTCACTTATGTTTTGAATATAATAATTAAGTATTTATAAAATTTTCATAAAAATCAACATTTATCTTATTAAAAAACAATCAGCCTTCTAGTTCTTAAAAATATCAAAAATATCAATGTAGATTAATCTATATCAACTTGCTTTTTGGTCGCCTGCCTACCTACTTACTTATTGTGGAAGTTATAAAAGCAATTTCTTTTGGCCACTAAGCACAACCTCTGCTTGCATTTGGAACAATGTGTGTTCGTTTTATTGTTCTTGCAAAACTTGCAACGTCCATATGTCGTATATTCAGGCCAGTGGTTGTAGCCATCATAACGCACAGAAACTGGAGGCCTCGGTGCACTTGGGTTTTGGATCAGGGCTTTTTTCGGTACAGAGCTTGGTGGTTCTATCTCAATTGATCTTCCCTTTTGCCTCAATTCGATTGCCAACTTCTGTCTGAACTTTTTCAGGCTTACGTTTTTCAGGCTCTTCGTGTTGCATTTTCTCCTGTAGAGTAACCAAGCATTGTTAACAGCTATATCTATCATTTGGCCAAAGATGTTCATGTACCAACGACGGCTCTTGAAAGATGTTCTGTAGAGAGCTATCAACATGTCGCACAGGTCAACGCCTCCCATATGTTGATTATAGTGTCGGACTAACTGCGGGCACATGACACCAATTTTCTTTTTCTGTTCTTTGCTCCATCTCTTGATTTCTTGAACCGGGTAAACATCTGCATAAGAACAGGCCAAAGTCACAACTTTATTGTCGTACCATTTGACAATGGCGATCTTTTTGTCGTTGTCTACGACTTGGCTAAATGAACCTCGGCCCCTTTTCTTCAGTTCTTTGTCACTTAACAGTCCCTTGCTGCAACCTTTCAGTCTGTTTTGCCGTATGGTTCCGAGACTGAAAATCCCCCAATGTTCACGTAGATACCAGATCAAGTCGAGCGTTGTGAAATAGTTATCGAAATAAACAGCACATCCTGGAGTCTGAATTGTCTTGCAAAGGGCTAATACCAGTTTAGCACCCAGTGTCATCTGCTCTTCCTCCTCGCTAAAATCTATATACCGGAAGGTGTCATCACCGCCATATAATATAAAATCATAGACGATTCCAGACGCACCAGCGCGTACTATGTTCTTGAATCCCCATTTATTGGTTTCATGGGGTTATACTGTCTCCGGTTTCCTGCTTTAGTACCCTTATACGGTATAGTCATCTCATCTATGCTATACTTCGTTTCTTCTTCCGTTGCAAGGCAGTTCCTCCTTATTTTTTCAATGAATGGTCGTATCTTGTTATATCTGTCCTCATCCGAATTGGCGTTGTCCACAAAGTGAATGTTGCGTCGAATCTGCTCGAATCGTTTCAATGGCATGACGTCAGCCACTTGGGCATATCTGAATTCTGTAGACCAATAGTCTAGATAGGAAGGCATTTTCACTATGCCCATGATAAGAAGAATCATAAAAAAGTCTTTTAACCCCTCGATGGTCAATTGGATACATTTTCCAGTTCTTTGGGTTGAGTACAAGTTCGTGTTGTTGACGATATCAACGAGGATATCTGGGGAGAAGAACCGATGAAAATAGTCCAAAGGAGAGTCAGTATCCGGTAAATCAAACACGAAGTCGTGTGATGGAATGTCAGCCTTGTGTCTGAATTGTCCTTTCTTCCATTTGTAGCTCACAATGAGTGTTTCTTTGGTCTTTTTTGCCCGGATATTTGGCACAGCTCGTACTGGTAGTTTCCTCTTACGCCTGGTTGTTCTTGATGTTGATGGACTAGCAATAGACGAAGCATTTGATGACGGAATCGACAATAATGAAGCCAAACTTGGTAAAGCATTATTTATTTACTTCGCCAGTCGGTGGTAGCACGTCAAAAATAGGAGTCAACGGAGGTCGCTGATGGTTCAAATTGTCTTCGACTTCTAACACAGGGTTGTTCTCACTGCCACTGACGCTAGGACGGTCCTCTGTTTGAAAATTTTCGTTTACTGTCTCCATGAAAGAGGCAGCAGTATCAGCATCAACGTTAGTCTCGTCACTGTCGATTGAAGTATTGCCTTGTGTATCATTTTCAGAGCTGTCTAATATATTCATGCGCTCTATGTATGAATCGATGGAACGGCAGGGTGAGGAGGACAACTCTTCAGTCCAATGAACAGCAATTTCTTCTGCATTCTCAGGTTCAGAACCACTATCTACATCTGAATGAGCATTTTCAGGCGGCACCAATGCTACTAAGCGATGTCCTCTAGACTTGAAGCTCTGAAAAACGAAAAGTAGTAAGGTGAAAACATTTTATCTGCGGATCCCTAAAAATTTTATTACGAGAAACAACAAAAGTTAATTTTCTAATAATATGGCAACGGGAACAATACTAGACATACGATTTTGTATTTAGTTTTCTACTACTTTGACAAGGGGAAGCATACTGGACATAGTATTTGGCAGTTACTTTACTAGTAATTCGACGACGGGAAGTATACTGGACATACAAGTTGTGGGCGTCGTAAAAACTAAATATAACTCAGTAAGACAATCAAAATATTATAAGTAGCCTATCGGGTATGTTATCTTTAGTTTTCAATAAAATTACAAGGAAATAAACCGTAAAACAGTGAATAAAATGCAACTTACCGAAAGCCCACGCAGCGAGTCCTTCCTCCCCGCCATCTCGCCGGCGACTGCTCGCGTCTCGTCGATGTGCACGCGTTGTTGGTTTTTGACAACGTAGTTGGATAGTTAAGGGTGTAATTATAGCGCCTAAAACTCTAGATATACGGTCTATTTTGTGTGTAGATTTTTTTTTAATTCAACGGGAATTATACTGCACGGCGTCGAATTAAGGGTTAAACTGGATCATAGTCTCAAAAAATGAGATAATAATAACAAACATAAAATAACATCGCGCCTGTATTTCCCGAAGGGTCCGGCATAGGTGTACCTATAGTACACATAACAGTTATATTAATACCATGTAATAGGGGGCGAGTCTATAGTCTATTGCTATGAACCCGGCACAAATCCAGACTCCGGGCTGCTATTGAGAAATTCTTGATGAACAAACCCAATATCACTTTGTTCGACCTGGGAATCGAACTTAGGACCGCATGCTCAGCAGTAGCACTTGCAACCACTAGACCAATGAGGCAGTCATAATAACGAATAACAAAGTATACTTATTCGAAACTAATGCTTTTCTTTTAAGTACATTTTTACAGGTCACCCTTACATTTTTTTAATAGTTCAATTTTCAATAAACAAGGGAAGCACAAAATAAAACAAAAGAGTAAAAACATTTATTTATTTGTTAGAGAAAATAAATAAAAATATTTTGCTATATATGCCTACCTAGACAACATACATTACAGCAATGCAGCGATAGTGTTAAAAAAGAGAGCGAGGGGGGTCAATCAAACAGCTTTGATAAAATATTATATTTTAATATTCTTGAATTGTTAATAATATGTTGTCTAAAAATCCTGCTGGAGCTTGGATATTGTTCTGGTGTCTTGCCCAACCAAGGTACCAGATTATTGTCATAACGTGACAACAGTGTTTTTCCCTCCTTCGCACTTTTTCTCATTGCACATCTGACATTGGCAGAATTGTCGACATCGGCACCATTGCCATACATAAAAATAGAATAGAACGTGACAACAACAACCAACGGTCCTGTTCCCTACAAGGCAATTGCAATAGTACCCTAAAATAGCTTCCAAGACAGAATCACTATCATGTTCAGTGTCAAACAAAACATAGGTAAAGTAAATTCTCTGGGAAACATGACGAGACTTAATACGTCCTCTTAATAAATAAGGATTATTTCCACCAACCCGTAATATCATTTCTTGGGAGTGTTCCAGTTCCGGACACACTTCAACAACATAGATACCATTATCCCTAACATGTTCACCGAAGTATGAACGCGCTTGTTTCACCTGATATGGGCCTAATGCAAACAATATTAAATCATTGTATGTAAAAACTGGGAAATTGTTTAGTTGAGGCAAGTTACCGTCAATGCGGGTAAACATAACTCGTCTTCTGTTTAAATTATAATCATTAATAAATTGTCCCACATGATTAGGTTCATCCATATAGCGCAATGCTCTTTGGATTATATTTTCAGCGTTAGGGCTATCCCTTAAAACAGGATGGAATTTATTTAATAGAGCCCCAGCAATTCTGAAATCAACCATTAAATGTGTTGAGGCATTGTTAAAGTACCTTTGCCTAAACAGTTTAAAATCCCTCTTAAACCTTCCGTTCACAACTTCCACAACCCATCTACATAGTGTCACTTTACGGCTTTTATTAGCTTGTGCAAATGTAAGTTGGGTGGATCCTTCATCTAATGATTCAGGTTTATATACTCTATAATTACAATTTTCAAGCAAAGGAATAGCATCCCTAAAGCCCCTATCTAAAACAAAAATATCATTTTCTCTAAAAAGTCTTCGGAATGGTCCATTTTCATTTTCAAACAAGTGCGTCATAATTTCGGCATCAGTTTGGGTGGCAGCGTATGGCCCTACAGCATCAATGATGTGACCATCGCAAGATACAATCATAAATGGTTTTATCAAATTGTCATATTTGTGCAAACTCTATGTCTTCTTTTGAAACATATAGTTTGCACTTTTCTGCAAGTATATATAAGTCCCGTCAAATATTGCGATTGCAGGCCTATCTCCAGTTATAGACTCGTCAGGATCACCCAATAATGCTTGAGGAACTCTCAAGTTTCTCTCTGATATTTCCCTATGAGTGATATGGTTCACACCAATATTATTAGGCACAAAATGCTCATTGCGACACAACCTAACTTTTTTCATTATCAGTTCCAATGTTGACCTAGGTATATCAAACAGAGTTGCCAAGCGTCTATTACTCTCGCCTGTTCTTAATTTTATTAAATAAATAGCTAAAGCGCGTTTAGTTTGCTTAACATTAATAGGAGGTAAAAGATTATACAGAATTAAAAACTGGGGTACTGTAAGACCCGTCCAATAATGGCAAAAATGGTTCGGCATTTCTGATACATTTTCAAAGTTCAAAATATTAGCTTTTGACTTCATAATATTAATTATGTCTTCTATATGGATAGCACTAAATATAGAATGTGTTTCATTCATTTGAGGCAATAAATGCCACTGATCGCTGTACAAATGTGTTTCACACACTCTACAGCTGCGAGGAACATAGAAACCATGTTCTTGCAAAAGCAGTCTTTTAAGGAATTGCGGGACCAAATGTAACATTCTGTTCCTGCATTGTTGAAATATACAGTGAACAGATGAGATTGAAGCTCGCTTATAATTAGGTAATGATATGGAATGACTTTCCCTTTGAAGTGGCCCTCTTTGAACAGGCGGCAACGGTGGTGGCTCTGGTGGGCTAACAACTTGAACATGGGCTGCTGCATCATTGTCCGAAGCCAATTCCTGCATGTCTCGTGATGAGTCATGCACTGCCTGTCTATTTGCTCGCATCCAACACACATGGCAAACATAGTTGTTTCTTGAGGGCTGAAAATAAACCACAGTTAGAATAAACACAGATAAATGCTTATGTTTATATAATTTTTAGTAACAAGGGTATCTTTTGTATAAATCTGTTTATGTTTCAAGTATTATGTTATTGTACACATGTTACATATGCCTACTTAAGGCAAGTATATGTTAAAGATGGAAAATATGTAAAACACAGATATTACAATCATACATAAATATTATGAAAACTAGTTTTTTTATAGATTAATACAACTAGGTATTTATAATAATGAAAAACAAAATGCTTACCACATAATTAGTATTTTGAGACAATAGGGCAGCCAGCAGTGGACACTCCATACTGACATTATGGTGTCTTAATTTCCTCACAGATTTGCCACAACCAAGGCAAACCATGTTATGCCCCAGTAGTCTCTCGTGCTCACCAGCTTCGGTATTTAATAATAATAAGCATGGATGACAAATAAATGTAATATGCACTGTAAGTTAATTTCGCATTAGAATTATATGAAAATAAATCAGGTTAAGTTTTTTGTAGTCCAACTTCTTACCTGAGTTTGAGCATTGGTTATCCAACGCGAAAGTCTTGTTTGATGGTGTGCAGAAAGCGAGGATATGAGATGCCTCTGCAACCTTTGCATGGCTATTCCGTAGTTGATGCACCTCATATTGATCCACCAAAAAAATCCGAAACGAAATGCAAATCAGAGTCCAGTGTTAATAGCAAGGTAATCGAGTGGTAGAAGGTATCAGTCCGTAGAAATAAGCAGGGGTCAAAAATATTAGAAAATAATCGCAAAAACACAAACACAGCACGCAATGTAGAATCTGCAATAACAATACATTGACATTTGACATAGACAATGACACATTGTCAAAGAAGTAAACGCGTTCCGTTTCAAGTATTTTTTTTTTTGTGAAATCTAATAAAACTGTTTTATCAACATTAATTAAGAAAAAATAATTCTATTAAATGCAACAAATACCAATGAAGACAGTTTCGTATGAATAAAATGTTCCTAATAAGAGCATTTTGTCGTCCATTTCACATCTACAAATACACTTGGGAGCAAATAAATCGAGCCTCTTCCTTTTTCACGCATTCTGGTTATTATTTTTAGTATTATGGAACGCATCGATTCGAGAGATATATCACCTAAAAGGTTGTTTAATAGCCTTTACAATGAGGGTAGTTAGTTGTCAAATTTACATTTTTAATTAAAGTTTAAAGGGTATAATAAAATTATCGCATTTAATTTGCTTATGACATTTTGATTGTACTCCATTAAAAAAAGGTTATATTGTTGGTTTTTGTAAATTATACCCATGTTGACGTGTTATTGTTGACTGTATCTGTGTCTGTGAAATCAAATAGCCTGATAAAATGGATACTACACCGACGGAAGCTGCCCAAGTTGTAGCTTTACTTGAGGCTAGACACGGACAACGTGAAGTGGCACGTAGACTTCATTCGAGTCGTTCAAAAGTACAATGGGTATACCACAGGTATCTGGAGACTGGTGCTTTTTTTCGGCAACCTGAACCCGGCAGACCACGGGCAACTACAGAACGTGACGACCGCTTTATTGCAACCAGTTCATTGCGCGACCGGGGTCTTAATGTTGTTTAGCTACAGCTAGCGCGTTACGTGACGTACGAGGTGTCGAAATCAGTAGGTGGATAGTGAGAAGAAGACTAAAGGAACAAAATTTAACATCACACAAACCGGCAACTGGCCCAAAATTAACTGTAGCTCACCGCCGATCTCGCCTGGAGTTTGCTCGAGAACACATTAATTGGACTTTAGAAGACTGGAGGTCAGTTTTGTTTTCTGGCGAGTCGAGAATCTGTCTTTTTAGCAATGATGGGAGAAACCGAGTGTATAAACGATCTGGTGAAAGATTTGCCCAATGTTGCATTCGAGAAACTGTAAATTTTGGCGGTGGTTCTTGTATGGTGTGGGGAGGAATTTCTCTAGACGGAAAAACGGAACTTATCTTCGTCAACCCCGTCAACGATGGAAGTGATAGACGTGGATTAACAGCTGACCGATACATAACTGACATTCTCGTAGACCACGTAATGCCGTATGCTGGTTTTATCGGAGAAAATTTCTTGTTTATGCATGAAAATGCGAGACCTCATACCGCGCGGATCGTTACGGAGTACTTATCGGCGATCGGGATTAAACAAATGGTGTGGCCAGCCCGAAGCCCGGATTTGAACCCGATCGAACACCTATGGGATGAGCTAAAACGGAGAGTCTGAGCCAGGGTTCCAGCTGTTTCATCCATTCCCGAGCTTAAAGTCGCTGTGCTTGAAGAGTGGGAGAACATACCACAATATGTCATCGTAACGCTGATCAGATCGATGACTTAAAGACTACAAGAAGAATCAGGACACGGGGGGTAATACTAGCTATTAAGAATATTTTTTTTGCAATAATTTCGTTTTTAATTGTTTTTCTGGACTGTTCTAAGCCTACTAAATTTTCTTTTTCGGAGCCAATTATTTATCATTCAATAAGGTTATTATTCAATAATTTACCCTCATTGTAAAGGCTATTAAACAACCTTTTAGGCGATATATCTTTCGAATCGATGCGTTCCATAATACTAAAAATAATAACCACAATGCGTGAAAAAAGGAAGTGGCTCGATTTATTTGCTCCCAAGTGTAGTATGCATGGTGTGGAACGCCTATTATTATAATTATCTTTCTCTATGGTCCATTATGGCGGACGTTGACAAATGGTACTTCTGATTTCATCTTGCATTACTAAATATTTTGAAATAAAAACTGACGAGTTCAGAGAGGTTAAAAACTACGTGTTAATTCATTTTTCTATTTTTATACTATAATATCATTTACTATGTATGTGTATATGGAATGTACTTTTTTGTCCATGTCCTTTATTAAGTTTGCTTGCGTAGTTTTTGAGCTAGCTTCAATATTACGTATTTTTCCCACAGTCTATGTAGACGATATAATTATTAGACTCCTTCACTGTTATTTACATAGCAGGTAGTAACTTGTGTGGGGTAGGTACCACCACTAAAAAGTGAAAAATACAAAAAAAAAACAACCGACTTAAAAAAAAACACTAAAAAAGTGAAAAATAACTTTAATTTCGGAAGTCGGTGGCAAAAAACGAAAATTAAAAAGCAAAGACACCGACTTCCGAAATTAAAGTTATTTTTCACTTTTTTAGTGTTTTTTTTGAAGTCGGTTGTTTTTTTTTGTAAAAAGTTTTTATATATTTTGAAATGTTGTTATTTTTATATTAATATTTAAAAATGTAATTTATATGTTACAACTGAACTACTGACACTATACTGTCACTGTTACTGTTGTTTGTGTGTTACTGTTTGTTGTTATAACTGAATAAACGAAATTTTAATACTATTCTTCAAAACTTTACAGCATTTAGCCATGATAAAATAAGTCGGCGGTACCGGATTGTGAGTGATGTTATTGTTACTGGATCAGATTATAATATTTATCTATGTGACATGTTTATTCACTCTGTCCATAATGTTTATTATGTAATTGTATAAAAAGATGTAATGGTAATTATGTTCTAAATATATTGTGCATTTATAATAAAACATGTTAACTTGTGATGTTATTTTATTTTTTAAATAAAGATATATAATAAAAATGGTTTTATTTATTTAAGCTATTTTAAATAAATAAAACAATTTCTTAATAATAAATATTCCAATTGCTTTAACTTAAAATTTTAAATCTCAAAAAGAATCACGACTTCAGAGAATCGAACCCACTCAGTAGTACTCAGAGGTATATGGATTACTCGTTGGGCTACAAACGTTATAGACTTAAAGGCGAAATTATGTTATACTATCATTATTAGAAGACGTTCGCACTCACTCTACGAATGTTATGTGTGCGTGGCTGTCATTGAGCAGTACGTAATGAATCGTTTACACAGCAGTGATAGTTTTATAGTTATAGTTTTGTAGTTACTTATCTCCTTTGGCGCGTGTACATAACATACCAGGTTTAGTTATGTGGAGAAACATCGCTAATGGCATTACGTGCCTCCCTGGTAGCTTTTTATCCAGCTTAGTAACATGGAGGTAATGTTAATAATGCCGGCGCCAGACATAACAACAATATTTGATCACATGTATGATCACATGTTTGAACACATGTGTGGCAGGGGTGTTTGCGTATTTCATCAAAGTTTGATCACATATTTCAACTTTGCCATTTGGTGTGCACATGGTGTGCACACATAGATGCCGGCGCCAGACATTGCAACAATATTTGATCACATGTTTGACACATGTGAGGCAGGGGTGTTTGGGTATTACATCAAAGTTTGATCATTTATATCAACTTTTCCATTCGGAGTCGGTTTTTCGAGCGCACATCAAAGCGTTTAAAGTTCAAATGTGTGCGTAGCGCGTTCGAATTTCAAATGTGTGCGTAGCCTGCAAGCCCAGTGCCTCGTAAATAACTGACCGGAACGGTCGCTTTGCTCAATCGCAAGATGGAATGGAGCAACGAGTGCCCTAGAATTTATTGAGTTGCTTGAAGGAGAACCATGTATTTATGGAACCCTAAAAGTAAAAAACAACGTAAAAATAATAATTTGGTAAATGACGCCTGGATCAGGATAAATGATAAATTCTCAGTACATTGCACTATCGAGGAATTAAAAAAGAAGAAAAACATTTTAGTGACCCATTAATTAAAGGGAATGTATAAAAAAAAATAAAGCAGTCTACAAGGACAGGATCTGGTGCTGAAGAAATGTACAGACCTTCATGGTTTGCATTCGATGCCATGCACAACTACATGGGTACTGTTACTGTTTATGATTAGTGATTACCGTCCGACATTGGTGCCGATTCTCTTGTACACTGAACTAAACTATTACTAAAATTCCTTTCTTTTTACTATGACAATCATAGAGCTATTCTGCCAAAAAAAATCTCTAAATTTAAAAAATATTTTGACACAACTAAAATCGAATTTGACAATCGCGACTCCACTTGGTACCTACTTGTTTGCCCTACATTGTGTTTTTTTTTGAGCCGGAGATGCGCGTGTCAGAAGATGGATGAAGCAGAATTAATACTACATGTATATTTATAGGATATTCCCCTATTTAGTAAGGTTTCGAGTGTCAAAATGTTGTATGTATCTCTATATGGTGTTTAAGGAAAGGGTTTTATGAAGAAAAGCACAGAAAGACAAGACTAGGCATTTATTGATTAGGCTTGTCGGTTAAATACGGTCATGAGAAAACTAGTTGTCCGTTCCGAATCTAGGTCATCATGGAGAAGAAGGACAAGAAACTCCATGGCAGCTAATTTTAAAGTATTGGATCAACACATATTTACTTTAGCATAAATCATTGTTATCACATTATTCTCTGGGACTGTTTCTCAAAGTTATAGCAACTTATCAACGGGAAGAAACAGAACATGAATATTCCCTAATTATATTTAACACAAGACATATTATAACAGATAAAGAAAAACATAGCTATCAGTAATAATCAAGAAATATGATCAATTAACTTACGTGAACACAATAGGAAGGAAGTCCATCTTTCACCACAGTTGTATCCCAAAAAGGGTCCCGAATTGGCGGGTACACGTATTTTATATTCTCCCAATACTAATCAAGTACCTCTAACATTGCCGCCATTTTTAACCAATCCCAGATTGTCATAGATTATTGTTTAATAATCTCTAACATAGTTAACAATGAACAAATCTTAAATAGTGGAACCATTTTAAAACTTAATACAGTAATTTAGCAATTTAGTATTTACTTATTTGATATCGAAAAGCAAAATCAGATAAGTTATTGACATCCACTTAAAGTTAGGAGAATCGTTTGAAACTACTTGAGACTTTTGAATTACAATATAAAATCTTAATTAACATTATAATATCATATTAATTAGAACTTAATCATTTATTGAAACTCTAAATAAATAAACATTTGTGTTGTTTATTCAAAAACCACCAATCATAACATAAGTTTGATGACCTACTTTTCGTCTAGAATTGCTGTTTTAGATAGTAGTCTTTTAAGTCACAATAAAAACCATTAATATAAAACAACATAAACATCGAAATAGTATATAAAATCAAGGATATATTTTAAGTACAATATAATTCTGTTATCATTAAATTTTAGGTAAAAGTCAATGTTTTTGTATTTATTTAGACCAACTCACAGATCACAGGTTTCGTTTGTAATTGATTGTTCATCTAGAAATACTGCGAAAGTTTAGATTATGAATTAAATCGAAGATTAATTTTATATAATGCTACATATTCCTGACACGGCCATTCTGATCTGTGCTTCGTCCCGAAGTACATAGGTACATTAACACAACATAATGAGCAATCATTATTGTTCAATTATGGATTACAAACATTGGTTCAAGTCAGGCTGACAATATTTCTATCTACGTTAATTTTACCTAACCACATTAATGGCCTCTTTGGTATAACATTGCTATCCACACTGATATCCTCCTTGATTATCACATCGCTATCTACACTGATATTCTCTTTGATATTATATTCCTATCCAGACTATTCACTTTGATATCACATCCATATTCACACCGATATCGTCTTTGTTATCATATTCCTATCCAGACTGATATCCACTTTAATATCACATCCATATTCACACCGATATCCTCCTTGATATCTATTTCCTATCCAGACTGATATCCAATTTAATATCACATCCATATTCACACCGATATCCTCTTTGATATCTATTTCCTATCCAGACTGATATTCAATTTAATATCACATCCATATTCACACCGATATCCTCTTTGATATCATATTCTTATTCAGAATGATATCCAATTTGATATCACATATCCATACTCACATCGATATCCTCTTTGATATCATAATATTATCCACAACGATATCCATTTTGATATCACATTCCTATCCAGACTGATATCTACTGTGATACCACATGTATATTCACAACTATCTTTTATATCACTTTCCTATCCACACTGATATACTGTTTGATAACATATACAAAGATAATCAAATAAAAGAAAACCAATTCAACAACCGATTTATAACTTGGTACATTAAACTATAGTGAATAAAATGCTGATGTACTTTCAAGATAACAAAACGAAATCTTTTTACTAAATAAAAAAAAGAATAGTGATAAATAAAATGAAAATAATAATAATAAATTGTAGAAATTCTTGGAAACTAACAGAAAATTTAAAAGAATTAGTACTATCTATTCATAAATTTCGTACCGAAACTAGTCTTTTAGGTCGCAATATTTTTATTGCAACTTACAAGGCTGAAAATATTAATTCAGTGATACAGGTATTTTAAATCAAAACTCTTGTTTCAAAAACTATTAATTTACAATGAGAATGGAATGAATAAAGTTTTAAAACGGAACGTAACTAAATCAATTCCATCCGTCATAATGACAGCTGATTTGTCTTTTTATAGTAAACATTGTGAATTGCGTTTTACAATATCAACAAACAGTCTTGTACTATACATATGAGGAATCTAACACGGCCATACTGACTGATACTTTGCTCTCAAAGTACTTACAATATCAAAGCATCTATGTGCATTAAAATCTAACAAGTATCTTTGTGAACACATTCATCCAATTCTCAGTATCATCTTTGTGACTACTAGAATCGTAACAAGCTATCTTCATTCTTAGCCTCATCGTACGTAAGCACCAGAATCTTACATATTTGATGCCAGTTTCATCTTTGTGACAACTTGCAACCCATTCTTAGCCTCATCCTTTGTGAGCACCAGAATCTTATTAACTATTGCCAGTTTCATCTTTGTGACAACTTGCAACCCATTCTTAGCCTCATCGTATGTGAGCACCAGAATCTAGACCATGTTTCATTTACCACATTTGTACCTATCCAATTCTCAGTCTCATCTTAGTGAGTACTAGAATCAATCAACAGCATTACCAAATTTCATTTAGGTGAATACTTGCATTTTGTGGATCAAATAATAATTAATATAAATCAATAGCTAGCCAAAATATTTCTTAATTTTTTTTGTCAATTTATCTAAAATTATTAACCAATCTAACACGGTACAAAAAGAAGGAAAAAATGATATATAATGCTATGGCGAGTTACATCATTGATCAAAATAAAATCAAAAATGACAAAAGAACAAGAACAATAAAGTTTTAATAATTACAAAAATGTATTCTAATCACTTTTTCTTTTTCTAAATCACTTTTAATAGAAATGTTCTGATCAACCCACTTGCCTACCCATTTTCTTAGTTTTTCTTTTGCAATTGTTATATCTTGTAAAGTTACTTTTCCTTTAAGGCAAATCTATCATTTTTTTTTAACTTAATTTATCATGGCGTCTATGATCTTGGTTAACATAAACTATTACAATATTATAGTCTATAGTATAACGTCTAGGGAATCAAAACCTTTCTTGAAACGTTCAGCAACTTGGTAAGTCTTTGCATGGCCAAGGTTCGTTCTGCATGAACATCAATAGTGTGTTCCACATTATTGGATTGGCAATATATAATTTAGTCTTGTCTGTACACAATAATGTTATGTTTGCATTACGACCTATCAGTAATCGCAAGGGAGAAAATCAGCTGATTTTGTGAAATTTAGAGATAATTGAACTTTCCATATACCTGTCGGCCAGTCTGACTTATTATTCTGTAGTGAGCATAAAATTATAGGTAAGACCTAAGTTTATATCTTTGCATACCAGTTTTGAATTAGTGTGGGCAAAACAGAGAGGAGTGGAAAAGAGACAGAGTTTTTGCCCTGCAGTGGGACAACACAGGCTAAAAATAAGTAATTGACAGTTATGTATAGGGGTACTTGTAGTTATCATAAAGGTGATTAATTTGCCATTAATTAAACAAAGACCTAATTTGGTTAGTATTGAAATTAGTGCTCCGATCTGTATCAATTATTAAGGACGGAGTTCCGAAAACACTGGTATATTATAGAGAAATTCCATAAATTATGATCTAAATTATGTTTTTGTCCTTCGACTAATGTTGAGAACCAACCTGTGTAAACAAATGAACCATATGGGAAGGTCTGGGTATTTTTTATTTTATTTGATACAAAGGTCTGTGTTTGTCCCCAGAAGGAGGGTAATGTTTTTGTTTATACTAAGCACTGAGCAATATAGAACAGAAGAAATCTGAAGTAAAGCTTAAACCCTGCTAAAAATCCTGCTTTGCCACGTTCATTTAACAACGATTTTAGAAATTCATCATTTCAACCATATTAGATCAAAAAGAACAAATAATATTTTATTTACTTGCATTTAGCAACTTTGAATTCTTACTTTTATAGTGAGATGAGGTTACCCTACATTCAAAACTAAATTTATAAGCAACACAGCTTAATATCTGCAATGACCATGATATTACCTTTTGTCCACCCCTGCATCATATTCATTTATATTATTTGAACCAATTATTATCAAGTATTTAACATAGTTATAAGTTATAACACTAATTTTCATCTTTTATAAACCAAGCTTAACTATATAATATAGTTATCTAAAACTATTACACAAAAATCTTCCAATTTTATAATCTTCATTAAATGTAGGTATTTCGTTTTAACTTAAGAAGAACTTCTAAGGGGCCTTACCGAATTTTGCCGCTTCTTATTGCTGGAAAGGTTCCCGATACTCGTTTAGCAGCCCGAGGTTCTGTAGACTCGATGCTTGACCAACAGCTTGCAGCTCCGCAGTTGTGATGATAGACCAGCAGCTTGCAGCTCCGCAGTTGTGATGATAGACCAGCAGCTTGCAGCTCCGCAGTTGTGATGATAGACCAGCAGCTTGCAGCTCCGCAGTCCCGATGTCAACTGCGGCATGCGGCAGCGCGATTTCATCGTCTAGTTGCGAGTTAGCTTAGCGGCCCGCAGACACCAACAGCTTCCAGAAGATCCCGATAGCTCCAACATTGTTCATGAAAATAGAAAAATAAAATTCATTAGAAATCCGTTATGTAAGCCAGAGCCCTATCCCACTTCTGATGTCAGAAGATGGATGAAGCAGAATTAATACTACATGTATATTTATAGGATATTCCCCTATTTAGTAAGGTTTCGAGTGTCAAAATGTTGTATGTATCTCTATATGGTGTTTAAGGAAAGGGTTTTATGAAGAAAAGCACAGAAAGACAAGACTAGGCATTTATTGATTAGGCTTGTCGGTTAAATACGGTCATGAGAAAACTAGTTGTCCGTTCCGAATCTAGGTCATCATGGAGAAGAAGGACAAGAAACTCCATGGCAGCTAATTTTAAAGTATTGGATCAACACATATTTACTTTAGCATAAATCATTGTTATCACATTATTCTCTGGGACTGTTTCTCAAAGTTATAGCAACTTATCAACGGGAAGAAACAGAACATGAATATTCCCTAATTATATTTAACACAAGACATATTATAACAGATAAAGAAAAACATAGCTATCAGTAATAATCAAGAAATATGATCAATTAACTTACGTGAACACAATAGGAAGGAAGTCCATCTTTCACCACAGTTGTATCCCAAAAAGGGTCCCGAATTGGCGGGTACACGTATTTTATATTCTCCCAATACTAATCAAGTACCTCTAACATTGCCGCCATTTTTAACCAATCCCAGATTGTCATAGATTATTGTTTAATAATCTCTAACATAGTTAACAATGAACAAATCTTAAATAGTGGAACCATTTTAAAACTTAATACAGTAATTTAGCAATTTAGTATTTACTTATTTGATATCGAAAAGCAAAATCAGATAAGTTATTGACATCCACTTAAAGTTAGGAGAATCGTTTGAAACTACTTGAGACTTTTGAATTACAATATAAAATCTTAATTAACATTATAATATCATATTAATTAGAACTTAATCATTTATTGAAACTCTAAATAAATAAACATTTGTGTTGTTTATTCAAAAACCACCAATCATAACATAAGTTTGATGACCTACTTTTCGTCTAGAATTGCTGTTTTAGATAGTAGTCTTTTAAGTCACAATAAAAACCATTAATATAAAACAACATAAACATCGAAATAGTATATAAAATCAAGGATATATTTTAAGTACAATATAATTCTGTTATCATTAAATTTTAGGTAAAAGTCAATGTTTTTGTATTTATTTAGACCAACTCACAGATCACAGGTTTCGTTTGTAATTGATTGTTCATCTAGAAATACTGCGAAAGTTTAGATTATGAATTAAATCGAAGATTAATTTTATATAATGCTACATATTCCTGACACGCGCAATCTGGCCATCTCAACGTATTTTGTATGGAATTTTTAATTTTTTGGACGAAAAAAAAAAAAAATTATCAACATGTAGAATATTAGGGGTTTACGAGTT
Source organism: Lithophane semibrunnea (assembly GCA_947363905.1). Lineage (NCBI taxonomy): Eukaryota > Metazoa > Arthropoda > Insecta > Lepidoptera > Noctuidae > Lithophane > Lithophane semibrunnea. The sequence goes on along the minus strand of OX376191.1, from coordinate 4,169,119 downwards.
ACAAAGGGGGGTCCAAATTTTCATTATTTTTGCGATAGAACACACCATTTTCGAGACATAAGCAAAAGAAAATAAAATAAGATACAGTACTCATTTGCAACTGAAGTCGAGGTGTTGGTTTGAATTTTAGTTCATGACATCTAATTTTATTCCACACATTTTTAATCGGGATTAAAAATAGTCAGATTAAGTTAGAAGATTTTAGATATAGAACAAAATTTTAGGTTAAAACGTCAAATTCAGAATAGATTTTTCACTAAACTAATATCTCAGTGCCATCATACGCAACTATCTACGTTCATGTAAGTGCATTGCACTTTCATGAACTTAGAGAGTTGTATTGCTGATTCTAATGTTTATAATTCTGTAAACCCATATTTGTTACGGCCGCAAATAATATATAGATCAATATACAACCTGACACTGACCTGCAAATTGCAAAAAACGTAAGAAAATTTGTATTTCCCGGGCTACCTTGGCGCATCCCCCTTAAAGACCGCGGTATACTTTAAGTACGCATGTTTACCACCCACTTTAGGTAAACGACGAAAAAGTGTGCTAAACAGAAACTCTGCAATTTTTTTTTCTGCATATAAAATTATAAATTTGCAACACTGCGTGCTGCAAAGCATGTCACCAGTGGTAAAAATGGGTTGTAACAGGTTAAACACGATATCTGTTATCAGTGTCACTGTTACTGTTACAAAAAAATAATAGTTCCAAATATCTGTTATTAAATAACAGCCTGTTATTTTTGTACGGACGATAAATACGTATTTAAATCTCAATTGAATATTTTCCATTCTTTAAGGGGGATGCGCTAGGGTGGCCCACGAAATTCAAATTTTCTTACGTTTTTTGCAATTTGCAGGTCAGTATCAGGTTGTATGTTGATCTAAATATTATTAGCGCTCGTAACAAATATGGATTTACTGAATTATAAACATTAAAATCAGCAATACAACTCTCTAAGCTCATGAAAGTGTATTGAATGACTATTTCATGAAATCATGACATTTGGCACTTTCATGAACTTAGAGAGTTGTATTGCTGATTCTAATATTTATAATTCTGTAAATCCATATTTGTTACGAGCGAATTACGAAGGTGGCAACCGGAGGACTTAAAAAAAACCAAAATTATTTATAAAGGTTTTAATTAAGATAAAAATTACAATTTAACTTATATTAGTTTTTAGGTCTATATTCGGACGATGCTAGTACCGAAGTGTGTTACCAAAAATATTCTGTAATATTACGATACAATAAGTATGCTAAACGTGGATGCGGCATCAGCGGATTTGGAAGTAGGTGGCCACTCGGCGGCACGAGGCGTCCGTTCGCTGAGTCAGCAGGTGGCGTGTTGGAATTTTGTGTGGAAACATCCGTTTGACGTAATTACCATATCATGTCGCTATTCAGCTGATTTGGTGTAGGCAGGGCACGTAACACCTCCCCCCTCAGAACAGCAACTATTTGAGAATCTTGAGCGAAAATGTTGCTGGAGTCTGTTTCGTGATTGTGGGTGATTCTGCATCTTCGTATTGATGATTTTCAGGGTTTACATCTGATTTCTGTGGTTTCGTAAGTTTTGTGCAAACGTTATAGCGACGTATAGTGATTGCGGTGATCAGTACAGTTGCACTGAATAGTATGACGTAGAGTGGAATCGTCGTATGGTATAGTGAATTTTCCGCCATTGCGTGTTCTATTTGTACTGGGTGTTGCATTAAAATTTTATCTTCGATTTCATGTAGGCTTTTCAGGTGCAGTGGGTCTAGTTTCAGATGTGGGATGGTTTCTTCAACAATATTCAGGTTTATAGGTATTTCGGTGATTTTCAGCGGCTGCCCTTTGATATAGTCGTTGGTGTTGGTAATAATGAATCGCTCGGTGCGTAGTAGACATTTTTGCGGGATGGTAGCGAGATAACTTCCATGCAGGGAGATGAATTCTTGACGTTCGCAGTGTAGCTCCGTCCGGGTCGGTTGTGGAAAGATGAGCGTATAACGTCTGTCATCTAGTTGTTCCATGGCTGCCTTAGTCAGTGTGAGCTTCGTAGGCAGGCAAGATTTCTCCAAAGATTGGTTGTAGATGAGGTTTTGGATGCAATCTAGATGTCCTCTTGTTGGTTGACGGTTGATTCCTTCTTCGCAGAGATGATATGGGCCGAACTTCGGGCATTCAGCCTCTATGTACTTGAAAGCTTTCCCATTAGTTGCAAGGAAAGGGTAAGGAGGAATATAGGTGTACATAAGTTTATTGGGAACTATTGCTAATCTGTATAATTCGAACTTATCGGAGCTGGTTATTGGAACTTTAAATATAATAACAATTTTTTTATTCGTGTAGTAATAACCGGGTTTTATAACAGTATAGTACTCTCTTAGATCCGCATCTATTAACTGATTCTGGCCGTAAATTAATTATTAATCGCTCAATCATGTTACTTAAAGTATCTATGCCTAACATACTATAATGGGTGCTCGATGCACGTATAAAAGCTAAGGTATCTTCTATCCTAGTTATCTCTAAATATAAATCTTCTGTATTGTCGCTAATTATGGCCAGCAACTGAGCAAACTTTGCGAATCTTATAAGGTCATTTTTCGCGGTAGTTTTCTCGTCTAAGATTAATCCTAAGGTACTATTGATTCTCTCTTGATTGCTAACAATTTTTGAGAGTATGTCACTGTATCGGGTCATCCAAACTTTGTTAAGACTGACATGCTCATTGAATTCTGATACTATTTTATCGTTGTTACTTTCTAAAAGATTGATTGCCTTATTATATTTTTGGGCATCCGTATGATCTAAGTTTCCGGTAATGCTTTTTATAACGGACCCTAATCCGTCTACGAGACCTCTTTTACTACGACCGGGTTCTAGTGTTTTTAACTGCGAACTGGTTTCAGTTAATTTATTAGCTAAATGGTTGATTTGAAGTTCATACAAGAGGGAGGATTGGTTGTCTAGTTTAGTCTGGAAATAGTCGAGTTGAGACATTACAGAATCAAGTCTGTGTTCAATGTCAGTTAAGTCTATGTATTGTAGGAAGGTGTGGTAATGTGTAATGAGCCTTGTTTGTCCAAGGTTGAAAGGTAAAATTCCGGGTCCATTGTCCAAGCTTTCAAGTCTTATCTCGAGCGCCGTTATTGGTTGGGCTAACATTGCTAGCAGTATCCTGTAACAATTTTGATTTATTAGGGATACGTTTGAGTCGGGACTTAGCTACAGGACCTTTTTTTTTGGAGGTGTATATATGAATCGGAAGGTCAGCTAGAACAGTGTCATGTGTGTAGCGTGGTGCTAATTTTTGTCGGTCGGAGCAGCCGACCGGGTTAGAAATAAATATTTGCTGTTCCGCTTGGTATTCTATTTCGGGCTCTCTGTCCTTATTCCTATTTCGTATGATGTTTGTACGGTCAGCAAGAGTAAAGTCATTGATAAGGTCGTATACAGTTTTCATCTGGTTTCGGTGTGTCAAAATATATTGTTGCATTAGGTGTTCAGTCATGTTAATATCAAGGGGGTCTCTTGGGTCAAAGTGTCCTCTAACTATGTCATGTGGCCTACACTTGGTGAGGCTGTGAACTGAACTATTATAGGCTAATAAGGCATAAGGCATGAGGTTGATTACGGGTTCGTCTTTTTGGCGTAATCGTAAAATACGTAAGTGTTCTAGTAACGTAGAGTGAAATCGTTCAATGATTCCGTTATCGTTAGGGGAGTGTGCTAATGTTCTATGGTGGTTGATTTTATGTAATCTTGTAAATTCGGAGAATAGTTGGTTTGTGAATTCTGTGCCGTTATCGGTCACTATTGTTAACGGTAACCCATGATGTGTACAATAACTTAAAACTGCTTGAAGTATGCTTATTGCTGTACCATCTCTCAAATGGTACGCTTGTCCATATTTTGAGAAAACATCTACCGCTGTCAAGTACTTTTCGTTTTGAGCTGTGAATAGATCCATGTGTATTAATTCGAAGGGTTTAGTTGCTGGGGGTACTACATTAAATTGAGGTCTAATCGGGTTCCTATCATATTTCGTTTGTCCGCAGATGGTACACTCATTAATGTATTTAGTTATTTCTTCCCTCATTTTAGGCCAATAATATTTTCGGGATAGGGCGAGATGACACTCGTTTATTCCTCTATGATTAGTTTTCCCTTCATGATAGTGTTTTATGATTTCTTGCTGTCTTAGGTACTCTTTAACGTCTTCTAGTTCGGTTTTGGCTAATACTAAATTAATTGCTGAGCTTTTGAAACTATTCTGGATTATGGGTATAATTGAATACATCCCTAAGGGTGGAGTTATTTTTATAGCGGTTTTAACTTTAGGGTTGACGTATTCTTTTATAGCATTTACTACGTCTTGTTCTAAGTTCGATTCTGAAACCTGAATAAATGTACGGGTGTGTGTGTCAAAAGGTTTAGTAGCGGTTGTACGTCGTTTAATGTCACCTACTATGGTAATGCATAACTGTCGGTGAAATTTGTTCAAAGGTTCGTCAGTGATTGGTACTTCTAGAATAGGGTTTTCAGTGCTGGTATGTGCAGTGGCTGTCGTGGAGCCTGTTCGTGACGGTGGTCGCTCTGATGGGTTAGCTAACATTGACTCGGTCTCCTCATTGTTAATTTCCACTCGGGATAAAGCGTCGGCATTGGTGTTATATCTTCCCTTTTTGTAAACTATAGTGTAGTCGTATTCGCTTAGTTTTAGGCGCCATCTAGTCAGTCTTGAGTTAGGCTCCTTAAGGTTCATTATCCACTGTAGTGGTTTGTGGTCTGTGAATATTTTAAATTTACGACCAAATAAGTAAGGCCTGAAGTACTTTGTAGCCCATACTATAGCTAAAAGCTCCTTCTCGATAGTACTATAATTGGTTTCACTATCGTTCAAAGTTCTTGAGGCGTAACAGATAGGTTTATCTGAGCCAATGGTACCTTGTGAGAGTATAGCGCCGATAGCTACGTTAGAGGCGTCAGTGGTTAATATAAACTCTCTAGTAAAGTCGGGGTACTGTAAGATTGGGTCATTTGTAAGTAAAGTCTTACATCTGTTAAAACAGTCAATGTAGTCGGTGTCAAAAGTAATTTTGTTAGTCTTTTTAAGGCATTTAGTCATAGGCTTGGTGACGCGGGTGTGACTGTACCTAAATTACCCTAGGCTGATAAAATTTTCGTTTTTCCTAATTATGCTAATATTAGTGTTTTAGGTCAGTTTCCCCGTAGGGGAAAGAACAGTGCCCCGCCGAATCCGCACTGTTCTGTAGGGCTCGTCCCAGACTTGGTCACCCTCCCACCGACATTAGAAATGAATTCATTAAAGAAGTCCGATGCCTTGTCCCATTAAAAGGCAAGGAAAGGATTGAATGAGATTGTAAATAAGACATGAATTCATGGTTATGAATAATTGGATGTGGTTTTAGAAAGTTAATAAATAGTACAGGGATGCAAAGTATATTATAAATCTGTGAGTAACCCTTACGTTAGCGTAACAGGTATTTGGTCAGTCATTACTCACACGATACCTCACATCCGGAGTATCCGGATCTGTGCTTCGTCCCGAAGTACATAGGTACATTAACACAACATAATGAGCAATCATTATTGTTCAATTATGGATTACAAACATTGGTTCAAGTCAGGCTGACAATATTTCTATCTACGTTAATTTTACCTAACCACATTAATGGCCTCTTTGGTATAACATTGCTATCCACACTGATATCCTCCTTGATTATCACATCGCTATCTACACTGATATTCTCTTTGATATTATATTCCTATCCAGACTATTCACTTTGATATCACATCCATATTCACACCGATATCGTCTTTGTTATCATATTCCTATCCAGACTGATATCCACTTTAATATCACATCCATATTCACACCGATATCCTCCTTGATATCTATTTCCTATCCAGACTGATATCCAATTTAATATCACATCCATATTCACACCGATATCCTCTTTGATATCTATTTCCTATCCAGACTGATATTCAATTTAATATCACATCCATATTCACACCGATATCCTCTTTGATATCATATTCTTATTCAGAATGATATCCAATTTGATATCACATATCCATACTCACATCGATATCCTCTTTGATATCATAATATTATCCACAACGATATCCATTTTGATATCACATTCCTATCCAGACTGATATCTACTGTGATACCACATGTATATTCACAACTATCTTTTATATCACTTTCCTATCCACACTGATATACTGTTTGATAACATATACAAAGATAATCAAATAAAAGAAAACCAATTCAACAACCGATTTATAACTTGGTACATTAAACTATAGTGAATAAAATGCTGATGTACTTTCAAGATAACAAAACGAAATCTTTTTACTAAATAAAAAAAAGAATAGTGATAAATAAAATGAAAATAATAATAATAAATTGTAGAAATTCTTGGAAACTAACAGAAAATTTAAAAGAATTAGTACTATCTATTCATAAATTTCGTACCGAAACTAGTCTTTTAGGTCGCAATATTTTTATTGCAACTTACAAGGCTGAAAATATTAATTCAGTGATACAGGTATTTTAAATCAAAACTCTTGTTTCAAAAACTATTAATTTACAATGAGAATGGAATGAATAAAGTTTTAAAACGGAACGTAACTAAATCAATTCCATCCGTCATAATGACAGCTGATTTGTCTTTTTATAGTAAACATTGTGAATTGCGTTTTACAATATCAACAAACAGTCTTGTACTATACATATGAGGAATCTAACACGGCCATACTGACTGATACTTTGCTCTCAAAGTACTTACAATATCAAAGCATCTATGTGCATTAAAATCTAACAAGTATCTTTGTGAACACATTCATCCAATTCTCAGTATCATCTTTGTGACTACTAGAATCGTAACAAGCTATCTTCATTCTTAGCCTCATCGTACGTAAGCACCAGAATCTTACATATTTGATGCCAGTTTCATCTTTGTGACAACTTGCAACCCATTCTTAGCCTCATCCTTTGTGAGCACCAGAATCTTATTAACTATTGCCAGTTTCATCTTTGTGACAACTTGCAACCCATTCTTAGCCTCATCGTATGTGAGCACCAGAATCTAGACCATGTTTCATTTACCACATTTGTACCTATCCAATTCTCAGTCTCATCTTAGTGAGTACTAGAATCAATCAACAGCATTACCAAATTTCATTTAGGTGAATACTTGCATTTTGTGGATCAAATAATAATTAATATAAATCAATAGCTAGCCAAAATATTTCTTAATTTTTTTTGTCAATTTATCTAAAATTATTAACCAATCTAACACGGTACAAAAAGAAGGAAAAAATGATATATAATGCTATGGCGAGTTACATCATTGATCAAAATAAAATCAAAAATGACAAAAGAACAAGAACAATAAAGTTTTAATAATTACAAAAATGTATTCTAATCACTTTTTCTTTTTCTAAATCACTTTTAATAGAAATGTTCTGATCAACCCACTTGCCTACCCATTTTCTTAGTTTTTCTTTTGCAATTGTTATATCTTGTAAAGTTACTTTTCCTTTAAGGCAAATCTATCATTTTTTTTTAACTTAATTTATCATGGCGTCTATGATCTTGGTTAACATAAACTATTACAATATTATAGTCTATAGTATAACGTCTAGGGAATCAAAACCTTTCTTGAAACGTTCAGCAACTTGGTAAGTCTTTGCATGGCCAAGGTTCGTTCTGCATGAACATCAATAGTGTGTTCCACATTATTGGATTGGCAATATATAATTTAGTCTTGTCTGTACACAATAATGTTATGTTTGCATTACGACCTATCAGTAATCGCAAGGGAGAAAATCAGCTGATTTTGTGAAATTTAGAGATAATTGAACTTTCCATATACCTGTCGGCCAGTCTGACTTATTATTCTGTAGTGAGCATAAAATTATAGGTAAGACCTAAGTTTATATCTTTGCATACCAGTTTTGAATTAGTGTGGGCAAAACAGAGAGGAGTGGAAAAGAGACAGAGTTTTTGCCCTGCAGTGGGACAACACAGGCTAAAAATAAGTAATTGACAGTTATGTATAGGGGTACTTGTAGTTATCATAAAGGTGATTAATTTGCCATTAATTAAACAAAGACCTAATTTGGTTAGTATTGAAATTAGTGCTCCGATCTGTATCAATTATTAAGGACGGAGTTCCGAAAACACTGGTATATTATAGAGAAATTCCATAAATTATGATCTAAATTATGTTTTTGTCCTTCGACTAATGTTGAGAACCAACCTGTGTAAACAAATGAACCATATGGGAAGGTCTGGGTATTTTTTATTTTATTTGATACAAAGGTCTGTGTTTGTCCCCAGAAGGAGGGTAATGTTTTTGTTTATACTAAGCACTGAGCAATATAGAACAGAAGAAATCTGAAGTAAAGCTTAAACCCTGCTAAAAATCCTGCTTTGCCACGTTCATTTAACAACGATTTTAGAAATTCATCATTTCAACCATATTAGATCAAAAAGAACAAATAATATTTTATTTACTTGCATTTAGCAACTTTGAATTCTTACTTTTATAGTGAGATGAGGTTACCCTACATTCAAAACTAAATTTATAAGCAACACAGCTTAATATCTGCAATGACCATGATATTACCTTTTGTCCACCCCTGCATCATATTCATTTATATTATTTGAACCAATTATTATCAAGTATTTAACATAGTTATAAGTTATAACACTAATTTTCATCTTTTATAAACCAAGCTTAACTATATAATATAGTTATCTAAAACTATTACACAAAAATCTTCCAATTTTATAATCTTCATTAAATGTAGGTATTTCGTTTTAACTTAAGAAGAACTTCTAAGGGGCCTTACCGAATTTTGCCGCTTCTTATTGCTGGAAAGGTTCCCGATACTCGTTTAGCAGCCCGAGGTTCTGTAGACTCGATGCTTGACCAACAGCTTGCAGCTCCGCAGTTGTGATGATAGACCAGCAGCTTGCAGCTCCGCAGTTGTGATGATAGACCAGCAGCTTGCAGCTCCGCAGTTGTGATGATAGACCAGCAGCTTGCAGCTCCGCAGTCCCGATGTCAACTGCGGCATGCGGCAGCGCGATTTCATCGTCTAGTTGCGAGTTAGCTTAGCGGCCCGCAGACACCAACAGCTTCCAGAAGATCCCGATAGCTCCAACATTGTTCATGAAAATAGAAAAATAAAATTCATTAGAAATCCGTTATGTAAGCCAGAGCCCTATCCCACTTCTGATGTCAGAAGATGGATGAAGCAGAATTAATACTACATGTATATTTATAGGATATTCCCCTATTTAGTAAGGTTTCGAGTGTCAAAATGTTGTATGTATCTCTATATGGTGTTTAAGGAAAGGGTTTTATGAAGAAAAGCACAGAAAGACAAGACTAGGCATTTATTGATTAGGCTTGTCGGTTAAATACGGTCATGAGAAAACTAGTTGTCCGTTCCGAATCTAGGTCATCATGGAGAAGAAGGACAAGAAACTCCATGGCAGCTAATTTTAAAGTATTGGATCAACACATATTTACTTTAGCATAAATCATTGTTATCACATTATTCTCTGGGACTGTTTCTCAAAGTTATAGCAACTTATCAACGGGAAGAAACAGAACATGAATATTCCCTAATTATATTTAACACAAGACATATTATAACAGATAAAGAAAAACATAGCTATCAGTAATAATCAAGAAATATGATCAATTAACTTACGTGAACACAATAGGAAGGAAGTCCATCTTTCACCACAGTTGTATCCCAAAAAGGGTCCCGAATTGGCGGGTACACGTATTTTATATTCTCCCAATACTAATCAAGTACCTCTAACATTGCCGCCATTTTTAACCAATCCCAGATTGTCATAGATTATTGTTTAATAATCTCTAACATAGTTAACAATGAACAAATCTTAAATAGTGGAACCATTTTAAAACTTAATACAGTAATTTAGCAATTTAGTATTTACTTATTTGATATCGAAAAGCAAAATCAGATAAGTTATTGACATCCACTTAAAGTTAGGAGAATCGTTTGAAACTACTTGAGACTTTTGAATTACAATATAAAATCTTAATTAACATTATAATATCATATTAATTAGAACTTAATCATTTATTGAAACTCTAAATAAATAAACATTTGTGTTGTTTATTCAAAAACCACCAATCATAACATAAGTTTGATGACCTACTTTTCGTCTAGAATTGCTGTTTTAGATAGTAGTCTTTTAAGTCACAATAAAAACCATTAATATAAAACAACATAAACATCGAAATAGTATATAAAATCAAGGATATATTTTAAGTACAATATAATTCTGTTATCATTAAATTTTAGGTAAAAGTCAATGTTTTTGTATTTATTTAGACCAACTCACAGATCACAGGTTTCGTTTGTAATTGATTGTTCATCTAGAAATACTGCGAAAGTTTAGATTATGAATTAAATCGAAGATTAATTTTATATAATGCTACATATTCCTGACACGCGCAATCTGGCCATCTCAACGTATTTTGTATGGAATTTTTAATTTTTTGGACGAAAAAAAAAAAAAATTATCAACATGTAGAATATTAGGGGTTTACGAGTTACAAAGGGGGGTCCAAATTTTCATTATTTTTGCGATAGAACACACCATTTTCGAGACATAAGCAAAAGAAAATAAAATAAGATACAGTACTCATTTGCAACTGAAGTCGAGGTGTTGGTTTGAATTTTAGTTCATGACATCTAATTTTATTCCACACATTTTTAATCGGGATTAAAAATAGTCAGATTAAGTTAGAAGATTTTAGATATAGAACAAAATTTTAGGTTAAAACGTCAAATTCAGAATAGATTTTTCACTAAACTAATATCTCAGTGCCATCATACGCAACTATCTACGTTCATGTAAGTGCATTGCACTTTCATGAACTTAGAGAGTTGTATTGCTGATTCTAATGTTTATAATTCTGTAAACCCATATTTGTTACGGCCGCAAATAATATATAGATCAATATACAACCTGACACTGACCTGCAAATTGCAAAAAACGTAAGAAAATTTGTATTTCCCGGGCTACCTTGGCGCATCCTCCTTAAAGACCGCGGTATACTTTAAGTACGCATGTTTACCACCCACTTTAGGTAAACGACGAAAAAGTGTGCTAAACAGAAACTCTGCAATTTTTTTTTCTGCATATAAAATTATAAATTTGCAACACTGCGTGCTGCAAAGCATGTCACCAGTGGTAAAAATGGGTTGTAACAGGTTAAACACGATATCTGTTATCAGTGTCACTGTTACTGTTACAAAAAAATAATAGTTCCAAATATCTGTTATTAAATAACAGCCTGTTATTTTTGTACGGACGATAAATACGTATTTAAATCTCAATTGAATATTTTCCATTCTTTAAGGGGGATGCGCTAGGGTGGCCCACGAAATTCAAATTTTCTTACGTTTTTTGCAATTTGCAGGTCAGTATCAGGTTGTATGTTGATCTAAATATTATTAGCGCTCGTAACAAATATGGATTTACTGAATTATAAACATTAAAATCAGCAATACAACTCTCTAAGCTCATGAAAGTGTATTGAATGACTATTTCATGAAATCATGACATTTGGCACTTTCATGAACTTAGAGAGTTGTATTGCTGATTCTAATATTTATAATTCTGTAAATCCATATTTGTTACGAGCGAATTACGAAGGTGGCAACCGGAGGACTTAAAAAAAACCAAAATTATTTATAAAGGTTTTAATTAAGATAAAAATTACAATTTAACTTATATTAGTTTTTAGGTCTATATTCGGACGATGCTAGTACCGAAGTGTGTTACCAAAAATATTCTGTAATATTACGATACAATAAGTATGCTAAACGTGGATGCGGCATCAGCGGATTTGGAAGTAGGTGGCCACTCGGCGGCACGAGGCGTCCGTTCGCTGAGTCAGCAGGTGGCGTGTTGGAATTTTGTGTGGAAACATCCGTTTGACGTAATTACCATATCATGTCGCTATTCAGCTGATTTGGTGTAGGCAGGGCACGTAACACCTCCCCCCTCAGAACAGCAACTATTTGAGAATCTTGAGCGAAAATGTTGCTGGAGTCTGTTTCGTGATTGTGGGTGATTCTGCATCTTCGTATTGATGATTTTCAGGGTTTACATCTGATTTCTGTGGTTTCGTAAGTTTTGTGCAAACGTTATAGCGACGTATAGTGATTGCGGTGATCAGTACAGTTGCACTGAATAGTATGACGTAGAGTGGAATCGTCGTATGGTATAGTGAATTTTCCGCCATTGCGTGTTCTATTTGTACTGGGTGTTGCATTAAAATTTTATCTTCGATTTCATGTAGGCTTTTCAGGTGCAGTGGGTCTAGTTTCAGATGTGGGATGGTTTCTTCAACAATATTCAGGTTTATAGGTATTTCGGTGATTTTCAGCGGCTGCCCTTTGATATAGTCGTTGGTGTTGGTAATAATGAATCGCTCGGTGCGTAGTAGACATTTTTGCGGGATGGTAGCGAGATAACTTCCATGCAGGGAGATGAATTCTTGACGTTCGCAGTGTAGCTCCGTCCGGGTCGGTTGTGGAAAGATGAGCGTATAACGTCTGTCATCTAGTTGTTCCATGGCTGCCTTAGTCAGTGTGAGCTTCGTAGGCAGGCAAGATTTCTCCAAAGATTGGTTGTAGATGAGGTTTTGGATGCAATCTAGATGTCCTCTTGTTGGTTGACGGTTGATTCCTTCTTCGCAGAGATGATATGGGCCGAACTTCGGGCATTCAGCCTCTATGTACTTGAAAGCTTTCCCATTAGTTGCAAGGAAAGGGTAAGGAGGAATATAGGTGTACATAAGTTTATTGGGAACTATTGCTAATCTGTATAATTCGAACTTATCGGAGCTGGTTATTGGAACTTTAAATATAATAACAATTTTTTTATTCGTGTAGTAATAACCGGGTTTTATAACAGTATAGTACTCTCTTAGATCCGCATCTATTAACTGATTCTGGCCGTAAATTAATTATTAATCGCTCAATCATGTTACTTAAAGTATCTATGCCTAACATACTATAATGGGTGCTCGATGCACGTATAAAAGCTAAGGTATCTTCTATCCTAGTTATCTCTAAATATAAATCTTCTGTATTGTCGCTAATTATGGCCAGCAACTGAGCAAACTTTGCGAATCTTATAAGGTCATTTTTCGCGGTAGTTTTCTCGTCTAAGATTAATCCTAAGGTACTATTGATTCTCTCTTGATTGCTAACAATTTTTGAGAGTATGTCACTGTATCGGGTCATCCAAACTTTGTTAAGACTGACATGCTCATTGAATTCTGATACTATTTTATCGTTGTTACTTTCTAAAAGATTGATTGCCTTATTATATTTTTGGGCATCCGTATGATCTAAGTTTCCGGTAATGCTTTTTATAACGGACCCTAATCCGTCTACGAGACCTCTTTTACTACGACCGGGTTCTAGTGTTTTTAACTGCGAACTGGTTTCAGTTAATTTATTAGCTAAATGGTTGATTTGAAGTTCATACAAGAGGGAGGATTGGTTGTCTAGTTTAGTCTGGAAATAGTCGAGTTGAGACATTACAGAATCAAGTCTGTGTTCAATGTCAGTTAAGTCTATGTATTGTAGGAAGGTGTGGTAATGTGTAATGAGCCTTGTTTGTCCAAGGTTGAAAGGTAAAATTCCGGGTCCATTGTCCAAGCTTTCAAGTCTTATCTCGAGCGCCGTTATTGGTTGGGCTAACATTGCTAGCAGTATCCTGTAACAATTTTGATTTATTAGGGATACGTTTGAGTCGGGACTTAGCTACAGGACCTTTTTTTTTGGAGGTGTATATATGAATCGGAAGGTCAGCTAGAACAGTGTCATGTGTGTAGTGTGGTGCTAATTTTTGTCGGTCGGAGCAGCCGACCGGGTTAGAAATAAATATTTGCTGTTCCGCTTGGTATTCTATTTCGGGCTCTCTGTCCTTATTCCTATTTCGTATGATGTTTGTACGGTCAGCAAGAGTAAAGTCATTGATAAGGTCGTATACAGTTTTCATCTGGTTTCGGTGTGTCAAAATATATTGTTGCATTAGGTGTTCAGTCATGTTAATATCAAGGGGGTCTCTTGGGTCAAAGTGTCCTCTAACTATGTCATGTGGCCTACACTTGGTGAGGCTGTGAACTGAACTATTATAGGCTAATAAGGCATAAGGCATGAGGTTGATTACGGGTTCGTCTTTTTGGCGTAATCGTAAAATACGTAAGTGTTCTAGTAACGTAGAGTGAAATCGTTCAATGATTCCGTTATCGTTAGGGGAGTGTGCTAATGTTCTATGGTGGTTGATTTTATGTAATCTTGTAAATTCGGAGAATAGTTGGTTTGTGAATTCTGTGCCGTTATCGGTCACTATTGTTAACGGTAACCCATGATGTGTACAATAACTTAAAACTGCTTGAAGTATGCTTATTGCTGTACCATCTCTCAAATGGTACGCTTGTCCATATTTTGAGAAAACATCTACCGCTGTCAAGTACTTTTCGTTTTGAGCTGTGAATAGATCCATGTGTATTAATTCGAAGGGTTTAGTTGCTGGGGGTACTACATTAAATTGAGGTCTAATCGGGTTCCTATCATATTTCGTTTGTCCGCAGATGGTACACTCATTAATGTATTTAGTTATTTCTTCCCTCATTTTAGGCCAATAATATTTTCGGGATAGGGCGAGATGACACTCGTTTATTCCTCTATGATTAGTTTTCCCTTCATGATAGTGTTTTATGATTTCTTGCTGTCTTAGGTACTCTTTAACGTCTTCTAGTTCGGTTTTGGCTAATACTAAATTAATTGCTGAGCTTTTGAAACTATTCTGGATTATGGGTATAATTGAATACATCCCTAAGGGTGGAGTTATTTTTATAGCGGTTTTAACTTTAGGGTTGACGTATTCTTTTATAGCATTTACTACGTCTTGTTCTAAGTTCGATTCTGAAACCTGAATAAATGTACGGGTGTGTGTGTCAAAAGGTTTAGTAGCGGTTGTACGTCGTTTAATGTCACCTACTATGGTAATGCATAACTGTCGGTGAAATTTGTTCAAAGGTTCGTCAGTGATTGGTACTTCTAGAATAGGGTTTTCAGTGCTGGTATGTGCAGTGGCTGTCGTGGAGCCTGTTCGTGACGGTGGTCGCTCTGATGGGTTAGCTAACATTGACTCGGTCTCCTCATTGTTAATTTCCACTCGGGATAAAGCGTCGGCATTGGTGTTATATCTTCCCTTTTTGTAAACTATAGTGTAGTCGTATTCGCTTAGTTTTAGGCGCCATCTAGTCAGTCTTGAGTTAGGCTCCTTAAGGTTCATTATCCACTGTAGTGGTTTGTGGTCTGTGAATATTTTAAATTTACGACCAAATAAGTAAGGCCTGAAGTACTTTGTAGCCCATACTATAGCTAAAAGCTCCTTCTCGATAGTACTATAATTGGTTTCACTATCGTTCAAAGTTCTTGAGGCGTAACAGATAGGTTTATCTGAGCCAATGGTACCTTGTGAGAGTATAGCGCCGATAGCTACGTTAGAGGCGTCAGTGGTTAATATAAACTCTCTAGTAAAGTCGGGGTACTGTAAGATTGGGTCATTTGTAAGTAAAGTCTTACATCTGTTAAAACAGTCAATGTAGTCGGTGTCAAAAGTAATTTTGTTAGTCTTTTTAAGGCATTTAGTCATAGGCTTGGTGACGCGGGTGTGACTGTACCTAAATTACCCTAGGCTGATAAAATTTTCGTTTTTCCTAATTATGCTAATATTAGTGTTTTAGGTCAGTTTCCCCGTAGGGGAAAGAACAGTGCCCCGCCGAATCCGCACTGTTCTGTAGGGCTCGTCCCAGACTTGGTCACCCTCCCACCGACATTAGAAATGAATTCATTAAAGAAGTCCGATGCCTTGTCCCATTAAAAGGCAAGGAAAGGATTGAATGAGATTGTAAATAAGACATGAATTCATGGTTATGAATAATTGGATGTGGTTTTAGAAAGTTAATAAATAGTACAGGGATGCAAAGTATATTATAAATCTGTGAGTAACCCTTACGTTAGCGTAACAGGTATTTGGTCAGTCATTACTCACACGATACCTCACATCCGGAGTACTCAGAGATACACTTCCATAAAGTGACGCAAGCGGCTTTTCAGCGGCATCGTGTCGTCAACATGCCCTTTTGGAGACATGGTCCCTAGCAGTTCTCTCGAACTGATAAACGTGACAGAGCGGCTTTCCCTACGGCAACCGTGCGACCGTCCTTGTCTAGCAACGGGGCGGCTAGTTCCAGCGGCATAAGTCTTCATCATGCTCATATGGAGACATGGTCCCTATCAGTCCTTGGACCGAATATGAGATAAATGTGGTCACCCAAACCCCTGAAAGTTCACCCTTTGCACAACAAGAATATCTGTAGGACACGTGTTCATGTCAGCCTGACCGAATTATTGGTCTGAGATAAAGAATACAACATTCATAAATTACTAGGTATTGGACTTGAGAACCGAGTCCCAAGAATCATTATTTAATAGAGTTTTGGATAATCTCTCTCTTAAAGTCAGAGGCAAAGAATACATAATTCAAGAATTAGGTTGATACTACGTAATAAAGCAGAGAATCAAATCTCAAGAATCATTAATTAAGTAGAGTTGTGGATCAACTCTCTTGAAGGCCTATAGACAGTCCCAAAGCGCCCACCCTTCACCACTTCCTAGTGTTTGAGCTGGGGAGAAGAAGTAGCGCAACAAACTCCCCAGCAACACGTCTCTGTCTGTTTAGTTAAAAGAACTTTAATAACATTACCAGCCAAGGATAATTATTATAATGAAAGACTCACCCAGTCGCACCAACAAACACACACACATACTACGTTAAATACTAGATTACTCTAAACTGGGCTTTAACCCAACTACATTTAACTTAATAACTAATAGTCGCTATCTTACGACAACCCACTCGAACATGACCTTTTGGTATTCACCAAGCCTCCTAACTTAACTAGCTTAGATACGGACGTCCGTACCCTATCGAGGTCTAAAACCAAGTGTCCTTCTGGACTTCAAAATCCGCCCTCAATTCCTAAAACACCACGTTCAGCCAGCGCGTCTTCCCACAGTTTTGCAGAATAGATTTATTGCCGTTTTTGTACAATTTCTCAATTGTTTTAAAAGGGTCCGTTTGGGTATTGCCTGGGCTCGGTTTATGGTTAC
This sequence comes from Lithophane semibrunnea, assembly GCA_947363905.1. Lineage (NCBI taxonomy): Eukaryota > Metazoa > Arthropoda > Insecta > Lepidoptera > Noctuidae > Lithophane > Lithophane semibrunnea. The sequence continues at coordinate 4,151,822 of OX376191.1, read as the reverse complement.
CATATGTGCAACTAGTATTGTCCTAAGATTAGAAATCGGATATTTTAAGTCGTTTCTTTAGAATTTGTTGAATTATTGCCTTCGACCTTTTCGTGGCACTTGTCCATAGCTTGTTTCTCATAAAATAGAGAATTTATGTCTTCCTAAGAGGCACGAACTATGTGCTTGTTTTAAAATAAATATAATATTTTGTTATTAACTAGGGATAGGTGACAGACAGTCACACGGGCAAAGTCCGGGATAAATTTCCTGTAATAACTTAATAATCCGAGAAACTGTTTTATTTCTTTCGTGGTTTTAGGTAATGGGTATTTTTCTATAGCCGCTATTTTATCAGGATTAGGTTTAACACCTTCTCCACTAATTACATGACCTAAGAATACCGTTTCCAACTTTAAAAATTCGGACTTATCCATTTGAATCTTAAAGTTGGATTCCTGTAATCTATTGAATACTTTTTCTAAGTTAATCATGTGTTCTTGCAATGACGTACTAAAGATGATGACGTCATCGAGATACACAAGGCAGATGTCATTTTGTAATCCTCTGAGTACATTATCCATCACTCTTTGGAAGGTAGATGGTGAGTTCTTTAAACCCATAGGCATGCGCAAAAATTCAATGTGCCCATGCTCTACGTTAAAGGCTGTCTTCGGTATGTCGTCAGCGTGCATCTCACATTGATAAAATCCAGATGCTAGATCTAGAGTAGTACAGTACTGGCATTTACCAAGCTTGTCAAGTATGTCAGTTATGTTAGGTATCGGGTATTTGTCGTCTATGGTCTTGTCATTTACTTTACGAAAGTCAACTACTATTCTCCACTTCTGTTTGCCTGATGCGTCTGCCTTCTTAGGAACTACCCAAATGGGTGAGCTCCAAGCTGATTCAGAAGGTCTTATGATACCTTGGTCTAGCATCTTAGTAATTTGGTCTCTAACTTCTTGTCGGTGAACAAATGGGTAGCGGTAACTTTTCGTATAAACTGGAAGTTCGTCGGTCGTCTTGATATGGTGCTTTATTTTATTTGTAAAAGTCAAAGGTTCTCCCTCTACATAGAATACGTCAGCAAAACGACTGCATAAAGTCTCTAAGTTAGTTTTTTCTTCAATATTTAAATGATCTGTACGCAGTCGAGATAAAACTTCTTTAACGCGCCTAGGATCTTGTTTAGTGCTAGTGCACTCATTATTAAATATCTCCGCTTGTAAAGGGCGTTCAAATGTAACGAGTGAGTCATAATCGGTCGGGTTTTCAATTTCAACGATGCCCGTACAGTCGGTAACGCGAGTAATGCATTCATGTATAATGCAATTACTGCGTATTTGCTGAGCTATGGAAACGTCACCGTCTGGGCTATAGATAGGAATATTTAATAGTTTTGATGAGTTCGCGGGAATGGTTTCCTGATAACTGGACCTTTTACATTGATAAAACCGAATAGGTATTGTTGTAAAATCTGTAATTAAATAGTTATTTTTAAGATCAATCTGTGCTCCGTCAAGTAAATCTAGGCCTATTAGTCCGTCAAAGTAATTATGAAACTTATAAATGAAAAACTTAACATTCGTAGGGTTATTAAATTCAGGAAAATTCGGAACAGTAATTGAATGGTTGTGTGTGCTAGTTACACGGGCATTTGTTACTTCAAAGGGGTCAAAATTCAAAGGTATGTGCGAAAAGTATTGCTCGACTGCCTCAGGACTAATAAAAGACTGGTTAGCCCCGGTATCTACTAATAACTTAAGTGGTGGGTCCGATATCTGAATGTAACGTAATTCCCTTTTAGATTGTATATTTAACTCTATTTTAACCCTTTTTGATCCTTTTCCTTGAGAAAATCCGGATTAGCACCAGAGGTAGGCTTTGGTGCTTCTAAGCAATTCGCGTTGTTAGTACTCTGTGGCTGTGTGTCATCTTGTACATATAAAATATTCTCAGGCTCGGTTTGATTGTAGTAATTGAAGTCGGGATAGTCGTAGTAACAGGAATAGTCAGGCTGTTCATAGTAATAGTCGGGGTAATAATAAGCGTTTTCAGGGTCTGTCATCTCGTTAAAATTCATTTCTCGTGTCTTGAAGTAATTACTAGGTGGTGGGTTCCCTGATCTTTGCCAATTATTTCCTGGTAACCCTATTGGTTTTTGTACGAAGTGACTAACGCCGCTCATTGGTTTCGGACCTGTATATTGCGCTGACGGATTTGCGTTCGGTAATCTAAATATGTTACTCTGGGGATGGTAGTTTGGCGGGGTTGCACGAAACATTTGCTGGGTTCGACTAACCATGTTAGGGGCACGATGAGGTACCTGATTATGCTGGAAGGGTGGCCTCCATTGCTGCTGCTGTTGCAGCGGCGTGGGCATAGGCTTATGCCAGCTCGTGCCTACATTCGCAAAGCTAAAAGGTCTGGGCGTGGTCATGAGGACCGCTGGTGGCATTCTATGGGTTAAATGCGCTTGTTGTGTCGGGTTACGTCGCTCAGGAATACTTTCGTTGCGTTGCTGTAGGTACATGACATTTAATTCCTGCTGTACAAATTCCAGAGCCTTTTCTATAGTTTCGGGTCTCATACATCGAATACGGGACCCTAAAGGTTCTTTAAGACCTCTGACATAAGATTGTAACGTCAGTTTTCTATAAAGGTCGCGTTTTGCTTCGATAGTAGTAGCTATATTTTCATGTAGAGTGACATAAGTCATTATAGTACTAAAAAGGGTCTGGCATTTGTCATAATATTCCTGCGGAGTGCTGTTTCCTTGGGCTAGTAAGGACATGTCATTATAAAGGGCGGTCTCGTCCCTTTGATCGGAAAAGTTGTTAATTAAAGCGTCACGGATCCCTTGCCAATTTTCAGGTATACCATTGGAATTTATAGTTGTAGCTGCAGATCCCGTAATTTTATTTAAGATACCGTTTATTATACATAGGTTAGTGAACTCGTAGCTCGGGTCATCTCTGACGTATTGTATTACGAGCTGATCACATATTTTAATGAAACGTGTTAGAACATTCGGATTTCCATCAAAGTCTGGCACTGGGCGTAAGGCCCTAAAGATAGTATCGGGGTTCAATTCCATTTCGTCACTACTAAATAATGTGTCTAAACCTAAACTATCTGAATCTATAAACCTATTTAAATCTACTTCCCTAGTCCTATTTATCTGTCTGGAAGAGACAGATCTCGTCCTAGTTTTCCTTGGATGAAAAATCTTGAATTAATATTATATAAGGGGTTAAAAGAAAGGAGTCGGGAGCAACACTCAAAGAAAGTTTCAAGCACTTACATATACATGGTTTTCCTTGGTGTATCGATGGCTGGATACGTCCTCAGCTGCGTCTTCTTATGTTCGGATATTCGATAAGGTACTTGGAAATACCGACAGCGACTATCGGAGTCAGCAGATAAACGATTTTTGGAAATCTATACCGCGCCGCGCACTGCCTCGAATATCCTACCGACTGCGCCAATTACGAAGGTGGCAACCGGAGGACTTAAAAAAAACCAAAATTATTTATAAAGGTTTTAATTAAGATAAAAATTACAATTTAACTTATATTAGTTTTTAGGTCTATATTCGGACGATGCTAGTACCGAAGTGTGTTACCAAAAATATTCTGTAATATTACGATACAATAAGTATGCTAAACGTGGATGCGGCATCAGCGGATTTGGAAGTAGGTGGCCACTCGGCGGCACGAGGCGTCCGTTCGCTGAGTCAGCAGGTGGCGTGTTGGAATTTTGTGTGGAAACATCCGTTTGACGTAATTACCATATCATGTCGCTATTCAGCTGATTTGGTGTAGGCAGGGCACGTAACAAGCGCAAATGTTTTATTTGAGTACCAACTAGTATACATTAGTTTTTGATTAGAATCTCCTTTTAAGCATGATGACGCCTGTGTTAGGAGACTCCGCACTTTCTTAAGCTTTGGCTGTTGGTACAATTAACAAAATTATTAGATTTTTAGTTTCTAGAGTTACACATTTCAGTTATAGCTAGTTTACTATACTTACATATTTTACTCGAGCGCGCTATGCGTGCTTTATTGCCAATTACATAAATAAAGTGTAATTAATATAAATTCAAGCACACGCTCGTGAATTTAAGAAAATGTATACATTAATGTGGGTGTGTTGGGTGTGCGGAGTGTGTGATGTGTGAGGGGTGTGTGAAATGTGACGAGTGTATGGTGTGAGAGTGAGGGGTGTGTGAGGTGTGTCAAGTGTGTGGTGTGTGATTTATGCGGGGTGCGTGAGGTGTGTGGTTGGTGTTGATGTGAGTATCAGGGAGGATGTGCGTGTGGTTGTGGCGGTGCCAGTATAACTAATTTCCACTTATTGTAACAATAATTCAATATTGGAATAGGTGCGTGATTTTAACCATTCTATTAGTGTTTTCTTACATTTCTGAAGATGTTCTCAGTGTAAATGTATATGTCTTTGTTTATTTTATTATATAACCGTGCAATTTGATTATTATATTGTGTAGCAGCAAAATTGCTTTTAGATTGTGGTACTTGCGCAATAATATCCTTTCTTCTTTTTAATATTATGTTTTTATCATATTATTATGTAAGTGTCTTATGCTTTTTTAAGATCGAGGCACATATATATAATTTCCTAACAGATAGCAGGCCGCTGATCTCATACAGAATTTCAGTAGGGTATCTCCGTTTCTTAAAATACATTATTTTTATCAGACCTCTTTGTGCTCGTTCAACATTCATAAATTTTGATTTCGCTGCCCCACCCCATACAGGTATACAGTAGACTATCACAGATTGTGCAAGGGCTGTGTAGATTTCATTTAGCAAATTTCTCTTAGCGCCCACTTTTATGGCTACACTTGTTTCCAATTTTCGTATCCTATCGGCAACGTGCTCGAGGTGGGAGTACCAACTCATGTGTTGGTCAATTATGACACCTAAATATTTTGTTTGTGTTACTTTATTAATTATAGGACATGTACAGGCATAATTCATGGCTCGTTTACAGGAATTTATTTTGATATTTAAATCTTGATCTGGTTGTGAGCGATTTCTAATTGTGAAACATATATAATTGGTTTTGGTTGCATTTAGCGTGAGGAGATTTTCATTAAGCCAGTTAGCAATTTGAGCCATACCTATTTCAGCTCTGAGCTTTACTTCGGACCAGTTATTCCCATAGAAGACAATGGAAGTATCATCGGCGTATGAGAAGATTTTTGCGTTATCTACTTTTAAGTTACATAGGTCATTAATGTACATTAAGAAAAGTGTTGGTCCTAATACGCTTCCTTGAGGCACGCCGAACGATACCTCCTCATCATTACTGATGTATTTCCCTATCTTAAACCTCTGCCTTCTGTTTGATAGATAATCTTTGAAAATATAAGAGGGGTTCCCCTTATTCCATTTCTTTCTAGCTTGGACAAAAGGGTTGGAACAGCAACGGTGTCAAAAGCTTTTTTTATATCAAGGAATACAGCCAGACACTTTTTCCCCGAGTCTACATAGTCAGTTTAGTCAGTTACCAGCGAGCTGAGTGCTGTAACTGCATCCTCAGTTGATATTCCCTGTCTGAAACCATATTGTGTGGATGATAATATTTTAATTTTTTTGAGATAATGTAAAAGTCTTATATAAATATTTTTTTCTAAAACCTTGAATAAACCTGGTAAGACAGAAATAGGTCTGTAGTTACTGACATCGTCACTGTTCCCTCCCTTGTGAACCGGTGTAATGATGGATTGCTTCAGTAGTGTCGGAAAGATACCTTTTCTAAAACAGAGATTTACCAGATGAACAATGAACAATGTCCTTGCTAATATATTTTAGAAATTTAGTTGGAATATTATCCCATCCTGGGTCACTGTCGGATTTCAAACTCATCAAAACACTTTTTACTTCCATAGGATCAGTGTCCAAGAGCACAAAAGAATTAGTTTGTGTAGGTGGTATGTTAGTTCGGCAAGACGTATTATTAATCGAAATTTTCTGGGCTAATTCCTTTCCAATATTAGCAAAAAAAATATTTACAGAGTTCACTGATGCATTGGGAGAGGGCAGGATATTTAATAATTCAGTGCTTTGATTTTTAGGTTTATTTGAGTAGGTGATTGATTTTATATTTTTCCATAATAATTTCGTATTTGTAACCGATTTAGCAAGTAATTCTCTCTCGTATTTTCTTTTCAATTTTTTTAAGAGATTATTACAGTAATTTCTGTACCGACTGTAGGCTATTTTTAAAATATCATTATACGGGTCTGATCGATAACTTTTTTGTAATTTATTACGATTTTTTATACATTTTAATAATCCAGAGGTAATCCAAGGCTTAATTATACGTTTGCTGCTAGCGATAACCTTCGTATTAGTATTGTATTTAATAGAATCAATCAGTTTTTGAATGAGTTTTTCTGTTAGCAAATTCGGGTCGTCACAAAAAAGCAAATCTGCAAGATTTTTTTCTTCTAAATATTTTAGTGCATTGTAGCGTGGTGAGGGGTCTCAGCGGAAAATAGTCGAGTGGTGCTAAATTATTACAATTAGTAAGCTCCTTACCACATCACTAAAAACGTGGCACAACACTAATTTCCTAAGGACGCTCTGCCATTTCGACATCCGCTCGCCTAGCTGATAGAAGCGATTCCCTGATCCTCAAGATTCTAAGTACCCCGACCTAGGGTGAGTTCCACATTAATTTGGTAACCATATCAGACCCTCTGCACTGGATAACCTATATTGTTTTCATCACATATGTATTATCTGATCTCGCGAGTGTCAATGGCGGACCACGCGTCAGGGGGACATCCAGTGCATGGAAGACTGTAATATGTATGTATCGCTACTGCATCTAGGTGATGTAGTGCCTCGCTGTGTATTATAAGTGATTAAGTGAGCAATCTGCTATGATCGTTGTTACTTTGTGTTTTATGCCCGCGTGCCGCATACATAACCTCTTAAGTGCATCCGTCATTGTGCCACGCTGTGTTTGCAAACACTCTGCCTGTAAACCGCTGCGATGTGTTGAGCTCTCATTCACTATGCTTACCACGCTGTTCATTGGTGGCTAGAAGAAAGGAAGAGGCTGGCACATCGCATGCGGGCTGCTGCTAGTTGCACCGCTTCTGACATGCGCTCCCTAATGCGCTTCCAGGGTTCCAAGTTCCGGTTGAGGACAGGACGCGTGGGTATTCTACCCACGTGCGCTACCGAGGCCTTGCGAGGTCTGGATAACCGCGGCCTAACGCCGCGAGCTACTCGCGGACCTGTTACTGACAGGCCTCCGCGCCAACCACGTGTCGCTGACACGTACTGCCGGGTCTCACGGAGGCCCCTACCGGCCTCTAACGAAGGCCCTGCCGGTCTCTCACCGAGCCTGTACTGATAGGCCTCCGCAACGGCCACGCGTCACCGGCCTGTACTGCTGGTGCCTCACGGAGGCTCTACCGGCCCCTAACGAAGGCCTCTGCCGGCCTCTCACCGAGCCTGTAGGAACAGGCATCCGCCGTCTACAACTTAGTGCAAGGAAGTACATTTATTAACTATAAGTGTGTTAGTGCTTAGAACTGAACAGTGCGACCTTACCCGCGACCTAGCTGAGGTCTAGTTGTGTTATGACTACAATTATATGTATTAACCTACCCGACTGGTTTCAATCATCTCACTATACACTACCTACCTACCTATTTAACAGTTAGCGGCCTGCGCAGTCTACCTGCAAAGCCCTAGCCGTTACAGTGGCGCCCAGGCTTTATATATCTTTGTCACACTGTTCTGGACTGAGTCCTAGCACGCTGCTCATATGACATCGTTGCGGTTTAGTTTTAAGTTTATGTTGATACTGTTATATTGTGTGTGTGTGTGTCGTACCTAGCTCAACTAATAGCTTACTACTTTTGTAATAATGGGATCTCACCCTATTAACTTCATACATTTACGGAAGGCTGAACTAGAATATGAAGTCTTGATACGGGGCGGTGAAATTGGTACTTGTCTTAATTTAAGGAAGCAAATTAACCTCTTGAGTAAAAAATATACAAGTATTGATGAGACTGAGGATTTATGCGCAGTTAAGGCAACCATAGGTGAATTTCAGTTAATTCTAGGTGAAATTAACAATGAAGCGGGACTAGCAAAGGGTATATCATACAAAAATCATATTAAATACCGACTAGCCCGTATTACACCAACCAACCCGGAGAATGTATTACTAAAGCAAAAACTAGATGAAAAATACAACACATTGGATTCACAACTCTCCAAACTAGACACTAAGTTAAGTTCTGGTAGTTCACAGCGAACTGACACAACAGCCACTCCAAACACTAACATAACCGTAACATGCACTAATCACATACCAAATAAACCGAAATATGATGGAATACTTGTGTGCGTTCTTTCATACAAAAAATCGAGGAGTTCAGACAAAGTAAACAAATAAAAGGAGATGATATGTTTAACTTCGCATTTGATGTCTTTACAGATAATGCTCTCCATTGGTATAGGCATGTCAAACCAAATGTCACTTCATGGGAAGAACTATTGCAACACTTGAAGGCTGCTTTTGACAGCGATGACTACGATTATAGATTGCTTACCGAGATCAGAACGCGTTCACAAGGTGACACGGAAAACATAACTATTTACATATCCATAATGAGCGGTTTATTCAATAGACTAAACACTAAACCAACAAAAACAGAAATCTTTGATATCATCTCTCACAGTATAAAACCAATGTATGCGGAAGTACTAGCTATCAGTAACGTGCAAAATTTGGAGCAACTAGAGTCTGTTTGTAAAAACTACGAAAAGTATAAGATGCGAGCAGCACACTATCAGGAACCAACTAAATCTAACCTAGCCACACTCGCACCAGAATTTGCTTACGTCAAAACAGCTATTAAAACTACCAATTCTAACTCGAAACCATACTACAACCGTTTCAGATACGGCCGCGGTGACTATTACAAAAAAGCGGAAACATCCGGGGAGGACTCACACTCTGCACAACCGGTCGCACTAGTTGATAATAAAAGCACGGGTACACCAACTAGAGAACAACCTTTTTGTCCCAGATGTAGAGTAAACACACATTCATTACGTCGGTGTACGGCAGACCGTATCCTCGTTTGTTTTAAATGCGGAGAAAAAGGAGTGAAATACCCTGATTGCTCAAAGTGTCAACCGCCAAAAAACTAGCTAGTGAGGTTTGTTGTAATAGTAAATTTAACGCCAAGCTAAGTAAAACGGAGTGGGAAGATTGGCTAGCTGTAGTTGCAAAATTCAGAACTTGCTACTCTGTATCAACAAAACGGAAAAAACCTCACAACGACATAAGGCCTTACGCTTCTATACAAATAAACAACATGCCCGTTTGTGGATTGTTGGATTCCGGTTCCGCAGTCACCATTGTTAGGAAAGATTATCATAAACTACTAATCAAGGACCAGGGGCTAACCCTGCAACCTAAGGATCACTTAGAGTCATTTGTCGCCGCTGGGGGACAGGTGCTTCTTCCTATAGGTACTCTAAACTTACCAATTACATTTGAAGGAAAGTCTCACATAATTAAGGCACATGTGGTGCCATCTATAGATACTCCTATCTTACTGGGAATGGATTTCTGAAACACCTTTCATATATTTCCTAAGAATATAAAATCTGTATTCCTTGTGAACACAACTACGACAAGCGTAAACACTAAAAAAACATACATTTGCATACGTTTGCACAGCTAACCGACGAACAAAAACTAACTGCGGAAACAATTAGAACACAATTTGAGAACATATCCTCAGGGAAAAAAGGCCTAGGCCGGACTAACCTAATAACACACAGCATCGACACTGGCGATGCACTCCCTATTCGACAACGTTACTATAGGATGTCTCCTGAGAAACAAAGTATTCTCAGCATGGAACTGGATGAGATGCTTGACTTAGATGTGGTAGAACCATGCGAAAGTCCGTGGTCCTCTCCAGTATTACTTACACCAAAAAAGGATGGCAAATTACGGTTTTGCTTAGATAGTAGAAAACTGAACGCGGTTACTAAAAAAGATGCGTACAATTTGCCATACATCTCAGAAATATTAGACAACCTGAGGGACGCTAAATACCTTACTAGTATCGACCTATACCAAAGTTTCTGGCAGCTACCACTAAGAGAATCAGACAAAAATAAAACGGCTTTCTACATACCCGGCCGCGGAACATACAGATTTAAAACTACACCTTTCGGTCTAACTAATGCGCCTGCTACGCAACAACGAATGGTAGATAAATTGTTTTACGGACCGGAGTTTGAGAATAGGGTGTTTGCATTCTTAGACGATATAGTATTGGTTTCATCGGACTTTGACAACCATATAGCCTTGTTAACTAAAGTTTACAAAAAACTAAAAAATGCTAACTTAACGATAAACATGGATAAGTGCCAATTTTTCCGTGATGAATTAAAATACCTAGGCTATATAGTAAATCAAAGGGGTTTACATCCAGACCCGGAAAAAGTAGAAGCAATACAGAACTTTCCAATTCCCACTAACCCAAAGGAAGTTAAAAGATTCCTAGGAACTGCATCATGGTACAGACGTTTTGTACCAAACTTCAGCGCGCTAGCAGCCCCACTAAATAGACTAACAAGCTCAAGTAAGAAGGCTCCCCCTTTTGACTGGTCGCAAGAATGTCAGGAGTCCTTTACTATACTGAAGGAAATACTCATATCGGCCCCAGTACTATCGTGTCCAGACTACACTCTCCCATTTGAAGTCCACACAGATGCCAGTAACTATGGCATTGGCGGTCTGCTAACACAGATTAGGGACGGAGTTGAACATCCCATAGCGTACATGAGTAAATCCTTGTCTAAACAAGAACAAAACTACAGTATTACAGAGAGAAAGGCACTGGCTGTACTTCTGGCACTGGAGCATTGGCGCTGCTATCTAGAGAATGGCATCAAGTTCACAGTGTTCACAGATCATTCCGCACTAAAGTGGTTCCTAAAACTACAAAACCCTTCGGGACGTTTGGCACGTTGGGGTATACGTTTGTCTGCCTTTAATTTTGACATACAACACCGACGTGGTACTGATAACACTTTGCCAGACGCGTTGTCTCGAGCGTGTCCGATAGCAGCACTCACTCAAGAAAACACCACACAGTCAGGGCCACTTAAACAAACAAACGACTCTTGGTACCAAAATATCTACACTGGTTGCCAACAGAACCCTACGGCATACCCAAACTATATGGTAAAAAACAACAAATTATACCGCTACGAAAAAAGTAAATTCGCAATACTATGCGAGTTTGACTGGAAGGAAGTCATACCGAAGGAAACTAGGCATCAAGTAATAACTAACAACCATGCCGAACCAACCGCGGCACACTTAGGTATCCATAAAACATACAAGCGACTATCACTACGCTACTACTGGCCAGGGATGCACGGTGACGTGGTACGGTTTGTAACGGCATGTGAAACTTGTATTGCTCATAAACAAGCCAATCATGCCCCTCTAGGAGTAATGGGAAAGCCTAAGGAATGTTCACGTCCCTTCCAAATGCTGAGTATAGACATAGTGGGACCACTACCCTTTTCTAGACGTCAAAACTCATATCTGTTTGTAGCTACTTGTTGTTTCTCTAAGTACTGTCTATTATTTCCCATAAGAAATGCGAATGCTATTACTATAGTAAGGTTACTAGAGGACAATATATTCTTGATCCATGGTATACCACAATGTGTTATTTTAGATAACGGAACACAGTTTACATCAAATGAAATGAAAAACTTATTTAAAAAATACAATATTCCAAATGTACACTATACTCCTAGATATACACCACAAGTAAATACAGTGGAACGCTACAATAAAACAATAATCACAGCGTTATCCACATTCATTAATGATGACCAGCGCTCTTGGGATTTGCATATACCAAAGGTTCAATTCGCACTAAACAGCTCAACCAGTGAGGTCACAGGCTACACACCGGCATTCTTGGTCTATGGTAGGGAGTTAGTCGCTGACGGTTTACACTATCAGGATGCTGATATAAATGAAATAGTTTACCAACCAAGGGATCACTACGCGGAGAATTTAGGTGTCTTATCAAGCATATTTGACAAGGTACAATCGGCTTTGCTGAAAGCATATTCTAGGAACACTTGCAGCTACAACCTACGTAGGAAAGAGGTGGAATTCAATGCTGGGGATGTAGTCTGGAAACGAACGTATTACCAAAGCGATAAGGACAAATATTTCAGTAAAAAACTAGCACCTAAATTCGTGAAATGTAAAGTATCCAAGAAACTGTCTCCCCTTGTGTATGACTTGGTAGATACACACGGAAAACCACTAGGTACTTGGCATATCAAGGATTTAAAGTGGAAGAATCCACAGTAGTCCCGTAGGCCTAGCTTGCTAGTGTTTGACCCACACCAGGTCAAACGATGCCAAGGGACTACGACCACCACATATCGTGGGGGGTCAACCCACCTACAAGGGTTTGTCTATTTAATTGCCTTGGTTGCAGGGGTCCTAAACTCCTGTTAAGACCAGTTCCTAACTACGGGTCAGTTAGTATTCTACTCCCAATATTACTACTTAGAGAAGCTAAGGTGCCTTGTCGCGTGTGAGGGGGGTTCTATAATGGAAGTGGTCTAATTAAAAAAAAAAAAAAAAAATCTAGTATTTTGAAACGGCGTTGCCATGGAGAATGCTGGGGACCCCAAGGGGTGTTAATTTTTTTTTGATGGCAGAGTATGTCTCCTTGCTAACTACCCTTAACCCTTGTGTTGTTATGTCATGTTCCAACCAGAACATCTTCAAGTCGGCTCCAACTATAAAGGTGACCGCACCAAGACTGCGCAGGTGTTTAATTTAAAAAAAAAACTAATCTTCTACATTAAAATGGCGTTGCCATAGAGAATACTGAGGACCCTAAGGGGTGTTTAATTTTTTATGGCAGAGTACGTCTCTATGGTAACTACCCTTAGCGTTTGTGTTGTTAATGTTATGTTAAACAAACATTTTAAAGACGGCATCTACAAGTGAGGTGACCGCACCTAAGTTGATAAAAACAACTAAGACACATTCAATAAAAACTATAACAACATAATTACAAAAACTATAGGTAACTAAATAATACCACCAAAAAAAAAAAAAAAACAACCATAAAATTAAACTAAATACACTAAAACAAAATAATTACACCAAACGCCGCCGAGAACTAAGTTACATCAACAACACTCAACCTACCACCACTAATCTAATAAAACCTACCCCCCTAACACACTAACCCCTAAACCTATCATCACTAACCGAACCTACCCCACTAACACACTAACCCCTAAACCTACCATCACTAACCAAACCTACCCCACTAACACCCTAACCTACCACTACTAACATAATCAACCCCACTAACCCACACTACTAACAAACACTTTACAATTAGCAGCGGGTACAGAAGCAAATACATACAATCACCTACACACTTAGTACACTAACCCTAGGGACGAACACACCAATTGAGGTACACTTCCACACTTAATTGTGTACCTCTACAGGATGAGTCAGAACCAACATGACATACTTTCATATCGGGTAGGAATCCAGCCAAAGGTGTAACTGGCTGGCTTCTGAACCAATTGTCGTGATTTCATTGAATTAATATAAGAAATGTATTATTATCGAATTATAATATCCACTGTGGCAACACTGTCAAACTACAAATGACTAATATTGTAAGACACTTTAAAATGTATTTCCATTATGGCAACTGAATGTATTATTTTACTTTGGCAACACTTAGAAATAACGGTTATGATATTATCGTTATTTCTGGGTGGGGCAAAAGTCGTTTAAAATGGTATAATGTAGTGCAGAGTCAGTCGTCGTTTGATTGTGAAATAGTTAAGTTGTGCGGATTAAAAGTATTAGCAAGAAAATAGTGTTTTCTTTATAAGTCAGAAGTGACAAGAACCACGAGCCATAGGTTGGTAAAATCGTAAGTAGTTTTATAAATTATTTACATTTACATTTTTCATTGTTTTTGTCCGAGATAAGTTCAGTGTGGAGCGAGGTGGTTATTGTGTAATCTCATAACTCGGTATTTAAATAAGCAATCGTTGTGGCGTATTTCCCAGATGGTTAATATTTAAAACATTATGGTTAAAAATTATTATTATAATGGTAATTGGGCCGGTGCACGTGCTACCTTTGGTCGAGGCAACTCCTCGATAGGGTTATCGTAGCGTTGGACTGATTAAAGTTATAATGAGTAAATGATTGGGCCGATGCACGTGCTACCTTTGGTCGAGACAACTCCTCGATAAGGTTATCGTTGCAGTGGACTAATTATAAACAATAAGTGAATAGTTGGGCCAGTGCACGTGGTACTCTTGGTCGAGGCAACTCCTCGATAGAGCTATCATTGGATTGGACAACTTCGAGAATAAGTAAATTAAAAAAAATTGTGCGAGTGAATGTTGGGAATTTAGCCACGAGATTTCAATTCGTATAATCTGAACATTATGTTTTAAGTCTGTTCCGTTCACTGAATTTTCTGATCAGCTTTTTATAGTTTGTTGATGGTACGGCGGTATGGTGGTTTGATTATGGTTTGTTTGTTGGTTAGCTTAAGCAGTAGCTTAGATTTTGTTGATTGGGGCTATATCTAATGACTATATGAGCTATATAATGAAATGTATACTATAACCCCCTATGCGGCGTGCATTCGGGTTCAGCCATGTGGGTGAGCTGTTCAGAGATGTACGCCTATGCGGCGTGCTCTCGGGTTCAGCCATCTAAGTGAGCTGTTCAGAGATGTACGAGTATAGAAGACCTGTGCGGCGTGCACTCGGGTTCAGCCATGTAGGTGAGCTGTTCAGAGATGTACGAGTATAGTGTAGACCCCTATGCGGCGTGCACTCGGGTTCAGCCATCTAAGTGAGCTGTTCAGAGATGTACGAGTATAGTGTAGACCCCTATGCGGCGTGCACTCGGGTTCAGCCATGTAGGTGAGCTGTTCATAGATGTACGCCTATGCGGCGTGCGCTCGGGTTCAGCCATCTAAGTGAGCTGTTCAGAGATGTACGAGTATAGTGTAGACCCCTATGTGGCGTGCACTCGGGTTCAGCCATGTGGGTGAGCTGTTCAGAGATGTACGCCTATGCGGCGTGCACTCGGGTTCAGCCATCTAAGTGAGCTGTTCAGAGATGTACGAGTATAGAAGACCTGTGCGGCGTGCACTCGGGTTCAGCCATGTAGGTGAGCTGTTCAGAGATGTACGAGTATAGTGTAGATAGACTTACACTCTAGTTCAGCCACGTAGGTGAGCTTTATGGAGGTGTATGCATATAATTTATTTCAGCCATGTAGGCGAGCTATTCAGTTTAAAGATACGAGTATAGTTTAGAGTACTATGCGGCATGCACTCTAGTTCAGCCGCGTAATTAAGTGAGCTTTATGGAGACGTATGCGTATAGTTTATTTCAGCCATATAGGCGAGCTATTCAAGATAAACATGTACGAGTATAGTTTCGAGTTCTATGCGGCTTACACTCTAGTTCAGCCACGTAGGTGAGCTTTATGGAGATGTATGCGTATAGTTTAGTTCCATGCGGCTTGCACTCTAGTTCAGCCATGTAGGTGAGCTTTATGGAGATGTATGCGTGTAGTTTATTGCAGCCATGAAGGCAAGCTGAAGTTCAGAATTTAACTTAGACACTTATGTTATTTTATACAGCCATGTAGTTGAGCTGTAGTTCAGAATTTAACTTAGACACTTGTGTGATGCTTTGCAGCCATGTAGGTGAGCTGTAGTTTATAATTTAACTTACACTCATGTGATCTTATGCAGCCATGTAGGTGAGCTGTAGTTCAGAATTTAACTTAAATACTTACGTGATCTTATGCAGCCAAGTAGGTGAGCTGTAGTTCAGAATTTAACATCACTTATGTGATCCTTTGCAGCCATGTAGGTGAGCTGTAGTTCAGAATTTAACTTGGACACTTGTGTGATGTTTTGCAGCCATGTAGGTGAGCTGTAGTTTATAATTTAACTTAGACACTTATGTGATCTTATGCAGCCATGTAGGTGAGCTGTAGTTCATAATTTAACTTAAATACTTACGTGATCTTATGCAGCCATGTAGGTGAGCTGTAGTTCAGAATTTAACTTAAATACTTACGTGATCTTATGCAGCCAAGTAGGTGAGCTGTAGTTCAGAATTTAACATCACTTATGTGATCTTTTTCAGCCATGTAGGTGAGCTGTAGTTCAGATTTTAACTTAAATATTTATGTGATCTTATGCAGCCATTTAGGTGAGCTGTAGTTCAGAATTTAACATACACTTATGTGATCCTTTGCAGCCATGTAGGTGAGCTGTAGTTTAGAATTTAACTTGGACACTTATGTGGTCCTATGCAGCCATGTAGATGAGCTGTAGTTTAGAATTTAACTTAGAATTGCACAGTAGGTGTGAAATCGATGGCTGTTAGGCAGTAGATTGGATATGGAATACTCGAAGGCAAAAGTAAAGTATGGACTTAAAGGAAGACCAATGGCCGCTTCCCGTACATTGATTTATTTGAAAATAGATTAGTGTATTTAATTTTAATCTTATTTGAGCTCTGCGTCATTTTCTGAACTAGTTTGTACAATATTTTTATTAGAGAAAGATTAATAGCCGATATTCAGTGTTGAACTTTTCAACAACATAACTACAGAATTTAATCAAACTTTCGCTATGGAGGAATCTGAGAAATTGCTTTATGTATATCCTTGAAATGAAGTGACCGATATATATATAACAATTGGAACTTTCGTCTAGGTATATGTTGAGGAAGATACGACCATAGTTCGGGTCTGGTTTGGTGAGTCTATACCAATGAGCATTACTTAGGCGATATTATCTTGATTTTAAGAGCATCAAAGAATCCAAATCAAGAATATCACTGACATCAAGGCCGTTATAAAATAGTTAGTGGTAAAACGGTTGTATTTGTTACTTCTTTTAACGGCAGTACCTTTAAAACAGATGTTTTAAAGTGGGTAAATTCCGTTACAGAAACTAAAACCGTGTCAATTAGTGAAGATTTTCTCAATGCTCGAGAACTATCTCAATAAAGCTGGCATTAAAATAGGCCAAGACATTGATCAGTTTACTTTCGAAATTAAACTTTTTGCAAATAATAGGAAATGGTTTGCTCAGAGTTTGAGTGAGATTGGTTGCACAAACCGACAGTGCAATGAATATAGAGTTGGATGACAAACCCTTGATTGCTCTGTACGACCAAACATCGAATACTAAGCTGCATACAAATATCAGCTGCTTTGGATTCTTTTACTAAAAAATAATCCTTAAATTTGAGGTCGAATCTAAGCGGGAAAATAGACATTACAAAAAAATACTTTGCAACAATGATTTCTTAAATAAATTGTGCATATTTAAAACAAAGATATGCGGCAAGAACGCGTAATGGGCTATTGCATCCTATTTCCATGCCATACACTTAGACTACTTGGAACCATTTGTATTAGTTGTAACAATTATATTTTATCCATAGTTTGATAGTACAAAATAAATATCTCATTGCTAGAACAATTCAAATTTTTGAAAAAATTATTAACTGGTTTTGGAGCACAGACTAGAATAATATCGTGGAACAGTTTTTACGCGAAACAGTTTAAATGTGTTAAACGCTGTTGCTTGTCATCAAGCAAATTGCAAAGCATAAAGGTTCAACCAGACAATTCTTATGACCTTGTGTCCATCTGTCATCTGTCATCTTGTGACCATCGCATCGAAATGGTTAAAGTACGATAGGTTATCTATCAGTAACGCCGGGTAGTTTTATCACCCCCTATTTCTTCAAATCTCTAAAAATATCGTCAAAGATAAGATGCCTTTGACTCTGAAAAGGTTTCCCTTGCCCTTACTTATTCATTGTGATTTAATATAAATTAATATGACTCATAGCTTCCGTTAAATAAATTTTCTTCTAAATTGATAACTCATCAACTAATGTAAGTGGTCTACAATAAATATTTTAGAGATTCAACATCCGTCTGCTAATAAAATCGAAATAGCCATTTTTTTTCAACAATCTAATTAATAAATCATCTTACTTTTTATCATAATTTTGTTGTGTTATTATGTGACATAATTTTAATACGCATAATGTTACTAGGCGTATTATCCGGAAACAAACTAGTTAGACGCGATAAATTATGCCTAAAATAATTATTCGTAAGCTGTTGTAATGCGTAAATATAGTTCGGTTATGTAAACAAAAGTATGCCATGATACATTGTCTTAATATCTTGCAAATGGATAGGGAACCCAATTAGAGGTAGATATAATGGTCAAGTCATAAATTACTTATGGTAGCATTATAGATAGATAGGAGACTACATGAAATTAGAGCTTTCATTTACTTAACATTATTTGATGACAACAATATGATGCAGTTGATAAACTTATTAGAAGCTATGGCAATGATTAGGCAATGCGTAGACATATCACAAATTTAGTTGCTTAAGAATTATCACGTTCACGTTGCCGAGTCATATTTACAGTAGCTTGTTTTTAAGCTTGAAAAGCATTTATTATACTCTAAAAGGTTGCCGCTGAACTATTAATTCATTAGGCAACTAAATACATTTGAAGTCGAGTATGGCATTTTAAAGAAGCTGGGTTAATTTTTCGACAATTATGGCAAAAGTAAGAAATTATTCCCTTTTATCGGTTCATATAAAGTAATAGCAAAACGATAGGGTAATAAAGGGGTAAAATATAGGCTTAATGATTTCATGGTCGCGAGCGCAGCTGCTGAGCGTGGGGTCCTGGGTTCGATTCCCGGGTCGGGCAGGGTGTTGTTTGTTTTCCCACTAGGAATTACTCAATGGCAGCCTAGAGATTGGAGTTGTGACGCCCCGTACCTCGGGGCGGGAGGGACATGTGGTGCCGTTGGTCCTGCGCCTTGACCTTAGCCGGTCATGTCAGGTTACTGTCCCGTCGGACCGAGGAAGAGCAGAAAGTGCATCTGTTTGCACTATGCATCCTGTGTGCTTGTCGGGTCTCCGTTGAGGTTGACCGCCCCGTGGCCGGAATTCGGTCATAGGACAAGTGAAGTGAAGTGCAACTCGTTTCTCTTTTAAACAGGTACCTACTAGGCAAGAATTGCCTATCACGAATGTATAATGTAATCTTGTTTATGTATTTTTTTTTTGTAGTTACTTATTTGTTACTTAATACACGTAAAACATTTCTTTATTCACAATTTGTAATCTTTAAATATGATCTCGCATTAGATTATAATTTTTAAAACATAATAAATTATCTATGTTATTGTTACTGACTTTTTGTGGTAATGTAATGCAATTCAGTTTAAATGTACAATTTTATTTTATTAGAATTTTTAGATTTCTACGACTTACATTTTTAACTATAATATCTAGCTATATTGCTGTGCCCTGATGTGCCCTGCTACAACGGCTCTTAGTTTTTTTTTTTTTTTGTTTGTTAACATCTTGTTTTAGGTACCTTGTGGAACACAAATAAATGAATAGAAATATGAATAATTTTGCTATTTGATGTATTGCCTCAGTGTCGTGATTGTATAGTGCGTACTACGGAGTTAGCACGCCGTCGGATGGCCGAGTGTCGTGATTTCATTGAATTAATATAAGAAATGTATTATTATCGATGATCTTCAATTATATACAGCTGGGCGGGTTGAAGGTTTGTCAGACGCTATAGCAGATGTAAACCGAGATTTAGAAGCCATCAAAAAGTGGTCTGATAGTTTTGGGGTGTCAGTTAACCCCACAAAGTGTCGGGCCATTGTAATTGGGAGCTCACGCATGATGAGTAGGGTGACGCTTAGCTCTCTTCCTCTTCTAATTTTCAATGGTACCGTCATTCCCATTACCCCTACTGTGAAGGATCTCGGTTTGCATCTGGACTCGACACTAAGCTGGCAACGCCAGGTCTCTAGTGTTAGTCAAAGGGTCAGCGGTACTCTGCGATCCCTGTATCGTCTGAGGAACTTTTTGCCCGCTAAGACGAAAACAATGCTTGTGCAGACTTTAATTTTCCCCGTCATCGACTATGGTGACGTTTGCTACTTTGACTTGAATGCAGTTTTGCTGGATAAGCTTGACCGACTACTCAACAACTGTATCAGGTTCATATTCAACCTTAGGAAATATGACCACGTGTCGAGCTATAGGTCTGAGCTCAAATGGATGTCCATTCGCCAAAGAAGAAGTTTGCGTGCTTTGACCACGCTTTACTCCGTTCTCAACTCTCCTACTCCTCCTTCTTATCTTGTTTCTCACTTCCAATATCTGTGTTCTTCACACTCTAAGACCCTGCGTTCTTCTAACAATCTGCTCCTACTCTGTCCTTCTCATACTTCTGACTTTGTTCATTCTTCTTTTCATATTCAGTCCATTCTTCTTTGGAATGCGCTTCCTCTTGATATCAGGACGGCCACCAGTCGTTATGCATTTAAGCGGAAATTGCGGAGTTTTTTCTCAAAATAAATAGAGTAGAGTCATGTCATCACCTCTCACCCTTGAATTTGTATGTTATATATATATATATATATATATATTATAGTATTTATTATAGTAAATATATGTGTTAGTATATGTATCATAAGTTTATAGCTTATTTATGTACTGTACTGCTTTATCTATAATGCAATATGATATATATGTTTTTTTTTTTTCTCTTTGTTCCTCTCAATTAGAGCACCTGCCATCTAATCTCTTCACCACCCTTGGTTGACTGGTAGAGAATGCCTGAGGCATTAAGTCCGCCTTTGTACCTTTTTTAGTGCGAAAAGTTTAAATAAATAAATAAATAAATTATCGAATTATAATATCCACTGTGGCAACACTGTCAAACTACAAATGACTAATATTGTAAGACACTTTAAAATGTATTTCCATTATGGCAACTGAATGTATTATTTTACTTTGGCAACACTTAGAAATAACGGTTATGATATTATCGTTATTTCTGGGTGGGGCAAAAGTCGTTTAAAATGGTATAATGTAGTGCAGAGTCAGTCGTCGTTTGATTGTGAAATAGTTAAGTTGTGCGGATTAAAAGTATTAGCAAGAAAATAGTGTTTTCTTTATACAATGAAAGGATGGAACAGCAGGGAGGGTTATTTAGTTCTAGCGGACTTTACACAGGTAAAATCCTCTCTCTGCAGCCGGGGTACTGTAGCGTGGTGAGGGGTCTCAGCGGAAAATAGTCGAGTGGTGCTAAATTATTACAATTAGTAAGCTCCTTACCACATCACTAAAAACGTGGCACAACACTAATTTCCTAAGGACGCTCTGCCATTTCGACATCCGCTCGCCTAGCTGATAGAAGCGATTCCCTGATCCTCAAGATTCTAAGTACCCCGACCTAGGGTGAGTTCCACATTAATTTGGTAACCATATCAGACCCTCTGCACTGGATAACCTATATTGTTTTCATCACATATGTATTATCTGATCTCGCGAGTGTCAATGGCGGACCACGCGTCAGGGGGACATCCAGTGCATGGAAGACTGTAATATGTATGTATCGCTACTGCATCTAGGTGATGTAGTGCCTCGCTGTGTATTATATTTCGTCGCTTCATTCTTCAGATATATTATAACCAGGTAGTCCTTTTAATCTACAAGATAACATGCACACTTTAAGAGATTTATGAAAATCGATATAAGTATCGACTTTTTACCATTAAGTCGATATTTTACCAACCATAACCACACCACTAGTCAAGCTGTCATTCTTTTTTTCGTGCACGATAGCAAGCACACGCTCACTAGTTATTTAAAATGCCGAAAAAACGGGAATATTCTCAAGAAATTGAAGACTATCAACGTAAAATCAAGAAGCTGGAAGACGAACGACGACGTAAACGTCGTAGAATCATAATTGAATCTTCATCTGATTCCGGTATGTATTGTATTTACAACTACCCTCAATTATAAATTATTGTATGGTGCCACCTAATCCTTGGAGGATTACAGGCGCATTGTTACATTATGATACCTATTATATTTATGGTACTTACGTGCTATTCATTTAGTGCGGATTTTCGCCCGGCGGTTAACCGTGAGTTAACACGAAGGCTATGATATTTCAAACACATGTGAGATCGTCTCGCCTGGTGGTTAACCGAGCGTTAACACGATGGCTGCACTATAATCGATTATGTACATAATCAATACAATCTAAATGATGACCCACAAAAATGAAACCTACCCGTTTTATCCATGACTCTAGCGGTTAACCGTGAGTTAACACAAAGAGCAAAAATGTGGAATTCAACGTTACGTCTTACTCATTTCAGACGATAACGAATCCTTACGTTCCGCCTCCGGGGCCAACATAGAAGAAAATCTGACGGCGACGGAAGTTGCACCTAACAATATCCCTGACGCTCCCGTGCTGATCGCGGAAGCATCAACTCCTAGTCAGGAAGATAGTACCTGTCCAGAGCTCGATCCAGAGCTATTGATAGCACTCGGAGAGGAAACAGATAATACCCCAAGGTTCGGTGATAAAATTCATCAAAGTTTAGCTCAGCGATGGGAACCTATTCTCAAGAAGGGATTATCAAAGGAAGCAAAAGATAAGTTGTTCAAAGATTATCTTGTGCCTGAAAACTGCACTCTGCTTCAAGCACCCAAACTGAATCATGAAGTTTCGGCGGCTATTTCTGAAGCATCTCGTCAGAGATAAGAGGAAGGAAGCTGAGCAGCAGCAATTGGGTGCTGGCGTCTCAGCCATAAATAAAGCTTTGACAATAATGCTAACGAGCGACAATAAAATTGAAGCAATAAGGATTATGAGCGATGGATGTCGTATCCTGAGTGATCTTCATTATCAGGAAACACAATCGCGAATTAGCGTCATAAATTTCGCATTAGCCAAACCCTTTCTAAATGTCGTTCAGGATTGCGAAAGGGACGAAACGTTATATGGCAACAAATTAGGGGAAAAAATAAAAGCTTCCAAAACAATCGAGAAGCAAGGCATGTCGATTAAGAAAGATCCTAAAGGTCAGAAAGGTAAGGCGATGGAACCAATGACCTCTAATTCACGTCCCCATTATCAATATCGACAACCAGGTGCCTACCAGGGAAACTGGACAGGCCCCTCTCGGTTTCTACAGAACAGGGGGGGGGCGGAGAGGTCCGAACAGGGCGAACAGCACCACGAGCCGTCGGCCTCCACCTCAGCAGACGTCGACCCCGGTCGCTGCGAACAAGTCGAGGGCACCTGCAACGCGCCATTAGCTCAGGTACAACACGCGGGTAGAATATCTCATTTTTATGATTGTTGGCTCAACATAACATCTAATCCTGTAATTTTAAATTGGATACATAATGGTTTCCCTATACCGTTTGATTCTAATGTGACACAAACTCATGTACCTTACGTTTCAATGTCCGCGACTGAAAAAGTCGACATGTTTGTAGCTATACAAAAAATGTTAAAATTAGGTGCGGTAAGCCCCTGCAAACCTACTAAGGACCAGTTTATTTCAAAAACATTTTTAGCCTTAAAGTCTAATGGCGATAAAAGATTCATTTTAAATTTAAAAAAATTTAAATCATTGTTTCAAAGTTACACTTCAAAATGGAAGACTACCGAACGGCATCTAAATTATTACCGATGCATGGCTTTATGGCCACTATCGATTTAAAAGAAGCATATTTCCTTATACCAATTCGTAAATCTGATCGCAAATTTTTAAGATTCCAATTCGAATATGAGAACTCGGACATCATTACCTACGAGTTTAATTGTATGCCGTATGGCCTTTCGGTAGCTCCGAGAGCCTTTACTAAGATCATGAGGGAATTGGTTTCTCATTTACGCTATCAAGGCTTCAAAAATGTTGTTTTTCTCGACGACGTCCTTTGTATTGGTGATGATTATCAAGAATGCCTAAAAAATGTTGAAGCTACTTTAAACCTTTTAGAATGTCTCGAGTTCGTAGTGAACTATGAAAAGAGTTCTCTTGTGCCTAAACAAACCTGTAAATTTCTGGGATTTATGTTCGATTCAGTAAATCAATCAATTTCTTTGCCATCCGACAAAAAACAAAAAATTGTGAACCTAGTTGACAAATTCTCTCAATTGTCTCAGTGCTCAGTTAGAGAATTTGCTCAGTTAATAGGAGTCTTGATAGCCGCGTGCCCAGCGGTCAAATACGGTTGGTTATATACAAAAATTTTAGAAAGACAAAAATTTCTCGCCTTACAAAATTGTCCTAGCTTTGATGGACACTTCAAACCTCACCCTGTAATTCTAGACGATTTAAATTGGTGGCAAAGGAACGTGCTAAATTCTAAAAACACTACGAAAACGCCTAATTTCGAATTAGAGGTTTATACGGACGCTTCACGTACCGGCTGGGGAGCTGTGTGTAACAACGAACGAGCTCATGGAGCCTGGAAAAGAAGTGAACTTGAACAACACATCAACTACTTAGAGTTGTTAGCTGTTTTCTTAGCCTTAAAGTACTTCGCAAGCAAAAAATCTGATTGTTCTATTTTACTGCGCGTTGATAACACAACAGCCATCAGCTACGTAAATCGGATGGGTGGGATCCAATTTCCCCATTTGAATAATCTGTCTAGACAAATTTGGCAATGGTCGGAAGAGAGAAACATCTGGTTATTTGCATCGTACATTAATACCAAGGCTAATTATGAAGCAGACGAAGAATCTTGAAGGCTAAATCCCGACACGGAATGCGAACTTTCCGATTTAGCCTTCGAACGAATATCAAAAAGTCTCGGTAAACCCGAAATCGACCTATTTGCCTCTCGGGCCAATGCCAAATGTCAGGATTATATGTCATGGAGAAAGGACCCCGACGCTATTTCTGTAGATGCCTTTACAGTAAACTGGAACAGGTTCTTTTATGCTTTCCCCCCTTTTCCACTTATTCTTAAGTGTCTTCAAAAAATCATACAGGAAAGCGCCACTGGTATCCTAGTCTTTCCCTTTTGGCCATCCCAAGCCTGGTATCCACAATTAATGAAAACAATCGTTTCCGACATCATTTGGATATACCCTAACGAACATCATATCGTATCATGTTGCAGAAATCCCCTTATCCTGGGTGCAGCAGTACTCTCAGGCAGGCCTTTTCGTAGCGCGGCGTCCCCGAATCAGCCCTGGACCTGATGCTGGCGTCATTATCAAAGAACACGACGCAGCAATATAACGTGTCGTTCAAATTGTGGTGGCAATATTGCGTAAATAATAATTATCACTGTTTTGATTGCTCTGTCCCGATAGTATTAAGGTTTTTAAGTGAACAGTTTGATAAAGGAAGCTCGTACGGAACTCTAAATAGTCACAGATCTGCGTTATCCCTTTTATTAGGCGGTTATATCGGATCTGATGACCGAATTAAACGGCTACTCAAAGGAGTGTTTAAATTAAAACCTAGCTTCCCCAAGTACTGTACTACATGGGACCCACAGATTGTTCTAAATTATGTTTCTAATTTGTACCCCAATAGAACCCTGAGTAGGGAAAAAATAACGAAAAAAGTAGTAATTTTATTAGCTTTAAGCACTGCCCAACGCGTTCAAACATTATCTTTGATAAAACTTGAAAATATAACAGTTGGATCTAACGGTATAAACATAGCCATCAAAGATATTATAAAAACATCCGCGGCAGGTCGTGACCAACCGATCTTATTCCTGCCGTACTTTAGAGAAAACCTTCGCATCTGCCCCGCGACTGTTCTCGAAGATTATCTCCATGTCACAGACAAAGACCGACCTGCTAATGTATCCAATCTCTTAATCACTGTAAAGCGCCCCTACAAAGGCGCGACAGCACAGTCAATAAGCAGATGGATAAAGCAGATATTGGCCGAGAGCGGCGTGGACGTGGCGGCGAACAGCGCGCACAGCACGCGGCACGCCGCCACGTCCGCGGCTGCCGCGGCCGGGGTCTCCATCGACACTATCAGGAAAGCCGCGGGATGGACTAACGCGTCTAAGGTTTTTGCCCAATATTATCATCGTCCAATTATAGACGATGATAACTTTGCTCAAGCGTTCTTCCAAGATCAAGTTAACGAGTAACCTGTATTAAAGCTTGAGACTAATTATTAAGTTAATAATATTATGTTTCAAAACATTATTATAAAGTATTCGAAATAAATACATGTTTAGTTAAATAAGTAATTATTGTTAACTATTTGGTTTATGTTGATTAAAACCATTGTATTCTTACAAAATATTTGTTTTTAATTATCAAACACAAAACTTTTCTCTGAACATCTACCTGGTTATAATATATCTGAAGAATGAAGCGACGAAATATAATATATGATCAAACGAACTTCTTAAGCGAAGTTCGATCAATATTATATGAGTCGCTTCATTCGAAGATATAGGTTCCCTCCCAACCCAATCCCGGTGATAAAGTTTTGCATTTGTCTTAATTATCTCTAAAAGAATGACAGCTTGACTAGTGGTGTGGTTATGGTTGGTAAAATATCGACTTAATGGTAAAAAGTCGATACTTATATCGATTTTCATAAATCTCTTAAAGTGTGCATGTTATCTTGTAGATTAAAAGGACTACCTGGTTATAATATATCTTCGAATGAAGCGACTCATATAATATTGATCGAACTTCGCTTAAGAAGTTCGTTTGATCATATATTATAAGTGATTAAGTGAGCAATCTGCTATGATCGTTGTTACTTTGTGTTTTATGCCCGCGTGCCGCATACATAACCTCTTAAGTGCATCCGTCATTGTGCCACGCTGTGTTTGCAAACACTCTGCCTGTAAACCGCTGCGATGTGTTGAGCTCTCATTCACTATGCTTACCACGCTGTTCATTGGTGGCTAGAAGAAAGGAAGAGGCTGGCACATCGTATGCGGGCTGCTGCTAGTTGCACCGCTTCTGACATGCGCTCCCTAATGCGCTTCCAGGGTTCCAAGTTCCGGTTGAGGACAGGACGCGTGGGTATTCTACCCACGTGCGCTACCGAGGCCTTGCGAGGTCTGGATAACCGCGGCCTAACGCCGCGAGCTACTCGCGGACCTGTTACTGACAGGCCTCCGCGCCAACCACGTGTCGCTGACACGTACTGCCGGGTCTCACGGAGGCCCCTACCGGCCTCTAACGAAGGCCCTGCCGGTCTCTCACCGAGCCTGTACTGACAGGCCTCCGCAACGGCCACGCGTCACCGGCCTGTACTTCTGGTGCCTCACGGAGGCTCTACCGGCCCCTAACGAAGGCCTCTGCCGGCCTCTCACCGAGCCTGTAGGAACAGGCATCCGCCGTCTACAACTTAGTGCAAGGAAGTACATTTATTAACTATAAGTGTGTTAGTGCTTAGAACTGAACAGTGCGACCTTACCCGCGACCTAGCTGAGGTCTAGTTGTGTTATGACTACAATTATATGTATTAACCTACCCGACTGGTTTCAATCATCTCACTATACACTACCTACCTACCTACTTAACAGTTAGCGGCCTGCGCAGTCTACCTGCAAAGCCCTAGCCGTTACAGCATTTTCAAAGTTTATGGTCGTGGTGATTTTACGAGCGGATTCCTTATTTTTTATTTTGGAAAGTGATAAAAATGTTGTACAGTAATCGGTAATTGTAGTTTTTAAGACAGCAATTGAAGCTGATGACTTTTTTTTATGAATCCTCAACATGAAGTGGTCCCAGAGAATAATGTGATAACAATGATTTATGCTAAGTAAATGTGTGTTGATCCAATACTTTAAAATTAGCTGCCATGGAGTTTCTTGTCCTTCTTCTCCATGATGACCTAGGTTCGGAACGAACAACTAGTTTTCTCATGACCGTATTTAACCGACAAGCTTAATCAATAAATGCCTAGTCTTGTCTTTCTGTGCTTTTCTTCATAGAACCCTTTCCTTAAACACCATATAGAGATACATACAACATTTTGACACTCGAAACCTGACTAAATAGGGGAATATCTTATATAAATCAATGTAGTATTAATTCTGCTTCATCCATCTTCTGACAGATGCATACAAACACAATATGTTAACGGCATCTTCCTACTACAAATTTTTTAAACACAACAAAAAAAAACGTTATTTTCATTAAAAGATTTTAAAAAGTTTCTATCTGACACCGTGCTTGCTAGCGAAACAGCTGACTGACTAAGGGAGGGATCGCGCTCGCTGCCGGTCAGGTCACATCCCGTATCCCCCGCCCGTGTTGAGACGTAAGTTCGTTACCTTAGCGCATAGGGCAACGAACTTGCGTCTCTTGTGGTAAAATTTAAATCTAAAAAAAATAAAAAAAAAATTGTAATTTTCCATTGATTTTACGTTCTATAAATGAAACCAAACCACTGGTTGCAAGGATAACGATGTTTACCCTAACACCGTGTATTGCTCAGTGCTTAGTATAAACAAAAACATTACCCTCCTTCTGGGGACAAACACAGACCTTTGCATCAAA
Organism: Lithophane semibrunnea; assembly: GCA_947363905.1. Classification (NCBI taxonomy): domain Eukaryota; kingdom Metazoa; phylum Arthropoda; class Insecta; order Lepidoptera; family Noctuidae; genus Lithophane; species Lithophane semibrunnea. The sequence goes on along the minus strand of OX376191.1, from coordinate 4,123,295 downwards.
TAAAATAAAAAATACCCATACCATCCCATATGGTTCATTTGATTACACAGGTTGGTTCTCAACATTAGTCGAAGGACAAAAACTTAATTTAGATCATAATTTATGGAATTTCTCTATAATGTAGTCCAGTGTTTTCGGAACTCCGTCCTTAATAATTGATACAGATCGGAGCACTAATTTCAATACTAACCAAATTAGGTCTTTGTTTAATTAATGGCAAATTAATCACCTTTATGATAACTACAAGTACCCCTATACGTAATTGTCAATTACTTATTTTTAGCCTGTGTTGTTCCACTGCAGGGCAAAAACTCTGTCTCTTTTCCACTCCTCTCTGTTTTGCCCACACTAATTCAAAACTGGTATGCAAAGATATAAACTTAGGTCTTACCTATAATTTTATGCTCACTACAGAATAATAAGTCAGACTGGCCGAGAGGTATATGGAAAGTTCAATTATCTCTAAATTTCACAAAATCAGCTGATTTTCTCCCTTGCGATTACTGATAGGTCGTAATGCAAACATACCATTATTGTGTACAGACTAGATTAAATTATTTTGCCAATCCAATAATGTGGAACACACTATTGATGTTCATGCAGAACGAAACTTAGCAATGCAAAGACTTAACCAAGTTGCTGAACGTTTCAAGAAAGGTTTTGATTCCCTATACGTTATACTATAGACTATAATATTGTAATAGTTTATGTTAACCAAGATCATAGACGCCATGATAAATTAAGTTAAAAAAAATGATAGATTTGCCTTAAAAGGAAAAGTAACTTTACAAGATATAACAATTGCAAAAGAAAAACTAAGAAAATGGGTAGGCAATTGGGTTGATCAGAACGTTTCTATTAAAAGTGATTTAGAAAAAAAAAAGTGATTAGAATACATTTTTGTAATTATTAAAACTTTATTGTTCTTGTTGATTTTATTTTTATGAATGATGAAACTCGCCATAGCATTATATATCATTTTTTCCTTCTTTTTTTACCGTGTTAGATTGGTTAATAATTTTAGATAAATTGTCAAAAAAATTTAGAAATGTTTTGGCTAGCTATTGATTTTATATTAATTATTATTTGATCCACAAAATGCAAGTATTCACCTAAATGATATTTGGTAATTCTATTGATAGATTCTAGTACTCACTAAGATGAGACTGAGAATTGGATAGGTACAAATATGGTAAATGAAACATTGTACCACTGATTCTAGATTCTGGTGCTCACATACGATGAGGCTAAGAATGGGTTGCAAGTTGTCACAAAGATGAAACTGGCAATAGTTATATAAGATTCTGGTGCTCACATAGGATGAGGCTAAGAATGGGTTGCAAGTTGTCACAAAGATGAAACTGGCATCAAATATGTAAGATTCTGGTGCTCACGTACGATGAGGCTAAGAATGAAGATAGCTTGTTACGATTCTAGTAGTCACAAAGATGATACTGAGAATTGGATGAATGTGTTCACAAAGATACTTGTTAGAGTTTAATGCACATAGATGCTTTGATATTGACTTTGATATTGTAAGTACTTTGAGAGCAAAGTATCAGTCAGTATGGCCGTGTTATATTCCTCATATGTATAGTACAAGACTTAATTGATATTGTAAAACGCAATTCGCAATGTTTACTATAAAAAGACAAATCTGCTGTCATTATGACAGATGGCATTGATTTAGTTACGTTCGGTTTTAAAACTTTATTCATTCCATTCTCATTGTAAATTAATAGTTTTTGAAACAAGAGTTTTGATTTAAAATACCTGTATCACTGAATTAATATTTTCAGCCTTGTAAGTCGCAATAAAAATATTGCGACCTAAAAGACTAGTTTCGGTACGAAATTTATGAATATAGTAATATGAATATAATAGATAGTACTAATTCTTTTAAAGGAGATGTTATGAAATGGGCTTAAAATAATTTTGTTTTTGAACAACTATAATATGCGGTTTATCTTATAGGGAAAATTATCCAGGATGCCCTTACAAGAACAAAAAAAATATTAAACGCACCATTATTTAATTAATTAATATTTTATATCCAGATATTTTTTGTATTGTAATATTATTTTTGTACACTGAACATGGAAAAAACTGTTATTATATTATTTTTTTAAGCAAATAATACACCATAATGTTATTTAAAATATTTTAAAACAGTATTAAAATAAAACTAACGAATTATCTCCATGATTTGGATGTATGGCATTGACTCCTTTGCCTCCTAATGGAATCTATGAAAACATTACCCGTATCAGTAAGGTTGTCACACTTGTCAGTTGTCATTTCACTCGTATCATTGTCAAAGTCATTATTTTTCCGTTTGCTTGAACCTCTCGACACCCGCACCTCCGCTATTGCGTCATTAAATAAGAAACTTGAACAAAAATAACGAAAACAAATTCAAATTACTTGCGTACGTTCCGTTGTTTGCAAACGCATTGAATTATATTTGACATTTGATTGACGTTCACATTTCACAATGACAATAATGAGATCCAACAGAACAGTGTTGCCAAAATCAATAATTACTGTGGGTTGCAACTTATATTTTTAAATTGTAATTATTTAAAAATTAAATAATTAAGGAAGGGTGCTATTAAAAAAAATAAAAAAAATATACAAAGTCTCCTTAGTTTATGAACTTTCATAAAAATATAATTTCTGCTCTGTTCATGGCATCTTCGAATAAAAGCCCAGCCTCCATATAAAAACCTAACATGTCCTTTTCTGTTAGTTTCCAAGAATTTTTACAATTTATTATTATTATTTTAATTTTATTTATCACTATTCTTTTTTTTATTTAGTAAAAAGTTTCGTTTTGTTATCTTGAAAGTACATCAGCATTTTATTCACTATAGTTTAATGTACCAAGTTATAAATCGGTTGTTGAATTGGTTTTCTTTTATTTGATTATCTTTGTATATGTTATCAAACAGTATATCAGTGTGGATAGGAATGTGATATAAAAGATAGTTGTGAATATACATGTGGTATCACAGTGGATATCAGTCTGGATAGGATTGTGATATCAAAATGGATATCGTTGTGGATAATAATATGATATCTAAGTGGATATCGTTGTGGATAATATGATATCAAAGAGGATATCGATGTGAGTATGGATATTTGATATCAAATTGGATATCGGTCTGAATAAGAATATGATATCAAAGAGGATATCGGTGTGAATATGGATGTGATATTAAATTGGATATCAGTCTGGATAGGAAATAGATATCAAAGAGGATATCGGTGTGAATATGGATGTGATATTAAAGTGGATATCAGTCTGGATAGGAATATGATATTAAAGAGGATATCGGTGTGAATATGAATGTGATATCAAAGTGGATAGTCTGGTTAAGAATATAATATCAAAGAGAATATCAGTGTAGATAGCGATGTGATAATCAAGGAGGATATCAGTGTGGATAGCAATGTTAAACCAAACCAAAGAGGCCATTAATGTGGTTAGGTAAAATTTATTAATTTAGATAGAAATATTGTCAGCCTGACTTGAACCAATGTCTGAGTGATGAATAAGACATGATAACACTAGTTTTGCTTCATGGATAGAATCTAAAAAGTGTTATTTCAAATCCTATGATAACAGTTTATATACTAAATATATTAATAATTACATTTATTATATAAAATTAATAATTATTCTTTTACAGCTAATAAATTGACAAAAAACTGCAGGTGCTTCATAAAAAAAATTGCTGTTGAGGAAAACAAGACTCAGAAGCCATTTTTGCAAAGATTGGATGCTGCTAATTCACTAAGCTGCAGCCAATTGTTTAGCAAAAAATTTGATAAAATATCACAACAAGCCCAAGATATTCTACTCCTGCAGTTAAAAATGGCAAACAGAAAGAAGAAGGCAATGAGATACACTACCAGTGAAAAGCATTTGGCGTTGACCCTAATGAAGGAAAGCCCGAAAGGATATAGATTATTCCAAAAAATATTTAATTTGCCCAGTAAAAGAACATTAAACCGTCTTGCAGAAAATATAATATTGAATGTGGGGTAAATGATAATATTTTTAGAGTACTAAAGCAAAAAACACAAAAATGGGACACAAAGAAGAAACTATGCTCTATTTTGTTTGATGAAGTTGCTGTTACATCTCATCTCACTTATGTTGAGTCCCAAGATGAGATAAGAGGCTTTAAAGACTTTGTTTATGAAAGACAATTGAATTTTTGTGATCATGCCTTAGTATTTATGCTGAAAAGAGTGTGCTTAAACTGGAGACAGCCTATTTTATTTTATTTTTGTGAGGGCACAACAGAAGTTAGTTTTTTGTTTGCAGATCAAACTATTCAGTCCGTTTTGATATTCGTTGAGATTAGTCGCGTCGATCGCGTGCTCTACTTAAGTGCAAAGTGCAGACGCAGCAAACCAATCGCGCCGGCCGGACCGCGCTCGCCGCAATGACACACACAATTACGTAAGAATTGACCTACATATCAAATTATAATTAAGTGATATTTATTAACTCGCCAATAACATGGCTGAGACCTCCAAAATTAAGTTGAAAACCGAAAATGGACAACTGCTGTACAAATACTTCAGCGCAGAAAGAGCAGATAATGAAAAGCTGCGTAAGGTTATTTGTGATATAAAAACAAATAGAAAGCCTCCAACAACAAATAAGGTATTTAGAGCATAAAGCACAAGAAAGTACAGCTGCAACCAGTAAGCCAGGTGAGCCAGTAAAAAATCCAACACAGTGTCCCAAATACTGCACGGATGAGGAGTAGTTAGTCAAGGAAACTGAGTGGATCAGGCAAAAGAGCAGGAAAAAACGGAAATTAAACACATCGCCCACTCACACTGCCAACATTGAACACCTAGAGACTGTTCAATCCGAGAAAGAAAAAATCAAAAAGATTCCGCCACCTCCGCCAGTAGTAGTAGATGGCGTCGAGAACTACCAGGCCTTGTTTGACTTACTGTCGAAGTCTGAGTCTAGTGATAAATTCACTAATAAAATGTTGAACGGGAAATGCGTTAAAATAAATGCAGTGAACGAAGACGCATATAAGGCTAACAAAGTTATTAACTGAAAATAACTTTCTGTGGCACTCCTACGAAAACAAGCAGAAAAGGCCAATAAGAGTTATGGTGAAAAACCTTCATTTTACATGCAAGCCTGCTAGAATAATTGAAAACTTACAAACTAAAGGTTTCCAGATTGAAGATGAAGCAAACAAATTGAGGTGGAAAAATAAGGAGCCTCTGAACATGTTTATGCTGACTCTTAGAAATGACGAAGACATAAATAAATTATATAGCATTAAGTTAATATTAGGATGTAAAGTAGAAGTACATCCTCTTCATACTTCGAGACTAGTACCTCAATGCAAGAGATGCCTGACTAGTACCTCAATGAGAAATGGCGTACGGACATACACACAAATACTGTTCTAAGGAACCTAGATGTGTCAAATGTACAGGCAAACATCTGACTGCTGATTGCAAAAAACCGGCAGACGAGAAGCCAAAATGCGTCCACTGTGGGGATCCGCATCCAGCTAATTACAGAGGATGTATAGTTGCCCGGGAAATGCAGGGCATAAAAAACAAACATACGAAGAAGCCGGAAATAAAAAGCCAGCGCAAAATCAACGAAATAGTGCAAACTAGCTCACAATCGCAAAATCATTACGCGACACAAAACCCTCACAAGAAAACATATGCGCATATTGCAGCCAAAAGTGTCAACCTTGCGAATATTCGAGATAATGTTAATGCTGATAAAGGTATGGATGGAAAGTTGGACGAAATTATTAAATTGATGTCCTCATTTAACGCTCGATTGAATAGAATAGAAAATAGCGCTACGAATGCTATTTCCAGACCGACAAAATGAATCCATTAAAAATAATGGCATGGAACTTAAACGGACTACTTAAACATCAACAAGAATTAGAAGTAGTCTTATTTATTTATTATTTATTATTATTTTATTCTTTTCGGAAGGCTTACAGACAAATATCTTTATAATAATATCAATAATATAAAACTAAGTTGCTAATTACAAGCCCCCACAGATGAATACAACATGATTACTCCCTCATAGTCTCTAGTAGTATAGTCTTGATCACAGAAAACATCGATGTATGCCTTATATCTGAAACTCACTTTACTAAGCAATCATACATAAAGTTCCGAGTATATAAAGTGTACCATGCACTGCACCCTGACAATTCTGCCCGAGGTGGTAGCATGGTTGTAGTCAAAGAGAATCTCTGCCATCATGAAGAAGTTAAATATGAATGTCATGAAATTCAAGCTGTGGCGATTTGTATTCAATCTCAACTGTATCCAATCACCGTAGCGGCCATCTACTCGCCTCCGAGATATTATATAAAAAAAGACCATTATGTGAGGTTCTTACAGAAACTCGGACAAAGATTCATCTTAGGTGGCGACTTCAATGCCAAAAATATGCATTGGGGTTCAAGACTAACCACCACTAAAGGAAAGGAACTTATGAGTGCCATGAAAGAGCTAATGTGTGAAGCTATATCTACCGGAAAACCAACTTATTGGCCAAGCGTCCCACGGAAAGTACCAGACTTGATAGACTTTTTTATTACTAAAAATATATCTAGTAATTACTTAAGCATCGATGAATGCTTTGACATGAATTCGGATCATTCTCCCATAATGTTATCAGTATGGCGCTAGATGCTACGCACAGAGAGCAATCCCACACTTGTAAATACTTATACAGACTGGGAAAGTTTCAGAATAGACTTGGATAATACAATAGAATTAAGAGTTCCATTAAAAACTCCGGAACAACTAGATTTGGAACTAAGTAAATTTACAACTAGTATACAGCAAACTGCCTGGAACAACACACCGGAAAACACACACCGGGTCAAAGCAACCGCCTACCCTGCAGGAATAAGGTGTCTTATAACCGAAAAGCGGAAACAAAGAAATAGATGGCATCAGACCAGATGTCCACAAGATAAAAGACTGCTGAACAAGCTTACTAAGCGTCTTACGACAGAAATTCAGCACTACAACGACACCTTAACAAACAACTACCTTAGCCAATTGACGACTGATACCAAAACAGGCTACTCGCTATGGAAGGCTACGAAGCACATGAAACGCCCTATCATACAAATTCCTCCTATTAAGGAAGAAGATGGAAAATGGGCAGTGACGAACCAACAAAAGGCTTTAAGGTTCGCTGAGCATTTAGATCAAATATTCCAACCAAATGAAGCCCAAAGCCACGATGCGAGGGTGATACAGAGTGTACAAATTAGTTCAGATATTAAGTTGGTTACCCCAAAAGAAGTATCTAGAGAAATTAAGAGAAATTTTAATCGGAGAAAATCCCCTGGTTACGACTTAATTACAGGGGAAGTTTTACAAAATCTCCCACGCAAGGCCATAGTCAAGCTTACCACGCTCATTAATGCTGCATTTCGATTAAAGCACGTTCCTGACATATGGAAAGTAGCTGAAGTCATAATGATAGCCAAGCCTGGGAAGCCACCTCATGAAACAACATCTTACAGACCAATCTCACTATTGCCTGTGCTGTCAAAGCTATTTGAGTAATTATTTCTAAAGAGATTGAAACCTCTAATCGGAAGTGAAAATCTCATCCCCGATTACCAGTTCGGATTTAGAGAACAACACTCCTCAATACTCAATATACTCAATACGTTTATTGCATTCCACAATGTGAACTTAGGTGGTAGGTACATAAAGACATACATTCGTTTTGGAGCATTGTGGGCCCTGTCGGGCATAACAACATAAAAATTAGGAGGAGGGCTATTATAGATATTTGTTAACAATTTTAATATTAATCTACTCTTTCGTTTTGTGTAGGTAGGTAGGCTGATAACTAATTGTGTACATATAATTTTTACCACTCATATATTGGATTTAAACATTAATATTTATTTAAATTATACATATATTATTATTATCATTGGTAATTATAAATAAATTATTATTGCGTTTTTATTATTGTTTATTTATTAAATTTATCATTTAAATATTCATGTACATTATAATAACATTTACAGATTAGAAATTGTTTTAATTTATTTATAAAGATATTAAATTTTTGTTCATTTTTAATTTCATCAGGTAGTTTATTATATATTTTAACTGACATTACTAAAGTGCTTGTGGAGTGAATTTTTAGCTTTGAACCTGGTTGGTTTAGTCTGTTTTTGTGTCGTAGTGTGTAGCGAGTCTGTATGTTTTCGCGTGTAATAAAGAGTTTTTGATTATTTCTAACAAATTTGCACATTTCCAAGATATATATGCAAGGTAGGGTTAGAAGTTTATGTTCTTGGAAATGGGGTTTGCAGCTGTCTGTGTTATCTATGTTAACTAGTATTCTAATCAGTCGTTTTTGTAGTATGAATAGTGTTGATGCGTCTGTACTGTTTCCCCATAGTATTACGCCGTAGTTTAACCATGCGTATGCATAGGCATAATACGTAACCAGAGCAGTGGAGAGATTTGTGGATTTTTTTATTTCACGGAGGGCATAGGAAAATTTTGATAGCTTTGACCTGATTTTTTTAATATGTGATTTCCAATTTAAATGTGTATCTATGGATAAGCCGAGTAGGTTGAATTCTTTTACTGTTGCAATTTTTGCGTCGTTGTAAATAAATGTTAAGTCTAAAGGGGTTTTCTGACGTGGATGGAAGGACATGATTTTAGTTTTATTGAAGTTTAATTCAAGGTTGTGTTCTGTCATCCAAGTTATTATTTTATTAAGTATGCTTGTAAGTATTTCGGTTAAGTTGGTATTGTCGACCCTCGACCAAGTACACAGAATTACAAGTATTATTGAAAGAACACTAGAGAAGAAGAAGGTATGCTCCACGGTTTTCCTCGATGTAGCCCAAGCTTTTGATAAAGTATGGCACGAAGGCCTCGTATATAAACTAAGAACGATGCTGCCTCAACAATTTTCAGACATCCTAGAATCTTATATATCAAACAGATTGTTTAAGATAAGACAAGGAAACGCCTACTCAGACTTTAGGCAGATAAAAGCTGGAGTACCACAAGGGAGTGTACTTGGTCCGGTCCTGTACCTACTATACACCTGCGATATTCCTGAGCTAGAAAATAATTTCATTGCAACCTTTGCTGACGATACAGCTATCATGGCTGTTGGGAACTGTCACGAAGAAGCTGTAGAAAAGGTTCAAGATTCCATAAATCGTATCTATGAGTGGACTACAACATGGCGTATCAAACGATATGGAACCAAGTCTATCCACATTGACTTCACGAATAAAAAGCCGAAATACTTCCCGGTATTCATCAATAACCAACAAATACCATACGCGAATAGTGCTAAGTATCTCGGCATGACCCTGGATGCAAAACTGCGCTGGAAAGAGCATGTCAAGAAGAAAAGAGCAGAATTAGATATTCTATACAAAAAAATGTATTGGCTACTTGGTAGACAGTCGCCGTTGTCAATACCTAACAAGTTGTTGTTATATAAACAAGTTTTAAAGCCTGTATGGACCTACGGTATTCAGCTGTGGGGCTGCACCAGCCAAAGCAATCGTCAAATCGTACAACGTTTTCAAAACAAAGTACTAAGGGACATAGTCAATGCTCCCTGGTATATTAGAAATAGTGACCTTCACCGGTACCTCAAGATGGATGTCGTAAACATAGTTATACAAAAATACGCAGAAGCTCATGAACACAGACTTCATCATCACGTGAATGTTGAGGCAATTCAACTCCTTGATAACACTGAATTAGTGCGAAGACTAAAAAGGGTAAAACCTTTAGAGTTAGTTTAGTGCAGTGTAAGTGACTGTAGTGCAAGTGCTGACTTTTATAAAGAACACGTGAATCAAGTGTCTTCCCCTATACTTATAGTGAATAAGAAAGACGTTATTGGACGATTTCTTAATTTTATAGTTACTTAGCAGTTTAAGTTATATTTAAATTACTTATTAGCTAATAGGCTAGATTGTAATGTGAATAAAGTATTACCAACCGTGATACTTTATAAAGGGAAAAAAAAAAAAAAAAAAAGATCAAACTATTGAGATGTCAGGACAAAACTTAAGTGTAGTGTATGATCCCCTACACTTACTTAATGGCCTAAGGAACAACCTTCTTACAAAAGATATGATTTTTAAAGGCAAAGTTGCTTGGAAGGATATCGAAACCGTATTTGATGCTAATTGCCAACTAGGTCATACCAGAATGCATAAAAAACTTACAGAGCACCATATTTACGCAGCAAAAATGAAGAAGATGAAAGTGAGCGTAGCTGCCCAAACTCTGAGTGCAACAACCAGTGGAATGCTTAAATACACTGCATTGTTCAGTTAAGCGTAGCTGCCCAAACTCTGAGTGCAACAACCAGTGGAATGCTTAAATACACTGCATTGTTCAGTAAGTTTTTACTTTGCTATCAATATGCATATGGGCGCCAAACAGTTATTTTAATCTTGTTTTAATTATTTTGTACTTAATCTGACTTCCATGTTATTTATTGAATTAATACTTGTATTTCCGGTTGTAGTTTATAAAAAGTTTATATTATGATACCTTCCTTTCGATTTATTTAAAATATTGTGGTTTCCGGTTGTATTTGTAAAAAGTTAATATTGTAATACCTTCCTTTTGATTTATTTAAAATAAAGTGGTTTCCGGTTAGATTTATTTTTATAAGTTTCTATTATGATAACTTCCTTTTGATTTGTTTAAAATATTGTGTTTCCGGTTGATTTTATTTTAAGTTCTATACTGGTATTAAGGATTTATCTTGACATCCGTTTGAATTACTTAAAATGTTATTTCCTTTAAAATTATAAGGATTTATGTTGACATCCGCTTGAATTATTCATAATGTGATTTACTTTAGAGTTGAGGACTTATTTTGACTTGCATGTGGCGGTATCTACATCGCCCCATGCGAACTACGCATCGAAGACCTGACGTCACATAAATCCTGCATCGCGCAATTAGAGTTTGCCGTGCAGTGAACATATATACAAAAACCCAATATCAATCATTGGGCAGTTGCCCGCCAGACACAACACCCGTCTGGTAGGAGGATCCTCCCTTTTCTATGGTGGATGAGTGAACTTTACACCCTGTTCCTCATACCCCTAAATTGGTGACCCCGACGTGATCATCATCACTCCCGCAAGCGTTCAGTGAGGCGAGTCACACAGCCAAGCCAACACCCGAGGCGTCAACGGGTATCTTGACCACCAGCATGCAGCGATCGCGCATTCCTGGTCATCACCCTCAGCCTCATCACCCCGACCCACTGGGGAATCACATCAATCACCTCAACCTCATCACCCTGAGCCACTGGGGAATCACCGCAATCAACTCAATCACCGCAAACAGTTCCGACCCACCGCGAACAATGCGGCACCCGGTTCCGACTCACTGGAACCACAACTGGCACTGGCAAGCATCGCAAGATACAAGACTTAGCCCACTATCGACCTCCGGTCTCCGGAGGGGAGTGATGTGGCGGTATCTACATCGCCACATGCGAACTACGCATCGAAGACCTGACGTCACATAAATCCTGCATCGCGCAATTAGAGTTTACCGTGCAGTGAACATATATACAAAAACCCAATATCAATCATTGGGCAGTTGCCCGCCAGACACAACACCCGTCTGGTAGGAGGATCCTCCCTTTTCTATGGTGGATGAGTGAACTTTACACCCTGTTCCTCATACCCCTAAATGCATATCCGCTTGATTTATATAAATCCTTTTTGGCGGTAAAGTTTCGCGGTAATTTTGTGTATATAAACTGTTGTAATGCTAATGGAAACACATTCTTTGTGCGCTGCTCATGGAATAAACACCCTGAGTTGAAGTAAGTTATTTTATTTGTGCTCTCTTATCTCCATTTTCCTATTGCTGTGTATTTGTGTGATAAATTTGTGGAAATATGTGTGACTCCGGCAACGACGGCGATGATGCACCGACATGCATTATCTAATAATACTAAAATCATCCCCTTAATCACTCACTCACTCACTCACTTTACTATTATTTATTTAGGGTCTCCAACAAAAGAAACATTAATTCACACTATATAAATATTTATTCTTTGTCAAAAAGAATTATGTTTGTAATAAGTTAATTACAATGTACTAAGAATAATATTTGTTGCACTTTCTTATAGTCTGATAGAATGAAAATACTTTCTGTTATTTTTGTTTGTATGTTATACTTATATAAAATTATGTAATATTTCAGAAACTACAGCCTCGGGTCAAAATGTCACTGAGACAATGGCCACAACAGGCGAAGCTGTGGAATTCATCGACAAGCTCTTTGACAGCGTGAACGGATCTCGAGGGAGCACTGTCCGGGGAAACTGCGTGGACCAATAAAGCCGAACGCCCATCAAATTTTCAATTTTTGGACAGAAACCAAACAAATATTGAAAAATATAAAATATATTGACGGTAGCAAGAAAGCCCTCAAAAATAATAAAATCTATAAGGTTCGAGTTCCTTCTCTTAATGGATGGGTTACAACTATAAAAAGTTTTGAAAGGTTGTCTAAACTGTTGTTCGAAAAATATTATTTATTATATTTTTATTCTAGAAATGTTAATCAGGATTCTCTTGAAATTTTTTTTGGAAGGGTCAGAGCCATCAACTACAGGAACGTCAATCCCGATGCAAATGCATTTAAATCACTGCTAATGTCCAACGTTATGGGTCCACATTCAATATACACAAACTGTGAGGATGATAAAGGAGACACAGTTGTAGATTTTTTTAAACTCATATCTTCATCCAATGTTGATGAGTGTTGCTCATCAACATTGGATGAAGATAAAGAAAATGCCACATGTAGTAGACCCATAACAATTACCCAAAACATTAGCAGTAATTGCAACCAATCGCTAAATCCAGTGAACGAAAGATTGCGCGTGCACTCTTCTGCTTATACAGCAGGGTATATGTGCAGGAGAGTGACACAAAAATTTAATTGTAAGAGATGCTCTGAGACTTATACCCAAACAAAAAGAGATGTGTTTCATAAATGAATTGAACAACGAGAATACACCCTTTTAAAACATTAAAATTTAACATATCCATCAAAGAAGTTTTTAATGTTATATAGGGATATCTCTGGCCTTATACTCAATTACTTGAATACGTATGTATACAGAAAATGTGTAAAAAAATATTTAAAAATAGAAATAATAAAGAAATTTGATGTAAATTGGTTGGGGTGAACCGATCATAAAACCGAAGTAAAGGAATGGTTGCTTAATTTAATGATACGCACCCATACACATAATTGGTGCAACATAATAAATAAAAATTTAAAAGGAGGTGTACAGCAAAAACTTGAGAAATACATAGGTTAAGAGGAAAAAATAAATAAAAAGTAAAATCTGAAAAGTCGTTTTATTTTTACATTTCTTCCGTTATCTTCAATGTATCCATAGAAGCAATGAACCTTGCAAATAATAAAATTAACCCTATAAGAATTTTCCATGGCACATCACTATGCTATCGATATTCTATGGCGGATGGTCATCGACAACTTTTATAGTAAGCTGTGGCTCATCACTCGGTGACATTACGACACTAGCGCTTGGCGCATATTTTTGAAACTAATCGTCAACCATGTACTGTCCTATTTGTCTCCGACTATATATAGTTATCTGTGATTGGCGTTCTTTTCCTTGCCGGTGACGGTTGCTGCTTAGCAGGTCAGTTATTTAAACTTTGTTCCAACCGTCTATATTTTTCTTTTAGATTTTTTACTGTTTAAAACTGTTTCTAGTGAATAATACTACCGTTTTCTACCCCGAAGGATGAAAAACGATTATTTCAGGTCTTGCCGAGGCTTGACCTTTCGGAGATTAGCTTTTATTCCTACAACACACAAAATCCTCTTACCTACGTAGTCTCGTCTATGAGTGAGTGGAGCGGTGCGGGGGAGGTCCCCGCGCGGTCGAGGCGTCAGCGAGCGGGCGGCGAATCGCGCGCCTCCCGCGTCTTCCGTTAGTACCTGCCTCCGAAAGAGTCGGCAAGGTATTGCTCAGGTCAAGCCTCGGCAAGGCATTGCTCAGGTCAAGCCTCGGCAAGACCTGAAATAATCGTTTTTCTCCCTTCGGGGCAGAAAACGGTAGTTTTTCAGTTCTGTGCCTCGGCTTGACCTTTCGGAGAAGTGTTTATTATCTGCCGGCTCCAAGAGACCAGCGTACTGTGACCCTAGTCTTCTTGGCTTATTGGAAATAAGTCATCTGAATTAGTGGATATTTGTCCTTTGGGAATTTTCAAATATACCAATAAAATATTCTAATACAGCAAAAATCAATTATGTATTAAGCTTTTACAATTGCTCGTATTTTGTGTCAATTAACAATCATAAATTACTAATAATAACGTTTATATTTATTTGGATGATTTATACAATCAATTATGAAAATGAACTAAATAGCTTCAAAAGTGCTACGTAGTGCATTTCCACTAGAACTCTTAGGCCTTTCAACTTTTTACAGTAGTGTTTGAAGAAGTTTGTAGATCCTCTCCAGTTCCCCCGCCTCAAGATCTCATCCAAAGGCGTATCACTTGCGTAGTCGTATGAAGCAACCGCGGATCTTATTGAACCCGGTGTGCAATTGATGCCTATATCTTTAAAGGAGGTTTTTAACCAGCCCGCTATTACTGCTCTGGACGCAGCCTTCACCTTTCCTCTAGTAGTTATAGAGAGATTATGTAAGTTCTCTTGAGATTTACGCCTCTCCGATGTAACATATTTATTGATTAAGGCACTTAACCCAGCTCACTAAATCAAAAGTTGAGTTATCTGATTTATGTAATAACCATCCTGATTGACGACCCCTTGTGCCGCCCGTTTTTGAACCGAAGATAGGCCAAAACGTTACCGACATCTCTGTAGTGATGTAATTATCTTTACCAATACTTAGAAGAGTCAGATCATGGATTTTTCTTCCGGATGCCAATAATAATAATAAGGACACAACATGATACTTGGAAAATACTCTTTTTATCAGGTGGATGAGTCTCTACCCAAAATAAGAGGTCCTGAATATTCCATATTTGGGATTTAGGAATTAAAGAGGCCTGTTTTTGTAGATTAATTGCCCTTAACGTTGATGTGATAAGCGGGTGTGAGGATAAGTTTTTGACTTGTTCAGGATCTGAAAAAGTCGCTATCACCGATTTATGTACCAAAATGGTTGCGTATGCCAACTTTTTAACCCTAAATGAAAAGCTTAGGTATGACGCAACCTCCTGTGGACGAGGTCTGTCAGGTTTTGCCCCATACTGTTTACACCACGAAGTCCACTGTTTCCATGACGAACTGTAGGTCTTCCATGTAGACTTTCGCCAAGCGGACTGGAGAAGTGCGACATCTTCCAACTGAAGCCCTGCATTAGTTGGCTCCACCCCGTACCTTCCAGACCTCCATAGATAGACCTTTCATTCCCGGAGGGGGCTGTTCGGTCAATAGGTCTATCGACTATCAGATTCGAAACGGTGCTTCCACTGACCTCTTTTTGAGGTCTCCTCCAAAAAAAATTTTCCCATCGTGGTACAACCAGTAGAAAGAATCCCGAAGCCTTGTTCAGGTGCTGCAGGACCTTAGGGATGAGAGGTGGAGGGGGGAAAATCCACGCCAACTGGAAGTGCCACTCCTTGCTGAACGCGTTTACAAATAGCGCATGGGGATCTTTGGCATCTAAAGTCACATAATGGGGGACTATTTTTGACAGATTTGTCGCAAACAGATCTATTAGGGGCGTGCCCATCCTTTGAAATATTTTCGTCGTTATATCTTTGCAGAGATACCAATCTGGGAGATTCTTGGCTCGAGAGAGAGAGTCCGCTATGGTGTTGTATCGACCAGGGATGTAAAAAGGGAGAAGGTCCACTTTTAGACGATGGGCCAGCAGAAGCAATTCCCTTGTGGACTCCAGAAGTGTCAGTGATCTCGTTCCACCTTGATTTCTCACATAAGCCACAACAGTTCTGTTGTCTGACTGAACCATTACTGCCTGTCCCCTTATTACTTCTGGGAATTTGACCAGCGCCATTGAAACTGCATACAGTTCTTTTCGATTTATATGCCAATCTAGCTGTGCCTTGGTCCATTGCTGTGAGAAGTGAAAGTTTCCTACTTGTACTCCCCAGCCTATGTTGGAGGCATCCGCTGTAATAAATATCTTTGGTTCTGGAACGAACATTCTTCCCGGTCGGGATAAGTTCTTTATCCACCAGTTTAAGTCGTCCATGGCTGCATTTGGCAGCAAGCACATACTCTTGGGCTTGCTTTCTGGTAGAGCACGAGACGCCCTCTGCAGATTTCTTGTAAATAGACGCCCCAAGGCAGTCACCAACGCTGCGAATCCCAGCTTGCCTATCAATGACGTCCCTTGATTCCAGTTCCAACAACGGCCATTTACTAGTCTTTTCAGATCTTTTGACAACTGATCGCATTTCTGTTTTGGTAGACTTTTTCTGTTTGCAAACGTATTCCAAATTATGCCTAAGTACTCTATCTCTTGTGTAGCTTTCACAACCAACTTTTCCAAGTTTAGGACCCAACCGAGACTTTGGAGGAGAGAAATAGTTTGCTTCATTTGTGATTCCAGTATTTGGGGGTCCTGGTGGGCAAATAAAAAATCGTCCAGATAAACTCTTTTTGAGGTCTCCTCTCCAAAAAAAAATTTCCCATCGTGGTACAACCAGTAGAAAGAATCATCGGATAACTTAAAGCTTAAAATGCCAATGCATTCCTCAACTTTCCTCGACAAATCCTTTGCCGTCCAGGCCGCTCGCTTGTGGAATGCATTGCCAGTTCAAATAAAACGCGCGCAGTCGTTAATAGAGTTTAAAAGACTCGTTAAGGAACATTACTTGTCGTTGTGATCTTGTCTTCGTAACTGTGTAATTATCTATAGTCTTCAATTATTTTTCGTTGCTTATTTATTTATTTCCTATGTATGTATGTATGTATCTATTATTTAGGATATGTATGTATATGTGTATCTATTTTAGTATATTGTATAGGTAACTTATTATTTGCACCTACGACAGCCCCATATTATGTCCAGGCAAATCACTGTCCATTCCAAGGTTGCCTGGAAGAGATCGCGGAAAGCGATAAGGCCGCCCATTGTATATTTTGTAGTGTTTGTTTTTTTTCCTTTCGTTATATATTTTTGTGGTGTACAATAAAGAATATATAAATAAATAAATAAATAAATGAATACGTCCTAGCCACTCGTAATTTTCATAGACAAAACTAAAGATACATTTACTTACCCTTTCCAGCGATATGATGCACTTATCACTTGAGGTAAAATATCACTTTAATAAACGTTACAACAACGTTAGGTAGTTTTCTAAGAAAATCGTGCGCATTGTAAGGTGAATAGGTTGACAGTTGACAGTGCGTAACCAAACATCAGCTCCGTGTAATTTAAAGTATAAAAAATAGTTTGAGTGATAATACAGTTCTAAAAAGTGATTAAAGTTTTGACAACCGGGAACCTGTAGTGACCTATGTATAAGAACACGAGTTTTGGACAAATCCTACGAAGATCTTTAATAATACAAAGTGGCAGAAGGTTTAACGAACAAAATTCAAATTTACAAAATCTCAGTGCCTGCTTAGCACAACGATCATCATAGCCACCAGAAACTGCGTGACGGTCCATGACCCTAATTCAGGTATGAAACCGATTAGAAAATTATCGTAAACATATCATAATAAAAGCAGAAACTGCTCGTCATCCTGGCCAAATACTCAGAAGAGCGCCATCTATCCGATTTTGTTGTTGTTCGTTTGTAGTTTGAAACTGCGACTACAACGCCACCTACGTCAATCAAAATACCAACCATCATACATTAATTGTTACCATCCTTCAAGCAGTGTTGACAGAGCAGAACTTAATCATTATATCATCAAAGTTGAGATCAGAGGCATCTATTGACCAAACAATAACTCACATCAAACAGAACACATACTACGGCCACATTACATACGCCAATTTTGTTGACAATAATTGAATACCATTTGACTTAGTGGCGTGCCGACGTACCTCGCTAAAGTAACAGGGCCACACAGGTTCAAATCTCACCGGAAGAATTTATTTTTAAAAGTTTGTTAGCTTTCTTAAAATGAATTTCCTAGAGAATATAACGTTCCGGCGCACCCGTACTCGATCGGAACCAAGCGAAGAAAGCGACGTTATACTATCGCAAACTTTGAACTGCACAACTAGTAGTTTACCGGATATATCAGAAGACGAAGACAACCATCAAATAAAAATATTAAAAGATGAGATTGTCTGTCTAACATCTCAACTAAAAAGTGCACATGAGGAAATCGAACTATTATCATTAGAAAATAGTAACATAAAAATAATTAATGGAGAACTAAAAAAGAAAAATGACATCTATAAAAATTTTGTCAGCAGCCCAACAAAAACTAAAGTAACGACACCAAAGTCCAAAAAAAATACAAAATCAAAACAAACACAAACAAAAGAGACTACCGAAAAAAAACACTCTTCACCTATTAATACAACAAGCAATAGCGGCGACGACAAGAGCTTATCTAACACAGCTCAAAAGATACAAGACAAAACCAGACAAACAACAGAACATCCGTCCAACAAACACAAAATATGCCAAAGTCCACACCTCAATGACAAGAAAAGATGCAAAATATGTATTTTGAGTACAGATAATGAAAATAAAATTCTAAACATTGCAGAAAACGTTCTTACTCGATCTAAACTCTGTCATTACATAGCACCTCACGGAGGTACACATGAATTACTGAAAGGCATAAAAGAGAAACTAACCAACTTCACATTAGAGGACTATTGCATAGTTTTATTGGGTGAAGAAGACTTTAGAATGACAAATAGCTATTACGACATCATTCTAAATGTCCGAGAAGTACTACAAAAAATCAACCACACTAATTTAATTATTTGTACCCCGACATATAAATGCGAAAACTACTCTAACTTATATAATTCTAGAGTGGAAACATTTAACAACTTACTATATCTAGACATAATGACGCATGAATACGCATACCTACTAGACAGTAACACTGTAGGGAAAAATATGACATTGATACTAAGCTCCTTTATAATGATATACTACATAAGGAGCACTTGCTGAAGGATATTTTTGAGAAATATGAGACTTCACAACAACAATTAAGTGAGCGCTTGCTTGAGGCTGGGGAACTACTGGATTTGGTGAAGTGCAATGCTGAGAGGTATGAGTCTCTGACTAATAATCTCTCATGCAGCTGTGCCAACCAACCACCACCTCCTCAGATTCAGCCTGACTTCCCCCCGCCGGCGTTGGCTCTTCCAGCAGAGACCTGTGTTAATACACAGAAGAAAAATAAATCTATATTTTTCTGTGACGAATTAGGTTCTAGCTTTGGAAAAATGTTACTCAATTACCTTAGCCATAATTTTACTAATCATAGTTATCATAACATAAGTTTCAAACAAATGATTAAAAGAATTGCAAACACAAACCTAGATAATTATTCTACAATGGTTTTGCTTTTAGGTAATAGTACTGGTATTACCAAAAAGGATATAGTGGATGGTGTGGACATCTTATTAAAATTAAATATAGGAAAAATAATGTTGTGTGCTTTACCTTACTCTGATACTTTATCAGATTATGACAATAATTATATTTATAAGTTGAATAGTACTATTCACAGATTGACATGTTGTCATAGTGACAAATTATTGTATTTTGACACTAACAAGTTTGTTAGTGGTTTTAAGTTAACTCAGAGAACTTTATCTCTGTCTTGGGAATGTAGACATCTGATTGCTATGTTGATAGCATATAATATTAATGGGGTTATAGCTAATATAACAAATGATAGTATTAGTGACGAGTCTGTGTTGTCTAGTTATACTAACAGCATAGTGAGCAAT
Organism: Lithophane semibrunnea; assembly: GCA_947363905.1. Lineage (NCBI taxonomy): Eukaryota > Metazoa > Arthropoda > Insecta > Lepidoptera > Noctuidae > Lithophane > Lithophane semibrunnea. The sequence goes on along the minus strand of OX376191.1, from coordinate 4,103,278 downwards.
AATTATAAATCATCATGTTGTACGAAGGAGGATCCACCTATAATACCAACATCTTTGGAGGCCACTACCAGTCAGATAAGGTATTCTCTTCCTGCTGGAACTGCGACGGGCATTCTGGACGCTTCAGTTGTAGTTGTGGAGGTCACTCCGGATAATGTTTTAAACTAGTAAGCAAGACAACAGAAGTTACCCCTTCAAATAAACAATTATTATTATTAGAGAATAATAAAAAGGTATCTTCTGGCAATATTATACACAAAAATAAGAAACCAAAGGGGGGGCAACATATGTTAAAATTATTCAATCAAAATATCCAAGGTTGCTCTTCCAAATTACTGGAAATAGAATTGTTTTTAGAAAATACCAAGTTTGATGTCATTTGTTTAACAGAACATTGGTTAAAAGACCATCAAGTAAAGTCAATTAATTATGAAAATTATTGTGTAGTTAGCCATTTCAGTCGAAAATGTATGATACATGGCGGTTCATTAATATTAGTAAAAAATTCTATTAAATCAAAAGAACGGAAAGACATCATTGGACTGTCTGTTGAACACACCATTGAATTGTCCTGTGTTGAGCTTGATAAGCATGTTATAGTATGCGTATATAGACCTCCAAGCTACCAGAATCTACCTATATTTGATTCTGTAATGGAAGAGGTGCTAAAGAAACTTAGTACTAATAGTAAGTCAATAATCATATGTGGTGATTTTAACATTAATTTATTAGAAAATAACTCGAATACTGTCCGATTATTAAGTCTTTTTAGGTCATTTGATTTGTCAAATGTTTTTATTGAACCAACCCGAGTGACAGCTTCTTCTGCCACTTGTATAGATAATATTTTTTGTAATTGTGATTACTTACATAAAGAAATTGTAAATAAGTTGCCATCTGATCACAGTGGACAAACAATAACTTTTTGCGCCTACATACCTTTACAAAAAATTCAAATAAGGTTTAGGCCAATTACATGTAAAAACTTAGAAAAATTAAATAATTCGTTGGCCAGTAAATTATGTGTTCAGAGTTTTAATAATGTATGTGACCCAAATGAGTTCTACGCCGATTTCTTTTCTCTAATAAACAAACACTTTAATGAAACTTTTCCACTAAAGACTAAAACTATTTACACAAAGTTCTTATTTAGTGATTGGGCTACTCCAGGTATTCGTAAAAGCAGGGAAAATCTTTTTGAACTTTATGGCCTAAAGCAACATATGAATAATTCAACCTTTCATCAGTATGTTGCAAAATATTCTAAAACTTTTAAAAATGTGTGCAAAATAGCTAAAGCTCTTTACATTAGCAATAAAATAAAATCAGCTGATGACAAAATAAAAACTACCTGGCAAATAATAAATAATGAAACAGGTAGGAAAAAACAGCGTAGTACTGAATTTAATTTAGAGACTGCACATGGCCCAATCAACTCAAATGTAGAAATAGCTCAGGAATTTGAAAACTTTTTTGGAAATATTCCAGTTAAAACTACTGAAGCTCTAAATTCCTCACCCGCGCTTTCTGCTGCCTTACTTAGAAAGAATGTAAAGGCATGCCCTTTGGAGTTTAGGTTTCAGCATACAAACCCCCAAGCGGTTATAAAAGCTTTTAAAGATCTTAAAATTAAATCAACAGAAGATCTATGGGGAATGTCTGTAAAAGTCTGTAGATCTATCATAGAAACCATTGCGCCCTATTTAGCTTTCATATTTAACACCAGTGTAGACCAAGGAGTCTTTCCGGATCTCATGAAACACAGTAAAGTAGTTCCTTTGTTTAAATCCGGTGATAGTAAGGAACCCAACAATTATAGGCCTGTGTCAATTCTGCCAGTTCTCAGTAAGGTGTTTGAAAAGTTGATGCTCAATCAAATGTTACGTCACTTTAATAAAAATTCCATCTTTCATGAACATCAGTACGGTTTCACCAAAGGGCGTTGTACCACTGACGCCGGTGTCACCCTAATAAAGAACATTTTTAACGCCTGGGAGGAAGCACAAGATGCCATTGGAATCTTTTGCGACCTCTCGAAGGCGTTCGATTGCGTCGACCATGATACACTTCTGTTGAAACTAGAGCACTATGGGGTTAGGAATACAGCTCTTGATTTACTAAGATCATATCTGAAAGAAAGAAAAGTTCAAGTTCAAGTAAACGGCGTAAACTCATTGGGGTCTGAAATGGCAATGGGCGTTCCTCAAGGCTCGATATTAGGTCCATTCCTCTTTTTAGTTTATATTAATGATTTACCCCAATTACTTCTAAATCAACCGAAGATGGTGTTATTTGCAGATGACACATCATTGATTTTTAAAATAAATCGACGTTCACAAAATCTTGACGACGTGAACAGCTCTATTCTTCAGGTACAAGATTGGTTTACGGTAAATAATTTGGTACTAAATGAAAAAAAAACCAAATGCATTCGATTTAAATTACCTAATGTTAGAAGTAGCGAATGTGACATCATATTGAATGGAGAAAAACTGGAGTTTATTAATCAAACAGTTTTCTTGGGAATCACGCTAGACGAGAAATTACAATGGGGACCTCATATAAAATCTCTTGCGGGGCGGTTAAGCTCGGCCGCTTATGCTGTTAGAAAGATAAGACAGTTAACAGATGTAGAAACCGCGCGTTTGGTCTATTTCAGTTACTTCCACAGCATTATGTCGTATGGCATTTTACTGTGGGGTCGGGCTGCTGATATTGAATCCATTTTTATTTTGCAAAAAAGAGCTGTCAGAGCCATTTATAATCTTTGTCACCGCGAATCTCTCAGGGAACTATTTAAAAAGATTAATATCATGACGGTACCTTGCCAATTCATTTATGAGAATATTATGTATGTAAGAAAAAACTTAAATCTTTTTAATAAAATAAGTGATAGGCATAATTTTAATACTAGAAATAAAGATAAAATAGATCAACCATTTTTCAGATTAGCTAAAGTACAAACATCTTTTATGGGGTACTGCGTTAAATGCTATAACAAAATACCTTGTGATATATTGCAATTAAATGAAAGAAAATTTAAAACTCATATAAAAAGTACACTTTGTAAACAAGCTTATTACAAATTAGAGGATTATATCCAAGATAAGAATGCTTGGAAACATGCTGGTCTTGCTCCATAGGACGATTTAGTGTCTGGACAAAATCAAACTGATAGCTAATTTAGTTTTTTTTTTATTTATTATTTGTATGTCATAGACTTTTACACTCTGTCATTACTTAAACTCACGCACTGACTTATTAGTACTACTTGTAACAATGTTAGGACTATTGTAATATCGTATACTTTTACAATCTTTGTAAATATGTGAGCACCATGTATCTGGTAATTAATTTATTCATTATTGCTCCATTTATAATTCTTTTTACCTTTCGTAGTACAGTAATCTTATTGTAGGTGCATCGTCTTCACATATAATTATATAATTAATGTATACAAAATATTGTAAAACATTTTTAAAAGAGTAACGATGGAGTTTCTTGCCCATTCTTCTCCATACGAAAACTACCTTTTGGAAGGGGCAACTAGAATCAATTCTATTTCTTTGTTTGACGTTCAAAAGTGCCATATATGTGCCTATTTGAAATAAATTATTTGACTTTGACTTTGACTTTGACAAGAATCTCTTCTATGACTACACTACGCATAACAAATGGACTGGCAGAATTAATAATACTGGACTACAAATTATTTTTAAGGATATATTTGACTTAATTACTGACATTCAATTTAATAACCAGATGGTATTTAAAGACACTGAATATAGCACGGATAATCTGTCAAGCGGTGACCTTTTTCGTCACTGATCATCTCTATATAATGCACCAAAACATAGCAGGATTATTCAACAAATCAAATGCACTCACAGTTAGTTTGAATGAACTCATGGAAAAGAGCTTACAGGTTGATTTGATATGCATTACGGAACATTTTATGATGGAAGGCTATGAAAATCAGCTAAACATACCTAACTATTGTTTAGCCGCCCACTACAGCAGAAAAGATGCTAAGAGAGGTGGATCTTGTATCCTTGTTAGAAATGGACACGAGTGGAAGGAATTATTGAATATTTCAAAAATGTCAATAACTGGCACTTTTGAGTGCTGTGCTATCGAATTAACTAAGTGCAATACTGTTTTTGTATGTGTGTATCGAGTTCCAAATATGAGCAATCTTAATGCCTTTTTTAATAAATTTGAAACAGTCTTCAACACTTAACTACAAAACGCTATAAAAACATTGTCATAGCTGGTGATTATAATATAGACATGTTAAAGAGGAATTACCAATCGATTGAGTTTGAATGCCTTCTACTTAACTTTAACCTAAACCTAGCAATAAATGAACCAACACGACTTGTGAGTCAAACGTGTATTGATAATTTTGCGCATAATTACAACAAACAATGTAAGACGGAGATCTTGGAGTTTGCTCTTTCAGACCATACGGCCCAACTATTAAAATGCCCTGTAAATGAAATATGTACCATTGATAAATACTGTGCCATTAGACGCAATTACAGTAGGGAAAAAGTATCGAAGTTTAAACGCTGTATAAGCAAACTTAGTTTCTCTGACATCTACGAAACTGATGATCCTAACACTGCCTACAATAGATTTCACGAACTATTTTCTTTATTTTATAACCTTTGTTTTCCTAACTCTAAGACTACAATAAATTTAATAAGAAAGCCAAGGTAGATATCAAGAGGTATTAAAACCTGTAGTAAGAAGAAAAGACAACTTTTGTGGACGTACAGATTAAAGCCAAATCAGTTAAATAAAACTTGCTTTAAAGATTACTCTAAGCGCTTTAGAAAAATCATTACTCTGACACAGCGTTCACAGAATAACTTTAAAATCAAAACTTCACACAACAAATGTAAAACAGCATGGCAAATAATAAATCAAGGAAAATTTATTTCACCTAAAAATTATATATTAAAAATTCAATCTGAAAATGACACAATTACGGACGCGAAACAAATTGCCAATGGATTTAATAATTATTTTATTAATAAAATACAACCTACAGCTTATTCTAGTAACAAAACTACATTGCCTTCCCTTTATAATAAGAACTCGATGTTCATGGCTCCTTGCACACCACAACAGATACTAAAAATTATAATGGCCTTAAAGAACACAAATAGCGTCGGGTATGATGGAATATCTACCAAAATACTAAAGGCAGTAGCGTACGAAATATGCAGCCATTTGTGTCATATTATTAATCTTTCGATAGCCGCCGGCACTTACCCCGACGCACTAAAAATGGCGATCGTTAGACCAATATTTAAGAAAGTGGATAAAGAACTTATGGAAAATTATAGGCCTATTTCACTGATTCCAATCATTTCTAAAGTTTTTGAAAAATTCATGCACAAGGAATTAAACGGTTATATAGAAAAAAAAAAAATATTATGTAACGAGCAAAAAGGATTTCGTGAAAATAAAACTATAGGTATGGCAATCTACGACTTCATATACACGGTATTGACAAAGATGGACAAAAGAACACCTGTATGTACTATCTTTTGCGACATGACGCAAGCATTTGACTACGTACATCATGAAATTTTAATTAAAAAACTTGAAGCTTATGGAATAAGAGGTAATGTACTTAATTTAATTCAATCTTATTTAGGCAATAGAAAGCAAAAGACAGAAATAACTAGAATCAATATAGCTACTAAAAAAGAAGAGATATATGTTTCAGATGAGCGTCACGTTACCTTTGGTGTTCCACAAGGTAGTGTATTGGGACCTCCTCTCTTTACTTTATATATCAATGACTTGCCAAAGTCAACTTCACATCCCATGACGCTATTCGCAGATGATAGTACAGTGACAATTTCTAATAATAATAATGACATGACGCAATATAAACTTGACATTCACAACTCTTTGACATCTATAATACAATGGTTAAACTGTAATAATTTAAAGATCAATTTAATTAAAACTAAGATCATGCATTTTAGCCAGCGTTTGACAAGAAATAATTTGGACATAAATATTGATAATAATACCGTTGAAAGTGTTAATACAACCAAATTCCTTGGACTAATCATTGACAAAAGACTGGACTGGAAATTACATATAGAGAATCTCTGTAAAAAAATTTGTAGTTCGTCTTTTGCCTTGCATTCCCTAGCTGCAGTAGTGAATGTAGATACACTAATTGCGGCCTACCATGGCTTAGCTGCGTCTCACTTAAGATACGGCATAATCTTTTGGGGAAATTCTACCGATTTCAACATCGCATTCAAGGCCCAAAAGAGATGCATTAGGTCAATGTTTAGGTTAAAGACTGATGATACTTGTAAACCGTATTTCATAAGATACAAGATATTAACTTTGCCTTGCCTGTACATCCTCGAAACTGTAATGTTTGTTAAAGCGAATCCCAAATTATTTCCACGCTTACAGGACGCTGTCCCACGTAATAGACGGGATGTGAGCATAATTCGCGTATATCCTGCTAAAACTGCACTCATGCGCAAAAGTGTCATCTGCATGGCATCTATTTAACAAGCTACCTAAGCGTTGGAAAGAGCTAAGTATCAATGCGTTCAAACGTCAGTTGATAGTGTTTTTATCGCAAAAAGCTTATTATAGTGTGTCTGAATTTTTAAATGAAAAACTTGTCTAACATTAATTTTATTAATTTATAATACTGAAGTCTATTGATTATAATAATATGTAGTAATGTGACTAAAATATTTGTACGCCAATATATTATAAGGCTAAACATGATTGGACTATAATGTAACTGATGAACATCTTGCATGCTCTTGTGTGTGTATACCATGTTTATACAAATAAATAAAAAAAAAAAAAAAAAAAAAAAAAAATAACAGCGTACTAACGGAAGACGATTATTTCAGGTCTTGCCGAGGCTTGACCTGAGCAATGCCTTGCCGAGGCTTGACCTGAGCAATACCTTGCCGACTCTTTCGGAGGCAGGTACTAACGGAAGACGCGGGAGGCGCGCGATTCGCCGCCCGCTCGCTGCAGCCTCGACCGCGCGGGGACCTCCCCCGCACCGCTCCACTCACTCATAGACGAGACTACGTAGGTAAGAGGATTTTGTGTGTTGTAGGAATAAAAGCTAATCTCCGAAAGGTCAAGCCGAGGCACAGAACTGAAATAATAATACAAGTGAATCGAAGCAGTGAATCAACGTTGATATTTTAAAATTAATAGTTTTCCGTTTGCGTGTTGTGTTTCTTTCCAGTGTGTAAGTGTTCAATTGTTTAAAGTATATTACCGAATACGTAATAGAAAAAAAAATAACGTTGATTTCGCAAGATGAACCGGTCGCAGGACCTTCGAATACTACTAATAATAAAAAGTCTACTACCAAACGGATGCGTGCACATCCCAGCAGCAGCAGTAGTAGTAGCTCTGATAGTAGCGATTTCAGTTCCAGTTCATCTAGTTTAGTCTAGTCTAAGCATAAGAATGCGCGTCGCCGTCGTCCACAAAAAGGGGGGGGCAAGAACAAGCGTCGCCGCTCGGAGCATAAACTGAAACATAATATAAATAATTGTATACCGGTGGCTGATGACGCCCTTTCCCTCTTCGCTGAGGATGATTTTGAACTGGAGGGTAGTAATTTTTTAAATAACTTAGATGTTGAAACTAAGCTTAAAGAACCGGCTGTCCCAAAAACAGACGAGCGTTACTTAAATTGGAACCGGACGGAACCGGTTTATTAAAAAACCGGTTTGGAGTGAAGTACGTTACGCGGAAACACAAAAATCGTATAACCATAGCCCGGGTTTCGTCGAACTCGAGGCAAACGAGGAGATCAGACCCTATGACACACCAAAATACCTAAGTTACTCGGAGAGGGCGTATGCTTTGTTAACTTACGGTATTTTAAAACAAAAAGAGTCCTTAAAGAAAGAATTTTGTTCGTTTTTGTCATGGGTCCGAGACCAGAGCGAAGAAGTTATTCACTTCTGGTGAGTTCAGCAAGGTTTCGGCAGGCCTATTGCAAATGATAGGGCTGAAACGCTTCAGATGCGCAAAGATAGTATAACTAATGCAGTTCGCGATCCCTTAATTAAAGCAGCAATAAATGCTAATCTGAGGTTAGCTTATTGAACTCTGAGCAGTTAGTTGTTGCATTAGAAAAAGCTGGTGGTATCAAAAAGGCCTTCTGGCCTGCTTCTAGATCGGCTGGTACATCTACAAAATCGGCTTACGGTAATACCTCAACTTCGCAAGTTGGAAAATGGCTCATACGTCCCTCGCAGGGTCAATATTCAGTTCCACCCTCGCAGGGTAAGAACTATATCTCGAGCATGCCTTCACAAGGCTGTCAAAGCTGTAACGTCCCCCCGCAAGCTGGCTTTTTGCAGCATAATATACAGTGTCCTTCGCAAGGACCGGTACATGCGTATTACAACTATCCTCAACAGGGTAGTGGTATAGTGGATAGAGGTTCCTTTCGCTCCCGCGGGGCAAAACAAAACCATAGATATCACGCTCACAAACGTGGCGGGAATAAGCGAAGGTCATCACCTTCAGGTTTTAATGCCAAAAGAAGTAAATATTGACATGAAAGTATTTCAAGCCGGTCAGTTATCGAATTTCGTCAATCATTGGAAGGAAATGCAAGCACCAGATTTCCTCATTCAAATAATTCAAGGGTACCGTATACCTTTTCAACAAAAACCTCCCTTAATCATGCCCAGATTAGACAACAAGGCGTTTCACACACCTGTGTCACCAGAAATGAGCTTAATTATCCAAAAAATGTTGAATCAAGGAATTCTGGAAATTGCAAGCCCAACACCAAGTTTCATATCTACCCTCTTAGTACCAAAGAGCGATGGGTCAGCCCGACCGATTTTCAATTTAAAGGCTTTAAACGAATTCGTACTGACCACCCCTTTCAGTCTGATAAATGTGTTCGAGTCCCAGATTTCATTCAGCCCCAAGATTGGATGTGCAAGCTGGACATATCACAGGCCTACTTTCATCTAAAGGTAGCAAAGCCTCACAGGCACTTCTTACGCCTTATTTACGAAGACAGCTTCTTCAAATGACCTGCCTTTCGGTCTCGGCACGGGTCCAAAAACTTTTGCCAGTTTGACAAATTGGATTGCCCAAGTATTGAGAAGCCAAGGTGTAAGAATATTGGTCTTTCTCGACGATTTTATGCTGGCTCACCAAAACCCAGTAGTTCTCGCAGGCCATGTGAGTTTTCTCGTAAAAACATTACAATATCTGGGTTGGCAGATAAATTTCGAAAAATCTATCCTAACACCAAAGAAATCCCTGGTTTACCTAGGAGTACTGGTAGGATCCTTGGCTAAATCTCAAACGTCTGCCAACGAAGAAAGTACCCTCATTACTATCAAATATACGTGAAATCGTAGATGTGGGGAAGACAGACCTAAAGAAGTTGCAGAGCGTAATAGGAGCACTAAACATTGCCGGTCTAATTACAAAAAACTGCAAAAGTACTGGTTTAAACCAAGACTAAAAGGTCTAGGATTGTTACGGTAATAAAGCTAGTACTAGGTTTAAAACATGTTACGATTACAAAACGAAGACTATTCAAGGATCAGTTAGTACCAAAGAAGGTTCATGGTTCAAATAATGTCCATAGATAAAAAACAAAAATGACATACTTTCATTCGTTCATGCAGGCTTTATTTGGAGCAACGTTCTGTTTCTCTAAATGTTGATATTATAATAACGCTTGAAATGCTTAAATAATTATTTATCAACTTTAAAATATGTAATAAATTGTTCTTTCTTTATGTTACAATATATTGAACGAGCACAACTTGTACTTTTGACGTGCTTTTTATAATCAAGTTGTCATATTTTTAACACCTCTAGCGTGAAGTGGAGCGACTTACATTCGGCGGCGGCGCGCGTAATTTGAGACGAATGTGATGTGTTGCGTACTTTAATAAATAAATAATGAAGTATTTGTATTCATTGTTTTTAACAATACTATACTGTTACATACGTGGTTTGTTCGTGAGCACAGATTACAATTCTATAAACATAGTTCGTGAGTTACTTGTGTTAGTTGAATCTACGAATAAAACAATAATATTAGTTTATTTGGATTTTGTCTAATGTTACGTTTGCATTTATTTATTTATTTATTGACATTGATATGGCACCTCAACGACTTACTCACTAAGACATACACAAAAAATATTACATATAATTAGGTATCGTGAATTCGTCACTTACATTGACCAAGGTAACATACTTCATGACGAGGCTAGTTACGTAATGCGCAAACCACTTGCACTTCAGGACTCAATGGGCATCCTCGAGAGTCGTGGGATAATTCCTCACGTAAAAGATTCACTATTTTTCCACCGAAACGTTTTGTGAACCTATACTTTTATCTGAAATCTTCGTCACTCAATTCAAAGGGATTCACACGATGATGATATCTGTTAGATCGCCGAGACGTCTCCAGCATATCCAAATCTTATAAATCTTCCAAATCCATCAAGTCGATCATGTTATCCATTTTTTAAAGATTTTTATTTAAAATAACACGAAAACCAAGACGCCACGCAAACGTAAAAGGAATTAGTACCAAAGATAAACTAGGGGTCTCAGCGTACTAACTTTAGTACCATAGATAGTTGTGGAACTAGTGATAAACTTCAATTTATAATAACGTTTTATTTAGTCATGGTTTAAACCTAGTAACAATCCCAGTACTAAATTTAGATCGCGTTTTGTAATAAGACCATGCGAGTTTTGTTGTCCAAAGAGGAAGATTGCATTATTGAGCTCTATTGAAATTCCTAAACACACTGCAATTAAACAATTCTGTCAAAGTATATACAGTACCTGTAGATGCAAAAGGCGACCTACAGTGGTGGTGCCACAATTTGCAACATTCGTCAATTCTACACCACGCACCAGCGACGCATTTTATCACGACCGACGCCTCCGACTTAGGTTGGGGTGCCCAGATGGACAACCAGTCCCGATGGGGAACGTGGTCCCTAAACGAGCAGAATTGTCACTGCAACGTCAAAGAAATGTTAGCAATATTGAAGGTTTTTTTAAAGTCATGCCGTGTATCTAAGCCAATCTACGATCAACATACAATGCGACAATCGCACGGTAGTAGCGTATCACCGTCACGAAGGGGGAACCAAATCGTCGCGATTGATGCACATAACATACGACCTGTTTTGTTTAATAGATCAGTACCAAATTCATATCAACGTGTAAAAAAAAAAAAATGTCCATAAATGCTATTATAATATTAATGAATATTTTAATGAATAATTAAAAACAAATACCAAAAATAAATGCCAAAAATATTAATTAAAATTATAGTGGAAGTAGTAGAAAAACATTTATTATTTAACTTTTTTTTCAAATAATAATACAATATTAGCCCTCTTCCTCTATCCTATCTTGCTGTGCCCGACAGGGTCCACAATGATCTAAAATTATGTATATTTTTTTAATGTACCTTCCACCTAAGTTAACATTGTGGAATGCAAATAAATATATTGAGTATTGAGTTGCGTACTACATTCCGGGGAGGTACAACAACCATGCCGACCACTTATCGCGGTTTCGCCAGGTCCCTGAATGGCATCTCATGCCAGAGATCACCAAGAGAATATTCTTCAAATGGGGAACTCCCCAAGTGGACCTGTTTGCCTCCAGCAACGCCCACGTAGTCCCTCATTACATATCGAAAGATCAGAACGAAAAACAAGCTGTAGCCCACGACGCATTCTCGATTCCTTGGAAATTCGATCTGGCATGGGTGTTCCCGCCCCCGTTTCTGATGCCCAGAGTTTTGAGCTACCTCAATCAGGCATCGGGAATTTACTTGATAGTAGCACCGAGATGGGAGAGAGTCTTCTGGCGCGGGGATCTCAAAGTCCGGGCTCTAGCCCCACCGTTCACAATACAGAACCTGAACAAAGTATTAATCGATGTGACAACGGGACTACCACCCCCTCGCGTCCAGGATCTAGTGTTGAAAGTGTGGAAATGTGGGGGTGGATAAATCATTTAGGTAATTGGAACAATTGTCAGATACATCTTTAAAAAAGTTCTTGGCGTGCTTCTACCCTGAGAACTTACAAACCCGCATGTGTGTAGGAATAGTCATATTAACCCTAAAAATCCCTCAGGGTTCCACCTAGCTCGTTTTCTAGCTGATCTGCATATAAAACATAAACTGTCTTATAATACAATAATGTTACAAAAGTCTGTGGTCTCCACCCTTTGTAATGTAAATGATTCAGGAGTTCAAGGTAATCATATTTCAGTGAAACATATTTTGAAATCGATTTCAATTAAAAAACCAACTGTTTCTAAGTTACCCGTGTGGAATATTGATGATTTTGTATGTTTTCTTGGCGATAGAACAAGACCGTATCACTGCTTTCCACTAGAAGTCAGGAAGCTAAATGTCCTAACTTGTTTATCAATACGAGAGGTAAAGCTCGTGCGGCCGCACGAAAAGTTATTGCAGGCTGGATTAAAACTCTGATGCGTCAGGCAGGTATTTTTGCTACTCCTGGAAGTGTCCCTTTCGCTGTTGCTTCTAAGAATTAGTTAGACAACTTCCCCATGGAAGAATTTTTGGCTCGGGGAAATTGGAGGTCTTCTAACACTTTTATTCGATTCTATAAACGACAGGTTTTGGACTCTTCTAAGAGTAACAGCATTACTACTCTCTTTAATCCTGTCTTATAGAGAGTTGATTTACTGATTTTTTCTTGAATATTATAACACTTAATAATTATAATAAAACCTGATTAATAATTTTATTCTTCTATATTTTGTAATAAAAAACAATTTGCAATTACTATCATTTCTGTTTTTTTCTTGATCTTTCCCTACACATTGGCGTTCGTCATGAGCGTCACCAGGCGATAACAGACATATCTCAATTGTATAATTGAAGGGTTTTTTACAAAAACAGTACAAATTTTTAGCAAAAATTTTACAGGAAATATAAAAAAACGTTCTATAATCCATATTTTTCATTTAATAACTTAGAAATGATGATCATTTATTCATGTTAATGTATTGTATTGAATATGTAACATTTTTATGTTGTGGTTGTTATGGAATATAATGATAAAATGTAGTTTGTACTGTCACATTGCCTTTTTTTTCCTTCTGTTTCGAGGTATAAGTTCATGCATACTTTATTTTTACCAATATCATGTATACCGAATATCCATAATTGACGGGCATAGAAAACATCCCCTGTGCGAATATGTGGCAGCGGCAGGTTCTGCATGTAGTCGAAACTAATAGCCATCACATTATCTTGCTGTGCTTTAAGTTTATATTTCTTTTTTATCTGATGAAATTTGTCTGCTTTAGTTAGATGAAGTTTATGCTCAACTTCCAATATTGTCTTTGTTTCTGGTAATACAGCACATTTAATGTTTAATCGATATCTATCACAGACAGCACAAGTGTTTGTTCTAGGTAGCCCAAATTTCAGATTGAACTCATTATTAAATACAGACCAGTATGAAAAAAAAAATGAAAATGAAAATGCGTTTATTCGCAGAAATAATTCCATATCACCTAAATATTACCTCTGCCAAACTGCACAGCAGTTTGTTGGCAGACGCAGCTCCTTTTTTAATAAATTTAGACATACTTAACACTTTTCCACTTAAAGGTACGCTAAACTATTAATGAATTAATGAATTCTCAAACAAACAAGTCTTAAAATATACTGAATATTTGAAAAAAACTTGCTTGTCTGAGAATTGTCACTTGCTTGCTTGTCATTCATTCACAGTGAGGCTTTGACGAATTCCATTTAAGAGGTACTTATGTATTTTATTTTTAAAAGAGGTTATGTGATACAACTATTTATATCTACTGGAAGGCTATTACAAATAGTTGGGACTAAAAAGGTTCTACATCTTCGACCATAATAGTTGTTACAAGTATACCACATAGCTTACGTTTATTTGGTAAATTTCCAAAAAATACTTGTGCATCTTTGTTACACTTAAGTCTTCTGGCAAGTAAAATATGTTGGGGTTATCACGACGTGAATAATGTGACTGTCTGGATTTAAATGATGCAATACGATCACGGATTACATTTAAAATAACTTCTGGTGTTTTCCTCAATCTTTATCTTGTGTGTTTGCCTCATTGATCCTTAGGTGTCAATATGTTTGCAGATATTAAGCTTTGTAATCGTCTCACGCGACCCACAGATATACCATGAAAACCGCAAAACGATCGCATGCAAACATTTATTTCTTCCAGTCCCATTCGCACTTTATATTTGAAAGAACTCATTCTGAATTTTCGCCGATTAGAAACTGTATGTCTAGCAGCTGGAGAGGTAGATATCAAAGGTTCACCCTTGTTTGGTATAACAACGTTTTGTCGAAAATCGCTCCAGCTAATTTTAGTTACAATAAAGTTATTTCGTATAATTATTCATATGACCGAATAATTAATTGGTCGATTTTTATTTAGCATATTTATTTCTTTGAAATAATGTCATTTGACCGAATTTTCAAATGCACAAATTTTATTTAAACTAATGTTTCACTAGACTAATAATGATTTAGTCGAAAGATCGTATCGAATATTCAGTTCATTAATAATTCGTTTCCTTTCATTGTCTACAGGGTGTTAGGGTAAACACCGTTATCCTTGCAACCAGTGGTTTGGTTTCATTTATAGAACGTAAAATCAATGGAAAATTACAACTTTTTTTTTCTTCTTTTTTAATCTACATTTTACCACAAGAGACGCAAGTTCGTTGTCCTATGCGCTAGGGCAACGAACTTGCGTCTCAACCCGGGCGGGGGGTACGGGATGTGACCTGACCGGCCGCGAGCGCAACCCCTCCCTCAGTCAGTCAGCTGTTTCGCTAGAGAGCACGGTGTCGGATAGAAACTTTTTAAAATCTTTTAATGAAAATGACGTTTTTTTTTGTTGTGTTCGGTCATTTATTTTTATATTTAAGTCAACTACCCATGGTTTGAATGACAAGACTGTTTACCCATACAGCCTGTATAATCTAACATTGTTTGCTAATAACCAGGTATAGTGGTTTGCAGAAAATTATGTCATAGGAAAGAATGGAACCCCCCAGTTGTCACCTAGCTTATGGAGTTGTCATGATTTAAACCATTTAAAATTGCCACGCACACAAAATAATGTGGAAGCGTGGCACCACAGGTTAAATAGTATAGTCGATAAAAGAAGCCCCAGATTTAATGAACTATCAATTATACTGCTTGCCGAAATGAATATAGTTGAAGGAAAAATACAGTATATTTTAAATGGCGAACCTAGTGCAAAACAGAAAAAGATTGTACTAAGAAGGATGTCAACATTGAGACCATATTACGAAATTTTGAAACTTACACAGAATTAGATTTACTTAAAGCGATCGCATTTAATTTAAGATTACTCTAAGTGCTTTCTTTTTGAAAATAAAAAAATTGCAAATATTTACAATGTTTTCTTTTCTGCATTACATTACACCAATTGAATATTCGATAAAATACATGTTATGCGACCTAAACACTACATCAAATGAGCATTATACCTTTTGATCAATAGCGCAAATGTTGTTATCGCAAATAAATATTCGATGAAATGAAAATTATGTTAATCGATATTATACAAATTGATTATTTTCTTAAACGTTGTTCGAATTAGTAACATTACATCAAAAGTTGTTATACCAAACAAGGGTGAACCGATATCAAAGCCATCAAATACGCATCCTGTTTATTCTTGTTATCAAGGTTATTGAAATTGGCAAGTATCATTTCACGATCTGTGGGTGACAGTTTATTTATTAAAACATTGGTAATGCTTGCATCTGAAACAATGTAATAGACTGAGTTAGGCCTACTATTTCAAGATACTAACGAAAAAAATGAATACAATGTCATCAAAATAAACCTGCAATCAGAACCGATTTTCCTAGCTGCCACCAGTTTGTTTTTGTGATTGATATGTTCCTCACCCTTTACTTTCTTGTTTTTAATAATCGTTTCCTTCGCGTTTTCTTTTAAAAATTAAATTAGAAAATTCCTCACTTTGCGCGTAGTCAGACATTTTTGACAGCTATGACTGACGTTTTATTTTTTCACAAAAACTACATAACTGCGCTTGTGTAGTTTTTGTAAAATATGTGTTTTTTTACAGTGTGATTCTGTGCTAATTATGCTGTTTTTGTAAAATTGAATTAAACTGTCCAGTGTAACTTTTTCCATAGATCATATTGCCATCATTAAAAAAAAAACCTTAAAATTGTTAGTTACGTAGTTTTTATATTTTACATTTTTATTGCACAAAGCAATCAGCGCAATGCGCTTTGTCATCAGGAATGGAAATGAAACAGATTATTATTATAAACATAAATAGGTACATATTATTTATTTAAGTAAATTAATATACAGGGCGTCCCACGGATATGCCACATATCGGATACGGGAAAGGGAAACACGGATATGGGAAAGTACCTTGAATATTGTAGGTGGAACATTTTACTGAAAGAAGACATTATTTGAATTTAAAAAACAATTTATACTGCATTCATAGATATTTAAATAATTACATGGTTGAACCGGGAATCGAACCCGTTACATGAGAAAAATAATCACCCTGTAGCTTTATCATACCGATCAAAAGGCTTCATCATAAGGATTATTTTTTGCTAAATAACATAGTGTCACAAATAAAAGGAAGACCATGAATTTTAAAGTTAGATGTGAAATTTTGTTCAGAAAAATGAAAAGCTGACATTGCCGTAAGGACATACAACTGACATTCAGTTATAAAATTTAGTTTACAAGAACCAGTATGAAAACTGTGTCCACGTGCTACAAGCAGAACTTAGACGTATTATTCTAAATATCCACCACAACAAGATCAAAAAATCGACAGGGAGCGAAATAATCAAAAGAGTGCGACTTTGTATTCAACAGGAAGGGACTCATTTTGAGCATTTGATAAATTGATTAATTTTGTATTAAAAATGTTAAAATTCATGGTCTTCCTTTTATTTGTGACACTATGTTATCAAGCAAAAAATAATCCTTATGATGAAGCCTTTCGATCGGTATGATAAAGCTACAGGCTGATTATTTGTCTCATGTAACGGGTTCGATTCCCGGTTCAACCATGTAATTATTTAAATATCTATGAATGCAGTTTAAATTGTTTTTTAAATTCAAATAATGTCTTCTTTCAGTAAAATGTTCCATCTACAATATTCAAGGTACTTTCCCTCCATGTGGCATATCCGTGGGACGCCCTGTATAATACAGATATTTCACTAAAATTAATTTTGAACTAACTAGTACAAGGGACACCAAGAATACACAAATTTTAAAATTACATACCTACACATCAATATTAAATGTCACACTATAAGTGCATCCAACATCCAAGCATCCATCCTCACAAACTTTATATATAAATACATGTTAGAAATGTAACATGTAACTACTGTAGGTTCCTAATCACATTATATAAAATTATGGTAATGCATCACATAATAGTTATTTATGCAACTGTTATTTATTAAGGGGTATTAAAACACGAATGTGGGTTCATCGTTGTGATAATAGTGTCATAAGAGTGTTTTAATACCTAATTATTTACAGTTGCATACAAGATTTTATCTACACCCATGATAATATGAATCTTATATAAAAGTTTCTTTGCAATACCAAATATTGAACAAAAATGGCGCGGTACGACGTGAATTCGAATTTTTCGAATTCGAATGTGTTTTGGTTTTAAATTACGGTGCTTTGTTAGGCTGCTTTCCGAATTAGAAAGTAATCGCTCACAGCGATAACTTGCGTACCGAATTAGATATCTCAATTATGACAGCTGAAGGCTGTCAACAATTCGGAACGCTCGTGAACGCGCTCACAGTCCTCGTAACATAAACATAACCTGAAACCTTGCATTGTTTTTATTGTTGATATTGATATTTTATAGTGCTTCTGTGTTAAACACATCAAATTCAAAAAAAATATCAAATTCATCAGTATATTCATCAATAAAAAAAAAACTGTTATTATGATTTAAAACAACTCAGTACAACTGTCAGTTTGACAGCCATATTGACAGCGCTCACGGTGATATTATTTTAAGGCATGGTCGGCGTTATCGCAAGATGTCGCATGTCATGACGTCATCTATGACGATGCACGGGACAGCGTTATCGTACTCAGGCTAATACGGAACGGGTTTTAGCCACGCCCAAATCGATTAAAGCGTAAATCGGAACGCACCCTTAGGGCCGGTTTTTTGATCGCTAGTTAAGTCGACCAATGGTTAAAAATTGCAACAAATGGTTAAATTTCTGAAAATTCTGTTTTTTGATCCCTAGTTAACACGACAAGTGGTTAAATATGTAACCATTGGTCAAAATATTTAACCACAGCTCCATCTAGGGTTTAGCAAGATGGCGGATAGTTAACTCTTGGTCGCAATCGGCTGTTATGTGTTTTTTTATAAATGTGTGTTTGAGTTTTCTTCATGTTATTGAATTTCTGCTGTAATTGTTTTACACTTCGATATCTTACTGCGTCAGAGTTAAATTTTTCAGAAAGAGCCCGCCAAGCTGCATCTTTTTGTTGGTTACTTGCATGATCAGTTTTTTTGGTCGTTATAATGGGATAATTTCTGAGAAAGTACTAGAGCTTTGTCGTCTCTTGTTCATTAAAATTGGCGGTACGAAACACGTAGTAGTGCAAATTAATATATTTTTCACAAGCAACATACCTAATTAAAACATAGAAACACACAAGACGTGTAAGTGTAAATATAAAAAAATATAATATTATTTAATAAAAATAAATAAAAAATATTAAGTGAAAAGTAAAAGGACAAGTATGACAGGTGTGCGTGTACAGTTTTTTATTTTTCCGTATCAATTTAATTTGTTTTGTAAATATTTTACTATATTACATAAAAGAATAAAAAAAACTTTTTTTATTATACTAATAATATTTTTTTAGCATGTATAGACGCTATACTATTGCAGGATAACGGGAACGCCCTCCGTTAGATAACATACTGTATAATATGAATGTAAAAGCAAGATATAATAACAAATAGCACGAAATCACCACGAAATCACAACACAACAATCAACAAAGTAACATTTGACGACTTTGACATTAGACATGCGCGATAGACGTCAAAATGCACAAGTATTACCATAGCAAAATAATTACTCCCAACTCTTCAATCGGTAATTTAGTGCCGATTGCAATGGCAACATAGTTAACAATAGTCAATTCTAACCATTGTTCAAATGGGGATCAAAAAACGTAAACTTGAGATAACTATTGGTTAGAGTCCTAACTATGGTCAGTTTAACAATTGGTTAGCTTGACTATTACTAGGGATCAAAAAACCGGCCCTTAGTGTAACACTCGTGAATGACAATGTTCTTTTTTTGAAATGAGTTGCATTATGAAATTCAGTACAAAACAGGGCTCGGAAACCGGTAAATTTCCTAAACCGGTTTCGGTCATTGACCCAAACCGGAAAGGATTACGGTTTAGGTTTCGGTTACCGGTGTTTTAACCGGTAAATAGGTGAACCTTTATTTTACAAATTCCGAATCCGTTGAGCGAAATTAACCGGTTAATTTGAGTTTCGACGGTATATACGAGTTCTACCTACTACGCCATCTCTCTTACACCCACAATAACAAAGCTCTCGCTCTATTCGCTCAACGCCAACGGATAACGCACTCACAAGCAGATTGTATTCGACCGCGCTTGTAGTTTCGTTCTGATCTGAGTGTCGTGTTTGCAACAAAACTTGAATTTTGAAAATTATGTTGTTTTGTAAATTGTGTGTATATTGCAATGATTTCAAAAGGAAGAATACGCCCATCAGAACATTTTACATAAACCTTCTTCATACAAGAAAAAACTAACGCCATCTATGATAACTCATACGAACTACGTGAGTTCCGCGTTGCATAGGCCGACGACGTAACCTTGTACACACGGCTACATTTATTTATTTCTATACAATGCGAATCTGGAAATTGTAGCTTGATTATGTAGCCGTGATTTTTTAATCACATTTTATCGGAAACAATTTAAGGCGAAAGCGTCAGAGTAGCCCGCGAAATTCAATTTTCTTACGTTTTTTGCAATTTGCAGGTCAGTAACAGGTTGTATGTTGATCTAAATATGATTCGCGACTGTAACAAATTCCCCTTCCACAAAACCTTAGCGCTTCCCCCTTAAATTCCATTGGGACATAGCGAGCGCTTGCGAATTACATACCTAGAAATTACACTGGAAACGATGTCCTTTTTGGGATGATATTTTATAGTTCACAAAGAAAACGTGAGTAAAACAAATTGATCTCAATCAGCTTTATTTGAATTGTAAATAATTTAATAAGGTGTCCCTTTGTTTCGCAGACAGAAATTTCATAGAATTTCGTTTCGCAACAAATGTTTCATATAATATTTAGTCCTTATATTTTTATTTCGAATGATATTGTATCAACGACTATATACTTGGTTATACCGCGAATAGAAATATCAACATATGAAGGCTAAAAGGATCGGCTATACCGCGATTTGAGAATGAGGTACTAGCCTTACGCATACTAATCTAAAATAAAACTAATTTTTTTTTCTCCATATTCAGAATCCTATCTACTTTTATTTCACTATTATTTACAGGATTGTGGGAACGAAGAACTCTGGCATTTAACCCCAGCACAAAGTTCACAAGTAGAGGAAATTGATGTTGACATCAGTGCTCTTAATTCAATATTTGGCACGCCAAGGAAAGTACAACTAAAAAAAAGAATTAATAGATTAGAAAAACATCAAATTTTATCAGCCAAGAAGATCAAAAATTTACAGAAGCAGAATGCGAGGTTAAAAAAAAACAAATCACTGCAATATATAATTAAAGATTTGAAACAAAAGAAGTACATAACTGAGGAAATTGAGTCTGCTCTTGGAACAAATGCCGAAATAACAGAGCTATACAGACTACAAGTACTAAAAAATAGATACCGTAGAAATAGAAACAATCTAACAAAAACATTGCGACCAGCTTATCCACCCGCCCTTCGAAAGTTTGTTATGATGAAATTATGTGTAATAAACAAAAATCAATGATTTAAGTTTTTTCAAAGCATTCTGCGTAATGATTATTCTATGAAATGATAATATATGATTTTTTTTATGTGAACGAGATTCTAAAAAATTATTCTCCATAAAACAATGTACAACCATTTAATAATTATAAGGATCTTGTAAAGCTATTTGGTGAAAAAAAAAGTTTTATTTAAAGGACAGTAATTTTTTACTGCCCTTTAAATAAAACATTTTTTTTTAATTTTTGTCTTTCATTTCCCTTCCCCGTGTTTTCCGTGATAGACTCGTGATGCATTCTGACATTTGTATATTTCTTAATGATAGCTCGAATAATATGCAATCTGTGATTTAATGTGGCCGGCTGATCAACAGAGTGCAAATTTAAAACAGAAAAAGTGCTCATTCCTACAAACTTTGCTAGAGTTTTGGTGGATAGGATCATATAATCACTTTTTGTCATAAATTGAGGTCTATTATTATGTCTTATATTTTTTTCGGTTTCTAGGCAAACCTCGAACAGGTCAGAAGAAGGAAAACAAAGTCCGCCCATATTTGTCAAATCTATGAGCTTATGAAAAAATAATTTTTCGTTACTAACTAGACTGTTTAAACAAATTTCACACTTTATCTGTTTTGTTAAACTTCTGGCTACCCATCCGGCAATATATCCAACAATGAGTTCTATATTTTGTGAGAGGTGTCCAAAGACGTTTTCGGTTGGGTTATTCAAAGTATGCGATAATTGAGCACAGTTATTGGAATTAACTTCATCACTATCCTCCTGATATTTATCTGTCAATGTCTGGTCCATGGGCATGTCTTCTTCTTCGTGACGATTCATTTCACTGGTACAATTAATAGCTCTTACAGATGACACAGTTAAAATTGGAAAATTGTCCAAAGGAATGCTATTACCAGTAAATGACGATTTTAATGATAGGTGATTCATGCAACGCCTATATTCTCCTTTAAGTTGTATAGTATTTGGGTTATCATTGTAACCTCCGTGCTTTCTTATCAAGCTAAAAAATAGCTCTAAGTGATCCTGAGACAGGCGGTACGTCGAAATGTACTTCAATTTAGAATCTGACTCTACTAAGTTTTGATAGATAATTTTTAATCTCTCCAAGCACACAATCAATCCTAAGAATCCGGTTTTGCTTTTAGTTTCCAAAATTGTTTTTTTTCTTATAATCAATACTATTCGTGGTTGTCTGTTATGTCTTCTAATACTCCTTTTCACATTTGAGAAAATTTTTAGTCCTTTAATGTAATCAATAGCCTCCTCAATAAAATTAAATATTGTCACTTTATTTTTTGGAGAAATGGATCTCTTGTAGCCAGATTGATTATGGTTAAAGAAATTTATTTCTCAATAAGAAATTACAAAGATTTCACTTACTTGAGAACATTTTTAAACTTACAATAGGTATAGTTATAAAGAACTTTGACTCACAAACTAAGCAGCTATTGTTTTTTTATATATATATAGAACGAGAGATTTACAAACGTAATAACATGCATTTCGTACGCAAACAGCATTAAGTACACAAAACTTAAATCTTGATTGATTGAATCTACGAGAATTCAAAATATCGAATATATTATTGAAAAAATGAATGAACTCGACTGTAGCACTGCTTTCTGAAAAATAACTACTATGTAATATTTCGTTGCAGAGTGTCAGTGCTTTTGCAACACTTCGGCTTAACAATTGTGTCGCTAATTTTACTTTCATAATCTGGTTTTTAAAGTATATGTGTCTATAGGTTAATTTATTAGCAAAATTTAGTCGCTGGTTTGTTTGGAGTTTAAAGAGCCGAGTCAAAAATTTCCATTCGATTCGCTGACCCTTCCCGTTGAAAATTATCTTTTTTTTTTCAAACACGTTTCTTACTAATTTTATCATGTGACATGCGTCCATGAAAACTACTGAAGTTTTTTTTTTTTTTTTTTTTTGTTTTTATTGATTAATGAACAATACAAAATTTAAACAGAAACATCACAAAAACCTCAATAGGTTTGTCCGGATGTAGTATAGTACTCCGTTTATAAAGCCTATATACTACTTGCAGTATTGCATAAATATAGCGACAGTCTACTGGAGCGACTTAGCAATAGGTAGGTAATGAAATGAAATTCCAAGCGAGAAGCGACAGTGTTATATTGCAGAGCAAAGCAATAAGCAGTAATGAATTTACATAACTGGATGTCGCTACGTCCCCGTAAGGGGACGTGGCGTGCGGGGTCGGGGCTTCGCCCCCCGCCCGCGGAGGCTATACCGTGGCCCGCAACTACGGGCCCGTCGCTATGTTAGCCTATTCGGCATATGGTATTTTTCGGACGCGTTAATTATAACGCGTCCGTATAATTGGTTGCTATGTGTGTTTCTGTAGGCGCGCCACGACGCTATGTTCATAGCGTCGCTTTCTTCACGACATTTCGGCGGTCTGTCACCGCCAGGTGAGACCCCTAGTTACCTAGGGGAGGCCCAGCGGGTGACGACCTGCGACGAAGATGCCGGCTCGACGCTCCTACAGAATAAGGTGTAGTTAACCCCCGCCCCGGTCACAGATCTAGCCGTTCGCGGTTTGGGGGGTAAGCTGTAGTGTATGTATGAGCGGCTTGTATTGTAATGTACCGCCGCTCAATGGCTGCGTGCGTCGCGGCCCGCGTCGCGCCCGCACGCGTTATATTTAGGCGTCTGTGTAGTGGTGGATGTCTGTGTTAGTTACGCAGCATGCCTATATTAACTTAGCACACGCTACGTAACATATGTATGAGTACATTATGTGGAGTCATTTTGTATCGGGTGAGCCGCGTGTAACCTGGGAGCGGCTCACTCGAGGCGTCAGTCCGGTGTGGAGGGGGCAATGTCCGCGGCCAGGTCGCGCGGGAGGGGTCTAGCGTCGGGGGGGCGCGCATGCAACGGCGCTATCTGCCTGACATGGGGCCAGGCAGATGCGTCGGCGCGCGCAAACATTCCCTTCGCCAGGCGCCCTACAAAAACATCCAGGCTCTCAATCCCGAGGTCCCGGTGAATTATGTCGTTCCTCACGAAACAAGGGGCGTCAACGATGGTCCGCAACGCATAGTTTTGCTGCGTGCGGAGCTGTTTGCGGTGTCCCTCGCTCGTGAGGGCGAACCACGCAGGGGCGGCGTACGTCAATATGGGGCGTACGTATAACTTGTACACCCCTAGTTTGACGCGCGCCGGGAGGCGGGATGAGAGCACAGGACGAAGTAGGTTGCGGGCAACCCTACCCTGCGCGACTACATTGCGGACATGTTGCCCCATCGTGAGCCGACGATCGATGGTGACCCCCAGGTATTTCACCCGGGGCGACCACTCGATGTCGGCCCCGTGCAGTTTCAGGGGTGGTGGGAGGGGCGCGAATCCAGTGATTAGCGCCTGCGTCTTACCCACGTTAACCGAAAGCCGCCACTTCGACAGCCAATCGGGGAGCAAGTCGAGGGCGCGCTGCATCTTGACCGCCGCGTACTTCGCATTAAGCGATGTAGTGATGTACGCGGCGTCGTCGGCATACAGCGCGAGCATCGAGTCTGGAGTGGCGGGAATGTCGTCGGTGTAACGTGAGTAACACGCCGGCGACACGCAGCTGCCTTGTGGCACGCCCGCGCGCACCGGGCGGGCGCTGGATAGCGCCCCGTCGACCACCACTTTGAATATCCTGTTGGAGAGAAAACTAGACACCACCTTAACCACGCGGCGGGGCGCGTCAGTGGTGGCCATTTTGTAGACTAGGCCCTCGTGCCACACACGGTCGAAGGCCTTCTCCATGTCGAGGAATACTGCTACTGCGTACTCCTTCTTATTTTGAGCAGTTGTGAGGTGGTGCAGTACCCTCGACAACTGGAGCGTCGTACTATGTTCAGCCCGGAACCCGAATTGCTCCGGACGTGGCTCAATATGGGGTAGGAGATGTCGCAGCAGGAGGGCCTCGAACACCTTGGAGACCGTAGGCAACAGGGTGATCGGCCGATAGCAGAGAGAATATTCTTTCCCGCCTTGGGCAGCATAATGACGCGCCCTTCCTTCCAGGAGGCGGGGAAGGTCCCGGTGCGCAGTATCGCCGTAAACAGGCGCGCCAGTGCCGCTACTGCACCGTACGGCAAGTGGCGCAGCGCTGTGTTGGTGATACCGTCCGCACCGGGGGCCTTTCTAGGCTTCGTCCTTAGGATGGCGCGTCTGATTGCGCCAGGCGAGAAGAAGATAGGATTCTCCTCGGGAGCTATCGGCGTTGCGAAGTAGTCTCCCAGGTGTTTCTCGACTGCTGCGACATGTTCATGGTCGCTAGTCGGGTTCGGCTGGAACTGACGCTCCAGGTGGATGGCGAAGACCTCCGCCCGGTCATCCGCCGTATATTTAAGGGCCCCGCCGCTGTCCAGTAGTGGTCGTACCGGGGCTGGGGTATTCGTGAGCTGGCGGCAGAGTTTATGTATAGACGGTCAACTATCTGTAGTCGCGTCTATACGTTCCTCCCAGCCCGCGGCGGTGTGGGCCTGTAGCTCGGCCTTGACCTTCTCCGCGAGACGGTTGAGCTGTCTCTTCAGCGTTAGGCATCTCAGTTGCTGCCACTGCTTGCGTAGGCGCCTCTTCACGGCGATCATCTTCGTGATGTAGGCCGGCAGGGGCGGCAATAGCCCTCTCCCCTGCGGCATCGTCGTTGTCGCCGCTTCTAAGGCGCTTTGAATGCAGGCAGTGACATCGCCCGCCATCTGGTCCACGTCCGCGGAGGTGACGATAGGCCGAGTCGGCATGGTGGTGTCTAGTATCTCTCCGAAGGTAGTCCAGTCCGTTAATCGACGTGGCGCTAGTGGTTTCAGGGAGGTCGGCATACCCGATAAGACGACGAGTACAGGTATCAACCTGTACTCGTCGTCTTATCGGGTATGCCGACTGTAACTCGTCGTCTATCACTTGTTGGGTGATCTGGCAGCGTAGCCCTCGGTGGACTACGACGTCCAGCACATCAGGCATGTACCGGGCTGCGTCTGGGTAATGGGTCGGCGTCTCCGGCCCGGCCACTGAGTACCCGAAGGCTTCCGTAGTCCGCGAAGAGTCGCCTTCCCCCGGTGTTCGCCTGCATACTATTCCACGCCGGGTGCTTACAGTTAAGGTCGCCGGCAAGGATAGTCGCGTGTGTGGAGCTATTTACAAGCGCCCGCAGCTCGAGTAGGTCGAGGTGGGCCGCGGGCGGCTTGTAGCATGCGTAGATGTTGACGTCCTCACCGACGACATGCAACTGTACACCCAGCGCATACAGCGTGCAAAGCGACGGCAGGGGGAGCTCCTGATGGACGACTCTTCGTCTCACTAGTACCGCCAGACCACGGTAGCGGACTTGCTGAGCCGACCTCTCATCCTTCCTGTAAACATGGTATCCCGGGAACCTGACCCTATCCTCAGGTCCCAGGAGCGTCTCGCTGATAAGCGCCACGTCGATGTTTTGTTCCCGAAGGAGATGGCGGAGGGGGGCGACCTTATCCCGTAGGCCGCGGGCATTCCAGTGTACTATCCTTAACAATCTATCCATTATACAGGGTAAGCAGAGTGGCTAGACCGTCAAGGATGACTGTCTCCACATCTTGACCCTGCCTGATGGCCTTGATAAGGTCCATCAACAGCTGAATCGCACAGGTCGTGAAGTCACTGCGGTTGTACGCTGTGGTTTTTGACGTACTAGCAATCTTATTGTAGGCGCCGCTGCGCTCGCGCTGTGGCAATGCACCTGCCGACTTTGTTGCGGCATTCCGCCGCAACGTCTCTGTGGCGCTAGGTGCGATCGGCGCGGCGCCTGGCGTCTTGCGAGCGAACCTATTTGGTACCGCTTTTCTCCGCGGTACCGTCATGGCGCTAGTGGTAGGTTCGCTCGCTGTTGTTTGCGACACAACCTGTGCGGTGTAGGCACGGTCGGCCGCCGGGATATCTTCCTGGGTCGCTGGGGTGAATTTACATACAAAATGTACAGGTATTTATACTAATGGACAAAACTAAATAACAATAATAACGGTTCGCACTTGACCGTTTTGCGCAGGAGTTGACGCCCCCTCGTTAGCGAAGACAATAGACGAGTCCGACGACATCTTGCCTCGTTAGTGCTCCAACAATAGATGCGCGGGCGCCATATACCGGAAGGCGTGGCTAAGCTCGACTGACGTCACGAAGCAGGCGGAGCTTTGCAACTTGTTTTGCACACGGCACGCTCTGACGTAAAATCGTATGATCCTGTGCTGCGTTGAGTCGTGCGAGTGAACTTGCCTACTCGCTACACTACTCCCCCGGTGAGACCGTGACTACGGGCGATAGTAATCTGGAAATCTCACTGTCCTGCCGCTTCTTGTCTTTCTGACTGTGTTGTCAGGTTGTGCTGGATCTGGAGGTTGGGTTTGACTTTGACCTAGATACCGTTCTTCTCTCGCCATATATGCCGGTTTGACCCGATCAATCGTCACCTTTTGTATCTTCCCATGCACTTCGATGTCCACTGTCTTCTGGTCGCGAGCAAGGACTTTGTGTGGACCTGTATATGCGGCCTGCAGTGATCTTCGAGCTGGACCTTCGCGTAGGAAGACGTGGGTTGCTGAGCTCAGGTCTTTGGGGATGTAGAAGGGTCGGCTGGAGCTCATATGTCAGGACGTTAGTTGTGGCGTCAATTTGGTCATGTGTGCGCGCAACCTGTCGACTAGGTGGTCGCAGACACCCTTTCGCGCATTAATGAGCTTCATCTGCCCTTAGATTACCAGTCCCTGGCCAAGGAACAGCAAACCGACCCCGAACTGCAGAACTTGCTGAGAGATGGATCATCTTTGAAGTTGAGGAAAGTGAAACTACCCGAATCTAATATTGAGATTTACTGCGACGTAACGAGTACACCACGTCCATTTATTACAAGATCATTCCGCAAGCAGGTATTCATTTCCCTTCATAACCTCAGTCACCCTGCACGAAAGGCAAGTGTTCGGTTGGTCACTGTCAGATTTGTTTGGCCAGGAGTTAGAAAAGACTGCAGACAGATGGCACAGGCATGTGAAGCATGTCAAAAGAGTAAGGTGACACGCCATACCTCAGCCCCATTACAGGAATTCAAACCACCATCGGCACGTTTTCGACACATTCACCTTGATTTAATTGGTCCCTTACCATTATCCTCTAACTACAGATACTGCCTCACGATCGTCGACCGCGCAACACGTTGGCCTGAGGCGTACCCACTACAGGACATCACCGCAGAGAGCTGCGCCGCTGCCCTCACCAACGGGTGGATCGCCCGGTTCGGTTGTCCCGAGCATATCACTACGGACCGCGGCAGGCAGTTCAAATGCCGCACCTTCAAAAGCCTAGCCGCCCTCATAGGCGCCACTCATCACCTAACCACTTCTTACCATCCCGCAGCCAATGGCCTTGTCAAGAGACTGCACCGCCAGCTGAAGGCCGCGATTATGTGCCATGTGAATTCAAGCTGGACAGAGGCTCTCCCATGGGTGCTACTAGGCATCCGCAGCGCGTGGAAGGAAGACCTAGGCGCAACTGCCGCTGAACTCGTCTACGGTGAGCCACTCCGCTTGCCTGGACAGTTCCTCACAGAAGCCTCAAAGGATGTCGTGGACATGAGTGACCTAGGTCCTTACCAGCTATGTACCTGATGTCCGTCGTAAATTGGCCTATATAATCTAGGTACCTAAATTGACGGGGAGGGCAGTTTGAAGGCGGTCTTGCGAACGCATATGTCAACGGTTTGTGGTCCGTTGTGACGTGGGATACGCGTGCCTCGACCATGTTGCGAAAGTATCTTATTGCCTCGTATATTGCCAACAGCTCTCGATCATACGGGCTGTATTTCTTCTGCGAAGGGCTGAGCTTCCTCGAAAAGAATGCCAGTGGTTGCCATTCCAGCTTGCTCCGTTGTTGCAGCACAGCTCCGATTGCTGTGTCTGAAGCGTCTGTCAAGATGTTTAACTCTGCGCACGGGTCTGGATGTACCAAGAAAGTGGCTTGAGAAAGGCTCTGTTTGCAGCTGTTGAAAGCTTCTTGCAGCTCCGGTGTCATGTTGACTGGATGTGTTCCTTTGACTTTTGGACCTGCGAGCAAACCGTTGAGAGGTGCCTGTTTGGAAGCTGCTTCTGGGATAAATCGACGATAAAAATTGAGCATTCCGAGGAATCGCCTCAACTCCTTGACCGTCTTAGGTACCGGAAAATCTTGAATGGCCTGAACTTTGCTGTCAAGTGGCTGAATGCCTGATGCAGAGACTTTGTATATTTTTTTACTCTCAATGGACAATCGCTAAACATGTGTATATTTATTTAAATATGAAGAAATATTTTTTTTTGTTTTTTGTTTTTTAGTTAACAAATTTTATGTTACTCCATTTTTATTGTTTTATTTTATTAGTTTATTTTTTAGCCTAAGAAGTTTTTAATTAAAAAATTTAATGTTTTGTAGAATTAGCATAAATATAAGCGATTTGGTGTAAACTGTTAGCTTATATTTGATGATTAAATGAATATGAATAGTATCCCAGGAACTTCACCTATTTAGCAGGACGCCGTATTTGGTCAATCTCTCGAATAGTTGTTTGAGGTGCTCCTGGTGCTGATGGATATCCTTGCTGAAGACAAGAATATCGTCAAGATACCCATAGCAGAAGGTTAGGTCCCGCAAAACTTCATCTATGAACCTCTGGAAAGTTTGGGCAGCGTTTCTGAGTCCAAAGGTCATGAAGGGGAACTCATATAAACCAAATGGTGTTGTTATCGCCGTCTTGGGTATGTCTTTTTCACAGACCGGTATCTGGTTGTAGGCCTTCACCAAATCGATGGTGGAGAAGATGGTACTGCCTGCCAACTCGTGAGTGAAGTCCTGTAGGTTCCTGATTGGGTAAACATCTGGTATGGTCCGAGCATTCAGAGATCGGTAGTCTCCACATGGACGCCATCCGTCGTTCTTCTTGGGCACTAAGTGCAGCGGCGCCGACCAGGCGCTTTCTGATGGGCGCGCTGTCCCATTTTCCAACATCTCCTTGAATTCTTGTTTAGCTATCTTGAGGCGTTGTGGGTCTAAACGTCGGGGGCGGCAAGAGACTGGTGGGCCAGGCGTGGTGCGTATATGGTGCACCGTATTGTGCTTTGTTACACCTGGCTTACCAGCGGGACGCGTGAGGTCAGGATACTCCTTCAAAATACGATGGTAGCTGCTATCTTCGGCTATGGTTCGGACAGACGATATTATTTCGGTTGATTTGAACTGCGGTGCCTGGACTGTAAGCGACGTAAGGTTATCTATGAGACGCTGGTTTCGGCAGTCGACAATCAGATTGTAGTAAGCTAAAAAATCGACTCCGATTATAGGCTTGGTGACATCAGCGATTATGAATCTCCAAGTGAATGCGCGGCGAAGTCCAAAGTCCAGTGTCAGAGGGAGAAATCCGTATGTGTTGATTGCTGACCCGTTCGCTGCAAACAACTCGTACTTTGTCTTCATGCGTGGCTCCCGAACAGCGGATCGTGGAAAGACACACAGGTCCAAACCCGTATCTATAAGATACTGTATCTTCGTATTGCGATCCGTAATGAACAGGCGGCTTGATATTGCATGGCAGTCGTATACCGCCCTTACTGGCTGCCTTGGTGGTTTAACGGCTTCTTTGCATAGGCGCACGGTTGTGTGCATCTGCGGGCGTTGTCACCAAATCGGTTATGGTAGAAGCAGTACCGGGTGTCTCTGGAGCGGGATTGCGATCGGTGTCGGCCCTGGTTGTATCTTCCTCTAGACCGGGAACGTGACGACCTATGACGTAACTGGGCGCTCATAACCTCCAGCTTCCGTGTTAGCTCTGCTACCGTCTGGGTCTATGTTTCGACAGCGCTGCCTTGTTGATTCGTTGCAGACTGTGAGCTAGCTACTTGCCCAGGCACTGGCATGCCAGTAGCGGCAACTTGCGTGGTTACTGGAACGATGTCATTTATACGGTCCACCAATTCCGCTACCTCTTCTAAACTGGAGCTTGCTTGCATTGCCACTATAGTTTGGAGGTTCGCCGGCAGCCTACTAGACCAGATGGACCTGATGAAATCGGTCGGGACGGTGGGACCGGCTAGCTGCTGCAGGTGGCGGAGGAATTGCGTGGGCTTTCTGTCTCCCAACTCCTCATGCATGAGCAGCTGTTTGATCTTGCGTTCCTGTGAGGCGGACAACCGCTTGATCAGTTCTGCCTTCAGCTTCTCGTATTTGCCGATGGTGGGGGGATTTACTATGAGATCGCGTACTTCCGCTGAGTGTTGTGGTTCAAGCTGCGCCAGCACATAGTAAAACTTCGTGTTGTCTGTGGTGATATTGGAGAGAACGAACTGGCCCTCAAGCTGCGCGAACCATAATAGCGGGTCATCGGCATTGAAAACTGGAGTCTTCACCCCCACTCGGTACTTCATGAAGAAATCCTTGTTCTCTTCTCCCTGGTCTCCAGCAGGCATGCTCACCAAGCTTCAGGTTGCCAAACCCCCAATCCGCAACGAATGTCGGTAGTCACCAGTGAAGTAGTATAGTACTCCGTTTATAAAGCCTATATACTACTTGCAGTATTGCATAAATATAGCGACAGTCTACTGGAGCGACTTAGCAATAAGTAGGTAATGAAATGAAATTCCAAGCGAGAAGCGACAGTGTTATATTGCAGAGCAAAGCAATAAGCAGTAATGAATTTACATACAAAATGTACAGGTATTTATACTAATGGCTAAAACTAAATAATAATAATAACGGTTCGCACTTGACCGTTTTGCGCAGGAGTTGACGCCCCCTCGTTAGCGAAGACAATAGACGAGTCCGACGACATCTTGCCTCGTTAGTGCTCCAACAATAGATGCGCGGGCGCCATATACCGGAAGGCGTGGCTAAGCTCGACTGACGTCACGAAGCAGGCGGAGCTTTGCAACTTGTTTTGCACACGGCACGCTCTGACGTAAAATCGTATGATCCTGTGCTGCGTTGAGTCGTGCGAGTGAACTTGCCTACTCGCTACACTACAACATGTACTTTTGTGACAGGGTGGGGGAAAGTTGTTTTTAATTGACCTGTACTACTTAAGTTGCAACCCAGAATGTTTGCAGCTTTTACATCCATCGTGGGACATCCATCGAATGTTAGAGCTTCGACATTGACACCGACGGAATTACATTTTTCGAGACAAATATTAATAGTATTTGCAATAAGTTCACTAGTAAAACCGTCCACTAGAAAATATCCGACTGGTATTTTCCAATTTTCAGAGAGACAAACGAGCATCATTATAAAAGTTTTGGTAGCTTTCTATTCTTTGTCAATTTTTCCATATCCCATATCTACGTGACCAACATTTCTTTCGCCTTTCCATAATTTGGCCTGTCGAATGTTCATCTCCTCAAAAATTAGACAGCATTCAATATTTTCTGACAAGCTGTCCCTCTTGAGTTTAAGCATTTCCAACGATTCCTGTGTGAATCCAGGCTCGCCGTTAATGGAGCTATACCTATAACAAAAAGTACAGTCAAACCTATGAAGTAAGAAACATACGCGTCCTGGTTATACTACGTAACTAGTCTTAATTAAGTTACCATTTGGTCAAGGTTCTTGGGTGAGGAAGACAACAATCAAATTTTCGTCGTACATATTTATATGCAGATGGCGAGTAAAAATTTAATGTCATAGCAAACTTTCGAAGGGCGGGTGGATAAGCTGATCGCAATGTTTTTGTTAGATTGTTTCTATTTCTACGGTATCTATTTTTTAGCACTTGTAGTCTGTATAGCTCTGTTATTTCGGCATTTGTTCCAAGAGCAGACTCAATTTCCTCAGTTATGTACTTCTTTTGTTTCAAATCTTTAATTATATATTGCAGCGATTTGTTTTTTTATCTCAAAGGAATAAAGCCTATTCAAATGCATAACCAAATTTGTAATACGCTCATAGCTATCCTATGTGTAGTGCGCGGTAAATAAAATAGTTAATTCAAGGAAGCTTAATCCTTATTACAAAGCAATATGTCTAATTTAAATGCAAAACCTAATTTGTTGTTCGGTCATAGCTTTCTTTACACACATAAACATTGATTTTAATTACGTTTGAGCTAGTTGTGTTAAAAAAATTGTTAATTTAACGAAATTTAGACCTAATCTCAAAGTAATAAAGCTTTTTTAAGTGCACGACCGAATGTGGTCTTTCACATTCTAAGAAATGACAAAATATTAGGAATTTTGTGGTTCGTTTTTTGCAAATGGAAGATTAATGTGAAAGAGGGAGATGCATTAATTTGCTGACTTACCCCTTTGACGTTTGATATGCCGCCGCAAGCGCCGTCACCGCCCGCGGTGCGCCCGCTCAAAAGGGTAGTTATTCGCCGGCAGCGAGCGACAAGTGTTCCCGAATGTCATTTGTTTACGTGCGCGATGACATTCCAGTACACCAATATTCAGTACACGGAGATGGTGAGGACACTGGCTCGTTGTTACGATAATGTCGAGTTAGCGTGTTGAGAGTTCAACGCTAGATAGATATGGTACCAGAGCAGTGAGCGCCAGGACAATTTTAAGTGCAACTCAGCGTCTGAGGGACTCCGATACCTTTCGTCCTAACACGGCCATAGATAGAGGGGCGAATGTGCGCACTAATTTCTTTCTAAATAAATAAACTAAATTTGCATCGAGCAAGGCGGTGGACATTTCGAAAGTGTATTAAAAAGGAGACGAAGAAAAATAGTGAGATAGTGTAGTGTAAATAAATAGTTCAGTTCTGTAAGTACCTTCATTTTTACCAATTTTAATTACTGTAAATATTATGATTCAAATCTTTTAAACACGCAGACTTTGAATATGATATCGCGACAGTTGGGTAGGTACGCATCAGAGATAATAAGTGAGTCGGGCGGCCGCCAAAAAGACCTTATCACGTTTACTGATAGATCGTAGACGGCCGAAAAGTTGCTTGATTTTTCTTTTTTCATCTTAGAATTAAGTAAACAAAATTATTCAAAGCCTACAGTCCAAAGCCTGTGAAAATGTGATGGAAAGATGAAATCATAATTTTACTAGTAATGTGCGGTCATTGAACTAACGTACATACCTAATGCATACGCTTGCTTGTAGTACCTACCAACCTAGCCAGCTGGCAGGCACACGCACGCGTGCGGCGCGCTATTAGTGTGCGTGGAGATCGAGTAGTGTGCTCAAACGTTTCATGTTTAGTCAGGAAGTCTATTTTGTAAAAAAATACTTGGTGTGGTTTAATTAAATTAAATTACAGATATTATTTTAGTCTTATAATTTAATATTCTAATTGGGGTGTATCAGCTCTTGCGTTTATTCCGTTACACGTTGTATATGTCTATGGTATATCGTGATTAATCGTGATTGACGTACCGTACGTAACAAAATTAATTACATACCTGATAGTCAACAATTTTTCACAGAAGCTGAAGAGGATACAGTTTCTGATTCTAATGCAGAGAACGGTAGGTAAAACAGACAGTTAATTCGTACCTACTGTGAAACCAACTTTGTACAACCTAACTTGTGTTTCAGATAACGAAGATTCTCTGTCACTGATTTCATCAAATAAGCATTACAGAAATGTGAGTCAAGTGCAGTAACAGTAGACTATACTGACCTTAGTACTAAAGTTTTAGGAGCCAACTCTGAGACTTTTTACAAGCTTTTATTTAACTTGCCGTGTTAGTTAGTTAGTATGTATGTTTGAGTCAAATCTTGCAAGCTGAATTAAAACCACTTCCTCTTATCTTACGGAACTAAAATTTTACAAGTTGGTTCAGTTCTAAAGACAATGCATTTTTTTATGATGCATGACTTGATTCTACACCCAGGATTGGCTCCAGACGAAGGAACTCTACAAAAATCCACGGTACAGACACGAAATTTAATATACGCATTTAATTATGATAGTCCGTTCTAAAATCTACCATGATCTGGCTGCTGCAGTTAGGGTTGGCTCCAGACGAGGAAACTCCTCATTGGTCAATAGCAGAGACACAACATTTTATATACGCATTTAATAATGATAGTACGTTGTAAAGTCTACCATGCCCTGGCTGCTGCATCCAGGATTAGCTCCTGACCATGAACTCTTCAACGGTCAACAGTACAGACACGAAATTTAATGTATGAATTAAATTATGATAGTCCGTTTTAAAGTCTACCATGATTTGGCTGCTGCAGTTAGGGTTGGGTCCAGACGAGGAAACTCCTCATCGGTCAATAGCAGAGACACAAAATTGTATATACGCATTTAATAATGATAGTACTTTGTAAAGTCTACCATGCCCTGGCTGCTGCACCCAGGATTAGCTCCTGACCAGCGAACTCTTCAACGGTCAACAGTACAGACCCGAATTTTTTTATACGCATTTATTTATGATAGTTCATCCTAAAGACTACCATGACCTAGCTGCAGCAGCCAGGATTGACTCCAGACGAGGAAACTCCTCAGCGGTCAACAGCAGAGACACACAATTTTATGTACGCCTTCAATTATGATAGTCCGTTCTAAAGTCTAACCTGACCTAGGTGCTGCACCCGGGATTAGGTTCAGACCAGGGATCTCTTCAACGGTCAATAGTACAGATACGTCTTTTTATATACGCATTTATTTATGATAGTTCATCCTAAAGACTACCATGACCTAGCTGCAGCAGCCAGGATTGGCTCCAGACAGGAAACTCCTCAGCGGTCAACAGCAGAGACACAAAATTTTATATACAGATTCAATTATGGTAGTCCGTTTTAAAATCTACCATGACTTGGCTGCTGCACCGAGGATTAGCTCCAGATCAGCGAACTCTTCAACGGTCAACAGTACAGACGCGAAATTTTATATACGCATTTAATTATGATAGTCCATTCTAAAGTCTACCATGACCTGGCTGCAGTACCCAGAATTGGTTCCAGACAGGAAACTCCTCAACGGCCAACAGCGGAAACATTAAACTTTATATACGCATTGAATTATGATAGCCCGTTCTAAATTTTACCATGATCTGGTTGCTGCACCCAGGATTGGCTTCAGAAGAGGGAACTTCTTAGCGGTCAACAGCAGTAACTCAAAATGTTATATACGTTTTCTATTATAAAAGCCCGTTCTAAAGTCCACTATGACCTCGGTGTTGCATCCAGGGATGGCTCTAGACGAGGGAACTTCTAAACGGTCACCAGCACAGAAAGTTAATTTTATATACGTATTCAAATATATGATTAACCCCGTTCAAAAGTATAGCATGACTTGGATACTGCAACTTCGTTGACTTAACACCATGCCTTATGTAAAGGCGTGTTTGGGTTCATTGCATTTCTCTTACAAGTACTTTTCAAGGATGGTGATAGAAAACAGATATTTGAAACAAATTCTAATGCTAAAAAGTACAAAATAAAATTTAGGTAAAAAAAAGAAGGTTTTTACCTAAATTTTATTTTACTGAACGAGACTTAACGGATCATACAACGAATACAACTTCTGTTACAACGGACGGACACGGTAGGTAGATTATTACAAGCTTTTATTCAACTTGCAATGTTTGTCTGTTAGTTTGTTTAGGGCGAATCTTGCAAGCTGAATTAAAACCACTTCCTCTTATCCTACGGAGTTGACATTTAACATGTTGGTTTAGTTCTAAAGACAATGCATTTCTATGATAAGCATGACCTGCTTGGCTCCTGACGCGCCAGGTCCAGACAGGAAGCAAAGTTGTTACTACTTAACCTACCTATCGTATCCAAATGTACTTATACTAAAACCTGGCCAGATAACTGTTTTTTCTACTATGTTGTGCGGAAGGTATGTAAATAAAATAATGATGTAAATCGGACCAGTGGTTCTCAAGTTACAAGCACACAAATGGACAGACAAAGAGACGTTGTATTAAAAAGGTGAGGAATAAAATTAGTTTTCATGAACAAAAATTCACACCAACACCTTGACTTTGGGTGCAAAAACAGTACAGTATCCTTTTTTCTTTTCTTTTGTTTAGGTATGTATATTTCTCGAGAATGGTTCTATCTATGTTCTATGTTAGGGATTTGGTTTCCGCACTTAGTCCTTAAAGTGGATCATTGTGCGTGGGTCATGGCGGCCGTTTGTGGTTATTCTAACCAGCCCACCTCCCTCCAGAAGTTAATTAAATCTCCTGGTTTCTTCAGAACATCCGTGAGAGATCTGGGTGACCCAAGGGTTTCTTTCCTGATTTGGGTGATGCCCGTGCATTCGAGGAGCACGTGCGCGACAGTTTCCTCAGCCTCCATGCATGCCCTGCACAGAGGACTGTCCGTTATGCCTATTGTGTGAAAGTGTTTGTTCAGCGCGCAGTGTCCCGTGATGATCCCCGTCACCAGGCGCAGGCCGTTCCTATCCAGGCGTAATAACCGTCGGTTAGCCTACTATCCAGTCCAGGGATGGCATAGCCTCCCTGGACTGCCTGCAACCTGGTGTCGAGATCCACCAGTTCCGTGCTTGTGTGTGGGTAACCTCCTGCAGCCACCTGCGTATTTGGTTGACGGGTATGGGTATGATAGGCTCGGGGCCATAGGCGGGGATACTCAAGCCTCTTCTGGCAAGTTCATCTTCTGCTTCGTTGCCTAGTGAGCCGCTATGTCCTTTTATCCATTGTAGAGTCACCGTGTTGCGGCTAGATACTGTTACTCGTTCT
The DNA here is from genome assembly GCA_947363905.1 of Lithophane semibrunnea. NCBI lineage: Eukaryota > Metazoa > Arthropoda > Insecta > Lepidoptera > Noctuidae > Lithophane > Lithophane semibrunnea. The sequence goes on along the minus strand of OX376191.1, from coordinate 4,065,410 downwards.
AGTGCATTATGACATTCTAGTGTTAGCTTCGAGGTGATAACGTTTTTTTGTAGGGATTGGAGAACTGAGGCGCTGTCGGAGAGTATACGTATGTGGATGTCTATGGCGTGGACCGCTTGTATGATGCCCACACACTCCGCCTGGTAGACGGTGTTGAGCATTCCCAGCGGGCTGGATATGTTTATGTTGAGGTCGTGTGAGAAGACTCCAACTCCGATGCCGGAGTCGGTCTTCGACCTGTGTCAGTGTATACTCTCATCTCTGTCGGGCCGGAGTAGTCATACTCTTCTTCTTTAATTATTACGTTGTAGTGCCTTTGAAAGTGGTGTGTTTTCGGGGCTTTGTCGCAGGGTGATGCCATCATTGGCTGTCGCTTAATCGCATCTTCCTTTATAGAATAGAATAGAAAAGAATTTTTCTTTATTCAAGTCACATGACTCAAAAATTACAGCTATGTTAGTAAGAACTTACAATTCACAAAACAAAATAAAACAAAAACAAACAAATAGGATCACCGCTGTGCCAACCCATGTGAGATGGCACAACAGTGACCCACGAAAACACAGTCCAGGCGACTCGAAATCATGTTTAGGATACTGTTGGAGCTGCTCCACACCCTGCGCACCATGGAAGCGCAACTTTTGCGCATGGTTGCGTAGAAACAATCTACATGCGCATCCGCAAACATCCCCGACGCACTACAGAAGCGGGGCAGCCCCAGCAGCATCCTAAACACGTTATTGAACTGAACGCGGAGAGCGTTGTACAATCTTTGCGTATATCTAGCCCACAGGCTGCTCGTGTAGAGACGTACAGTAGGCTCGAAAGAGCGTTATCTTTACCAGTAGTGAGCATCGTGAAAACCTGCGAGCCAGCATGTTCGCTCTAACCGACAACGCTCTCCGCTCCCTTTCAATGTCGTCATCGTCTTTGAGATTGGGGGTTAATATATGACCTAGATACTTAAACTTTTATGCTTGTGTGTTTTACTCTGGAGTCTTTGCTTAGGGTTCCTGATAAATGGAGCCTAAAGGCTCTCGAGAGTGGTGTCCAATCGTAAAAAAAAAATGAATATTTTATAAAACCCATAAACCCCTAAAACTAAAAATGTAGGTAATCATTTTTCATATTTTCCATGCAAAAAGTGAAAAATTCCATACAAAACACGGATAGGCTGTATACAAGTAGGTACAACGTAGAGTTGTGATTGTCAAATTCGATTCGAGTTGTATCGAAATTTTCTTTAAAGAAGATGTCATGAAATGGGCTTAAAATAATTTTGTTTTTGAACAACTATAGGAGGCGGTTTATCCGATAGGGAAAATTATCCAGGATGCCCTAACAAAAACAAAAAAAATATTAAAAGCACCATTATTTAATTAATTAATACTTTATACTCTAATATTTTGCCAAATCCGTCAAGCCCCGCTGACTCACTTGAGTCACTAGTCACTACATACGCTCATTTCACCCCGCTTCGCGCCGTAGACCCCGTGCGGCTTATCACCGCATGCATAAAAAACAAAGGCATTTAAAAATAAAATACACTGAACGCAGCTCGAAATTGATACTACATGGTTCTAATTGGTACTATATGGTTCTAATTGGTACTACATGTACTACACGGTACACGGTTGAGCAAACCATGTATAATTATGTATATATAGGTATGTACAAACGTCGAAATTACAGAACGGCCGACGTATCTTGGCGGTCCTGAAGTTAGCCGATAAGCTGCGCAGTAAACAATTTCGTTCCTAAAAGATCCATTGCGCAGTCCAACAGCTAGCTTCAGGATTGCCAAGATACGTCTGCTGTACTGTAATTCTAATGGCATTTTTACTTCGCGTACTTAATAATATGTTAGAATCCACCAGAATCATCTAGGGCTAGAGCATAACATACAAGTGGGCAAACAAATTCATAGACAGCCTGCCCAACATTGCGAGGAGGTTATTAAAGAGATAATAATACTCACATTTTTAAAAGATTACACACTTGTTTATTTACTCACTTTAAACACAGATCAATACTTTAGTTCCGCACACGTAAGACACACTCAAAGGCTTCCTATGTCCGAACTGGACCAGTGCTCAAGTCAGACTGCCATTCCCAGTCGCCCCCAATCATGTTCCCGCCAATCATGTCCCCACCACTAATATTTTAAAACGATATTTAACATGACTTCCGGATTAGCACGGATTCAAATGTTGCCATAAACAACTTTTAAAATCAAATGAAATACTATAATTCTTAAACAACCTAACATTCGACCATCCTGACCCCGTGCATGTCCTCATGCACGCAGTCCCGATGTCCCCCCCCATGGCTATGAAGTGTAACCTAACATTCGGCTAGCACGACACTCTGACTCCAGCTTTACATTTTATACAATCTCAATAAAGTTAAATGCATTGAAACAAAAATCACAAAGAAAAAAAAAATGAAGGATTTTACATTATTTCATGAAGAATTGTAATAACTTAAGGAAAATCTTATTGCTATCCATTTATTTTGTGAGCCCTTCCTTCTCACTATCCAACATTAAACATCGTATGCATTGTCTGCGAACCCTTCCTTCTCGCAGACAACACACGTGTATTCTATCATGTGCTATCGTGAACCTTTCCTTCTCACGAATCACAAATCATGAAACAATGACCAGCCAACATTAAACACTGTATGCATTGTCGCGAACCCTTCCTTCTCGCAGACAACACACGAGTATTCTATCATGTGCTATCGTGAACCCTTCCTTCTCACTTATTAGCACATTTTAAGTTAACTAGGTATCGTGAACCCTTTTTTCTCACGAACCTCAAATCAAACATTTAATCTGAATATCTTGGTTAAATCAATATTTCATATCTCAATTCTATAAATTTACAAGAAAAATGAATTTAGACTTAAATCATAATTATCGTTAGTCATTATTTCATAATCGTAGGTTTATAAATTCAATGTACATAAGTTTACAGTGCGTTAATAAACTATCGGTAATAGTAACATTGTAATTCAATCTTTTCCATCATCCGTATTTATCTCACTCTCACTATCATCATCTACATCGTTTACGTTCAAAGCGGCTATATGTACCCAAGGCAAGATGCGATCAGCCGCTACGGTCGTCTTTCGCTTATTTTTCGTGCATATCAAACCCGGTACGGCAGCTAGTCTATAGCGGTCATTACCCAACACCTCTACTACACGGTATGGGCCAACATACGAAGGAAGGAGTTTCTTACTCTTCCCATCGTTATTAAAATTAATCTTGGTAAGTTTGACTAGTTCACCCTCCTTGTACACACAAGCAGGACGCCGGTTTTTGTCGTAGTATTGTTTCTGTTTAATCTGTTCTTCATCGATTTTATCTTTTACTTCATCGCGTATACACTCTAAATCTAAGTTTTCACGAGTTTTATCTACTACCTCGTTCATTCTAGGATCTATTTCCGATTTCATATTTGACCCAAACATGACTTCAGCCGGCGTTCTGTTAGTGGTCTTGTGACGGGTGTTGTTAATGCCCCATTGTATCGTACCTACTTTATCTTCCCAATCTTTTTCATCACAGTTTAAGTTTTGAGCGGTCAAAGAACTAAGGATAGTGCGGTTAAAACGTTCCACTTGTCCATTGGATCTTGGGCTAGACACAGCATTTAGTACATGTTTGATACCTTTGTCTAGACAGAATCGTTTAAATGCGTGTGACGTAAAACAAGTACCGCGATCACTGATAATTCGGTCAGGATTTCTGAAAGTGAAAAAGATATCTTCTAGAGCTCGCATTGCCGTCTGAGACTTAGTGTTGCGCATGGGCCGAATAAAAACAAACTTGGTGAATGCATCAACGATTACCAGAAGATACGAGTTCCCTCTCTTAGATCGTACAAAAGGCCCAAGATGGTCAATATGTAGAGTTTGAAAAGGAATCTCAACCTTGATAATCGGATGCAAGTGCCCATCCCTAGAAGTGGTTTTCTTCGAATAAGCACATTCGATACAGGCCTCCACGTATTTTTTCACAAATCTCGCCATTTTGGGGAACCAATAAGTCTTCCTGATCCGGTCCAGAGTTTTTTCTACCCCAAAATGACCTATTTCATCGTGGTTCATGCGGCAAAGTTGCCACCTTGCCTTTTTAGGCACGACCCACCGTAATTTAGTCTCATCCCCGTCCAAACATCTGTAAAGTCTATTGTCCCTGATAACATAATTACTCTTTATATATTTCAAACCATCTGCGTCAATATCTGTAGTTATAATATCTCGTATGCGATATAGCTCACTATCCCCCAATTGCAGAGTATGAAGCCAATCCTCGTTATTCAAAATCATTACACACGGATATTCCTCGGTTTCGGATAAGGTATCTGAATTCTTAATAGGGTTTCGCGATAAAGCATCTACATGTGACATTTTTGTCCCAGCACGATACTCTATGCTGCACTGAAATTCCTGCAACAACAACCACCAACGAGCAATGCGTGGAATAACATTCCGTTTGGAAAAGGTCGAACGGAGTGCACTGCAGTCCGTAATGACCTTAAAGTTTTGTCCTAACATAAATCCTAAACTTCTTAAGAGAACAAACCACGGCCAAGGTTTCTAACTCGAAAGCGTGGAAGTTTTTCTCTTCCGGAGCCGTCTGTCGGCTGTAATACGCGACAGGCCTAAAAGATTCATTACTCCCCTGAGGACGCTGAAACATGATCCCTCCAATGCCAACTTTACTAGCGTCCGTGTGAAGTTCAGTTTCGGCATTTGGATTATAAATAGCCAGTATGGGTCTTTCGATCAGTTTAGATTTAAGCAACATGAAGGATTCTTCCTGATCCTTTTCCCAGATCCATACCACATCCTTTTTGAGTAATTTATTTAAGGGATGTGCCAACGCAGCGAAATTCCTAACAAACTTTCGGAAATATCCTACCAATCCTAGAAATTGACGCACGGTGTGGACATTAGTTGGGCGAGGAAAATCCTGGACTGCCTGGACCTTTTTATCTCCTGGACGAACACCGTTTGCGCTAATTTCGTAGCCCAAATAATTTATGTTGTCTTGCAAAAACGTGCATTTGGACAGATTTAATGTCAATTTGGCCATCTCAATACGTTGCAATACATTATTCAATCGCTCTAGACACTGGTCTACGCTTTTTCCGTATATTAAAACATCATCGATATACGCAGTTGCTTCTGAGAACCTAGCCGACCCTAAAACCTTGTTTATCATGCGCTGAAAGACGGCAGGTGCATTTGCTAATCCGAACAGCATGCGATTAAACTCGTATTGGCCGTCCGGGGTAACAAAAGATGTGAACGACTTGGAAGTCTCTGAAATTGGAACTTGGTAATACCCAGATGCCATGTCTAATGTGACGAAGAATGATTGCCCAGAAAGTCTTGAAATCTCATCCTCAATAACAGGCATTGGGTACCTCTCTTTGACTGTGACTGAGTTAAGAAGTCTATAATCTACGTACAACCTCATTTTGCCATCCTTTTTTCGGACAAGAATGATCGGACTAGCGTACTCAGAGATTGACTCCCTAACTATACCAGCTTCCAGCATTTCACTAACCATCTCTCGCACCAACTCGCGTTCCTTATGCGACAACCTATAGGGACGATAAACCACAGGTCTTTTGTTCATTAACTCAATATTTATACTGGTGACATTAGTACAACCAAGCTCCTTCAACGACGACGCAAAACAATGTTTGAATTTATTAAGTAATGCCATCAACTCGTCCTCCAGGGACTGGCCATAATTATGTTCAAAAGGAAACGTATTCAGGAGCTTTTGTTGCCACTCCGTCCATGTAAACAATATTGAATTTAAGCTCTCGTAACATGTTTTGGCCAATCCCTGGAGCTTCTGCATTGCAAAATGAACTGTAGTTCCTTCATCCCAGCCGTACACAGTAGCACACTCGTTAATCTTTTTCAACCACATATCAATTCGCTGGCATTTAGAGGACGGATCAAAATCAAGTACAATATTTTTGTGATTGATACCACTGCCGTGAGGTAACGAAGTAACTAGTGTAGACGGCTGAGCCTTGCCTTGTCCTAAGGATCTTAATAATTCTATCACATCTTTAGACGAATAAGTGGAACTATCTGACCTGTTGTTTCCTCGGGTCTCGTGTTGGTCACGGCTGCCAGTATCGTGTTGACCACGATGCGCGCTATGCACCGTTGGATTGCCGGCCCGAAGATTGCTGGCTTCATTCTGATACGGCCGCTGATCAGCACTCGTGCTCACCCTTACAGGATTTGCACGTTGTGACTGGCTACGCCGTATTTGCACTTCTTGCTCCAACACGTAAATGCGAGCCCTCTCTCGCTCCAGTTTGCGCTCCAAATCTCGGCGACTGCGACTACGCTCCCGCTCTCGATCAGCGCTCCGCATCCGACTTCGGCTGCGGTCGTCGCGGGTCTCGTGCCGAGTACGACTACGCCGGGGTCGTTCAGGCGTCGATAGCCGACGCCGCAATAAGCTACCATCACGCGGCATTATTCTGCAACTCAGACACAAAGGCACCTATGTATTTATTCAAATAAATACGAAATAAGGAAAACGATGTATCTATAAGTTACTTTATATTTAAAGAACTGCATTCTAGGCCAAAAATAAAGAATATTTTCATCGTACCGGCTTCTACCCACGGCACAAAGGGCAGGTTATATTGGCAGAGATAAATATTGATTTTACCAGTCTTTAACATTAAAAATAAAAATCAAATCGGGCAAGCGAATGGGTTGCCACTTCTGAAATGTTAGAATCCACCAGAATCATCTAGGGCTAGAGCATAAAATACAAGTGGGCAAACAAATTCATAGACAGCCTGCCCGACATTGCGAGGAGGTTATTAAAGAGATAATAATACTCACATTTTTAAAAGATCACATACTTGTTTATTTACTCACTTTAAACACAGATCAATACTTTAGTTCCGCACACGTAAGACACACTCAAAGGCTTCCTATGTCCGAACTGGACCAGTGCTCAAGTCAGACTGCCATTCCCAGTCGCCCCCAATCATGTTCCCGCCAATCATGTCCCCACCACTAATATTTTAAAACGATATTTAACATGACTTCCGGATTAGCACGGATTCAAATGTTGCCATAAACAACTTTTAAAATCAAATGAAATACTATAATTCTTAAACAACCTAACAAATATAACGCATCTCTCTGACGTGACCTTCCCGAACACTTGAGTAATATTGTAATCTCTCACGAAACTATGAATTACAATTAATGATTAAACGAACTTACCTGTAAGCGAAGTTCGATCATAATTATACGAAGCGCTTCGTCCGAAGAGATTAGAACATAATTCACATGTAGTAACACACAAGTGACGCCACTCAGACACTGTAGTTGAGAGTTTTTTTTTTTTTTTTTAACTGCGGGTATCTCTGTTTTCCTGATTACTTGGCTTGGAATCTCTCATCATTTAGTTTAGAGGAATAAGCGTTGCTTGATATTTCAAATAAGGGTGTAGCGGGAGCGTGGGAGGGAGGGAGCTAATCTCTTCGGACGAAGCGCTTCGTATAATTATGATCGAACTTCGCTTACAGGTAAGTTCGTTTAATCATTAATTATACTAACGCTTCGTCCTCGAGATTAGAACATAATTCACATGTAGATTTTGAGAGTTATTTCTGCAAATATTAAGAACGCCTTGTTATAATTTTAGAATTATTTATTCTGGAAACATTCAAGTACTTAACAAAAATGAATCAAAACTTATAAGGATTTCGAAAAGTTTTCATAAACGATTACAAAAAATAAATTTGTGTATGAGTACAATTTATTCTTTAATAAGTTGCAACATCAACAATTATTGAGAAATGAAGACAATTATATTTCTTACTGATTAATTATTGACCTAGCTAGAGAACTTTCATCATAATCAGTGATGGTGCGATTATAAAATCTAGCAAATGTTTCAGAACTACCGCTCCAGCCGGCAGTCCTGCGAATTTCATCAATATTAACCCCAAGGGCATGCGCACGCGAAGTAGATGCGTGACGCGTGCTATGCGCTGTAAACATAGACACATCTAACCCACTATCACTTAATGTGCACTTAATCCAGCGACTAAGTGTTTGCGTGCTTACAGAGCTGTGTGGTTTTTTTGGGCTTATAAAAAGGATGCCAGATTTGCGAAGATCTTTGGTTTTATTTAGGTAAAACACTAACGTGTTAGCGGGGCATATTTCTACACTCTCATTAAAAAAGGGCAAAGTTAATAGGGGTTGCTTAGACCCCACTCGAGAAGTTTTTATTAAATCGGGGATTTTTATAACAATTTTGGATGGCATTATATTGATATTTTCTATACTAATTTTCGACAATGTTTGAACCCTGTGAGCCGTGGTAAGGGCTATTAATGTTACACACTTTTTTGAAAGTTCGTCGAGTGACAATTGGTCATTGGGGTATTTATAGCGTAAGAAATTTAGCACACAGTTAGTATCCCACGTTACATTATATTTTGGCCTAGGTGGTCGTAGGCGAAAAACACCTTTAAATAGGTAAATTATTAAGTAACAACTTGAGTCAATCTGCTGTTAATTATTGTATGCCTGGAAAATCTTACGAAGAGATAATGTCATCAATAACTGGGAATAAATATGATCCGAAAGCCATCATCTCTGTATTTGTGGGCAATAGTACTAATGTAAAAATAGATGACATCACTGACAGTGTCACTGAAATTTTGAAGATTAATTGTAAGAAAATAATACTGTGTGCTTTTCCATACTTCGAGCACTTGTCAAGTAGGCAAAATCATTATATACATATGCTAAATAACCATATGCATTTACTAACGAATCACTATAGTGACAAACTTATATTTTTTGACACCAACACTTTTGTTGAGAAATTAAAATCGACTAGGGATACTGCGTATCTGCCTATTAGTTTTAGACGTCAAATAGCATGGCTATTAGCTTTTAATATAAACTCAGACATAAGTAGTATGTCGAAGTCTTATGTAATTAGCACCACAAAAATTAGTAATAATACTAATAATATTTTAAACTAGTCAGTAAGACAACAGAAGGTACGAGTAACAATGTAGTTAATCTCACCATCAACATGGTATCTTCTAGCATTCAATTAGTTAATTGCAAAAAAGGGGCTAAGCAGAATACCTTGAAATTGTTTCATCAAAATATTCAGGGTTTTTCTTCCAAACAATTAGAAATTGAATTGTTTTTAGAAAAAACAATGTTTGATATTATCTGCATAACTGAACACTGGTTGAAAGATTATGAAATGCTAATTAATTTTGAGAATTATAGGGTGGGCAGTTGTTTTAACCGAAAATCCATGCTGCGTGGAGGTTCACTAATCTTAATTAAAAATTGTATAAAATCTAAGACTCGTAAAGACATAGTTGAACTATCGGTGGAACATAGCATTGAACTGTCCTGTGTTGAGCTAGATAAGCATTATATAGTGTGCGTATACCGACCTCCTAATTATCAAAACTACTCTATATTTGAGTCAGTAATGGAAGATGTTTTGGCAAAACTTGCAACGGGTAATAAATCAGTAATCATTTGTGGTGACTTTAATATTAATATTTTGGAAAATAATTCAAATAGCAGTAGATTATTAAGTCTCTTCAAATCATTCAATCTGTCAAATGTGTTTTTGGAACCAACGCGAATTACTACGACTACTGCTACATGTATTGATAATGTTTTTTGTAGCTGCAACTATTTAGATAAAGCCATTGTAAATTATCTCCCTTCTGATCACAGCGGTCAAACCGTTAATTTTGAGTCCAACACACCACTTCAAAAAGTGCAGATACAAACTAGACCGATAACATCGGGTAATTTAAATAGGTTTAATAGCACTTTAATTAGTAAATTAAGTACTCAGGGTCTAAATATAAACAATGGTAATATTTTGTATAAAGAATTCTTTTCATTAGTGCAAACAGAGTTTAATAACTCTTTTAAGAAAAAAACGAAAACTATTTGCCCTAAGTTTTTATTCAGTGACTGGGCAACTAAAGGCATCAGGAAAAGTAGGGAAAGATTATTTGAACTGTATGGCCTTAAGCCTTATATTAACACGGAAACTTTTAATAAATATGTTGCTACTTACTCTAAAACTTTTAAAATAGTGTGCAAAGTAGCTAAAGCTTTTTTCATTAGCAACAAGGTTAAGTCAGCAGACAATAAAATAAAGACAGTTTGGAAAATTATTAACAATGAAACTAATAAGAGCAAAAGGCATAATACCGATTACACACTGGACACTTCCCGCGGTCTCATTAGCGCTAACATCGATGTTGCTCAGGAATTTGCAACTTTTTTTACCAATATTCCAATTAAAACTACGGAAACTTTAAATTCCTCGCCCTCACTTGCTATTGATTTATTAAGAGCGAATGTTTCAGCCTGTCCTGTGGAATTTAAATTTAAACATATAAACCCTGTGGTCGTTGTAAAAGCTTTTAAGCAACTCAAGATCAAAATTACCGAAGATCTGTGGGGCATGTCTACTAAAGTTTGTCAATCCATTATTGAGACAATTGCACCCTACTTAGCTTTAATATTTAATTTGTGTGTGGATCAAGGGGTATTCCCAGATTTAATGAAGTACAGTAAAGTTATTCCACTTTTTAAATCCGGGGACAGCAAAGACACTAATAATTATAGACCCGTATCAGTTTTGCCGGTTTTCAGCAAGGTGTTTGAAAAAGTAATGTTAAATCAAATGCTCAATCATTTTAATCGTTATAACATCCTACACGATCAACAGTATGGTTTCACCAAAGGACGTTGCACAACTGACGCCGGTGTCACCTTGTTGAAACACATCTTTAAGGCATGGGAAGAGGCACAAGATGCAATAGGCATCTTTTGCGACCTATCTAAGGCTTTTGATTGCGTGAATCACGAAACGCTGCTCTTGAAACTTGAGCATTACGGACTGGGTAAACTTGCGCTTAGCTTAGTAAAATCATATTTGAATGATAGAATGCAGGAAGTTCAAATAAACGGTGTGAACTCATTGGGTTTAAAAGTTAGAATGGGTGTACCACAGGGCTCGATATTGGGTCCATTCCTCTTCTTAGTATATATAAATGATTTACCTCAACTACTGAAAAATCGACCACAAATGGTGTTATTTGCTGATGACACATCACTGATTTTTAAAGTAAATAGACATGCACGGGAGCTTGACGACGTAAATAACGCTATGTTCAAGGTCCATAATTGGTTTACTATAAATAATTTGGTATTAAATGAGAAGAAAACTAAATGCATAAGATTCACGTTACCGAATGTAAGAAGTAGTGAATGTCATGTTGTACTGAACGAGGAGATACTAGAATTCGTCGAAAAGACAGTTTTCCTGGGGATCACGCTTGATTCAAAACTACAGTGGGGTCCTCACATAACATCACTTGCAGGGCGACTAAGTTCAGCCGCTTACGCTGTTTGGAAAATCCGCCAACTAACAGACGTGGATACCGCGAGACTGGTCTATTTTAGTTACTTTCATAGCATCATGTCTTACGGTATTTTGCTGTGGGGACGGGCTGCAGATATTGATTCTATCTTTATTTTGCAAAAGAGGGCTGTCCGAGCCATATACAACCTCCACAAACGCGAATCTCTAAGGGAACTGTTTAAAAAAATTAACATCATGACGGTTCCTTGTCAGTACATATATGAAAACATTATGTATGTTCGGAAAAATCTACATCTTTTTAGTAAGATAAGTGACAGGCATAACTTTAACACTAGAAATAGGAACTAATTAGATCAACCACGTTTCAGATTGTCTAAAGTACATACTTCTTTTATGGGGTACTGTGTAAAATGTTATAATAAAATACCACTCATTATTCTTCAACTAAATGAGAAGAAATTTAAAACATGCATTAAACGCACACTATGTAGACAGGCATATTATAAGTTAGATGATTATATCGTAGATAAAAATGCTTGGCTTAATGCTGGTCCTGCTCCACAGGCACTAGGGCTCACTAGTTAAAAATTTTAACATTTGGAAGAGTTGCTTCCCCCTTTTTTTTTTCTGACTGTACAAACTTAAGTTTATTTTTTTCTTTAAATTCTATTATTTTAATCTTTCATGTACATTGCAAATTATAGTTTTGTATAAATTAGAAGCATTTTTTCAATTTTGTAAATGTGAGTACCATGAAGCCGTTTAATATGGTATCATGTTTTATATTGACTTGAAAGAGCATGGCTGATGAGAGTATGTCATACTCACTTAAATGTCTCGCTGATGGTGGCGCGTGTGTTGGATCATTCGGTTCCCTACAAAATGGTTGAGCTGGATGGTGCTGATCCACGTGTCATGTTCGTGAACGGGCGCTGTCAGTTGAGACTGGTCATCTCTCATCTGCCAGGGCTTATTTTTAATCTTATATCTTGAATTGTTTTTGATTATTTTTCATTTGACATTGTTCTCACATATAGAAGCACCAAGAATACTGTACCCAGGATTTTGTAATATCTATATCCAATTTTAAAAGAGTGTCCTTGGAGTTTTTTGCCCGTTCTTCTCCATAGAGATCTACGATTTGGAATGGGCATCTAGCTTCAACTTTTTGACTAACTGACCGATTCTTTGACAATTCAAAAGTGCCTGTAAATGGTTTAATTGAAATAAATGCTTTGAGTTTGAGTTTGAAAAAATCTTAGCATTCGATCGTCTTTAGACATATTTGAGCCCAAAATCAGTGATAAAGCTGATCGATATGAATTTAAAGTCCCATATTGACTACCATTATTAAAAATTTGCGTAAGAAAATATATTACTGATGGAACCGAGGCCTCGTATTTATCAACTCCTGATTCTTTGCAGAAAGTCCACCATTTTTTTAGACATACGTCATATTGTTTCATCGAGTTATTTGATAAAGAAGCCATCATGATATCTATCGATGAAGGCGGCAGGTATCGTCGTGAAAACGCCTCCCGGATAACACTCCGGCAACCAGGGTAAGCGTCGAGTGCACCTGACGGTTGCTGGAATGAGATATCAAAACGTTTTCATTAGGGGTGAATATAATTGGGTCTGATATAAGCAGAGACCTATATAAAGGATACCACGGTTGCGTGGGCCATAAAGGAGCAATAAAAATTCCTTGAGCATTATCGTTAATAATTTTTCTAAGACTTTTTAAAATAACTGAGAAGGGGGGGAAAGCATAGAAATAACATGAACCCCAATGGATTGTAAATGAATTTATAGCATAGGCGTCCGGATCTTTATGCCAGGAAACGTATTTCGCACATTTTTTGTTGATACGGCTGGCAAACAAATCTATATCGGGTTGCCCAAACCTATACTTAAGAGTATTGAAGGCTCCCTGTGACAACTCCCATTCTATGTCTGGGTGATTTCGACGCGACTCGGCGTCCGCGATTGTGTTATCACAAGATCGAATATATGAGGCAAATATGTAAAGTTTGCGATCTTCGCACCACTTCCAGATCTCCCTTGATATACCAGTTAAGTGGGGAAATTGAACCCCGCCCATGCGATTGATATATGCTATAGCAGTCGAATTGTCTACACGAAGTAGTACTTGACAGTCGTACAAATCCTTAGCAAAAAGTTTTAGAGCGATGAACGCGGCTAATAGCTCTAAATAGTTTATGTGCTTATCGCGTTCGCTATTCGACCACTGACCACTTGCATTTTCACCATCACAGGAGGCGCCCCATCCCGTTGTTGAGGCGTCAGAAAATATTTCGATGCTATAGTTATCATCTCTAATACGGTGCTTCGAATTATCAATAACCTTTAACCACCAATGAAAATCAGGCATTAATGAATCAGGGAGAATCATTTGCTTGTTATAATCTTCATCACCCATAAGATTTAAAAATTAGCAGCGCTCGAATTGTTTAGTGTGTACCAGTGGCGAAGGGTGATTTCTCGGGGGTGGGAACCCGGAGCAAAAAAATGATCAAAAAAAAAAAAAAAAAAAAAAATATATATATATATATATATATATACGACGTGCCGCTACAATGGCGACATTATTATTTTTTATACGATAATTTTCAAACAAACTAAATAATAAAAACATAATCAAAATTGAGATCACTCTTTGTAAAAGATTCATTCATGTAGGTACCTACCAGCTGGCTTACGTTCCATCGGTCAAGATCCTTTGTCGGCATAATTTCTAGGAAATTGCGCGGCTTTCCTTTTATTTGCCTACATATGATCCGTGACCCCGGCAAATGAACTCCTACAGTTCTTTAAGTACAGGTTGTTCCAGGATGGTAATTTAGAGAATTGTAAATAAATCAATAAATAATAACATTTAATGAAATTAAAATATTTTCCTAAAACGAATACGCGAAATCGGATACGTGTGTTAAATTAATGTCGTCATGGTAGCGGCACGTTGTATATACTGACGAATTGAGAACCGCCTCCTTTTTGAAAAACCCGGTTAATAATACTTGTTATGATGTCACTTCGGACCTTATGGCCGCGAAAATCTACTTCTTGTTTGTTTACCTAACAAAAGAACGGTGTCATTAGCCCGTTTAATTAAATTCCTATTTCGATCTACTTTTCTCAAATTTTTTATAAACTCAAATTCAAAAAGCCCGCTTTCAAACCACGCACGCTCAAACATTTTACTAAGCTCCTACGCTCTAGCGCAACGCCATCTAACGAAAATATCAGAAATGCAATGCATTTTGGCAGTACAAGAACGAGATATCTCCATTAAAAAAATTCACAAAATAATTAAACAGAGGGCGCGTTTAACGAGAAATTTTTAGGGAGTGGCATTTTACAATTCAGAGTTTTCGCTCACGGCCACTAGAGGGAATTGGCCGCGCGGGTGTAGAGCTTCGAACGAATTAGCGAAAAATCGTCAGATTATGAATGTAAAAACCCCTTTATTACATGAACTACTAGAATCTGAGAAAAGTAAACAAGGGAAACAACACATTTTATTTTATTTACAACTGCCAGTCAGCCATTCATATTTATCGTAAAGGGAAACATTAGAATGTTTGAAAAAACCATCACGTCGTTTGTAATTTATACTTACATCTGAGCAAGCACGGCCTAACGAAACGAAAACGAAAGCATGTTTCCTGACAAAGAAAATAATCCTAAACAACAATTTATAGGCTACCACTAAGCTACCAGACGGCCCGTACGCGGGGCAAAAGACATTGTAGTTAATTAGAAAGTCCTTGACGAATTATTGCCGCCATCCTAATCCTACTGATCGTACTAATAACTTTTCAAATCTATTAAGAAATTTCAACTTATTAACTATCTACTTACCCCAAATACATAATTACAACGTACACTTTCACTAAAGTCAAAACACTTTATTCACTGTTTTATACCAACAAACTAATACTACTATTACGATTCTCGTACTGATAAACTAATGATTTCAATGAATAATACCAACAAAATGTGAATTAACTGCAAGTGTAAACAAAATAAAATGATGAATAATGCGAATACGTCAAACACAACCATGCAATCACACAATGTCTAGCGTCTAATAGTGTCCTCGTGTCCTGTCTCCTGTCCGAACTCCGAGCCGAACGCATTACGAAAATCAACGAAAACTACCGAACCGATATCTCTCCATGTCGTTCACGCGCAAGCAATTTTCAATCACTGTTTGTAGGTATAACTCGCTGTCGGCCGGGTTACTGGAGCCGTTTGAAACCGGGGTGTCACGTGACCGAAGTGACGTCATGACGCCTTGATTTTTGAATCAACGACAAGCCGCCCGCATCGCCGAGTTATTTTAGAGAATTTTTTTTTGTGGTCGGGAGATAACAATGACAAAACATTGAATGTGGGCGTTTTGTATAGTTTTAGTTTTATGGTGTATTAAATACCTCTATTGTGATTATTGAACAGGCATTTTAAACACTACTGACTGTGTTAGTTTTCAATGAGGATAGAG
The DNA here is from genome assembly GCA_947363905.1 of Lithophane semibrunnea. Classification (NCBI taxonomy): domain Eukaryota; kingdom Metazoa; phylum Arthropoda; class Insecta; order Lepidoptera; family Noctuidae; genus Lithophane; species Lithophane semibrunnea. The sequence continues at coordinate 4,049,418 of OX376191.1, read as the reverse complement.
TGGTTTTGTTCCGAAGTTCAGAAGGGAAGCCGATAGGAATCGGGTTGTAGGGTAGCTGCGGCCCTGGTGTGTACCCAGCCGTATTCCACAGCTGGGCAGGCTGACACTAAAATACCTACTAATTGAGCGAAGGTTCTAATTTTGCAACTCCTCATGTTAATAAATTTACGGATTTCCTTTTTAATACGCGCTTTTTTATCTGTGGGTAAACTAATTTCTAAGTTGACCGAGTTTATAAATACTCCTAAGAATTTACACATAGTTGAAGGATACAGACTGCTTTTATCATCATTAATAATAAAACCTAACGAACAAAGAAGTTTCTTTGTGACTGCGACATTTGTTATGCAATTTTCGCATGTATCTGCTAATAGTAACCAATCATCTAAGTAGAGGGTAGATAAAAAACCCGCCGTTCGTAATAATTTTACAACCGGTTTCATTATTTTTGTTAAAAAGTATGGAGCTGTATTCAAACCGAATGGCAACGCATTAAATTCGAATAATTGGCTATTAAACGAGAATCTAAGATATTTCCGAGAACTTTCATGAATTTTAATAGAAAAATAGGCATCTTTTAAGTCTAAGGTCGTCATATAACAGTCCTTAGTAACACGTTTTATAGCAGTTCTTAGGTTCTCTAATTTAAAATGGTGTGTATTAATAAACTTATTTAAATTTTTGAGGTTTAATATGAATCTCATTTTTCCATTTGGTTTAGGAGTGAGGAACACACTAGATACGAATTGACCTGGGCACGGGTCACATTTCGATATGGCTCCTATATCTAATAGGCTATTAATAGCTTCGGAGAAATGAGTAAACTCTGAAGTGGAATAACTTTGCTCTGCAGGTACTACCTTCTGGATTACCTGAGCGGAAAATGTGAGTTTGTATCCGTCAATCCACGACAGTATCGATTGAACACTCGTTATAAGCGACCATTGTTTATAAAAGTACGTCAAGCGACCCGCATACTTAACTGGGTCTAGTAGCGGCGCTGCGGCTGGCGCTGTGGCGGCAACCTCCTCGATGAGCTGGCGGGCGGCGGCGGCGGCCGCGGCGCTGCAGGCTCGCGGCTCCTTGGCGCAGCTCCCAGCGGCCTGCGCGCTGGAGCAGGAGCTCTTCGGTTTAAATACCTCTGAGGCATTGGGTTGTTTGGTCGTTTTGGTAGGTTTTTATGTACAGTATCGGGCTTCAATTCAGTGCCCGATTTAGTAACGGCTTTAGCCGATTTTATTGTTTCGGACAGGTTGTCGCCGAAAAGGAATTCGTCAATCTTGGTGCCACTTAAGGCGTCCTTCATATCTCTTTTTAGCGCAGATAAAATAAAGTTTCGGCGGGTAACGGAGTCATAATTTTGGATGTCGTAGCATCCATTAGTTTGGGTAGTAACTCATTGTTTTTTTAAATGAGTTGACTGGTAATTACCTGCCCCAAGCAGGAGATAGCACTCGCCATTTGATCCTGTTTGACGACTATGGCCTTGTCACGCTTTGCTGCGGCTTCGGGTATCGCTGCTTTCAACTCCGCGTTCAACGCTACGGGGCAGCTATATAACGACAGTTCGATGGAACCAAATATTTAGCTATTAATTCTTTCCTACAATCCTTGTCGAAACCCTCGGTAGCAATGTGCTGGAATCGTTTAGATATTTCTTTATGCAAATCTGGTCCGTACTTCACAGATGTCGACGGGTCTTCCCCCAGGATGACCATCGTGTCCTGGACTAAGTCCGCGTCGATGATGTCACCTGACGATTCTTGCGAGGTACTCGGTTTGTCCGGCAGATTTGCAGGGTCGATTGATATGACGGGATCCAGTGATACCATAGGATCAACCGAAATTTCAGGATCAGTTGGGACAGCAGGAACCGCGATAGTCTCATCAGGTGGATTACTGATCTCCGGGGAGTCTTGTAACCAATCTTCAGGCTCAATACCCGTGTATTCTAAAGAGAAACACGAAATAGGTAGTAGAAATGCGATTTAAGGGTATTCTTTTCTTAAAAAGCAAAAGCATAATATATTTTTTAATTTACTCGTAGGTAGAAGGAAAGTAGATAAATATCTACTTGAATAGTTTAAAAAGTTTCCCGGACAGCAATAAAGGCCCCATGATCCACGTTTACAACGTTTAACGAGTAGTTAGGTATAGCGTAAAACATAATTTGGTGTTTTTACCCAACTGTCAAGGAAGGGTTATGTTTAATAATTAGTCCTTGCGTCGGGACAGCCCACAGACAGCCCGGAATGCAAGGCTTATTTAAACGTAAATACGTTTAGCATTAGACTTTTTATTGAGTATTAGTAGTAAAGTTTGTGCGTCGGAAAACCCATAGGTAGCCCGGAGTGCAAAACTTAAATTTTAACGTAAATACGTTATTTACATACTCGGTAGGAACTCGTGCACACTGTTACTAACCTGTTTGTTCATACGAAGTACTCGCGATCGGAGGCGTTGAGTCTTGCGAAGGTGGATATAGACGCCGTAATCTGCGTTCATATTTTTGTAATTTCTTCGTTAGATGTTCGTAATCAATAACACTCTTTCTTTTAGACATGATATTTACTGTACAGTATAATAAAATGTTAAACGTGTTGAGCGGCTGAACACTAAAATGTGAATGACGAGAGATTCCAAGCCAAATAATCAGGAAAACAGAGATACCCGCAGTTAAAAAAAAAAAAAAAAAACTCTCAACTACAGTGTCTGAGTGGCGTCACTTGTGTGTTACTACATGTGAATTATGTTCTAATCTCGAGGACGAAGCGTTAGTATAATTCATATTAACATAACGATAGACTTGCTTAAATAAATTCAAATTACGGAAATTGATACGTTGCCGTTGGTGGGTAGGTACTCTGCGGACATTTACGGCGCCTGTTCAGCGTCACCGCGTGCGGAATAGGTACTTACATACCATACGAAATAGTTATAGGGTACTATTATAATATTCTGTGTCACAGGTCTTTCGCGACACGACACTAAATTAAATAAATACTAAAATGATGATAAATAATGTTGCACGACACTTCTTGTAGTTGTATCCTGCGGCGAACGATGAAAGAAAACTAAACACAAACATGTAAGCGCGTGCGTGAGATTGTGACAGACGGCAGCGGCGGGCGTGCGCTGAGTTTAACCGGTTAATTCAGGTTAGCGCGAGTTTTAAAATTATATTCTCTGTAATAACCGGTAACCGAAATGATTTAGGTTTAGTCTTAACCGGTTTTTAAATTAACCGGTTAATCGATGAACGATATTATACGGGTTTTATGAACAATATTAACCGGTATTTCTAAACCGGTTCCAAGCCCTGGTACAAAATTATAACACCCACCCAGTGTCATAGTAACCATAATATCATCCAAACGGTGATAATATCACCGTTTGGATGATATTATATTATGGTTACTATGACACCGGATGTTTTAATGTTGGCTATAAATATATTTGTGGGGTACATACCTACCATATCACTTATTTATTTATTTTATAAACACACACAACACAACACATCTAAATAGATACACATACAATCATTATATTTATTTACAATTATTTATATTCATTATTAATGTAAAACAGCTAACACATCATTTACATTGACCGGCAACAAATATTAATAACATCACTCATGAGCCGTGGTACGGCGCATCAGTCGATGCAATGTCGGGTGATGACGCGCCACCGGTAACGTATGCTACTGGACTCGCGCACGCCGAGCTGGGTCATCGTGACGTAGCCGGCCAGCGCCGAGGTGGGAGAATGGTAGCAAGCGTCCAATCACCTTGCCGTGACCTTTAGTCGAAACTAGCTCACGCGCCTCTCGGCTGCGTATGATTTGGGGACATCGTGAGTTCCCATTATTGTGTTTAAGTTTATTGTTATAATATTGCTATAACTGTGCCGTGACTATTGTGACCGTGTGCCTATCGTATTGTGACTGTTCTTCTTCTGACTGTTTTCTGTGTTGTGTGTGTCGCTCAATATAACCGTGAGTACTGAGCAGGCAGACTTTCTTTCATTTACTCTGCCTATCACACACCCCTACAAATATACTGGTGACTCCGAGTAGAACACTATTATTAAGATGAGTGATTCTGAGTTCGAGCACACCGCGTCGTCGCAGCCGGCGAAACACGTTACGCAAAGATCACGCCAAGCAAAGCGCGTTTCCAATGCTTAAGAAATTTACCGCGTGTCATTGAAGCTGCCACCATTTTGGTCAGAAGAGCCGGACATTTGGCTCGCATAAATAGAAGCGCAGTTCGAAAATGCAGGGGTGACGAATGACGTCACCGAATTTAATTACGTGGTCGGTCACCTCGACCCCCAATTTTCAAAGGAGGTGAAGGACGTCATCATGTACCCTCCTGCCACCAACCGGTATGACAAGCTGAAGACCGAACTAGTGAAGCGTCTCTCAGAAGAAGAAGGTGAAGCAGCTGTTGATGCATGAGGAGCTAGGAGACAGGAATAAAAATAAAAATAGTTTATTTGCACCTTCAAAAAGTAACTTAAATATATAACACAACAAAAATAGGCCTTAAGGTAGGTAAGATAGCATACTAGAGTTTCAGCCAACACCTAAGCTAAGATAACTTAATATCTTGTAAATATAGGTATCAGCGCCCACCCTCGTTATCATTAAGGAGATGTGTTTGTGCCCAAACTTATGGAATAGTTTTAAACGAAATAAAACAAAAAACGTCTCGCAGCATCAGCATAAATGATGAACTGAACAAAAGTGAAACATATAAAATATTACAATTAACAGGAATAATTTAGAATAATTATCTGATTGAGTTTGATTTAGACGTACATTCATAGGTAAGTTGAGTTTCATAAAATTTTAACAAAGTGAAGAATTATGGAATGTTTAGGTGCAAAATAGACTACAGTTAACAAAAGAAAAATATATGTCGTAGATTATGAAAGTCGAGCGATAATAGTCTCTCAATTGATTATTGAAGTACTAAGGAGAGGGTAAACGCCGTGACGCGCTAGCTAGAGTGGGGCGTCACGTGGACAGAGTCGTGGTAAGGGAAGTGGCTGAGCGGCGAGTCAGTCTTGTGAGGGCAACGAACGGATGCAGACCTCCACTTCTCCTATGCGAAACTGTCAGTTTGCCCGAACGTGTAAAGTCCGTGAACATTATTAGTAATGTACCTACTGTGATGATTGTTTTGAAAGTGAAATACTAACTGAGTTGCTGTATCATCGTGTTTTATTGTAAACCTGCACTATGGAGTCCGTACTACCGAATCGAGATGAAGACGGCAACTATCGCTCAGCCATCGCTGACGCCGACATATATAATACAAATAATAAGAAAAATAAGATCAGTTAAACGGTTTTATGTAGGGGTGAGTGTAAGTATGTGTATTTTGTGTGTGTGTGTGTTTGTGTGTGCGTGTATGGGCATGTGTGTGTGTGTGTGAGTGAGTGAGGGAGTGTGTGTGTGTGTGAATGTTTGTCAGGGTGTGTTTGCGTATGAATGTGTGCCCACGGAAAAAAAAAAACTTAGGATGAAAAGTGTATCAGTTAAGTATAATAAATATATAGCCTGTTTATTCTTGTCATTTTAAACACAACAAAAATGAATAAATCCTCTTTCTTAATATTTCTGGAATTTCCATATACTGCAACTAGCGACCCACTCGTGCTTCACACGGATTTTACTACTTGACAAAAAAACATCATGATTTCATAGTAACACTTATGCAACTTTAGTATTAACTTATCACACTTATAAACCTTTCAAAGGAGATTCTCATTACGATATTGAAGACCATATTCAAACTCTACTGCAAAGTTTAGAAGAGCAACGGGACTTACAGACAAACACGAAAAGCAACCCAATATAAAATATAAAGAAGACATTATACAAGTACGGCTAATAGCTTTTCAGTTTTATCATAGGTAAGTGAAAGAAACCAAGTGATCACATTCTGTTTGCACTCTCTTTTTGTCATGGAGAAAAATTTTAACTGTTTATTTGCAATGTTGAAAAGTTTAGGGCCCAGAAACATGAAAAAATTTTGAGCAAAAGATGTTCTACAGGGTACAGATTTTAATACATCGAAACGTCTTCTCCGTGCAATCTCTTTATCATTCCGGGCACTTAACCAGACAGAGGAATGCTGTCTCATAATTAGGGCTAGCACAAGGAGTTTACGCACAATTAATACCTCACATTCCCTGTAAAGCCCAGTGGTAGAATAATACCGGGGCTTAAAGTAACTCACCTTCAATAGGGCTCTTTGAGCTCTTTCAGCAATTAGATTATGCGTTTTAGCTGCGCCTCCCCAACAAGAAATACAATAGGTAATAACCGATTGACACAAGGAATAATAAATCATTTTCATAATATTAACATTAGCCGAGTATCTTATTAGTTTAAATACATATATAAGTTTTCGTATTCTGTTTGAGAGATTTATTAGATGATTTTTAAAATTAAGATTTGTGTCAAATGTGATTCCTAAATATTTGATATATTCAACGGCTGATAGGGAGGGACAAGAACAATGAAAAGATTCATCATGGCATCTGTGAGATTTTATATGATGTGTTGATTGAAGTGGTTCACCAGAGTTGCGAATATAGAAAGAAATAAATTTAGTTTTATCGGTATTAAGAGAGAGGTAGTTATGAGCAAGCCATTTTGTGACCATGTTAAAACCAGCTTGTGCTTTTTGGAAGGTTTCACTCCTAGTATTACCATGATATCTCAGGGTAGTATCATCTGCGTATGATATTATTTTGCAGTTTTCAATTTTCAGTTGCGTAAGATCGTTAATATAAACTAGGAACAACTTCGGCCCTAGGATACTACCCTATGGCACTCCGTGGGTGACAGGTTAGCCTTCACTCGTGTAAGAGCCAATTTTCACCCTTTGTGTTCTTCCGGATAAATAATCTGACAAAAGTTTGAGTTGATTTCCGCGGATACCTAGTTGATATAGCTTGTTAGCTAGGGTGGGGATAGAAACCGTGTCAATAGCCTTCGCCAGATACACATATAAATACAGAAAAGAAGAAAGGAACAAAAAAAATCGTACAAAGGCAATGCTTATTTCTAAAGAAATCTCTTCCAGCATACCTGCGATAGGAAAGTAGATAAAAGAGATGTAATATAGTAAGGCACTTCTTTTTATTATCTATGGATTGGATGGTTTTTTTTTTTTTTTTTATGTGTTTGGAAAAATCATTTAATGCATCTTCCGTGGACTTACCTGTTCGAAAACCGAATTGATGCTTCGAAATTAGGTTATATTTTTCTACATAATTTGTAAGTCTTTTATTAATTATCCTCTCAAGAATTTTTGATAGGGAAGTCAGGATTGAGATAGGTCGATAGTTATTGACACGGTTCCTATCTCCACCCTTAAAAATAGGTCTTACAATAGATCGTTTAAGTGATTCCGGAAAAATGCCCACCTGTAAACACATATTAAAGATATGCGTGAGGCGCTATTATATTATTTTTTAACAGTTTATGTATGTCCGATGATATTCCATCATCACCAGAAGCACAGTTACTTTTAAGACCACTGATTAATTTTTCAATTTCATATTCGTCAGTGTCAAGGAGTACAAATGAATTGCCGGTTAGTGACGAGTGACTTGTAGAGTAATGCAACTCCGCTGGAGGGGTAATTTTGTTTGCTAAATTTTCGCCAATGGTGGCAAAGAACTTATTTGTGGCATTAACAGATAGGTGAGGGGTTGATTCCATTGAAAGAAGATCGAATGAGTTATCTTTTTTAACATTTCTATTTGTAATATTATTTATAGCGTTCCATACCTTTTTATTATTATTACCCGCTTCTCTGAGTAGCCTTTATTCGTATTCGCGCTTTAATTTATTAATAATCTTATTATAGGAGTTTCGGTAGCGTTTATATGTGATTTCGAGCACTAAGTTATCGGGATTTTGTTTAAGTTTTTTGTGCATCCGATCCCTGTTACGAGTACACCTGACGAGTCCAAGCGTCATCCAAGGTTTTAGTATTCTATACCTATTTGATACATTTCATATTTTAGTGTTTATGTGCATAATATGAGTTGTTTTAAATATAAATATATTCATTGCAGTATTTGGGTTATTCGCATTAAAAATAGATGAAAAATCAAGATGTTCGCATGCCAATTTAATGGTATCAAAATCAAGTTTAACTATTTGTTTTTTTTAATTGTTTATTAACGTATTTAATTTCAGCGCAACAAAGTATGGGTGCATGATCAGTGATAAGAGATTGAATTATAAACGTGGTTATTGGTATTGCAGTCTTCAGGATTACATGATCCAGACAGCTCTGGATGCTGGTATAAGTCTATTAAAGGATAGAAAATCAAGATAATCAGACAAAAAGCGATCAGAGCTACCGGTAGCAATATTTATGTTAATGTCGCCCATAATTATAATGCTTTTGTAGGATGATAAAGTATCTATTATTTTTTGTAAGGACATTAAGAAATTTTGTATACTTTTGAAACAAAAAGGACGGTATATCGCCAAGATAGCCACTTCGTTATTAATTTTAACAAGTAAGCACTTAGCTTCATGTATAACGGGTTCTTCAATAGAGGCTTTAATATTACTTTTTATAAATACTACCACACCATCATTCTGGTTATAATGGGATGAGGTAGACATACTTACGTATCCATATAACACTGGGACATGCCGAACGCATGACAACCAGCACTCAGAAAGACTTATAACGTCACTATCAAATTGTAATCTTTGCAGGAGGATAATAAGTTTATCAAAATTTGCATTGAGGCTACGAATGTTTTGCGACAAGATTTTTAAGTAGCAATTAGGTTGTTTCAGAAAAGATGCACAGCATTCAGGTTCACAGCTAATCGTATCGGATGGTGAATAGTTATCAATCTCACCTATTAGATATTTATCGAATTATAAGATTGGACAATGGTGTACAATATTATTACGTGACGTTTCTTAGTAAGTACTGTCAAACAGCTACGATGTATGATACGATTTAGTAAGGTCATTAGAAAAGTAATGCTACGGAAATCATGATTTGTTGCATAAAGTTTATTCATATTACGAATGTTATGTATTGTTACGAAAAGTGAGGTAGACAACTCCTTAGTTTTTAGTAAGTGTGAGGTATGAGTAAACAGTGCATTGTGAGAAAGTATGTATGTTCGTTGTGATGTGTAAGTGTAAATAACTTTGTGTATGAATTGGAGTGTGTAAACCGTTTTACAAGCGAAATAAACAATATAGTGATTTTGATACACAACTAGCAGTAATTGTAACGATAAAAACCAGAACGTATGACAAAAGAAAAAGGGTACAATTAATTTAGTTGCTCTTTTAGCAAGTGTGGAACAGTATCTATGGCAACAGTAAAACCCCGTTATAAGTCATATTTTTCTGTTGATTAGTCTCTCAAGTTGGTCTTCGGTTTTAATATGGATAGTAGGTTCCAAGTCATCTTTTTTTACCAGGATCTTCCTATTCGACGTCTAACAGTATTTCAGTTGATTGTTTTTAACATGTTTTCTTGCGATAAAGTGTAGTTTTCTTGCATTCGGAGTAAGGTATTCAGTGATATACACGGGGGATCATTCCGCAGCACCCAGGTTGGCACCATTTAGTTTAATATCCATAGACTGGTTAAAGGTTTTAACCGCCTTTATCACGTTATTTTTCGATGTATTGTTGCAGAATTCAATGAGTATGGATGGGTGGTTGTCTTTTTTTCCCGGTAAACGAAAGGCGTCTTTTATGTATGAATTAGATACATTGGCATAAACTGTTTTGAAAATGTTACCTAGGTACCTGTCTAGGTCACTCTTAAATTCATATTGAATTTTAGGTAAATTCCTTAGTTCCAGAAAATGTATGTTTGATATCCTTTGCATTTCCTCAATTTTTTCTTCAAATGATAACAGATGTGCTCGGTGTTCTTTACACTCCCTTTCCAATCGATCACTTTTGAGCTTCATATCATCATATTGTTTAGTAGTAAATGTTAGGGATTTATCTATTTCCTGGTTAGATTTCTCAATTTGGATTAAGGTATCTTCAACTTTAGTGAGTCTCGCATCAGTCTCCATTTTAAAAGACGAGAATTGAGATTTAATTTCGTTCATCGTGTCTGTTTGAAGCTTATTAAACATTTGTTTAATATCATCTTTAAAGCTTAAAAACTCATCTCTGAACGAAGGATCTCCGGACGTACTTCTAAAGCGTTTCATAGCTCTAGAGTTTGATACATAATTAGTAGGAGTATCGGTTATTCCCATTGTAGTTAAATAAGGTTCCGAGTTGTTGTCGGGCGTTCTAAACATTTTAATAAAGATACAATGATTTGATGTATCCGTGCAGCAAATTCGTTTTAAACTCGCGCGCCAATGACTACTACTCTTGGAGGGCAGGAGTCAGCCGTAAATTACCTGTCTCTGTCTGGCTCGCACGTCACTCGTCACACTTTAGCAGCACTCGTTGTTTTAAATTACTTCGTTGATTTTGTGGGCAGTAGTTGTAAATTGGGGCCTTGGGTTGTAAAGCCCCCAATTTACACAGTTCATCTATTCAAACAATATATTTATAATTTTTAACATCTATTTAAATACAAACAAAAGTTACAAAATAACGTGTTGTTACGGTGCTGAATGTGAATTGAATGAATGAATCATGCAGTGATCGGTGTGTGTGTGTGTGTGTGTGTATGCGTGATCGTGTGTGTCGCTTGAATTTGTGCTACACGTGAAACTGTGAACATGATCTTGTGTTCTTAGAAGCTGCCTGCATTATTTCGTTACAAACAGAATATGTATGCATGCATTTAACTTTGTAATTAAATCATGTTCTAATACATCTCACCTACCGATTAGTGTTTGAGTAGGGATTCAACATTTTTTTTTTCTTTATCTTTTTATGATGGTACAAGTTTATATAGGTTTGTCCTGAGTGGGAATCGAACACGCTATATACATAATAATATATAATTATTCAATAGCATCCACTAAATAAAAATGCATTTTTATTAAATAGCTTTTATTGTAATATTACACAAATTAGTATAAGTACATTATCTATAATTATGAAATAGGTACACCTACATATCAAGCTATACATTGGGCTGATATCGCATTATATAGGATTTGCGTATAATGAGAAATCAGCTTACACTGGAAATGTATAGCTTGATATTATGCAGCCGTGTGTACATACCTACTATTTACACGTACTTAACAAGGTGTCTTATATTAATATGATTATGTAGTGCCTATATGTAATATTGTATATCTGTTTGTTGTTCCAAATAAAATAAAATAAAAAATATGTATTAGAAAATTAAAAGTTTTACGACATAACTATTCATTAAAAAACACTTTCCAAATTTTCCTGGATCCTAACTATGAGGTCCTTGGTCGATTGGTATATACCGTCCATCATGGTATGTTTAACAACATGTTGTACACACAAATCGGCTTTGCAATTGCATGAACTTTCTTCGCGATCGACAAAATCTTTTACATCGTAGATTTCGATGCGGATTATCTTTGAACCTTTTAAAGGTCGCTTCACAAAACTGTAATGCGTTCCATTATTCGACCTTCTCTTCAAATTCAAACGCCTCGACGGTTCTTCGCCAACCTCGTTTTGTACTGGCCGAGGTTCCATAGGGGGGAAAATGAATAGATCTTGAGAATCCTGGAAATACAAAAAAAAATAAAAATTACATACTCTATTATCATATAAAAGGAACTTATAATAAATCATTTACCAATTTCTGAACAATAATAAAAACATTTTCTTACCGACATAACAGTTACTTATATCCACCCTGCTAACCTGACTGAGAATTCGATTTGATTTGTTTCTTTTCTCTTTATTCCACAACTTATATATTTTTTAAATCATGTTTTTAAGGTTGAAAATCAAATATTTTTTTTATGCCATTCCCAAACTTTACATAAATGGTTTGATGTAACAAGACTCTCCCGGGCGTCGCCGCTGCTTTGTATGCAATAATTCAATAGGTACTAATATCAGAGATCCAAATGTATGTTTGTTTGTTGACAATGCCCCCATACATTTATCATGATAATAATGCAAAAGTAAAGTCGGCGTATAAGACTAGTATGTGCCTTTTTTTGCAACTCTTGTAACAAGACTCTCCCGACAGACCGGCGCCGCAGCTGCTTTGTTTACAATAATTCAATACTAATATCAGAAATCCAATTGTATGTTTGTTTGTTGACAATATCACCATACATTTATCATGATGTTAATGCAAAAGTAAAGTCAGGATATGAGACTAGTATGTGCGTTTTCTTGCAGCGGCAAATCTTTATTGCGTATGCTTAAGGTTGAGAATTGAACTACTTAATTATGTTAGTGCTAGGTAAGCATTTTCCAAATAAAGACAAATTTGACTCAGGATTTTTAGTAATTCTTACTAATTTAAAATGACGTAGATTTGTTGGTATTTAAATCGGGACGTGGACATCTGGAGCATCATAACATATCTCTGCCGGTCATTATCAATATCGAGGACTACACCATTAAAAAAATGTAAGTCATAATTATTAATATATTATTCTTTCTATATTATAATGTAGTTTATTATTAATATAATGTTCTATTCATTCGGATGTGAATACAGGGATCTTAGTGACGCAGTATCAGAATGGTTTATGTCAAGCTAATTGGTTATTATTATAATTAATTCAGTGAAAACGAAACTTAAATAATCTATTAACCTACATAATCTATTAACTCTAATTTAAACATGTGGCTCATTATAGTAATACTTTGTTTTTTCGTCACATTATGCTTAACTACATAATATAATTTAGTTTCCTTGTTTATTATTGTTGTTAGTTTTCACATTGAAGTTCTTTCATGAAAATATTATAGAATAAGTAAACATACTGATTGCAAAATACAAACCTCTCGTTATTGATCGAAATTTTAATCATAATATCTATTTTATTTTTCAGGTCGCATCAAGTAAATGCTGAAGCGTTGTTCCCATCCGACGACGAAGTTCAGCTGCGTGAACCTGAGAAGAGAGCAAAAAAAGGAAACAAGCCTCCCCGTCGTGCTCACTTGCGGCACCGAGTACATCTCGAGCGAGCCCTGTCCCTATGTGTACGCAGTCTTCATCATGGGGTAAGAAGAAGCCAGTTATCAAGCCAATCGCTCCGAAGAAGGCAACAGTTCATGATATCTTCGGGAGCGACAGTGAAGACGACGCTGTGGAACAGCTTTCAGCCCCCGGTAAACCTATTCCACAACTACTATCCTCCATGAGTAGAAGACTCGCCAATGGACATTCGCGTCAAACATTCGATTGTAAACACACTATGTAGAGTTGAAAGTTTATAGTTGCGACGAAATAAAGAAGGTGCAACCCCTGAATAGATAGCGTCATGCAATTGTCTGCGTCAAAAATCGTACCGACCAAAACACATTTATTACTGCCACCCGGAAAGAGTTCCGCAATTGCCCTCCTACCTTTATCAGTAATTATTATTGATCATTTAGAAATAATTGCTGGTAAAAATATACTTACATGTTAAATTATTATCTTACTTTTGCCACTATTACATTATCCTGAATTAAGGCTTTCCTAAATCCGTAAACTCTCTGAATTACCAGAAATTTTATGGCATGTAGCAAGAGCGAAAACTTTCATAATGAAATGAAATGAAATGAAATTGTTTATTCTGTAAATAGGATATTGGAATCACTTTTACACGTCATATTAAAAAGTTGTAAAAATAAGCTAGATGAGGTCGGCGTTTCCTATGGCGTTTACTCTGAGAAGAAAGGCGGAAACAAACTCAGAAGTCACCGTCTCCTTTAAAGTCCAGACATAATCTTGGTCAGGCCATATGAGGACCATGTAGATAAGAGTCTGAAATGGTCTTTTGAGGAAAGAACCACACAGATTTGAGTGGACCTGTCCAGTCAGTGCAAGCATTTGTCAGTAATAGTGGAGCTCAACTCAGAACTAAAGGAGCTCAACGACTCGACGAACAATACCAAAGAAAGGGGTAGGTACCGTTTGGGTAGGTCGCATAAAGTTCTCAAATTGCCAGACCTTCCCTAAAACTAACAGAACGAAAAATAAATATCCACATAGTCCTCACATTCACAATAAAACAATACTTATAAGTAATCATCATGTCATTTTGTATATAATATTCAATAATGTCAATTTGTATATAAAACTGGTAGGTATATTTTTATGGCTTTCCATAATATTCAAAATGTCACAATGCTTAGCAGAGCGAGCAGCTCAATCTCATGCATTTTTGTTAGAAGACAAAAATGCATGGGATTGAGCTGCTCGCTCTGTGATTTTATCGTTTAATGGGTAAGTTTCGAATGTCAATGGGAAGTTTGTTATAAAAGCGTATACATTGACCCATGAACGAGTTGCCTACTCTGTGGAGACGAGTGCGATGTACAGAAAGATTGTGTTTATTCCTGGTATTTAAACTATGAATATCGGACATTTTCTTAAACTTTGATATGTTTTTGTGTACATACAATAGGTTTTCAAATATATATTGTGAGGCTACAGTCAGAATATCTATTTCTTTGAATTTTTCTCGAAGGGAATCTCTTGGACCTAGGTTGTAAATGGCTCGAACAGCCCTTTTCTGTAAAACAAAGATAGCATTAATGTCCGCACAGGCTCCCCAGAGAAGAATCCCATAAGACAGAAGACTATGAAAATAACTCAAATAAACAATTCTGGCTGTATCTACGTCAGTTATCTGTCTAATTTTTTTAACGGCATAGGCGGCCGAACTAAGCCTACCTGACAATTTTTCTATGTGTGGGCCCCATTGTAATTTACCGTTAATGGTTATTCCAAGAAAAACTGTCGATTCAACGGGGTCCAACTCTATTCCATTAACTTTAACATTGGTAGATAGCTGCCTGACATTTGGCGTTGAAAATTTAATGAGTTTAGTCTTTTTTTCATTCAAGAGGAGATTATTTACATTAAACCAATGCACAACTTTAGAGAGTGCATCGTTAACTTGTTCAAAGTTGACTAACTGACGTTTGATTTTAAAAATGAGGGATGTGTCATCTGCGAATAATACGATCTTATGATTATCCCTTATGTGGTAAGGCAAGTCATTAATATAAATGAGAAATAAGAAAGGACCTAGAATTGAACCCTGCGGAACGCCCATGGTGACCGAAGATCCTGCAGATCTCTTGCCATTAAAATCGACCCTCTGAATTCTGTTGTTCAGATAAGAAGTCAGAAGGTCGAGAGCCTTGTCCCTCATATCATAGTGGTACAGTTTCCTGATGAGAGTATCATGATGTACGCAATCGAAAGCCTTGGACAAGTCGCAGAAAATGCCAAGAGCATCCTGCGACTCCTCCCAGGCCTCGAAAATGCTCTTCAGTAATTCCACGCCCGCATCTGTAGTTGAACGACCCTTTGTAAAACCAAACTGTTTTAAATGGAGTAAATTATGTGCATTGAAATGTCCTAACATCTGTTTAAAAATTAATTTTTCAAAGATTTTGCTCAACGTAGGTAAAATCGAAATAGGCCGAAAATTCGTGGGATCAGTTGTGCTGCCAGACTTGAACAGTGGAATCACTTTGCTAAGTTTCATCAGATCAGGTAATACACCAGATGCAATACAAGAGTTAAAAACAATTGCCAAAAAGGGTGAAATAACATCAATTATTGAGGACATGGTATGTACTGATAATCCCCAAAGGTCAGCAGTTTTTTTTAACATCGAGTTCTTTAAAAGATTCTATAATGTCTTTAGCAGTAGCAATTGTGAATTCAAAAAGTTTGTCACATTCTGGTACACATTCTTTTATTATTGAATAAGCAAAAGTCGAGGACGACGATGACAGAGTTTTGGTTGTTAAAATTGGAATATTAGTGAAGAAATTTTCAAACTCAGTTGCCACCTCCACGTCTGCCTTAATTTCTACATCATTGATTTTTAGATGGAAGTCACGATTCCGTACTGTCGTTCTTCCCGTTTCAGAATTAATAATATTCCAGGTTGTTTTAATTTTATTTCCAGAAGATTTTATTTTATTTTTAATGTGTATGGCTTTTGCTGAGGAACAGGCTCTTTTAAAATGATAAAGTTTATAAAGTTTTAGAATATTTCTTAACAAATTCTTTAAAAGTTTCATCATGGTTATATGTTTTTTCATGATATAATTCAAATAACCTTTGCCTACTTTTGTAAATTCCTGGTGTTGCCCAATCACTAAATATAACGCGGTCACAAACAGGCAATGTTTTTGAGGTGAAAACCTTCCCAAACTCATAATTTATGAGGTTAAATAGTGCGGTATAATCTTGATCCGGGTCATTGTGATAAGGCAAACCGGGTAGTTTTTCCATTAAATTATTTTTAAATTGTTCTAAGCGACTTTTATTTACAGGAACAAAACTCACAAGTTTTCTTTGAGCTCTGACTATTTTCAGAGGGAAAGTGACTAACTGGCCACAGTGATCAGAGTCCAACTCATTTATAATTAAATGGCTACAAGGTCTTAAGTTTGTAAAAATATTGTCAATACAGGTAGCACTAGTGGCAGTTATTCTAGTTGGCTCAGAGAATGTATTGTACAAGTTATACGACTTTAATAGAGTTATAAATTTATTTACTGTAGTAGATTTTTCTAATATATTGATGTTGAAGTTTCCACACACAACAACCGTTTTATTACTGCTACAAGTCTTTAATAATACTTCTTCCATAGATTTCTCAAAAATATCATATGAAGCACATGAGCGCCTGTACACGCTTATTACAATGAACTGCTCAAGCTCAATGCAAGCTATTTCAATAACTCGCTCAACAGAGAGGCTCACAATATCCTTACGTTCTTTAAATTTCATATTGTTACAAACAATTATTAGAGACCCACCGCGTATCATATTAGCTCTGCTGAATGAGCTGGCAACCTGGTGGTTGTTAAAGCTGAACATGAACTGGTGGACTTTTAACCAATGTTCAGTTACACATAAGATATCAATAAAACTACAGTTCATGAACAGCTCCAATTCTAATTCCTTACCTGTATATTCTGATGGACTATTTTTAGACTATTATTATTATTATTTAAATTACTACAATGTGATGGGTGAGAGGATAGTAAAGAAGAACGTTTTGTAAAATTTTGATGATTTAAACCAGTATTTATAATTTCTGCGTTTATTAGGCAAGAGTTTTCCTCTATTGTTCTAATTTTTAATTTAAATTATAATCAATGTCATTCATTGTTGCCAAATTATTGGCAGAATTATTTAAAATTACATTGCATTGCTCAAAAGAAGCAAGTTGTTTAGCCAAATTTTTGGCTGAAATAGAAAAAAAAAATGATAGCGACACAGCTATCTGTCTTTTATAGTAGGTAGAAAGATAGTACATAAGAATATTATATCTATCTCTTGTCAAATGTAAATTATTACCAACGTAATTGTTAGTATCAACTAGATGGAACAGATTATTATTGAATGTCCAATTATGTAATGTCATATTTAATTCAAATCGTAGGTTATTTTCTTCCTGTGGCAAACTCTCACTTTAAGGGAATGTAAACAACACAATTTTTCTTAAACTAAGATTACATAATGTTCTATAATATTGGAGCAATTCTCCTTTGTTCACATTTCCCCTATTACTCATAAATATTAATAATGTAGTGTCCTGGTTAAAGTTACATTTAATAATTTCTTTCATAATATCAAACAAAGAACAACCAGGCATGTAGTAATTTATTATGGAGTGTCCCGGATATTCATCTGTCAACAAGTGGCCTAAGTCCTTTCCAATCTCATCACAAAATAATACAATATCATTTTTGACACTTATTTATTTTTTATACTTATATACTTTTTTATACTTATTTATTACATAACCAGTAAGGACGCCTGCATTCAGGATAGTGCAGGATAGTGCAACGGTATTCCTTTATTTTGTGTATCTTACTTACTAATTACTTAATTCTAGTAGTTACCTAGGTATTGATCGAATGTTAACGTATTCATTCCCTAGGTAATTTATTGACTTGCATCTTACTTACATGATTTATTTTATATTGTGAAATATAAGTTTTATTTACAATAAATACATATATGACGGCGCATTGCTAGCGCCATCTGTTGAGATACGTCGGAACGAGATTTGACAACTGTCAGTCTGGCGGAGCGTCGAAGCGATGGTCAGCGCGGCCATATTGAACGTCAGTTTTTACCGACGTCAACGCAAGCGCACCACGTATCCGACGAATCGCTTTTGTTCCGCGTAATCTTATCCCTTTTTTGTTTAAACAATAATTAAAACCGATTGATTTAGTGATTTCCTAATTATTAGTGAATAGATTTTAGTGAAATTCTGTAAGGAACATATTTTGTGCGATTAAACAACTTTGATTGTGACTCAAGTGATTCTTTGTTGGTTCCTACCCACATTACCACTTATTGAAGACATGGCCGATTCTGATAATGACGGGCACCAGCCCATATCAGAAGTGGGATCCCATGTGCTACCGACCGAGGAAAAACGACCGCCTGACGAAAATAGCGCCTTGCGGTTGTTGAGTAATATGGAAACCCTTCTTACTCGTATATTAGCAACGTCGCAACCGCCTGTGGCAAGTGCTAGCGCCCAGTCCAGTGCAGTGCAGCTCGTACAGTTTAATCCAGAAGATGCCGACGCGGATATAGAAGGTTGGTGCAAGATTACAGAACTTATAGTCATGAGTAGACATCTAAAAGGTGTGGACTTGCTTCTCGCTCTTACTGGTGCACTAAAAGGCCGCGCAGCCTCTTGCTTGACCAAGTTAAATTTGAATGAGCTTACATGGGAGGCTGTAAAACAAAGTTTATTGGCCAGATTTTGTAGACCGAAATTATTTCAAGACTACTTTGATGAAGTATTAAGGTTTCAAATTGGAGCAAAGGAAACCGCATCAGAAACTGGCCTACGCTTGTGGAATATGATCGAATCTATACCTAAGACCCGAATGCCAGAAGATGTTATAACCGGATTTGTCATATCGGTCTTATGTCAGAAGGATGGTTTGATACGCCGCGAGTTAAATGCACATGCTGTCACTACCAAAGCTCAGCTATTTAGAATCTTAAGTGGCATTTCACTAAAGCGAAGATCGGAGGTTACTGAAATCCAAGAACCTGATTTCAAGCGACCTAGAATTGCGGACGCAAGATTTCCCGGTAAATGTCATTGGTGTGGAATCCCTGGACATCGGCAAGCCGACTGTAGAAAGCGACGAGAAGATTCTTCTGTGAAGACTAAACAGCAAGATCCCTCAACTGCCGCACGTGCTCCCGAGAAGACTTCGACCGTAACCTGCTATAGTTGCGGTAATCCAGGACACATAGCAACGAATTGTCAAGAAAAGGGGAAAGGTGGTGGAGCTGCTGCAAGGAAAGAGGTCAATCTCTGCGAGAAACGGTTGTCGATGGGTACCTTGAGGACGTCATCTGGTGAGCCAGTCTCCTTTTTATTTGATAGCGGATCGTCTTGCTCTTTGATAAAAGAAAGCTTTTCCAGTAAGTTCCCAGGTACTGTGCACAATAATCTCGTGTATCTTACAGGCATTGGCGGCGATAAATAAAATGTACGTCACAAATTGTGAGTGAGGTAAATCTTGGAGAAATTTTACAAATCTTGACATTTCATGTAGTACCAGACTCTTGTCTTACAGACCCTGTTATAATAGGTAGGGACATTTTAGAAAAAGGTGTGAGCGTCAAAATTAATAATGATAACTTAACATTTCACTTGGAGGAACAAGCTAATGTTTGTGAGTTGATTGCTACCCAGCCAGACTTTACCCAGATAGATACGGATTTGACAGGTGATGATAGAGACGCCCTTATTAAACTATTGAACCAATATGCTAGCTGCTTCGTAGAAGGTGTTCCCCATAGGCGCGTGAACAGTGGAGAGTTGGAAATTGTTTTAGTAGACCCACATAAAACTGTACAAAGACGCCCATATAGGTTAGCACCAATTGAAAAGCAAATTGTTAGGGAAAAGGTTCAAGAGCTCCTCGATGCGGGTGTAATTCGGGAAAGCTCATCACCATTCGCCAGTCCAATTCTCTTGGTGAAGAAAAAAGATAACACCGAGAGAATGTGTGTCGATTATCGGGAGCTGAACTCAAATACACGACCTGAACACTACCCCCTCCCTCGTATTGAGGAACAAATAGATCAGCTCAGTGGTGCCCATTATTTCACATCCTTAGATATGGCATCAGGATTTCATCAAATTGTTATCCACCATGACTCAGTAGAAAAGACAGCGTTTGTCACACCCGAGGGGCAGTACGAATATCTCGCGATGCCCTTCGGGTTACGCAATGCCCCTTCAGTTTATCAACGCTGCATCACAAGGGCTGTCCATCAGCTGAAGGATAAGCCTTTGATTTACATGGACGACGTATTGTGCTATTCTGATGACATAACCGAGGGTCTTAAACGTCTAAATGAAACCTTAAATGCTCTCTCTACCGCTGGTTTCTCATTAAACCTTAAAAAATGTAAGTTTATGAAAACGAAAATTGATTTCTTGGGTTATTCTCTCCAGTGCGGAGAGGTGGGACCAAACTCGCGCAAGATACAGGCTCTAATAGACTCTCCTCAGCCTAAAACTGCGACGCAAGTACGTCAATTTTTCGGTCTTGCGTCATATTTCCGAAAATTCATCCCTGGATTTACAAACATTGTTGGCCCGTTGTATCCCTTAACAAAACTGAAAGGTCCTGTAAAATGGGAAGAGAAACATGAAAAGATCCGTAATACCGTTATAGAGATACTTACCTCCGAACCAGTTCTGATGATTTTTAACCCGGACTTACCCGTTGAGTTGCATTGCGACGCCAGCTCCGAAGGCTATGGGGCAATCCTAATGCAAAAAAAGAAAGACCTGCCTCATGTTATAGAATACTTTAGCCGACGTACATCTGAATTAGAGTCCCGCTACCATTCGTACGAACTAGAAACACTGGCAGTCGTACGAGCGGTAGAACACTTTCGGCATTATTTATACGGCCGACGTTTCAAGGTTTTCACGGACTGCAACTCACTGAAAGCATCGAAATCTAAAACTGATCTAACCCCACGTGTTCATCGCTGGTGGGCGTTTTTACAAGCCTACGATTTCGACATCGTATATCGCGAAGGTCGTGGCATGGAACACGCGGATTATCTCTCTAGAAATCCCTTGCCAGACCCCAATAGCTTAGCTTCCACATTGCAAGTTTCTTCAAAACCCACAGCCAAGACAATACATTTTGTAGAATTGCATCAGGGTTGGCTTTCTGTAGAACAAAAACGTGATGCAGAGATCCAAGACTTGATCAACAAGCACAATAATAACGATTTTCCTGAAACGGTTGGTCAGACATATGACGTTAGGGATGGCATTCTTTATAGGAAGGTTGTAAGAAACAAGATTATTTCATGGCTGCCAGTTGTCCCTCGTTCCTTAGTATGGACCTTGATCAATCACGTTCATAATGAATTACAACATCTGGGTAATGATAAAATACTGGACAAACTGTATGAACAGTACTGGTTCCCTCAGATGTCCAAGTGCGTTAGGAAATTTATTGACTCTTGCATTGTCTGCAAGGCATCAAAAGGTCCCTCAGGTGCTCAGCCTATGCAGCTACATTCCATTCCAAAAGTTGCGGTACCGTGGCACACGATTCATATAGACTTCACCGGGAAACTAAGTGGAAAAAGTGACCGTAAGGAATATTGTTCGGTAATTATTGACGCGTTCACTAAATACGTGTTATTAGAGCATACCTCTTCATTGGACGCAGCCAGTGCAGTCCAAGCCCTTAAAAATGCCGTTTGCCTTTTTGGAGCACCTAAGCGCATTATAGCCGATCAGGGCAGGTGTTACATTAGCCAGGATTTTAAGCACTTTTGTTCAGAATATAATATTAAGCTGCATTTTATAGCAACGGGGTCCAGCAGGGCAAACGGACAAGTAGAACGCGTGATGCGCACCTTGAAAAGTTTGCTAACGATAATCGAGAACGATCCCAATAAAGCGTGGCGTGACGAGTTAGGAAATGTTCAGTTAGCGCTTAATAGTACTAAGTCTACAGTCACCAAATTTACGCCAACAGAACTCATGTTCGGTATCCGTTCCCAATCGCTAGGTATGTCGAAAATTAGGTCTTCCAGTCCAGATCCAGAACAAGAACAACGAATCGACCTTGACTCAGCTAGGCAAGATGCGTCTAATAACATACAAAGGGCAGCCGCATCCGATACTATACGATTTAACCAAGGTCGAGCCACCATCAAGCCGTTTTCTAAAGGCGATTTCGTATTTATCAAAAGTAGCGAACGAAACCAAACCAAATTAGATAGGAAGTTTAGGGGTCCTTACGTAATAACCGCAGTATTAGACAATGACCGTTACGAGTTAAAAAGCATAATTGGTTCACATCGTACTTTTAAATACGCGCATGAGAACTTGCGTGCAGTACCTCGGGGCCATGACGGGTTAGTTGAAATATCTACTAGTTTGATGATTGAGGAGGAGGCCATGACGGCGCCGGAAAACGTTCAACTCAATAACGGTCACCTCGACAGACTAAGTAGTTCTGAAACATTAACAGCAAGCTCCGATACCCTTTCCGCAGGATCAGACACACTTACAGCAGAGTCTGATACCCTTAGTAACATCTCAGATCATGAAATCATTGAGCATGAAGTCCAATTTCACGCAGAGCAAGACAGTCCATAACTTATAGGTATGTGTAATCTCTAATCATTATTTGCTATGTTGACTATGTTGGGACGTTGGGAGCAGTTATCGAATAACGTGAAGGTGGTCGAAGGGATAATGTCGTCCGGGCCATGCAGCTGATAGCGGCTGGTCGAGGGGACACATTCATCCGGTCCAACCTTAAGTGTTCACTGGTCGAAGGGACAGTGTCGTCCGGGCCATGCACGAGTGGCTGGTCGAAAGGACACACCCGTCCAGTCCAGGTTAATATTGTGTGGAAAGTTGATCGCAACACGACGGTATCGTCCGGGCCAGACCTGAGGGTTGGTTGATAGGACATGCTAATCGAGTTTTGAGTGCATTGCGTGTTAACTGTTTAGAGAAAGGTGCCGTCCGGTCTATAAATGGTCGAAGGGACACACGCTTTCTTTTATTCTGAGACAGTTACAGTCAGTATGAAAGTAATGTTATGTTTAGCAGTCATAGTTTGTCAGGTTGGGCGAGCGGGTAGATTTACTGACACTCGTTCGATTGATTGTGTGATTGTTACAGGACTGCAATCTGATCCGCCCGAGGACGGTCGAAAGTCAGTCCGGCCGTGACGGCGCATTGCTAGCGCCATCTGTTGAGATACGTCGGAACGAGATTTGACAACTGTCAGTCTGGCGGAGCGTCGAAGCGATGGTCAGCGCGGCCATATTGAACGTCAGTTTTTACCGACGTCAACGCAAGCGCACCACGTATCCGACGAATCGCTTTTGTTCCGCGTAATCTTATCCCTTTTTTGTTTAAACAATAATTAAAACCGATTGATTTAGTGATTTCCTAATTATTAGTGAATAGATTTTAGTGAAATTCTGCAAGGAACATATTTTGTGCGATTAAACAACTTTGATTGTGACTCAAGTGATTCTTTGTTGGTTCCTACCCACATTACCACTTATTGAAGACATGGCCGATTCTGATAATGACGGGCACCAGCCCATATATACTTAATTAATGTTTATCTTGTATCTTTGTTTACAGTTACACGCCCTTCCATAGCAAACTCTAATAATTTATTGAATTGTACGTACTGTCAAATTGAAATACCTAAAAACGAATTTCAATATCACTTGAGAACGAATTTTCATAAATCGAATTGCCTATTAAAATCTGAATTTGAGAATGTTGATATAATTGCTACGGCGTTTAAAAAAAGAATAATTACATACCGACTTAATCCATCAGAAGAGTACCTCACACTAGAGGCATTCTTAATGGCTAATCAAGAATATGTCATAAAATTAATTGGTGTTTGTATTGAAAAACATATTTGTATTAAAGTGAATCTCGAACTTTTCGCTTATTTTGTCCTACCAAAGACAGGAGAGCAAGAGCTGAAATCGTTTAATACAAAGTATGTATCAATTCATCACAGTACCGATATTAATGAATTATACTTAAATGTTATACATACATTTCAAAGAAAACTATCTGAATTTAAACACTGTGAATCTGGTTGGACTTGTCTCTTCATGAGTCATCTAGAGATTAATATTGACAAATACAATCTTTTGAGAGGTGGCTTGTATATAAAGTTACCGAGTGTAGTGAAACATTCAAAAAGTTGTATTAATATACAGAACAACGATGATCACTGTTTCCTGTGGAGTATTGTGGCAGCATTATTTCCACAAAAGAATAATGTTTGCAGAACGAATTCGTATCCGCATTACTCCACAGTGCTGAATATAGATAATATGACGTTTCCACCATCATACACTGATATTAGAAATTTTGAAAATAAAAATTCTGACATAAACGTTAACATTTATGGATTTGACAAAAACATTGTAACTGGTCCTTTGTATGTGACTAATTCAAGAAAGCGCGATCATGTGAACTTGTTGTATTTTGAGAAAAATGGCAAAGGTCACTATTGCTTAATCAAAAGTCTTTTACGACTGGTTAAACGGCAAATCACTCATCATAAAGGTAAAATGTATTTTTGTGATTTATGTTTGCAATGTTTCACAAGTGAAGTAAAGTACAACTCACATATGTGTAACAAAATATTAACTACACTACCAGAGAAGAATACTATTCTACAATTTAAAAATTATGAAAGGCAACAAAAAATTAACTTCGTTATATATGCAGACTTTGAAAGTATTCTATTAAACCATAACGAATTTACAACACAGAGTACTCGTATGTACAAAGTTCACGAACCTTCTAGTTTTGGTTATTATATCTGTTGCTCACATGATCGTCATTTCAATAAATATGTTACTTACAGAGGACTAGATTGTGTTGAAATATTTGTTCGAAATTTGCTAAGGGATGTTGAAGAAATTTGTGATATATTATCAAATAAACAACCAATGTCGCCCTTAACGATAGATCAAGTAAAGAACTTTAATAATGCCATTGTATGTCATATATGTAAATAGTTATTATTCGATGACAAGGTCAGAGATCATGATCATGTAACAGCACAATATCGAGGTGCTGCACACTCCCATTGCAATTTAATGTACCGGGTGTGCCCATTCGTGCCGGTATTTTTCCATAACTTAGCAGGTTATGATTGCCATCTATTTATCAAAGAGTTTGCAATATATGAAGGTGATTTTAAAATAATACCGAAAACTAAAGAAACGTACATGTCTGTTACTAAAATTATTAAAAACAATAATATTTCACACCCTGTTCAAATAAAATTTATTGATTCTTTCCAGTTCCTTAACACTAGTTTGGATGTCTTATCAAAAAATTTAAGTGATAATGACTTTATTAATTTATCAAATGAATTCCATGAAACAAACTTGGTGAAATTATTGCATCAAAAAGGCATTTATCCTTATGATTATATGGATTCTTTTTCGAAATACGATCAAAATCATCTCCCCCCCCCCCAAGAATATTTTTACAATAGTTTAAAATCTGAACATATGACCGATGATGAGTATAGACATGCACAAAAAATATGGCAATGTTTTAGAATTAAATGTCTTGGTGAATATACAGATTTTTATTTAAAAACAGATGTGTTGTTACTTTGTGATATATTTGAAAAATTTAGGGATACTTGTTTACGGCATTATAACCTTGATCCAGCTTATTATATCTCCGCACCCAGCTTGAGCTGGGATGCGATGTTGTTGTTTACAAAGGTTCAGTTAGAATTAATTAATGATATAGAGATTTATGAGCTTTTAGAAAAAGGTATACTTGGAGGCTTAGCACGGTGCTCTCTTCGTAATGCAAAAGCTAATAATAAATATTTACCTAATTTTGATGTCTCTAAAGCATCGACTTACTTGATATATCTTGACTGTAATAATCTGTACGGTCACGCGATGACAAGAAAATTAACTATATCTGGTTTCCGATTTTTGTCACCTGAAGAAATATGTACTATATGTTCCTAAAGTCGATAGGCAAACTCATTAAGCAATGGATTGACGTGTCGATTTGACTTACGACCTTCTTCTCTACGTTGTTTCAATACTATATTCACGCACACACACTCACTTTGTCTGCAACTGATACCAGTTTATTATTTCAACAATCATGGTAATGACAGAATAGCTTAGTGGTTAATTAATGTGCTTTGGCAGGTGCTACTATTGCGAGGCAGGATCGAATCTCGGCTGCGGTTTATTTTATTTTTATTTTTTGTAATTACTATTTGTAGTTTTTGTTAGCTTTTTATAATACCTAGTAGTATTTCGATAACTAAATATAGTAAGTATTTGTTTTTAATTACTGGTAGTAGTTCGATAATCATTAGTGTTTTGTCTCTTTTGACTTGTTCAAATAAATAATTAAAGTTTTGTAGGTAGACCACAGAAAACTAAGTAAATTATTTCGATTTCTGTGAGGTAGACAGATACAGTTCGTTTTATAAGAGTATTCACCTAATAGATCGTTGTTGGTTCGTGGTTATTTAGGAATTGTTGGTGACGAGTGTTTTAAATCTACTAGCGGTGTTGTGGTTATTATTTTCAAAATGCAGTGAAACATAAATATTGAAACGAGGACAAATATGATTGCGCTGCGTAAATGTGGATTTAATATAACATAAATATCGAATGAAACCGGACTAAGTGTGAGTGTTATCATTTACATATTTCTTAATTTACTAAACATAAGTCTGAATCAAAGGCATTGTTATTCCTTATAATCGGAAGATGCCTTATTAAATAAAGTTTAAAAGTAAAAAATATAAAAAGGTAATGTGAAAGATTATTTATTTCGATTAGTGAATTATAAATAATTATTCTGTGTAATAAATAAATAATGTTACTTTTTTTTTTTTTCTTTATTATGAATACTATTTTGCTTAGAGATGTCTAACAGTAATTATTCCATTATTTGTTCTAGAAAAATACTATGAGTCTGTGGGTCATGATATATGAGGAAGATGGTATCTAGCCTTGCTAGTAATTCACGAGGACCAGTGACGTCACATGGTAATTTGAAAGATTATTTATTTCGATTAGTGAAAGATAAATAATTATTATGTGTAATAAATATAATGTTTTTATAGTTTTTTTTTTTTTAATTATGTATTATTTTGCTTAGACAATGTATAACAGTAGGTATTCCATTTTTTGTTTTAGAGAAATACTGTGAGTCAGTGGGTCAAGATATACAGGATGTAAGGGTAAACACTCTTGTCATTCAAACCATGGGTAGTTGACTTAAATATAAAAATAAATGACCGAACACAACAAAAAAAAAACGTTATTTTCATTAAAAGATTTTAAAAAGTTTCTATCTGACACCGTGCTTGCTAGCGAAACAGCTGACTGACTAAGACACATCCCGTACCCCCGGCCCGTGTTGAGACGCAAGTTCGTTGCCCTAGCGCATAGGGCAACGAACTTGCGTCTCTTGTGGTAAAATTTAGATCTAATTTTTTTTTTTTAAGTTGTAATTTTCCATTGATTTTACGTTCTATAAATGAAACAAAACCACTGGTTTGAATGACAAGAGTGTTTACCCTAACAGCCTGTATGAGGAGCGCGAAGAGGACGGTGCTTATTTACGAGGACGAATGACGTCACATGGTGATTGAATATGAAACAAATGGTTTCAAACCAACGAGACATTTTGCTGAATTACCGTTCACCGTGCACTCAACACTGAACTGGCTTGCATCATCGAAGACCAGACTTCAATTGGGACAATTCAACGACTACTTGACTGTATCGAGAATAATGGGAGTTATTACAAAATATTAAATGTAATAAAAATGTTTACATTATGTAATTTAATAATAATATTATTATTTAGGGATTAGGTAAAATTTGAGGTTTAGTTTCAATCTTCTTTTCGTAAGGAAAATGAATACTTAAGCTATAACCTCAATAACTATTTACTAAAACCAAATAAAATGTAAAATACATAATGTTAACAAACTGCCCATACTTAACCTTAAAATCACTTATTTAGTAAGTAAGTAGTTGTTTTACATTTTGAGTAAAGCTTAATATTCTTATTTACTGCTTAGTTACATCGATTATGATCGAAGCTTAATGTTTATGGTGAAATAAATAAATAATTTAAAACCTTTTTATGTCAAAAGAATACAAATTGCATTGTTAAAGATATTACTTGAAATCTTTGACAAAATTGCTTCTAAGTTTCTTGACATCTATTTAAATTACACATCTTATTCAGCTGAAGTAATAATAAATACTTATTTGTAGCGGTTTGTTAACTTTATGTAAAATAAATACCTACTTGGAAGGAATAAATATATTTTATATTTCTTATCATCACTCATCACGCATTTTTTTATTCTAAACCCTTTATTCACGGTCGACGGTAAGGTCACGCGCATGATGCGTGTGTGTGCGTGTGTTTCTAGCAAAAGTGACGGAAGTTTTTTTGTTTCTTGTAGACGAGCACGACACGCGCGAATACGTGACGCGATACGACAGTGTGTGTACCGATTTGCTTACACATACAGATGTACGGACTGTATCGTGTGTTCAATCAGCTATGATCCTTAACGCGCCTATCCAGTTTAGTACCCTTATAGTACAATTAATGTAACTAGCATACCAGATGATTCAGATTACGGTTACATCTTGGAGGTTGATTTGGTTTATCCAGACTACTTACATAAAGCTCATCGCGATTTACCTTTTGCAGCAGAAAAATATCTTCGCTGCTGCTCGCTTAAGATATATTGTCGGAGATACGTCAGGATTTATTCCATTAGAACCATCAGAAAACATCATGTGGGCAGAAGGTGGGTTTCGTGCAATGAAAACACACTGGGCGCGATACACGGCGTTTATTAGAATAACAATTTGACACTATAACCTCAAATTACAATTAATCACAATAACTTAAAACCAAACGAAACGTAGGACAGTTCCTAGACTAAACTGGAGGTTCTGTTCTCCAGGACGGTCAGCAGGCAAGAGAGCTCGCCCTGGCGCCCCTCCAACAGCTAGGCTCCGTCGTAGCACGAAGTTAGCCGCGTGTCAGTGTTGCCACCACTCCCGTCACGTGCCGCGCTTCGTTTAGCGACCGTACTGATGACCGTCTCCGACATGTAAATGATAACACTCACACTTAGTCCAGTTTCATTCGATATGTATGTTATATTAAATCCACTTTTACGCAGCGCAATCATATTTGTCCTCGTTTCAATATTTATGTTTCACTGCATTTTGAAAATAATAACCACAACACCGCTAGTAGATTTAAAACACTCGTCATCTACAATTCCTAAATAACCACGAACCAACAACGATCTATTAGGTGAATACTCTTATAAAACGAACTGTATCTGTCTACCTCACAGAAATCGAAATAATTAACTTAGTTTTCTGTGGTCTACCTACAAAACTTTAATTATTTATGTGAACAAGTCGAAAGAGACAAAACACCAATGATTATCGAACTACTACCAGTAATTTAAAAAAAATTACAAATACTTACTATATTCAATCATCGAAATACTACTAGGTATTATAAAAAGCTAACAAAAACTACAAATAGTAATTACAAAAAATAAAAATAAAATAAACAGCAGGCGAGATTCGATACTGGCTCGCAATAGTAGCACCTACCAAAGCACGTTAATTAACCACTGAGTTATTCTGTCATTAACATGATGGTTGAAATAATAAACTGCTATCAGTTGCAGACAAAGTGAGTGTGTGTGCGTGTATATAGTATTGAAACAACGTAGAGAAGAAGGTCGTTAGTCAAATCGACACGTCAATCCATTGCTTAATGAGTTTGCCTATCGACTTTAGGAACATACGTTGCTTCCCACGTAAGTTGTTGTAACCAATAAATTGCAATTTTTCAGTAGAGCGTTTCAAAGATACTATTAGCAATAAAAACTGCATTTTTCAACTAATCTTTATACAATTCAGTATGTGAATATAGTTAGTAATACTTTAGCGTTTACTGCATGAAATCATTTAAAAATACCAAAAGTTTCAGAGATTTTGCTGTTACAACACTTTACCGCAGGATATGACCTTTACGAATTGTTGTATTTGTCACTTACGTGAATATACACTGGAACACAAGAGTCGTATTAAGTCGTATATGCTAGTTACAACAATATACAACAAATGAAAAAACAAAAGGGTCTGGTATGTCTAGCATTATTAGATATTATAAAATAAATATAACCTTTTTCTTAAACCAATAAAAAGTCGTTACAATAACTAACACCTTTTTGTCAAAATTAAGCTTTAGAAGAACATAAAATCTTTTAAAACAAACTTCTAAACAAAAACTAAAATAAAAATATCAAACATAATGAAAATCTTGGATTTTTTTAGATAAACTCTATAAAAAAAACATTATAATTATCAGTAATAATCTGCAACTAAACATAATGATCTATAGAAGAAGGGCGGGCTAGTATGGAAGTTTTGTACCACTGTTAATTTTCGTGTTTTGTATTGTTTTTATATTTAGTCGATAGATAGTAAATATAATAATTATCATCAAGAAATAGAGTATAAATTATCCGATTTTTTGAAGTAAGGTTCAAAAGTTATTTTACTTTGTTTTATGTATGAGAGGTTAGATATTGAGGTAGGTAGGTAGGGTATATTGTAAGATGACAGTTGACTGTCAATGTGGTTGTTTACAAACTAAAACGTTACTTACTTAGTCACTATTATTCCTTTTATTTTTTATTCCTCATATTAGTCGATCCCGTCGAGCGACGTTACGAACAGCCAAGATGTTCACCAAGTTTTATAGACTATTCCTAACAATCCCTTTTGTTCATGGGTACCTACGAAAATGCATTCATATTTTACGTAAATAAGGATGTCACTTTAAAGATTCATTTCCACAACAAACAGATACCGATACAAATAATCTAAATGTTTCTAGATTTTAGAACTTTTTGTTTGAGCTGCAATGTGTGATCATCTAAGGCTTCGCTCTTTAAGAAAGCATTTTTTTGGTAACTGGTTCCTTAGACGGTTGTACGGTTTTACACATAAATAAATAGTGTCAAGTTAGTAAACTGAAATGTTGAACACAGTTACTAATACTTATATGCAATAATATGTAATTAAAGGTGCATACTATCTAAACCTTTTTTAATAATATGTTGTATAGTTTTCAGTAAAATAGAAACAATAGTTTTGTCTAAAAAAAGCTTTTATTTGAATGCATTCAAAATGTTCGCAAAATCACTTCATCTAAGAAGGGAGTAGGTCGCGTCATACCCTCATGGCGAGCATAACTCAAGGACCAAATGATACTCATTACATGCGAGCAGCACCCCACAGTTCTTAAGCCAACGATACAATTACAGCAATAACTTAAGATTGCTTCCCGAGTTCATATTATTTCCACAATCGGATAGTGTTGACCAGGCCCTCACTCTCGTCTCCTAGAGCGTGCCGTCTCATGCGAGACAAACTCAGGTTGCAATTAATGCACTGTACACTCGACATCGCGTCGAAATCCAACACACTATGCACAAGAATAAAATTGAGCGTCCTTTCGCAATTGTCTCAACAATACCACTTCGCAAAGTAACGCTAACAATATCAATCGGTATGGAGGAACTGATGCTCAACTCAGCGTATCAAAAATCAATGGTTATAAATTACGCATGGCAAGTTTTGAAAATGTGCATTGCGTATGTTGTCAATGAATTAACGTTTAGTTATTTATTGTTATCATTTTTTAAATCCCTTTTTTTAAACGTTTCCAAAGTTCTAAAAATATATAAAATACCTACGTAAAAAGAACTACTTTAAAGTCGCTTTATAAGTGCTCAATGTCTTATAGCGAAACACCAACTAAAGTTGGCGGTACGAAATCCGCAGTAGAATAATCATAATTTCTAAATGACTTATACTGCAATAAACAACTTTTTTTAATCCTTATTTAATCCACAACATTATTAGAATAAATTTACTGGCATGGGTGACTCAGAAACAATGAAATATTGCGTTTAAATAAGATGTGAATATCATTTCAATAGAGTAGAAAATCTCATGAACATCTCACGAAGCACAATAATTATTATGCATAAGTTTTATTACATCTGGAAACCGCAAATATTACATACAACATTGTACATTACCAGTGATTAGCGATTGGTTGATTGTTGTATGTATTACTTACTAAACATAAAACAGTTAATATGACAACGTAAATCATTGTATTTCATCCTACAATTTATTTTAGTATAACTAATTCCGACGTAAAATGTTGTATGTATCACTTAGCATAAAATACTTCTAAATTTAGCAACGTATATTGTTGGATGTAATCTAATAATAATATAATAGGATAATATATATAAAATTAGACACTTTTACGTAAAAAACACAAAATCGCTATTTTGTGGCTTACAACAACTTACGTGGGAGGCATCGATCTGTGGTACCTATTAGAGATTATCTATGTTGAGGTCTATGATTGTCTGTGCTACAACCCCTCTCATGGAGATCTCCGGTATCCTATAAGTGGTACAGTATTATTGAAGTTTATTAATAATTACTGATATTTTATTTAACCCTTAATTTGGTTTCGTTGAGTATACTCAACGTTACAAATAGAAAAAATTAGACGTCAAATTTTCTTCTGTGGTTCTGAATTCTGTAGGCTAACAACACTTCAATATTCATTTAATTTAGTAGGAAAAAGTATTTTGCCCGCCTGGCAACATTTTACTTGACATTAGCGAGCAAAAATGGCGACGAGGCAACGCGCTCTGCGAGCTTTACAGGTAAATATTTATTTTCTTCAGTTTTCGGTCTAATTTTGATACAAACGTTACTTATTTCTGTTTATATAATGTGTAATCAATTCCATAAAATTATATGCAATCCGTTTCTTACCTCGGTAAGAACACGACGAGTCAGTAAACACGATTGTTAAGTATACTCAACAAAATCCGGTTATGAGTAATCTTGTGTGAACAGTGTATGTAGAGTATACTCAACAAATCTGCATGGTGAGATTTATTGAAACAATGGTTCATCGGCTTGACCAGCTTTTTTTGTGGCAATGGTTTTTAAGAATGAAATTCTAGTTTCGTAATGGCTCAAAGACATGACGTGTGTCTTATTTTAAAATTGATTATATCATGTCGATATTTTTACATGGTTTTGAAAAATCGACTTTATAGGCTTACAATTAAGTTCAGATTCCATTTAAATTTTAATATTTTTATGACCTTTATCAATAGGTTTTTGTCATTTCGAATTGAACTTAATTTATACGAGTATAAGGTTGATTTTTGAATATTTTCTTGTGTGAGATTAATACAGAATACTTAATTTTCACGCCTTTCACGCTAGTACCTACTAACGTTATTTTTGTGTCTCGTGCTATTTTTGTTTCTTCCTTGCTTGGGTGCCTGCTGCAACTACCTATAATATTTTTAGAATTCAAGATCAAGGCATATTCTTGCCCTAGTACCCGAAGAAAACGCTCCGTTCGAAGTGAGCGGGGAATCAAGCTCTGAAAATGAAAATTTAGCAGAGGTCTACAGTCACTTTGAACGCCACGAATCAGAGTCGTCTGAAGCCCCTTCAGTTACATCGTCACTATTGGGACTAAATCTTCTGGATTCCTCCGATGATGAACAACATACCAACGTTTCTGTTTCACTTCTTGCTTACTTCAATCCTGATGAAACTAATAATACCGGACTACACCCAAGCAATGACATATTACCATCTATTAGTTCGTTGCCAACATTATCTCCTATGTTAAATATACCTTCGGTGACCACATGATTCATTCTCAATCAGGTAAGTGATTCTCCACAAATCTTGGCTTCTACGCCACAGCCAATACGTAGTATAAGAGCACAACGTCTGAGACAGAATACAGCCAACTTGACCGGATCCAGGCAACCCCGACGTGTACCCAAGAAGAAAATTGATCTCATATTCAAATGGTCTCATGGACGTTTTCTCCATCGTGCCGAATTAGATCCTGATACGTTTGAAAGCCTTCCCGATAGAAAGAATGCATTCAATTATTTCACCGATTTCTTTTCTGAAGATTTATTTGACGAAATTTGCTTATCTTCCAATATGTATTATCTGCAGACGACGGGCCGATCAATAAATTTGACTGTTGAAGAGTTGTAAAGCTTCTTAGCCATAAAAGTAATAATGGGTATTGTTTCCATGCCTTCTTATTTAGATTATTGGTGTGCCAATACACGCTTTTCATTCGTCGCAGATGTTATGCCACTGAAACGCTATCAGCTAATCCGGAGATATCTACACTTCGTTGATAATAATGAAACAAACTCTGATCCATACTTCAAAATAAGGTCAATTGTTGAAAAGATTCGTCAAAACTGCCTAAAAATTGAAGAAAAATCAAGGTTTAGTATTGATGAGATGGTAATTCCATATAAAGGAACCAAAGCGGGCAAGAAGCGACAATACAATCCCCGTAAGCCACGGAAGTGGGGTTTCAAAAACTTGGTTCGGGCTGGGACTTCTGGAATAATTTATGGCTTTTTTTTATACGCTGGCAATGACATGTTTGAGGAATGTAGTTTTACAGAAGAAGAGGAAGGATTAGGTTGGGGAGCTAAAGCAGTTTTGAGACTGTGTAAAATTGTACAGAAGAAGCCGTGTATCGTCTACTTTGATAACTTTTTTTCCTCATTGGAGCTGATCCACCATCTCAGGAATACTTATGGCATATTTAGTCTAGGTACAATGAGTGGAAATTGACTGAGAAGTGCTTCTAACAAGCTAAAAATTGATAAGATTCTGAAATCTCAAGGAAGAGGATCTTTCAGTCAAACTGTGTGCAACAAAACAATACTATCGGTTTTGAAATGGAATGATAACGAATGTGTTATTCTAGCCTCTAGTTACGCTGATGCGTATCCTACAACCAAAGTGAAGCGGTATTGTAAAATTAAAAAGCGCAAAATTGAAGTAGATTATCCCAACATAGTGAAGCATTATAATGCTCATATGGGCGGCGTTGATTTAGCGGATATGCTCATAGCACTATACCGCACAGAAATGAAAAGCAGACGCTGGTATCTTTCTATATTTTCGCAGTTACTAGACATCTGCGTCAACAATGCCTGGTTAATGTACAGGCGAGATAATAAACGAAAAGGAGTGAAAAAGGTTAAACCTTTGAAAGAATTTCGGCTCGATATTTATAGAGCATTACTTCACAGAGGTAGGAATGTAGAAACTACAATCCAAGATTTAAAACCTGATGCTAAAATAAAAAAACCGAAACGTATCAGGCCTATTAGATGATATCAAGTTTGATAATATCGACCATTTTCCTGAACATGGAAGGAATATGGTCGATGTGCTTATTGCAAAAAAGGTTTTACTACCGTTTTTTGTCTAAAATGTAACGTTAGGCTATGTTTTGTTAAAAATAGAAATTGCCACTTCAATTATCACCATAATTAACCATACTTGCTCCATGTAAACGTTTTTTTTCAATATTTTTTTTTTTAATATACCTACATTTTGTTTAATTTAAAAGTGTTGGTAAGCGGTATTTGTTAAGCATACACAACAGTTACATATGAAGTTAATTCTTTAATCATCGCATTTTTTTGAGTATACTTAACGTTGTGTTTTCAGGAAACCTTTCAGGCAAGATTTTTTAATTTATTTTTCCCGTGTGTTTTGAATGTGTCAGGAATATGTAGCATTATATAAAATTAATCCTCAATTTAATTCATAATCTAAACTTTCGCAGTATTTCTAGATGAACAATCAATTTCGAAAGAAACCTGTGATCTGTGAGTTGGTCTAAATAAATACAAAAACATTGACTTTTACCTAAAATTTAATGATAACAGAATTATATTGTACTAAAAATATATCCTTGATTTTATATACTATTTCGATGTTTATGTTGTTCTATATTAATGGTTTTTATTGTGACTTAAAAGACTACTATCAAAAACAGCGATTCTAGACGAAAAGTAGGTCATCAAACTTATGTTATGATTAGTGGTTTTTGAATAAACAAAACAAATATTTATTTATTTATAGTTTCAATAAATGATTAAGTTCTAATTAATATGATATTATAATATTAATTAAGATTTTATTCTCCTAACTTTAAGTGGATGTCAATAAATTATCTGATTTTGCTTTTCGATATCAAATAAGTAAATACTAAATTGCTAAATTACCGTATTAAGTTTTAAAATGGTTCCACTATTTAAGATTTGTTCATTGTTAACTATGTTAGACATTATTAAACAATAATCTATGACCATCTAGAAATATTAGAGGTACTTGATTAGTATTGGGAGAATATAAAATACGTGTACCCGCCAATTCGAGACCTTTTTGCGATACAACTGTGGTGAAAGATGGACTACCTATAGTGTTCACGTAAGTTAATTGATCATATTTCTTGATTATTGCTGATAGCTATGTTTTTCTTTATCTGTTATAATATGTCTTATGTGTTAAATGTAATTAGGGAATATTCATGTTCTATTTCTTCCCGTTGATAAATTGCTATAACTTTGAGAAATAGTCCCAGAGAATAATGTGATAACAATGATTTATGCTAAGTAAATGTGTGTTGATCCAATACTTTAAAATTAGCTGCCATGGAGTTTCTTGTCCTTCTTCTCCATGATGACCTAGGTTCGGAACGGACAACTAGTTTTCTCATGACCGTATTTAACCGACAAGCCTAATCAATAAATGCCTAGTCTTGTCTTTCTGTGCTTTTCTTCATAGAACCCTTTCCTTAAACATCATATAGAGATACATACAACATTTTGACACTCGAAACCTTACTAAATAGGGGAATATCGTATATAAATCAATGTAGTATTAATTCTGCTTCATCCATGTTCTGACAAATGCATACAAACACAATATGTTAACGGCATCTTCCTACTACAATTTCTTGCCAAATTAAGGGTTAAATATAAAACATGGCGCAGCCGTAAAACATATTGCAAGGTATTTGAATTTATAAATATGGAGAATTATAGTGTGAAAATGTTACCAAACTTTGACTTACGGTCAAGTAACGCTGGGGATGAGTGGCCGTTATGGAAGCAATGTTTTGACGACTATATAATTGGAATTGGTCAGGAGGAAGCTTCAGACCACGTTAAAGTTGCTCTGTTAAGAAATATGATGGGGCTGGAGTCAGCCAGAATTATGACAACTTTTCCGGTGTCTAGTATGATGGAAGTCAAATTTGAAAATTTTATAGACGCCATTAACAAGTATGTCCGAGCTCGTGTAAACGAAGTTTTTGAACGTTTTAAGTTTAACGAGAAGAAACAGCAGCAGGACGAAAAATTCGATAATTTTCTGACAGATTGTAAAAGACTAATTAGTACTTGCAATTACAATAACTCAGGTGAAACCATTGAGGATCAACTTTTACGGGACAAAATAATTCACGGTATATCTGACAGAAACTTGCAGGAACATTTACTCAGACAAGAAAGTTTAACTCTGAACAAAGCTGCAGATTTATGCAGAAGTGCAGAACAATATAAAGAACAAGTGAAAATAATGAATTCAGTCAAAAGTTATGAAATTGACATAGTAAAAACAAAAATTGTAATAAAAATGCAAGTGACAAAGAGAAGAAGTTTAATTGCAGTCGGCAGTCCAGCGTATGGGAAAAAGTGTAGTAAATGCGGAATATTAAATCATTTTGCAGTGTCATGCAGAGTCAGAAGAGTGCATAATATTCAGGAGCATTCTGAAGATTCTTCACCAGAGTCATCATTATCCTGCGGGATGGTCAATAATGGTCAGTGGACAGAGAATATAATAATTGAAAATGCTAATGTGAAGTGTCGTCTTGATACCGGTGCGGATGTTAGTGTTATGCCATGGAAAGTTTTTAAGTCTTAATACTAAATTGCAGGTAACTCCGGTTCAAACTTAATTAGAAGGATTCCAAGGGACTAAAATTAAACCAATAGGTATGGTTAATCTAAGGTGTAAGTATAAAAATATTGAATGTTGTGAAAACTTTATGATAGTTGAAAGCCAAAATATGCTATTAGGTTTACCCGGTTGTATTAAATTGAATTTATTAAAGAGAGTACAAAAAGTGTCAGTAGTAAGTAATGTTGATGAAAAGAAGTCTAAGTTTTTATCTGAAAATTTTGAAGTTTTTAATGGTTATGGTAGTTTTCCCAATAAATGTAATATTCCTACAATTCCTCAATAACCTATCTGTAATCCACCTGTTAAGGTTCCCTTAGCTTTGTCTGAACCCTTAAAGTGTGAATTAGACGGGTTAGTTAAGCGAGGTGTTATAAAGAAAGTTGAAGAGATAGATTCTGAAGCTTGTATTAATAGAATTATGATTATTGAAAAGCAAAATAAGAAGTTAAGATTGTGTTTAGACCCTATAGATTTAAATAAGGATATTATAAGAAAACCAAAACATATGTCTACTGTAGATGAAGTGGCTTCTAGGTTAAAAGATATGGAAGTATTTTCGGTTTTTGATCTATCTGAAGGATTCCATCATTGTCCACTTACAGGCTTCATGGAAATGTTGCTTTGCTACACCATTTGGAGTGTATAGATATTTAGTTCTTCCCTATGGTGTAACCAATGCACCTGAAGTTTTCCAAGTACAGATGGAATTTTACTTTGGTTCTATACCTAATGTGTTATGTTAGTTTCTTTAACAAAGATAAATTACAATACAAGCAAAGAGAAGTTAAGTATATTGGTCAAATATTTAGCAAGGAAGATATGAGAGTTGATGGTGATAGAGTAGAGTCCTTATTACAGTAGTCACCTAGTTCTAAGGAAGAATTACAAAAATTAATTGGTTCCTTTAATTATGTAAGAAGATATGTTCCTGAGATGGCAGAATTAATGTCACCTTTATGTAAACTTTTAGTCAAACTGAGAAAGAGCTATTGGCCATTTATTATGGTACACAAAAATTTCATAAGTACGTATAATGTATATGGTTGTAAGTCTGTTAGTGTCCAAACTGACCATAAGCCTTTGTTACCAATTATGTTAAAACAGATCAGTAAGATTGGTTCACCCAGATTAAGACGTTTAAGGTTAAAATTATTAAAATACAGTTTAAATCTTGTATGTTAAATTATGTTAAAACAGATCAGTAAGATTGGTTTACCCAGATTAAGACATTTAAGGTTAAAATTATTAAAATACACTTTAAATCTTGTATATGTTCCTGGGAAATATATTCATTTTGCTGATATGCTATCAAGGAATTTTAGAAATGTAATTGAGAAAGATATTGAGATGTTGGAAATGGTACATTCAGTTTCAGTACATTTACCTATGAGTTCAGAAAGGAAATTTCAATTTCGACTAGTTACTAGTAAATACAGAATTTTGACAGAGATTACTAAGTATTATTTAAGTGGATGGCCTGATAAATCTAAGGTTTCCACGGAATGTAAACCATATTATAAACTTAAGGATGAGATTTATGTGGAGGCAGGGTTAGTCGGTTAGTGTTTGTTGGTTCTAAAATAATTGTATCAGAATGTTTGAGATCTTATGTGCTAAATTTACTTCATCAAGGACACCCTGGGGTAAATAAAAGTATTAATAAGCTAGACAACTATTTTATTGGACAGGTATGTCTGAGAATATTAAAAATCTCATTGTTAAATATAGAACATGTGAAAAATTTAGACCTAAGAATTATTATGAGCCTATGTCATGCCATAAGATACCTAAGCAGAGATTTAGTAAAGTAGGGACAGATGTATTAGAATTTGCTGGTAAATCATATTTATTTATAGTTGATTACTTTTCGCATTGTCTTGAAATAATTCCTTTGTTTGATAAGAGTTCTAAATCCATAATTAATGCAAAGCAAGAAGTATTTACCAGATTCGGGTATCCGGAGACTGTAGTTGCTGATAAGCTTGACGACGTAAATAACGCTATGTTCAAGGTCCATAATTGGTTTACTATAAATAATTTGGTATTAAATGAGAAGAAAACTAAATGCATAAGATTCACGTTACCGAATGTAAGAAGTAGTGAATGTCATGTTGTACTGAATAGGGAGATACTAAAATTCGTCGAAAAGACAGTTTTCCTAGGGATCACGCTTGATTCAAAACTACAGTGGGGTCCTCACATAACATCACTTGCAGGGCGACTAAGTTCAGCCGCTTACGCTGTTTGGAAAATCCGCCAACTAACAGACGTGGATACCGCGAGACTGGTCTATTTTAGTAACTTTCATAGCATCATGTCTTACAGTATTTTGCTGTGGGGACAGGTTGCAAATATTGATTCTATCTTTATTTTGCAAAAGAGAGCTGTCCGAGCCATCTACAACTTCCACAGACGCGAATCTCTAAGGGAACTGTTTAAAAAAATTAACATCATGACGGTTCCTTGTCAGTACATATATGAAAACATTATGTATGTTCAGAAAAATCTACATCTTTTTAGTAAGATAAGTGACAGGCATAACTTTAACACTAGAAATAGGAACAAATTAGATCAACCACGTTTCAGATTGTCTAAAGTACATACTTCTTTTATGGGGTACTGTGTAAAATGTTATAATAAAATACCACTCATTATTCTTCAACTAAATGAGAAGAAATTTAAAACATGCATTAAACGCACACTATGTAGACAGGCATATTATAAGTTAGATGATTATATCGTAGATAAAAATGATTGGCTTAATGCTGGTCCGGCTCCACAGGCACTAGGGCTCACTAAGTAAAATTTTTAATATTTGGAAGAGTTGCTTCCCCTTTTTTTTTCTGACTTTACAAACTTAATGTTGATTTTTTTTCTTTAAATTCTATTATATTAATCTCTCAAGTTCATTGCAAATTATAGTTTTTTATAAATTAGAAGCATTTTTTCAATTTTGTAAATGTGAGTACCATGGAGCCGTTTAATATGGTATCATGTTTTATATTGACTTGAAAGAGCATGGCAGATGAGAGTATGTCATACTCATTTAAATGTCTCGCTGATGGTGGCACGTGTGTTGGATCATTCGGTTCCCTACAAAATGGTTGAGCTGGACTGGTCGCAATTTGTCGCCAAATATCAGAATTTGTCGGTCACTGGTTCAAAAGATATAAGGATTTATAGGTGGCTGATCTGGAGAGGGTCTCCCCAGCAGGGTCACATTTATATCTCAAAGACTAGGGCACTTAGCGAAGATCTGTTTTCTCCAATAATTAGTCGCCAATTTAATGTAATTTGTCGCCAAATATCATAATTTGTCGTTCAGTGGTTCAAAAGATATTAAAGAATTCAATTTCCCCATACAGTGGTACACATATTTGTCAAAAAGGATTTAGTTCCGAGAATTGCACGCTGGTGGCTGAAAATTCAAGATTTCGATTTAGAAATAGAATATAGGGCTGGAGACAAAATGAGGCACGTTGATGCGCTGAGCCATAACCCAGTAGATGTCCACGTTTATGCTCTGACTGCTGATGATTGGTTACTCACTGTTCAAATGCAGGATCCCAAGCTATGTAACATCATCAACCAATTGCGTGGACCTAATGCCAATTCAGACATATTAGATAATTACAAAATAAGTAATGAACGTTTTTATAAGAAAACTTTATATGGGGATCGTTTGTTAGTACCTTGTTATGCTCGTTGGAAGCTTTTGCAAAAATATCACGATAATATGGGGCATAGTGGCCTAAGGACTGCGATAATACTATAAAAGAAAAATTTTGGTTCCCTAAAATGACTAAGTTCATTAAAAAATATGTCACTTCATGTCTGGATTGCGCTTTTCGGAAAGGACATTATGGCAAGTTGTAAGGAAAATTAAATCCTAGCAACAGGCACGTTAAGTTCAGCTGAAACTATTCATATTTTACATGATGTATTTTCATTATTTGGTTTCCCTTCCACCATAGTGTCCGATCGCGGTCTTGCGTTTTGTAGTCGTTATTTTAAAGACTTTGTAGTTAAACACCTTATAAAACATGTGCTGTCATCAGTTGCAACCCCAAGAGCTAACGGTCAGGTTGAGAGGGTCAATAGAACAATTTTAAATGGTTTAAGAACTAGCAGCGAGGAAAGTAACTGGGACTGTTGCCTGCCTGATGTAGTTTTCGGTGTAAACAACACGAGTCATGACACGATAGGTCAAGCGCCCTTTAATTTAATGTTCAAGCATAAGAATAAAGTATCTGATTTGGAAAACAGCGAAAGCAATTTAAATATAGACAATATAAGAGCAAAGACCACTGCTAACATTAAACGTAAACAACAATAAATGAAACGTCAATTTGATAATAAACGTAAAGAGGGTCGTATCTACAAGAAAGGGAACTTGGTCTTATGGCGTAATCCAAAAGGCTGTGGTCAGTCTGGAGTAAATACGAAGCTTGATGCTACGTATAGAATAGAATAACTAAGCCGCTTGGTCATGACTGGTATATGATACACAGCGTAAAAGGGTTTAGAGGGTACAAGAAATTTAGTACAGTAGTGGCTGTAGATTCTTTGAGGCCGTATGTAGCTGTTGTTGGTTCTGATAGTGATGCTGATGATGCTGATGGTCAATTAAATACAGAAGATCTTATAGATCTCTAAGAAAGTTAACTAATGCACATCGTGTGGACACTTTGTTTCAGGACGGCCGAGCAGACATTCTCATATTCAACAAAATATCGTGTCACTGACTCTGGCAGGGCCACCATCAGGGATTCCGGGTAACTGGTTCAAAAGATATAAGGGTTTATAGGTGGCCGATCTGGAGAGAGTCTCCCCAGCAGGGCCACATTTATATCTCAAAAACTAGGGCACTTAGCGAAGTTCTGTTTTCTCTCATAATTTGTCGCTAATTTGTCGCAATTTGTCACCAAGTTACAGATTCAGTCGGGTCTTAGTTTAGGAGATATAATGAGTTCAATTAGTAAGGTCGGTAGTCCAAGAGCTAGATCGAAGAGTTCACGAAAAATTGCCAAGAAAAAATATTTCTATTAATATGTGTAATATACTTCTAGTTTTATCGGTCTAA
Source organism: Lithophane semibrunnea (assembly GCA_947363905.1). Lineage (NCBI taxonomy): Eukaryota > Metazoa > Arthropoda > Insecta > Lepidoptera > Noctuidae > Lithophane > Lithophane semibrunnea. The sequence continues at coordinate 4,006,140 of OX376191.1, read as the reverse complement.
AGTCCTTAGAAATGTCCGAGAGACATAAATTCTCAATTAAATACATGTTTTCATGTTTTAAATTACTAGGTTAGAGTGGCTTAAACTTCTTTTAAAACATTAAACCTTGCTCTTGGTCTATTTGGTGTTAAGATGTACAGTCGCATGCAACTGTTTTACCAGTTTACAATGTTAACCACACAACAAAAAAGTTGAATATTTATGGGAAATGGCGGCTGGTTTTATATTTTTTCCGCTAGCGATGCACGCGCGGGTGTAAATAAAAGCACTGGTAATACCGCTAAACAGCCTATATAAAAATATAATAATGTTAATAATACATAATACGTAAATGGGGTTGTTCAGGCGTAAACGCCTATTCTAAATAAATAGCAGAAAGTTGTAAAAACACTTAATTATTAAAATTTACATAGGCGTTGCGGCACGTATTAGTAACATTCAATGTCATCGCTCACTTGCCTGACAACCGTTGTACGTGTAACTTCTAATTAGTATATTAAATCTGATTTAGCTAATTTTCGGAGTTGTTTTTACTTTGATTGGCACCATTACATCCTCTAAAGTTGTAACATGTGGTCCATGAGGGGAACTAGTAAAAATCGCGACTATTTAATGTAAATCTACGAAATAACGATTTGGATTGGGGCATCGCGACAACGCGTGCGCGGCAGCAACCTCAAGATTTGAAGCCTGCTGTGGAAGATCGAAAATCCACAGAGTCCAGCGTGTGGGGAATGGCTGTCTGGACAATTGAAGAAGCCAGCCTCCGAGCCAGTGGTGCCGCTAAAGCATCACCTCGTGTGGAGCGTCAACGTGTCGTACCAAAGTTGAGTGTCCATCCTTTGTCTATCCTTCCTATTACTTACCTATTTGAAATATTGACTATTGCATTCCATTTGTGTGAATCAAGGTATATTCGAGTAAATTAAGTATTACAAATTTTCTAAATATTCCGTTAATTGCGAAATTATACCGAACTATTTTTTTTTTCATGTACCGTCAATAAAAATAAAATCTTATAGAAGTTGCATCAGATCAGTTAAAACGATTCTAATAATACCTAAAAATTTATATGCTACTGTTTCCAAATAATATCTATCCCTTTAACTCAAAAAAATAAAATAAAATTCATACATTCTTTTAATTTATTGTATCTTTGTCGTTCCGTTCACAATAAAAATAGGAACATTAGAACAGCATTAGTTTTATTCAAAGTTAAGCGAGATTTGCCGACTATTTCAGATCTAACCGCGGGTGCGAGAACACAGACTGCGTGAGTCGGTTGCGGGGTCAAAGTCCTCCGCAGCTCACTAGCAGCGTTAGCGGCTGAGCGTGCTTCTCAGGTGACACCGAAACGAGGAACGTGAGCCCATTCTATTTATTACTTAGTCAATCTAATTTTTTTGTTCTTTATTTGCAATGGCTGAAAGTAAGCGGTTTAAAGAACTTTTTACGAAGAGGGCGTCCGCCAAAGGACAAATCACTAAATTTAAAAATTACCTCAGTATTATTTCAAGCGAAAGCGAGTTAAATGAAATTCAATTGACAGAGTTGAACATAAAACTTGCTAAGTTTGAAGCTTTATCGGTCAGGGTTGACGATTTGCAGAGTGAAATAGAGGTTCTGGATCCTGATAACATTGATGCTGAAATTGACGAACGTGATAATATTGAACAGGATATAGTGATTAATATAGCTACTGCTAAGAATTTAATATCCAAGTTTTCTAGAAAGGCTGAACTCGAATAAAGATGTCATTCCGTTCATAATACTACATGCTGTTCTGAAGATCATCCTAGTTTAGGTTTGAAGCTTCCGCAAATCCAAATTCAACGATTTAATGGTGATCATTTCCGCTGGCTTGAATTCAAAGATACATTTGAAAGTTTGGTACACAATAATGATCGTATTCCAGATATTAATAAATATTATTATTTAAACTCATATTTACAAGGCGATGCAGCTCGAGTCCTGTCTAATCTCGAGATATCATCTAAGAATTACAGTGAAGCATGGAAGTTGCTTTGCAATCGTTACGATAATAACGACATATTAATTAATCATCATCTCAATTCTTTATTGAATATAAAGCAGCTTCCACGCGAGTCAGAACGTTCTTTGAGGTACTTAGTCGATCACATCACCAAGAATTTACGTGCGTTGGTTAGTTTAGGTCAGCCAACGGATAATTGGGATGTCTTGATTATATTCATTTTATCAGCAAAGTTGGATGGTCACACTCTATTAAAATGGGAAGAGTATCGTACCAGTAATGTAAGCGGAAGACCGAAATTAGAGCATTTCTTTAAATTCATCACAGATCGTGCTAATGTGCTCGAGTCAGCACACCGAAATAATAATCATGTTGATAATATTATGGGCTCTAAGACGCCTCAGCGTTCTATTCCCAACAGTAACCAAACACATAAACATAGTCAAAATAAGACGCCAAGTAATACGGTTAAGTCTTTTGCAAGCACTAGTAGTAATGTTAAGCATAAGGAACCAAAGGGTTTCACATGCATTGTTTGTGACGGCTGCCATCGTATCTACGATTGCCCAGCCTTCAAGGCTAAGGGCATTGATGAGCGAATGTCAGACGTGACAAGGTATAAACTGTGCATTAACTGTCTCAGACAAGGTCATGCTGTTAATAACTGTCGCTTTAGGTCATGTCAAGAGCCTGAATGCAACGAAAGGCATAATAGCTTGCTACACCGTCCGCCAACGTTGACAACTCAGACTGCACACGTTGAGGAATCAGATGAGATAGTATCTAGTTATTGCAATAAAACCACAAGTTATCTTTTATTATCTATATATATAGTCCTCCTTATCGATTTCGATAACGGCGACCCTTTAAAACTATTATTTCCTAGCGTGTGCCCTAATATGACTCGCTAGACCGAATTTGAATAAATACACTGGATGAACTGCCAGTTTGTCAAAATGTAGAAGACCCGCCTACTTTCGAAGAGTTTGTGGAAGCAGTTAAGCGGCTAAAAAACTCCAAAACACCTGGTATTGACCAACTTCTAGCGGAAATTTACAAATACAGTGGAAAAAACATTGTAAATACACTTTTATTATCTACTGCCATGGTCTGTGGCAGTCAGTCTTCTTTTGTAACCGAATCCCTAAAGATAAAGTTATCTTTAAAGTCCCATCATATTGACTCGCTAAAGGTCATTGGTATAGGCAACACACAAGCAAATAATGTCACTGAAAGCTGCAACATTATATTGCAATCATTAAATAATAAATTTAATATAAATTGTTCGTGCTTCGTTTTAAAGGAACTGACGGGTCGTTTACCGAGAATTCCCGTCGATATTAGTGCCCTAAAAGTACTAGAAAATATCCAATTGGCTGATCCTATGTTCAATCAGCCTGCCGACATAGATGTTTTGATAGGTGCCGACATATTTTGGGATATTTTAGGGAACGAACAGATTTCTTTGGGAACCAATAATCCTAAGCTACGAAACTCGCAATTAGGTTGGATAGTATCCGGTCCCATTAACTCAACAACACCGCATCAAAGCGTACACTGTAACCATAGCGTAGTGTCTAAAAACAACGATGGTACTCAGGGTATTGAAAAAATGCTAGGTAGATTTTGGGAATTAGAAGAAGTACCCAAAAAATCTATTATGAGTGAAAGTGAAATTTATTGTGAAAAACATTTCATTACTCATACCACAAGAACTAACTCAGGTAGATTTTGCCTAAAACTACCCCTTAAGGATTCAGTTGATTGTTTAGGTGATACCTACAAGTTAGCTAAGCGGCGATTCCTAAATATAGAAAAGAGATTTAAACGGAATAATATGTTAAAAATATTAACTAGGTCATTTATCTTTGTTAAATGAAGTAATATTAATTCCTAATTATTATTTATGCCATCACGCAGTTTTAAAGCAGGAAAGTGAATCCACAAAACTTCGTGTAGTGTTTGATGGGTCTGCTCCATCTTCCTCTGGTTGTTCCCTTAATGATATGTTAATGGTAGGCCCCACAGTACAAGATACTCTTTTTTCTATTTTGTTACGCTCCAGGCAATACAAATACCTACTGACGGGCGATATAGAAAAATTCTATCGAAATGTGCTCGTACACAAAGATGATAGGCATTTGCAGCTCATTCTGTGGAGAGACGAGTAGGATATTATTGGGCATTCTACTCCACCTTCCGTTCCATCGGCTCACTTCGTTCGCCTCGTCACTCTCGGTGGAGTAGAATGCCCAATAATATAATTGAAAAATACTGGTTCGGCGCCTATTCCACCCGATGGAACGGAAGATGGAGTAGAAATCTTACATAGTAGAGTAAAATACTGGTTCGGCGCCTATTCCACCCGATGGAACGGAAGATGGAGTAGAAATCTTACATAGTGGAGTAAAATACTGGTTCGGCGCCTATTCCAGTTAGGCGCGGTTGCTAGTACATTTGTTCGAGTTAGCGACAATGAGTTATAAATGTCAATGTAATACATCAATTGACTCATTATTAATATAACCGTTTCAAGCAGTCGTCATGAAATTTGTAAAACAACCACAATCGTTACATGTAAACAAACTTTGTGTTAATTCTCAGGAGACTGGTTTTCGCCATGGAGAATTATTACCTAAATCAGTACGATGCATCATTTGCGGTCCGTCAAATTGTGGAAAAACTAATTTATTAATCGGTCTTCTTATACACGAGAATGGTTTAAGATTTCAAAATGTGTATGTTTATTCGAAAACCTTACAACAACCCAAGTATGTTTTTTTAGAAAAAGTCTTGCAACAAGTACCAGGCATTTCATTTCAGAAATATCATGAAAATGAGCAAGTATTGAGTGTTCAAACCGCAAAACCAAATTCTGTTATTATATTTGACGATGTTGCTTGTGAAAATCAAAGTAGTATGCGTGATTATTTTGCTATGGGGAGACACAAGTTCATCGATTGTTTTTATCTAAATCAGACGTATAGTAAAATCCCTAAGCAGTTAGTAAGAGACAACGCAAACCTAATCGTACTTTTCAAATAAGATGAAAGAAATATGAGACATGTTTATGAAGAACACGTCAACACTGACATGACATGGATTGAATTTCGTGAAATGTGTTCAAAAATATGGAGTATACCTTTCAATTATGTTGTAATTAATAAAGATTGTTCTAAAAACAAAGGATGTTATAGAAGTAAATTTGACACGTTTGTAGTCTTTGACTAAGAACAGGAATACATATATAAGACTATTACCTGTCTGACATTATTATTCACCTTACGACGCTAAACCAATTACGACCTATTTTACCAATATGGAAAAATCATTGAAACGACAAATTGTTGATGCGGCAGAAGCTGTAAAAATAAAAGTGCGAAAAATGAGAGATGCAGAGATTAACAATAAACAAGCACTGGAATCTGTTTTCAAACCTGTAACAGAACCTCTCAACCTAATTGCTAATGCTAGTAAGCAAACTCCTCTCCTGCGTGCTAGTGATGATTTTGCTGATGTTCCGTTTATTAACAAAACTTCACAGAAAGAAGGAACTGGTAGCGCAGGAAGTAATGATAATAATGGTGATGAAGACAAATATGAATCCGATATCAACAGTGACTCTTCTTATGAATCAGTAGTTGAAAAGAATGAAGATTGTGATATGTCATCCTGGTCACTATCTTCAGAAGCGTTGGTAGATATTCCATTTGGGGTTAGAGCAGACCGCGGGAAACTGATGTTAGGTTCTGCTTCCATAACGATCAACGATCAATAAATAACCGTAGCTGGAAGTAAATACCGAAATACACCTGGTTTAAAACAGTTGTTGCTGAAGAAAGATGTAGACTTAAGCTTTAAGCTTAGTTACAGATAGTGATATGCAAAATTATAAGTCGATGCTTCTTGATACAAATGCACATCGTCGGGACTATGAGCCAACTAAACCAATAAAAAGTAATAAAGGACAAAAATATTTGCAAGTTATTAAACCTCTTTTTAAACTGAAGAATACAGTTCAGGGAAAGGGTCTACCGTTATTAAAAAAGTGGAGAAAAAACGTAGATTTAGTGTACTGGGATAATCCTAATGAATTAGTGGAAAGATTGAAATTATTAATTGCATCTAGAGATGCTGGCAACACAGGATTAGATAATGAAATTATATCTATCATTGAAGAATTGCGTGAAAGTAAAGTTATAAATAAATAAATACTTAAAAAAGTCTTTATTTTACTATCAGTCTCTCGATACAATACACCTTAAACATGAACGTAGACAAATTCGGACACTACATTCACAAAAGAATGCGTTTATCAGAGTTATTTGAGTTTAATGAGAATGCATTGTTAAAATCAGAGAACGGAGATTTTGATTTAAAAACATCAAGACTGAAAGGAATTAGATCTCCAGTAGAAGCAGACGAAGCTGTGAACAAGGATTATGTAGATCGATTGAATGCTAACACATTAAAAGAATTAAATAATCTGGCAGTGAACAAGGATTATGTAGATCGATTGAATGCTAACACATTAAAAGAATTAAATAATCTGGTTGTGAACAAGGATTATGTAGATCGATTGAATGCTAACACATTAAAAGAATTAAATAATCTGGTTGTGAACAAGGATTATGTAGATCGATTGAATGCTAATATGATTAAAGAATTTAATAATCTGATTGGTACATTGCGTTCTCAAATCATAAAAGATGCAAAGGGTACAGTTCAAGCTACTTTAAAAGCAGGGATACCTGAGGTTTCAACTCATTTGCAAGATAAGTTTTATACTAAAGCAGAGGTAGATAAATTACTTCTAAAAACTCCGTAATGGTTAAACAACAAATTGTAAATGAAATACATAAAGCCGCACGAAGAAATTTCCTTCGACGTTCTGTTATTCTGAAAGGAATCAGCGACTTATGGCAAGCAGACTTGATGGACATGCAAAACCTGAAAAAGTATAATAAAGGTTACAATTTCATCTTAGTGGTGATTGACTGCTTCTCAAAGTATGCCTGGGCTGAACCGTTAAAATCGAAAAATAAATTTGATGTTACTCATGCATTCGAACGTATACTGCTTAGTAGTCGTAAAAATCCTGTTAACTTACAAACTGATATGGGAACAGAATTTTATAACATCACTTTTCAAGCTCTTATGAAAAAGCACAACATTAACCATTACTCATCGTTTTCTACTAAAAAAGCATCAATTGTAGAGAGACTGATTAGAACTGTAAAAAATAAATTATATAAATATTTTAGTCTCAATGGAAACTATAAGTGGTTAGGTCTACCATTGGAAGATACATTGAAGAGATATAACAACACCACGCATCGCACTATTCAATTTAAACCGGTTGATGTGAATAAATGTAATGAACAAGTAATCAAAGAAAATATTGAAAAAATAAAAAAACATGATTTAGTTCAGTGGAAGCCTAAATTCAAAGTTGGTGACTGTGTTCGTATAAGTAAATACAAACATAATTTTGAGAAAGGTTACACTCCTAATTGGTCAACTGAATTATTTATTATAAAAAAGGTAAATAAAACCTTACCAGTGACGTATCACATAGAAGATCAACGAAAGCAAAACATATTAGGAGCTTTTTACGAACAAGAACTGCAAAGATCTAACCATCCAGATGTTTATTTGATAGAAAAGGTTTTGAAAAAGAAAGGAAATAAATTGTATGTCAAATGGTTAGGTCTAAACAGTGCAGAAAACAGTTGGATTGAAAAAGCTGCAATAATGGACTAAGATATTATATAACCATTTTTAATTTGAAATCATATCATTATAATTTGAGTGATGCAAGGGGGTGGACTAGTTAACAACATAATTAATAATCTACCATTCGAAGTTCATTTGCCAGGATACAATTATTGCGGACCAGGAACCAAACTTCACAAACGCTTAGCGCGAGGTGACCGAGGTGTGAATAAACTAGACGAAGCTTGCATGCAACACGACATTGCGTATACAAACCATACAGACTTAGCAAATCGTCACAAAGCCGATTTACAACTACTTAACATGGCTAAACAAAGACTTAAATCAAAAGATGCAGGGAAAGGTGAAAAACTAAGCTCTTGGCTAGTGAACAAAGTTATGAAAGTAAAACTAAAGTCTGGATCCGGCATTAAAACATTTAAAAGCTTAGTTTCAAAAATAAAATCAAAAATTAAGAAACTCAAATGCAAAGATAATAAGACTTTAATAAAAGCAGCTTACTTAACAGCAAAAAAGTTATATCCAAACATTCATCATCGAATTCGAGTACCTCGAGTAATACCCATACCAAAGACTGGAGGAGTTCTACCTTTAATTCCAATTTTCGCTGGTTTATCGGCTTTAGGAACTTTAGCTGGTGGTGCAGCTGGCATTGCAAAAACCGTCAATGATTACAAAGCAAGCAAACAAAATTTGCAAGAAACAGAACGACATAATAAAGCTATGGAGGCTTTAGTGTTGGGCAAGGGTTTATACATTAAGCCGTATAAAAGTGGTAAAGGATTGTTTATAACATCTTCAAAAAACTGAAAAATACGCTACCCAATCGCCCTCTAACTAATGTAGACATCCGAAAGTACTCAAGAGACATCCCACATTTTCGTGGGGTCTACATGAAGGATCGATTACCTCGAAAGCCGAAACGCATTGAATGTGGTATCGTTAACTTAGACGATTCTAAGAACGATGGAACGCATTGGGTAGCTTATGCTAAAGTACACAATCACTGTGAATACTTTGATAGCTATGGAAATTTAAAACCTCCGATGGAACTGATGCAATATTTCAAAAATTGTAATGTGTTTATAACTACACAAGATATCAAAAATTTAACGCAGTCAATTGTGGTCATTTATGTTTAAATTATTTGTGGACTTTTTGGAATAAAAATGTAATATAAAATATATGCTTTTCTTTAATTTCATTCATTTGCAAGATGTCACTCACTTTGTCTATAACTGGAGACTCGTCAGTGTTAACTACATACTATCCTAATACTTTGCAACTAGATGGAGAGTATGAGTGTGCTTTATTACACTTTTCAACATTTAATTCTATTCCAAACATTGATAAAAGTAATAATAAGTTCTATTATGGTTTTAATGAAGTTATTGAAATACCGGAAGGCACTTATGAATTGCAAGATATCAGTGATTATTTAAAATCCGAAATAAAAGATGCAGCGATCAAACTGCGGTGCAATAATAATACTTTAAAAACTACTATATTCTGTTCAAAATATATTAATTTTACCAAAGAAGACTCTTTTAGAAGACTATTAGGATTTAACAAACAAATCTTGAAAGCAAATAAATGGCATGTGTCACAGTCTCCAGTCAACATTCTACCTACGACCGTAGTCAGGATTGAATGTGATATTGTAAGCGGTTCTTATGTAAACGGTGAACCAAGTCATATTATTCACGAATTTGCACTTAATGTGCCACCTGGATACAGGATCATAAAAAATCCCGAAGAACGCAATATACTTTCCAATCAATCAAAACAACATAAGCTGCATACACATCAGACTGTTAGATATAAACAAACGATTAATCAATTTACGTGGTGAAGAAGTGCAGGTATATCTGCATCTTAGAAGAAAAAAATGATTGACTACAATAAAAATGTGTCTCAACAAGTAAAGAATATCAGTTCTGCTCGAGCTACCTATCAAATAAGACCTCTCTCTAAGAAGAAAATAAAATTAACTAAAGACAATAAAGCATTCCTTAGAGCGATCGGATTGCTAAAATGAATATCTTAGATGTTTTATCCGCTCCGACTTATGATAATACTATAGAAGGAATCGAATTTCATTCCTACAAGCCCTATGTAACAAGTTTCAACAGGAACGATGAAATCCGCATACCTATTAACCAACAGGACTTGTACATATTACCATCAGCTAGCACCTTATATTTGGAAGGAACTGTTATCGTTAGCAAAAAAGATACGAAGGACAAAGCTACTAGTGTCAATTTCACGAACAATGCTCTACTTATTCCAAGACATTAGGTATGAGCTAAATGGAGTGGAGATTGATAAAATAAAAAATGCAGGTATAACAACAACCATGAAATCACTCATTTCGATGAACGAAAGTGAATCAAAAATGTCTAATGCCTGGGGCTGGAATATTGATGGCATAAAAAATATAAATGGAGGAAGATTTTCTGCTTCCATACCACTAACCGCTTTTAGGGGTATGAGGAACAGGGTGTAAAGTTCACTCATCCCCCATAGAAAAGGGAGGATCCTCCTACCAGACGGGTGTTGTGTCTGGCGGGCAACTGCCCAATGATTGATATTGGGTTTTTGTATATATGTTCACTGCACGGTAAACTCTAATTGCGCGATGCAGGATTTATGTGACGTCAGGTCTTCGATGCGTAGTTCGCATGTGGCGATGTAGATACCGCCACATCACTCCCCTCCGGAGACCGGAGGTCGATAGTGGGCTAAGTCTTGTATCTTGCGATGCTTGCCAGTGCCAGTTGTGGTTCCAGTGAGTCGGAACCGGGTGCCGCATTGTTCGCGGTGGGTCGGAACTGTTTGCGGTGATTCCCCAGTGGCTCAGGGTGATGAGGTTGAGGTGATTGATGTGATTCCCCAGTGGGTCGGGGTGATGAGGCTGAGGGTGATGACCAGGAATGCGCGATCGCAGCATGCTGGTGGTCAGGATACCCGTTGACGCCTCGGGTGTTGGCTTGGCTGTGTGACTCGCCTCACTGAACGCTTGCGGGAGTGATGATGATGACGTCACGCTGGAGTAGTTGCACGAAGGCTGCGTTGACGTTCATATTCGGGGTCACCAATTTAGGGGTATGAGGAACAGGGTGTAAAGTTCACTCATCCCCCATAGAAAAGGGAGGATCCTCCGACCAGACGGGTGTTGTGTCTGGCGGGCAACTGCCCAATGATTGATATTGGGTTTTTGTATATATGTTCACTGCACGGTAAACTCTAATTGCGCGATGCAGGATTTATGTGACGTCAGGTCTTCGATGCGTAGTTCGCATGTGGCGATGTAGATACCGCCACAGTAACCTCCTCGGTTTTGCTGAAGATTGTAAAAAAGTCGTTATAAATAGTAGACATGAACTGATATTGTTACGAAGTAACACTAATTTAAACGCTGTAAAACTTAATACTGGCGAAGTAGTGGATGATGTTCAGATCAATAAAATAATATGGCGCGTACCGCATGTTAAAGTATCAGACAAAGAAAAAATTGGATTGTTAAAAGTATTAGAAAAGGATCGTCCACTTCAAATGATATACAGAAATTGGGATCTATACGAATATCCAGCTTTGCCTAAAACTACAAAACATACCTGGTCTATCAAAACTTCATCTCAAATAGAAAAACCAAGATACATTATTATTGGTCTACAGACAAATAGAAAAAACAATGCAAGTTCTGACATGTCTCAATTCGATCACTGTCATATTCGAGACGTTAGAGTGTATCTTAATTCAACGTATTTTCCATACGAAAGCTTAAATGTGAGTTTTGCTAATAACAGAATCGCTTTATTATACGAGCAATACACCAGATTTCAACAGTCGTATTACGGACGTCGCTCGGAGCCCATACTAAGTGAGAAACAATTTAGAGATTTAGCACCGCTGTTTGTAGTCGATTGCTCTAGACAAGCGGATAATCTAAAGACAGGGCCGGTTGTGGATGTGAGAGTGGAAATTGAGAGTGATACAGAGATACCAGATCAAACATCAGCATATTGTCTCATTCTCAACGATTGCATTGTTGAATACAAACCATTAAGCAATATTGTAAAGAAGCTATCATGAAGCCGGATACCGTCATAGTGGAAATCCAAGGATTTAAAGATTCGACCATTATTTTATTGTGAAAGAAGTGGCCATCGTAAGTCAGGAGCATACACAAACGTTCTTGGTAAAACCACCATATTCATTCCATTACCTAACCCAAGAAGAAAAAAAGCAGGTGAGGTGGTTAGAAAGAAATAGAGGAATTTAAATGACTATTTTGTTTGTTTCAGATCTTCAATAATGTTAGATCTGAAACAAACAAAATAGTCATTAATATTATTTAATTGTATAACAAAAAAGGAAATAAAAGATACACAGAACAGAATATACTTACGAGTTATTTGCTTTGAACCGATGTGACCACTCCAACAAGTGACTGCGTAATGTAATGACATTGTTTATGATGGATGAATGTTCTAGTGTAACCAGAGCCTGTACAATATATTGCGAATAAATTTCATGTTGAATTCGACAAGTTTGAACCTGTATCCTTGTGGACAGCGCTTACCTCCTCACGAGCGCGAACACCTAATAAGTGTCGTATTTCTCAATGCCGCGCGCCGACGCCGGGCGCGCGCTTATTCATCATGAATTGTATACATTTTTATAATAATACATAAGTATATTATTTTACTTAGTACTTGCTTTATTACTGCTAACCAATTTCAAGTTTCAACAAGTTGAAACATGCTTGTAATTGCACAGCACATTGAATGCAAGCAGAATGTCTGATCGGGTTGTCAATGGGTATAGAAATTAAACACATATTTGAATAGAATAGTACCTAAATTTTATTTGTATATACAAAAGAAAACTTAAACCTAATTAAGGATACAATTATCTTAAAATTAAGGATCAATAATAACTAAAGTATTACTAAGTAATAAGTAAGATGGGTGTAATTACAAATGTAGAAAAGCCATAAATTACAAATACCTAGTAGGTTTTAAAATTTTAGACTTATCCGCACCTGAAACTACCAACCTCACCTAAACTTATATATGTAGGTTGTTGAATGGTAATTAGTGGCCGATAGCAAAAAGGGAGATTCTACTCCGCAAATGCAACAATTTTATCTCTATGGGACTCATGCCAAAATCTAAAAAATTCGCGTTCGCATGATCAGCGTTTTTTTGAGATTTCGACATTGGACCCATGGAAATAATTATTGTACCTACCTATTTGCTGAGTAGAATCTCCCTTTTTGCTATCGGTCATTAATTACCAGTCACCCAATATACTGTAAGTAGTTAAGTTTAACAGTTAACTAACATTATTTTCTATAAATAATTACCTACCTATTTGGGACATCTAGAACATACATCCTATCAACTGATTTTGATAAAACACAGTTGTATTTTAAAAATTCATTTTTCGATTCAAGTTGTGCCAAGATTGTTTACAACTTATGTCAAGTAGAAAAAAAAAATGGAATATACCTACATAGGTACATACCATTTGATTGGTAGTACATATCTAATATTTCTTAACATATATTTAGACAGTTACATTTTTACAATCAATAAAATACATGATATAGTGAAAGTGATTTAGTTAAATTATAATAGTGGATTACATTAATATAGTTGTATTACCCCAGGCCAAAGTAGAGACCTTATCAGCGCATAGCAACCGTTTATCGTCATTACTTGAAAGTGCTACTTTATTTACATCCTGGGTAAATATTTCATGTTTTATAGACCTAAATAGTATATTTTTTTTGCGAATGACATCGCAATTGTACAAAACATTTTTATAATCTAACATATTTAAATTTGCTGTAACATTGTTTCTTGTGCCTTTTGCTTTTTTTATTGTTTTATTTAAAGTTTTAATACAATACAATTTTGAGCGCAGTCCTACGAACTCTTGGATAATTTTACCACCCATTTCATCCTTAAATAGACCTGGAATCTTCTTATTAATAATTGGCAGGTTAAATTCGTTGTTTAAATCGTAATTGCTTGTGTCAAAATATTTTAGAAAACGGACCTTGAAATCTTTATACCCGTCATTACTCTGCACATCATAAACAAGACTATCTGTGTCAGTATAGCACAATTCAATTCGGTTACCATAAAAAAGTTTTATAATAGAATAGTGGAAATCATACATGTGAGTCTTAGATAATTCTAATTCTGTAAACCCTATGTATATCGGTTTATTAAGAATAATACGCGAAGGTTTCATTTGAATTGCTACTAGATCATCAGAAAATATAGAGGCGGTATGAAAATATGGGCTGGCTATTAATTTTTCAGCACAAGTAGTCTTTTTTGTTTTATTGCTTAAGTCACACCACTTGTTTACTAACTTCACATCTATTCGATTTTTATTATTTTCTAACGTCTTTCCAAAAATACTATTGTTTAATAATTTGAAAAAATCTTGTTCAAACGTTGACTTTGCTGTTTGTCGTAACTGAGTATTAATATCAATATATTGCTTTAAAAAACAACTTTGCTTAAATGTAATAGCACGGTGAATTTTTCTCAATACTAAACCATGCTGCAAGCATTTTTTTAAATGTACATAGTGAATAACATAGTGATATTTATCATACAAATTGGGTATTAGTTTTCTGTTCTTACCACCCGGTGGTAAACATTTTTCTGGACAAAATGGAAAGTCATTGTGTTCAATGTGCAAATTCTTTGGATATATTAGATCTACTTCAAGAATGTAACCATTTTCCGCAGTATCACTGATGTCAGTTAAGTTTAATTTTAAAAGTTCTATTTCTTGTTTATTCATTAATCTAAAGTCAGAATAGGGTAGCGATTGACACATACTATAGCCGTATAAATTGTTACAATCTAAATAAATGATAAACGAATCTGGATGGGATGGATCGTAGGTGTCTAAATATTTATTATTGGCTTTAATGTGCCTTTTGGAACACATACAAACACCACCACGAATACCTTTTTGTATCATTCTAAAAATTTCAACATCACTTATCAATTCTAATTGAACTCCGGTTTTTAAAAGCATTGCATCAAAAGATAAACTTGGTGCTGTTAGATAAAATGCGGGATCCAGATTATAGTGTCGTTTACAAGTTTTACGAAAATTTTCAAATACATCTGTTAGCAAAAGAACGTCGGTTTTAAGATATAAATCTGTATACATACCCATATTTTGGATATTAAATACAGACCAAACGGAGCAAGCATGTGCATAATCTTCGTCGGAAATGGGTTTATTACTCAAAGAGTTATAAAAGCATTTTTTAGAAGGCAAACACGTATCTTCATAACGTTCCCATTGACACATATAGTCGTATGGATATATGCCTTTACGGGTACGTAGGTCAAATTCGTTTTGGTCAGGAAAATAAGATTTTAATTGTTGAAACTCTTGTTTTTTCATTGTACTGACCAACTTTTCTAAGCTGGTTCCTAAAAACTTAAAAGAATCTACAAACCGGACCTGTATGCTTTCCTCGGAGGAAATCGGAATAAACTTTGTAAATGAAATATAGTTTTCTTTTGTTTTAGGTATTACTTTAATAGATCCAGGAGCTTCACCTAATTCTTTTATGAAAAGGTGACAATCATAACCAGATAAATTATGAAAAAACACAGGCAAAAATTTAGGTAATTTAAATTGTAAGTTACAATAGCTGTGAGCTGCACCGCGATATTTACCTGTTAAATGACAATGATCACGAACTCTATCACCGAACAAGAAGTGCTCGCAAATGTGACATGTTATCGCGTTTTCAAAGTCGCGAGCATTATCGCAGGTGTAAATCATAGGAACATAATTTTTAAAAATATTATGAATTTTTGCGCATCTTTATAGATAGACTTTACAAAATTTGGTACACAATCCGAACCGCGATATGAAACGTAACGATTGTAGCGTTCATCTATCGCACACGTAATATGATAACCGTAAGCTACTGGCACGTGTCGCTGACGTGTTACAGTGCTCGCTTTAGTTGGATCAGGGTCACAAGATTCGTACCGTTCAAGCATTGTTTCAAAATCCGCGTATATAACAAATGGTACAATTTGCTTTCTATTATAATTTTTAAACTGTATAAAGGAGCCCTTTGGAGGTAGTTCAGTGGCAATACCCCCACAACTATGCGAACTAAGATCATCATTTGAATTAAAAAACATTAAACAATTATCACAAAAGTAAAGTTTACCGTGGTGTTTTGATATTTGACTCTTAACAAGTCGTGGCAAGTCCTTAATTAAACAGTAATGTGACAAATCGCCCTTTTCTAAGTAGAGTAAATGAATTACCATTCCTTTCAAAGCTTTTGGTTTGTACAGCGGTCCCGTGACGATATTATTTTTTAAACCATAGATGTAAATACAAAAATTAGGGTTATTTAATTCAAACCGCGCAATATCTGAGAAACTTAATGGAAATGATATGTCCTTTACATTTAACACGTTTCGAAAATCAGGATAAGATGATACTCTTTCAGGATGACTTTTAGCTGGATATAAAGAGGCACCTACTGACCATAAAAAACAATATTCATTGTTATTGCGTATATTAACGCATGCTTTTTTCGATTTTATAGCAGCAGGCAATTCGATAAAGCCTGAACCGCGCAAAGGTTGATATTTGTTGACATTGACTTCCAAATGAGAACTGTACAAGAACGTCCATCCACTATCACGGTCTTGAAATTCTTCTATCTTTTTTGCTAAAGTGTTTTTAACTTGAGACAATAATGGTGTAAATTCATAATTCTGATGCAAAGTAAATTTTTTTGTGGAAAATGATTTCATCTCTTGACAATCATTTTTAACCATCAAAAACATAGCAAAATATTCGAAATTAACATTTATACTAGTGTGATCTTTAAGGGACATATCAATTAAAGTTTTAATTTTGACTTCAACAATATTTAAAAATGATTTTGGACAGTAATTCTCAGACGGATCGGCAATTCTATACTAAGCTATACGATTACGAAAAGCAGCATGTATTATTTCAACGCCTTCGCAAAAATACGAAATATTTTTGTTTTTATGATTAGTACTGCGTAGGTGACCTGTCCACTGACTGCGCTCAACGGATGTATTGCAAACAGTACAGAAAGGCATTTTTGTGTATTATTAGGTCTAAGGTCCACGTAAAATAGAGCAAGTTTTAGATTAACAACACAAACAAAAGACACAAATTATAATTGTAACAAAGCTATGGTATCCCAAAGTCCCAAATATTTTTACAGTTAATCTAAACCTATCCTAGCCTTAGAATAAACGGATACCAAAAATATAAAATAATAGTTAATATATTATTTTATATTTATGTTGTCGCTGTAGAACACGGGCTCCGAGTCTTGAAAAACTACATGAACCCGTCTCATAAATGTCTGCAGCGCGTCCCACTGCGGAGTTTCTTGGTTTAATTGAACTTTAAGTGCCACTAAGGCTTTTTTCCACCGTTCAAGTGGAGTCGTGGACGCTGCATCAGACTTATTATAAACTTTTACCTCCACGTAAAAGTCACCTTGTAGGTTCACTGCCCGCCGCAACTTCCCGTTAGCGACTCGGCTCACGAGAGACGACGTGAGGTCCTCGCTGCCGGTTGCTGGTGCGCGATGCTCGCTATCCTCTAGGCCGAAGAGGTCCGAGCTATCATGTTGTTGTTTTTTACTGTAAAAAAATAAAATAATAAAGTACCTTATCATTACAATAACAGCACCTTGAAAACGTTCTATCAAAAAAGAACCAATGGAATAAGATTATGAATCATTGGATTGTGTTCCTGGTTTTAAGTATATAAATAAATCCACTACTAACGTATAAAACTCTTATTGGAATAAAATACACAAATACCTAAATACAAGAAATAATAGAAATTACCTTGATTTAGATTTAGATTCCGATTGCGAGGTGGAGGTACTCTCAGAAGCTTTACGCTTGTGAGATTTCTTTTTTGGCTGCACCTTTGCAACCTCAGGTGCGCGACGTGTATATTCAGATTCGGAGTCAGACCTGTAATCGAATAGACAACAATTAATTTCAAATAAAAAAAGTCTGTAAATAAGATTAGAACAATTGAACGCTCGACTTATGAAACACAAGGACACTGAAATAACATAATTATTTTTTTAAATACTTACGTACATTTTATGGAAGTATGCGGTATTCGTAATTGACAATAAACTTAAGTGGAGCTTTTCACTAGAAGACGTTGGAGCGAATGTGAATTTTCATATAAATTAATCGAATTTAAGTAAAGAAAAATACAATCTCAGCAAATTTAACCTCATTACAAAATTAAACCTTAAATCAAAGCATTACAATTGTATTACTAACTTATGTCAGTTACGTCCATTTACATCATAATATTGATTCCGTCAAAATGCAATTTTATCGTGAGAAATGAGATATAAAGCCAGCATTTGTCCGACACCGACAAAGGTGCCGTTAGTTACCTGGCTTAGGTATAGGATTACTACAATTACTACTATTTATTTAATTTCTGTATGTTTGTTTATTTAAAAAATAATAACAAGACATCATTAGGTATGCACAGTTGTAAAATAATAGATTTTTGAGACTAATGTGAAATTATTAGGTATATTTATATAATTAAAATACTTAGGGTAATAACGAATGCTGAACGAATTTATTAATTTAATTATTAACTTATAGGAAAAGGGATTGCGATAGGGATTCGAAGCTGAAACCTAGAAATATACATAAGCCTATTTGCTACCAGGGCTATTCGCAATCCTATTTGCAGAGTCGAACTTAACCTGTACTTTGATCATATAGGGATGACGCCAGCGTCATCAATCAATAAGTTGCATTCGAAATAATTTATGTGCAGAAAAGTTTTGAACGGATACGCGTACCAAAAATAGTTTATTACGTATGTTGCAGTCAAACTGCAAATATTAATCCATCAACTATAATAGAAATATAAGTATAAGTAGTATATTAATAAAGTCATATAGTAGAAGTTATATTGAAATCTTACAGTTTTGATAATATAAATAGTATTTTTAAACAATCCCTAGACAATAAAGTTACTCATTAAAAATATTTTTATATTTATTTATTGTAACTACAAAGTCATAAAGGTCATAATTATTACAATAAAGTAATTTCCAAGATGAGTGTGCCGTACCGAAAATGAAGTAAGTACCTATTTTATATGAACATAGAAAGTCCTGTATAAGACAAATTTAAACAATGTTTGCAACAAGCGCAGTGCTTATCTTGCATATTATACAAAGGTTCCCATGGAAATTACACACACACACACACACATATCTTACATACAACAAAATATACGCAGCAAATTATTGCTACTTGCAATTTTGCAGTTTCACAGACTGTAAAGGCTCATTTACACCCACTCGTAATAGTTGTCTGATACGTTCGATTCCGACGCCGGCGCCGGCGCCAGGTATTTCATGAAAGAATACAATGTAGCGAAACTGACCGGACTTACACACACCGGACAGTAAATATTAGTGTAAATGCGCCTTAACTCAGCGCGACGTGCGGTTGGTTAGCAATCAGACATCAGTAGAAGACGTAACGTGTTCATTAACGTGTAAGTAGTGTCGTCTGGGTGAATATATTAAATTAAAATTTCGGATGTCCTCGGTACCAATCTGGTCGCATAATCTGAGTGCGCGTTGAACCTTTGTGGTAAGGCGCTATCTCTAACTTTGTGGAGTCAAGTGACAATCTGTCCCAAATTTTAGTTTAATGCATACGGTAGCCTAAAATTCAGATGTCCTCGGTACCAATCTGGTCGCATAATCTGAGTGCGCGTTGAACCTCTGTGGTAAGGCGCTATCTCTAACTTTGTGGAGAGACTAGTGACAATCTGTCCTGAAGTTTAGGTCATCGGTTCAGACAGCCGACGCATTTACTTGTTTAATAAACGTGTAAATTTTCATCTATATGAAACGAAATTAAATTAAAATTTCGGATGTCTAGCCGCAGGAAATAGAATGTGTGTGCACCTATGGGTATGCGCTATTTCTTTCTTCTGTGGACAGGCATAGTGACAATCTGTCCCAAGTTTTATTTTAATATATACGATATTATAAATTTCAGATGCCCTCGGTACCAATCTGGTCGCATAAACTGAGTGTGCGTTGAACCTTTGTGGTAATGCGCTATCTCTAACTTTGCGGAGAGGCATCGAGGCAATCTGTCCTGAAGTTTAGCTTACCACGTTTCATGTAGATTTAAATTAGGAATAAATTCAGTAGTGGTGAAATATGTAGTGAAACTATGAAAGAATGACAGTAAAGTAGTGTAGTGAAACAAAGTTTAAACCGTAGATCTGCTTTTGTTAATCGAGGTAAGTGGTTGATATGAAGAGCTAGTTATAGTAGGATGTTATTGGGCATTCTAACACACCGAGAGTGACGAAGGCGAACGGAGTGAGCCGTAGGAACGGCAGGTGGGGTAGAATGCCCCATAATATCCTACTTATATTTGTCTTGAAAATCATTATTCATGATAAACAACAAATCGGAAAATATATCTTGCCTTTACTACGTTATTTTTGCTTTCATATTATCACAGCGACTGTACTATTTTTCCAGGAAATACATGGCTTCTTCACCACTACCTAAGTGTGTCGCTTAGTGACCAGTCACTTAGCTTGTCCAGACAAGCAATGTAAAAATCACAAAACGATACTTTATAGCGGTTGCATCGCGCGCGTAATACAGCCGTTGTAAGGGTAGCTTGCGATAAGCCAGTGATTTCGTGTGAGTAAGTTGTACCTGGTATAGCGTGCATGGTACATGCATGCTTTATCTGATGAGAAAAGGTTTATAATTGATTGTGCAGTACGTTCTCATTTATGAATGTGTGTTCGCGACTTCGTATCTATTGGTTTTACTTTTACTGAATTGCATGTGTATGTGGTGACGTGGATGGTTATACATATTATTATTATAGATTTAGACAATATTTTATGTCACGACTGCCCCGTTGGTCTAGCGGTCGCCAGCGCTACTGCTGAGCATGAGGTCCCGGGTTCGATTCCTGGGTCAGGCAAAGTGTTATTGCGTTTTTAGGGTTCCGTGTGTCGTTGGAAAGGTCGTTCAAAAATATTGCGAGTGTGTGAACACTATTTTTGGATTCATGGATCTATTTGCGAAATATTAAACTTTGAAGTGCTAATTTTTATTAGAGTCAAGTGTTGAGGCCCCCCTGCCAGGTAAATGGTTGGTTTTGGATATGTGAAAAAATTCACGGCAGTAGTAGGTATATATTATAACAAAATTAAAAGGAAAACTATCACAGCTAAATAGGCTCTACAAGTTAACGAGTAATAATCTACCAACTTAAATTTGCAGTTGCAAAAACAATGTTGTTCATCTACAATGTTGAGTTTGTTCTTACAATAAATTCATCTCAACTACAGAACCCTTCATTTTGTGTGGTCCGACACGCACTTGGCCGGTTTTTACATCTGGAATTGCTCAGTAGCAGCCCGGAGTCTGGATTTGTGCCTGGTTGATAGCAATAGGCTCGCCCCTATTACATGGGACTTATCTGGCGAAATGTGAGTGTACTAACTAAAGGTACATCTCTGCCTTACCCTTCGGGGAATACAGGCGTGACGTTATGTTAGATTTTATATTTACATTTTTTTTGTTTTACTTATATTGTAAATTGTTAATTTGTATGTCAATGTAAATAAAAAAACTATTTTATAAGCACATTAAAAAAAAAACTCAACGATATAGCGCCTACGCGCACAATTGAATTGGGCTCTCTACAGCGAGCTAGTCTATAAACGCACATTGATACAATTCGTACGTAAATATTTGCACTAATACACGCAAACGCGTGTAGTTGGGCCATAGCCGGGGCGGAGCAGCGAGCGACACAGCCGTCCCGTCTCAATGCTCACGCGCGACTGCCGCCCGCGCCCGCGCAGAGCACCTCTGAACCTCTATCTCTAAGTGGGGTCATTATCTTTGCAAATATTGATTGATTTAAAAACGCTCTTTCAATTTTGTAGTCCTTCTAACCATCAATTTTTCAGTGTAAAAATATTTCCAAACATCAAAGCCGTTTAGAAGTAGTAGGGAATATTAGCCAAAAATAGCGTTTTGGGAAATATTTTTTTAAGGCAAAAGTACTAGCCATACGCAAAAACCCCTTTTCAAAAATGTTGTACGTGAATCTATGGCAAACATATTTTTTTTTCAGATCTTTTAACCCAGCCGGAGGAGTAGGCTTTTTAATGTGACCGTTCTACGGTACTAAACGGGACTTAGCGCCTTAAGTAGGATATTATGGTCAACATGGTCAAAAGCCTTAGTCATATCCATAAAAATAGCGGTTATTTGTTGCTTGCTATCCAATCCAGTCATTACTTTCTTAAGAAAATTAAAAAGAGCATCACTGGTGGATCTTCCTTTACGAAAGCCAAATTGTTCATTAGTAAATAAGTTGTTGAGTTCAAAGAAATTATATAAATTATTATATATAACCTTTTCGAAAAAAATTGCCATCACTGGTATTAACGCAATCGGTCTGTACGCATATCCTCTCTATCTTCTTTTTTAAATAATGGATTTACGATCGTAATTTTCAATTTTGAAGGAAAAACACCTTGTTCTAGACACTGATTGATAATGTTACTAATTACTGGAGCGGATGTGACTAGACACTCGTTTTATAATGTTTGTACTTATGTTGTCGTACCCTGTACTATTCGTGTTGTTTAATCCTTTTATAATTTGATCTATTTCATGTGGATTGGTTGGCTTTAAAAAAATAGAATTTGAATTTGTATTGTACGTTTTGGTAACTGAGCCGCTAGAGGTAGAAGTAGACTGTATTTCATCAATGAAGTAGTTGTTGAATAATTGTGCTATTTCCTTAGGATTTGTGACTAGTTGATCTTTTACTTTTATTTGTGCAATATTTTCTTTTGGAGTTACTGTTTTATTATTATTTATGATCTTCCACATTGCCTTTCCCTTGTTTGTAGCTGAATTATATAATAACTGTTTTGAGCCTTTTGCGTTTTTTTAATTATAATTCTAAATCTTTTTGAATAGTTTTTAAATTTTGTTTTATCGTTAGGATTTGACTTCAACCTATACTTCCACAATAATTGGCGTTTTCGTTTCGAGCATATTTTTATACCCTTACTTAACCATGCAGGCTTCTTGGAAATTGGTATTTTCACACGTGTATCTGGGAAACATAAGTCATAGAAAAGACAAAATAAACTATAAAAAGTGTCAAAGTTTTTTTCAGGGTCATCACTAGTGTAGCATTCGGAAAAGCTGAGATTTTTAAGACAATTTATAAAGAATAAGATATTTTTGTGTATTAAACCAATAAACAAATCTCTAAAGGTTACCCACTCATGATATTTACCAGAAAACATTGGTATTTTAACTTCTGGTAACCGAAAATTATGGAAATCTTTGTTACCGCTAAGTCCCGGGCTACTACTATTCTCTCCACTAGATACAATTTTATCTTTCCTTAGTAGCTCTTTTAAAGTACTTTTTAACTGAATATATAATTCTTCACCCTCGTCATAAAAACAATCTTTATGGTAATTGGAACTATGTAATTCGGGTTTTTTAACTTCGCTGATTATTCTAACATGCGTATTATAAAAAAGTTGCCATTGTTGTTCTAACCATTCTAAACGTGTTTCAATATACGACACTGTAAGCCTATCTTTTGGGCATTTTTTTAAGTTAATCCAAGACTTTTCGATTTTTGTTTTCACATTTTCTTGGATATTGATAAATAAATCCATTTTGGAAACACGAATTATACGTAAGCACACAAATAAATAATAAATTTCTATCTACAGCACAATAACTAAACAACTTTAAACAATAAAGAGTGGAAGAATATAATTCTAAACTTAATGTTCACTAAAGACAATCTTCATGCACTCGTAAAACCAACGAAAATTTTACAGGTCTTTTTAACGTTTATTTTCTATGGCAAATCGGGCATAGGTTCACCGTGTGCTACCACTTTTCTTGAAAATTTTACAAGTCCGAAATCACACACAAACAGCAAAGTTAATTTTCAAATGAGTATAAAGTTCAAATTCTAATGCACTTTTTCTATTAGATTCTTCCTGATTTAATAAGGTTGAAAGTACACACGATTGTTTCACCAGATACACTCACTGACACTGACGACGGCGACGCCACGTCGATGTACTGCACCACACACAAGTGGCGTCCCCTGCCTGCTTGACCACGAACTGTTGAGATTCTGCTCCTCCCTTGCCTCGTCCCTCCGGCTGCTGCTGCCACCAGTAGTGCTGCACCACGCTCCACTGGCTGCTCCCTGCGCCAACCAGTCTTCCACCTCCAGCTCCTGGCACCTCTCACCTGGTACCCACTGAAGTGATGCTCTGGACAGCGATCCACTGCCCAGTAACGAAGCGAAGAGTGGTAATTTCTACCACCAACGGAAACCACCAAAAACACTCCCGACCACACCCGGCTCTCGAAGGACCATGAACAAGATCGACTTGGAGATAATAAAACATATCCACCCTGATAATAAAACACTGGACTTTATAATTAAGCGCGTATAATATAAGTACCACAGTGCTTGCTGCTCACACAACAAATCTAGTAGAAGTCGCGACGCCACCGTTAGGTGGCGTGGCGAGCGGGGTCGGGGCTTCGCCCCTCGCCCGCGGAGGCTATACTGTGGAACGTAACTACGGGCCCCTCCTCTTGATGCCTAAGCGGCGATGGTAGTGAGCGCGTTTAGGTCGCGCTCTTGTGTGAGAATGCAATGTTGATCCGTAGGAGCGTCGCGACGCTCATAGTGGCGTCGCTTTCTTCACGACATCTCGGCGGTCCGCCCCTACCAGGTGAAACCCCTAGTTGCCTAGGGGAGGCCTAGCAGAAGGTAACCAGCATCGGAGATGTCGGCTCGACGCGCCTACGGGACGGGATGTAGTCCCCCCCCCCTCCCTGCTCACAGAGCTAGCCGCTTACAGTTCGGGGGAAGGGCTGTCGTGTGTGTGTAGGCGGCTTGTGTTGTGTGTAACACCGCCTAGTGTCTGTACTAGACGCTGGCACGCCCGCGCCGCGTCGTCGTACTGTTGATAGATGCGTGTGTGGAGTAATGGCTCTCTGTTTTTGGTTGCGTGACGCGCCTATATTAACCTAGAACACGTCACACAACAAATGTGTGTGTACATTTGTGGAGTCTCTTTATTAGACGAGTGAGCCGCGTGTAACCTGAGTGCAGCTCACTCGAGAGTTCGACTTATTAGGGCTTCTCTTCGTCCGCTATCAGGTCACGGAGTAGGGTTCGTCTCGCGTCGGGGGGGCGCGTACGCCAGGGCGCAATCTGTTTGACGTGGGGCCAATCAGATGCGTCGGCACGCGCGAACATACCCTTCGCCAGACGCCGCACGAACTCATCCAGGCTCTCTATCTTGAGATCCCGTTGGATGACGTCATTCCTAACGTACCGAGGGGCGTCCACGATGGACCGCAGCGCAAGACTTTGCTGCGCGCGGAGTAACTTTTTGCTCGACTCGCTCGCGAGTGCGAACCAAGCGGGGGCGGCGTATATTAATACAGGGCGTACGTACAGTTTGTAAAAGCCCAGCTTAATTCGCAACGGGATTCTAGAGTTTAGCACCGGCTTGAGTAAGTTGCGGGCTACCCTACCTTTTGCGGCGACCTGGCGGACATGTGTCTTCATGAAGAGCCGGCGGTCTATCGTTACACCCAGGTATTTGACCTGGGGCGACCAACTGACATCGGCTCCCTGTAGCTTCAAGGGTGGGGGGAGAATCGCGGCACCGGCGACCAGTGCCTGCGTCTTACCCACATTTAACGATAGCCGCCACTTAGACAGCCACTCGGGAAGCAAATCGAGTGCGCGTTGCATTTTAACCGCCGCGTGCTTCTCATTGAGCGAGGTGGTAATGTACGCGGCGTCGTCTGCATACAACGCGAGCTTCGCGTCTGTAGTGGTGGGGATATCGTCGGTATAACGTGAGTAACACGCCGGCGATATACAGCTGCCCTGGGGCACGCCTGCCAGTACCGGGCGGGCGCTAGATAGCGCCCCCTCAACCACCACCCTGAAGGTTCGTCCTGCAAGGAATGTAGAGACCACTTTAACAACACGACGGGGCGCGTCGGAGGTGCCCAGCTTGTAAATAAGGCCGTCGTGCCATACGCGGTCGAAGGCCTTTTCCATGTCGAGGAATACTGCAACCGAATGTTCCTTCTTATTCATCGCAGCTGCGAGAATGTGCAGTACCCTCGACAATTGGAGCGTCGTGCTGTGCTCCGCCCGGAAACCAAACTGCTCCGGTCGTGGCGAGATATGGGGTTGTAGGTGTCGCAGCAGGAGTCCCTCAATCACTTTAGAGACGGTCGGTAACAGTGTTATTGGCCGATAGCTCTCCGGCCTCAGTATGTTTTTCCCCGCCTTGGGCAGCATGATTACACGTCCTTCCTTCCACGAGGCGGGAAAAGACCCGGTGCACAGTATCGCCGTATACAGGCGCGCCAGCGCCGCAACCATACGGAAGGGCAGGTGGCGCAGCGCTGCGTTGGTGATACCTTCAGCACCGGGGGCCTTTTTTGGCTTCGTCCTCTGGATGGCGCGCTTCACGGCGCCAGGCGAGAAAAATACTGGGTCTTCGTCGGGAGCTATCGGGGACGCGAAGTAGTCTCCGATGTGCTTCTCGACTGCTGCGACGTGCTCCCTATCATCGGTCGGGTTCCGGCGGAACTGACGCTCGAGATGTTCTGCAAAGACCTCCGCCCTGTCCTCCGCTACGTATCGTAACGCCCCGTCGCTGTTAAGTAGCGGACGTACCGGGGCTGGGGTATTTCTTAGTTGGCGGCAGAGATTATGAACCGACGGCCAGCTGTCCGCGGCGGCGTCGATTCGTTCCTCCCAGCCCGCGGCGGTGTGTGCCTGGAGCTCGGCCTTCACCTTTTCCGCGAGACGGTTTAGCTGCGTCTTGAGCGTAGGGCATCGTAGTTGTTGCCACTGTCTGCGAAGTCGTCTCTTTCTTTCAATCAGCGCTGTAATGCGTGCTGGCAGGGCCGACTGTAACACAACCACAGGGGGGTTGTGTTACAGTCGCCGCTTCAAGGGCGCTCTGTATACAGACAGTGACGTCGACCGCCATTTGGTCCACGTCCGCGGAGTCAGTGATAGGCCGTGTCGGCGTGGTGGTCTCCACTTCCTTCTCGAACACGTCCCAATCGAGTAATCGGCGTGGCGCTGGAGGCATCAGTCGGGTCGGCATACCCGATAGTACGACGAGTACAGGATGATGGTCCGACTGTAACTCGTCGTCTAACACTTGTTGTGTAATGGTCTGGCGGTATAGTGCTTGGTGGACTACTACGTCCAGCAGTCTGGCATGTTCTGCGTGCAGTCCGGGTAATGTGTCGGCGTCTCCGGGCTGGACACCGTGTAGCCACAGGCTTCCGCGTCAGCGAAGAGGCGGCTCCCCTCAGTGTTCGGGATGTTTGAGTTCCACGCTGGGTGTTTACAATTGAAATCCCCGGCGAGGAGGGTGGCGTGTGTAGATCGTGACAATAGCGCCCGCAACTCTGTCAGGTTTAGTTTAGCGGCGGGCGGTTTGTAGCACGCGTATATGTCGCTTCACTAATACCGCCAAACCGGTATCTGTGGTTATTTGCCGACCGTTCGTCTTTCCTATAGACATGGTATCCCGGGAACCTAATCCTGATCTCGGGTCCCAGGATCGTCTCGCTAATACGCGCCACGTCGATGTCTTGTTCCCTAAGGAGGTGACGGAGAAGGGCGACATTATCCCTAAGGCCACGGGCGTTCCAGTGGATCACCCTAAGCGGCCTAGCCATTGTACATTGTTAGTAGGGTGGCCAGGCCATCTAGGATGACCGTCTCCACGTCCTGCCCCTGCCTGATGGCCCTAATTAGGTCCATCAGTAACTTAATGGCGCAGGTAGTGAAGTCCTTGTTGACTATCTTCTTATGCTGCGGCGCGACGCTAGCGCCGCAGCTCGGAGCGCCGGTGAACTTTGTGCGTTCAGCGTTCCGCTGCTGCGGGTCCGTGGCGCTAGCCGCGACGGTGTCAGCACCTGGCGGCTTACTCGCGAACCTATGAGCTTTGGCATTCTGCCGCTTCGCCATGTTGGCGCTAGTGGTAGGTTCGCGTGTAACGGTGCTTTCTTCGTGCACTACCTGCGTCTGAGTGATGGTTGTTGGGGCAGGATCGGCCGAAGGGGTGATTTCCTTGGTCGGCGGGGGCAGAGGGGGTTTCTTCCCCTTTCTCCCTCGTCTCTTCTTCCTCCGCCCGGAGGAGGAGGCTTGGTTCCTGGACGTGGGCTCGTTTGCCGGCGCCATCAACAATGGGCCGCGAGTCTCAAGCACTTCCTGTGCTGGGACCTCTGCGACCGGCTCCGGTCGTCGAGTGGCCGTGATGGCGCGCGTGCCCGCTCGCTTGTTCCGGATTTCATCTTGGAACACCGGGCACTTAATTTTGCTAGCGGGGTGCGGGCCACCGCAGTTTACGCAGGTGGCCGGCTCCTCCCGCGGGCGCGGGCATTCGCGTGCCGGGTGCTCCCCTCCACACCGCTAACAAGCGAGCGGACGGTGGCACTGGTGCGAGCTGTGTCGAAAACGTTGGCACCTGTGGCACTGAGCGGGCCCACGCTTACCCCGCCAGGCCTCGATCTTGACACCCCGCATATACATGAACACGGTGGTGTTGAAGATGGCCCGGCCGTCGGGTGTTTTCTTTAAGATCGCATGAAAAACGAAACGGGACGTCCTTGCGCGCCCTTAATATGGCGCACATACTCCGGCTGGTATCCCAGCGATCTCAGCTCCTCCTCTATATCCTCAGGGATGGTGTCTGCCGGCAGCCCCCTGATTGCGATCTTCATGCTACGCTCCGCTGGTAGCGAGTACGCAAACCAGGAAACACTGTCCTTCTCGAGGCTGGTTAGGTAGCGCTGTACCAGCCTGTATTCCTCCTCACTATCCGGGTTGAAACGCACCCCGGTCCCATAGGGGCGCGCGTGAGGAGGGCGGCCTAATTTAGCCGCTATGGCTCTAAAGTGGGTTGCCCAGTTGGGTAGTTTCTCAACTACCAGCGGAGGGAACCGCAACTTCTTGGCCTTTTTGTTCTTCCCCTGCACCGCCGACGTCGGTGCCGTTGCGGCGCCGGAGGCGGACACAGGGGGTGAGGTAGGCTCAGTGGGGGGGGAGGCTACTTGCATAGCACTTACCCCTCTTGGTGAGTTCGGTGATGCAGGCGGTGTGCAGCGCGCCGCGTCGGCAAAGGTAGGCGAGGCGGGTACCGCTCGACCTCGCGGCGCGCTATCGCGCTGTGGCCGCGGTGGGTCTGAGCAGTACCGCTTAGCCTCCTCCGACGCGGTCTCTCCGGAGCTCCTCCTACGACGCTGGGGCCTGGCCTCGAGCTGGAACTCGAAATCAAACCCCCGCGGCGCCGGAGGCGACGTCGGCGAGAAGGCCGCTCCTCCCACGTTGGGCCGCGGCCCGGATCGCGGGGTCGTGTCCGGAGACATGTCATCGCGACCGGACCCGGCCGACCCCGCGGACAACAGCGACATGCTCGATCCTTGGGATGAGCATGCCGACAATACCGCCGGGGAGTCGCAAGCGGAGGCGCGGGGGGGTGCCGGTGACATTGGCACCCCCGGCATCTTGGTTATGGAAGCCGGCTTGTAGTGCGAGCCGGCACTTGCTGGCCGCTCCCGCTCCAAGGCCGAGCCCGCCAGCGAGAGGCGGGGGCCGGGTGAAGCGGTGCGCGGAGCTGGCACAGCTTTGCGGGCGGCGGCATGAACCGCGGTGGTGGTGCGGTAGGGTTAGAGGGGGGAGTGCGATGACGCACGGTATGCACGGGGGGGTGCGCGGGTGGCGCGCGGGTGGCGCGCGGGTGGCGCGCGGGTGGCGCGCGGGTGGCGCGCGGGTGGCGCGCGGGTGGCGCGCGGGTGGCGCGCGGATGGCGCGCGGGTGGCGCGCGGGTGGCGCGCGGGTGGCGCGCGGGTGGCGCGCGGGTGGCGCGCGGGTGGCGCGCGGGTGGCGCGCGGGTGGCGCGCGGGTGGCGCGCGGGTGGCGCGCGGGTGGCGCGGGGGTAGCTCGCGGCGTACCGGCATGCGCGACGGGTGCCGCCGTGCGCAAGGGCGCGGATAAACGCACGGGTGGCACGGGGGCGCGCGCATGTGGGGCGCGGCCTGATCACACAAAAAAAAATTGTATCTTTGATCTAGCTGAACGACGGAAAATCTTGACACCGCGATTCAAAAACCGTCGCTCAACTAACAACGCCATCTCTTGGCAACAGTCGATACTAATGTCCCAATTTTCTCGCGATTATTTTGCTAGCACTTTTAAACCTAAACAATATGTAAATACTATCTCATGCACGTCAGCAGTGAGGTCGCTGTCACTAATGTCAACTGTCAGTTCACGAGGAATGGCGGGAAATGGTGGAAAGTGAAACGTGCCTGCATTGTGTGGTAATGAGCTAATGTAGTGATATAATCAGCACAAATACGGGATTAACAGGATTCTACAAGTAGCGACGAGGATAATGGTCTGACAAAATAAATAATATTAGGGAAAATGATAAGTTGGTGTTTATCAAGTAAAATTTTAAAACACACATGATACCTGCCTAGGCCACCTATGCAGGGGTGCGTGGACAGGAAACCTCCCCGTGTGCCCGGGGGCTGGAGTTCCCTTACGGATACGTCCGTGGGGAAGGCCAGTTTCTGGGACGGTGCACCCTGGGGTGCGGGCAATGTTTCTCCAATGGGTGCTGTGTGTTAGACACACAGTACTGGGCTGGGGGCTGGTGATCCGAGTCCGGTCAGCCCGGCCGACCCGGCTCAGCGAGTCGCGAGCCCCAGTGCAGCCCCCTCGGAAGTAACAAGTGGTGAGCCGGGCGCTGCTGGTGGCTCCAGGCCAAGGGGCGCGGCTGGGTTCGCAGAGATCGTGGCCTCTGCAATCAACAATGTGGCCTTGAAGAGGCTTAAGACCTCCAAGGACAAGGCCATAGCAGAGGCCACGGCCTCCATAGTGGCGGCAGCGGAGGCCTCCCGCAGGGGGACCCTGTCGGACGGAGTGTCAAAAAGTCTGAAAGTCGTCGTCGTCGGGTTCCGTTCCCTCCCCGTGCTCGTCCTCGGGGACTTCAACGCCAAGAATGTGGCTTGGGGTTCCCGGTATACGGACACACGGGGCAGGATGGTGGAGGACTGGGCTCTGGAGACAGGCCTGGTCGTCCTAAACCGGGGTTCTGTCCCCACGTGTGTGCGGATGCGGGGTGAGTCGGTGGTGGACATCTCGTTCGCCAGCCCCGCTCTGTCACCGCGTGTCACTGACTGGCGCGTCATGGAGGGGGTGGAGACGTATTCCGACCACCGGTATATCCGGTTTGACGTCTCCGCCCAGTCCTCAAGCGCGCCGGTCCGACAGGCCCCGAGTGGTCCGCGGTGGGCGCTGAAGCAGCTGGACCGGGAGCTCCTCCTGGAAGCCTCGATCGTGCAGGCCTGGGTGTCATCACCGGACAGGCCTGCCGACATCAACGACGAGGCGGAGTGGTTCCGGGAGGCCATGTCCAATATTTGTGACGTGGCAATGCCCCGGGCCCAGCCCGGACGTGCTTCGCGCCAGGTGAGCTGGTGGTCGCAGCAGCTGACGGCTTTGCGCCATGCGTGTGTTGCTGCGCGACACCAGTACACCAGGCACCGCAGGCTCCGTATCCGCCCTCCGGATACGGAAGCCATTGAGGCGGAGCTGTATGAGGGGTACAGAGCGGCGAAGACCGCCCTCCAGGCGGAGATCCTGCGGGCCAGGGCAGTGGACCGCGAGGAGATGCTGGAGACTCTGAACAGAGATCCATGGGGACGCCCATACAAGATGGTGCGGGAGAAACTCCGCCCATGGGCTCCCCCGCTGACGCAGAGTCTCCGGCCTCAGCTTGTGGAGGACGTGGTGAGCGCTCTGTTCCCCTCGAGAGGGGAACATACCTCCCCGCTCATGGCTCCGCCTACTGCGGTGCTTGAGGCGGACCACAACACCGACGAAGACGACGATGCTCCGGAGGTGACCGAGGTAGAAATGAGAGTGGCGGTGCGAAGGATGAATGCCAAAAACACCGCCCCAGGACCTGACGGCCTACCTGGGAAGGCCTGGGTCCTGGCCATGGAGGCTCTCGGGCCTCGACTAAGGGGTCTCCTAAGCGCATGCATGGAGAGGGGCCAGTTTCCACTTCGTTGGAAGACGGGGAAACTGGTCCTCATAAAGAAGCCGGGGCGTCCTGCGGACTCTCCGTCCGCTTATCGGCCCATCGTGCTGCTCGACGAGGTGGGCAAGCTCTTTGAAAGAGTAATTGCAAACCGCCTCGTCGGGCGGCTGGTGCGGGTGGGGCCGGACTTGGCGGAGAGCCAGTTTGGTTTCCGCAGAGGGCGCTCTACGGTGGACGCCATCATGCGCGTACGGGCCCTCACGACGGGGGATGCTGTGGCCCGGGGTGGGGTCGTCTTGGCGGTGTCTCTCGACATCGCCAACGCCTTCAACACCCTGCCCTGGAGTTGCATAAGGGAGGCACTCCGGTACCACCGGATGCCGACCTACCTCTGTCGTGTGGTCGAGGCCTATTTGACGGACAGGGCCGTCATCTACCCCGGTCACCAGGGAGTGTGGAACCGGCGAGAGATGTCGTGCGGTGTCCCACAGGGATCGGTCCTGGGGCCGCATCTGTGGGACGTCGGTTACGACTGGGTGCTGCGCGCCGACCTCCCCAGTGGCGTCAGTGTAGTTTGCTACGCTGACGACACGCTGGTCCTGGCACAGGGGAGGTCGCACCAGGCGGCGGCCGAACTAGCGACACGCGGGGTTGCGACAATCGTCGATAGAATCCGGCAGCTGGGACTCGAGGTGGCCTTGCACAAGTCCGAGGTCATGTGTTTTCATGGCCCTCGGAACGCGCCACCGTCGGGTTCCCAAATTACGGTAGGAGGGGTTCACATCGGCGTCGAGTCGACGATGAAGTACCTAGGACTCGTCCTCGACAGCCGGTGGAACTTCGTTGAGCATTTCCGACGTTTGGCTCCCAGGCTGGACCGGGCTGGAGCTGCCTTGGGGCGTCTCCTGCCCAATCTGGGGGGTCCAAACGCCTCCTGCCGGAGGCTATACGCGGGGGTCGTGCGGTCCATGGCCCTTTACGGGGCACCGGTGTGGGCGCGTTCCCTTAGGCTGCAGCCAGCCCGCCGGTTGAACGCGTCCCAAAGGGTCATGGCCATTCGGCTGGCCCGGGGATACCGCACGGTCTCCCGCGAGGCGGCGAGCCTCCTGGCCGGATTACCGCCATGGGATCTGGAGGCGAAGGTCCTCGCGCACATATGGGAGTGGCGCGAGGAGATGAAGCGCCGGGGCGTAACTCCGCTGCCGCGAGAAATCGCGGCTCAGCGGACAGAGCTCCGGCAGGATCTCATGGCGGCATGGAGAGTGCGATTGTCGCAACCCAGTGCTGGGCACGCCACAATTGCGGCGATAAGTCCCCTCTTTGAGGAGTGGCTAGAGAGGCGCCACGGCGTCCTCACCTTCCGCCTGACGCAGGTCCTCACCGGACACGGTTGCTTCGGGAGGTTCCTGTTTCGTATAAGGCGGGAGGAAACGCCCGGGTGTCACCACTGTGTGGATCGCCCGGAGGACACGGTGGAGCATACGGTGGAGGTCTGCCCCGCTTGGGCGGAGCCCCGCCGTGTCCTCTTGGAGGCGATTGGCGGCGGTGACCTCTCGCGTCCGGCTCTGGTACAGGCCATGGTACGGAGCGAGAGGGCATGGGAAGCAGTCACCTCCTTCTGCGAAGCAGTAATGCTCGCGAAGGAGGAGGCGGAACGCGTGAGGGAGAGGCAAAGTTTGCGCCCTCACGCCCCTAACCGCCGCCGCCGCTGGAGACGCCCTGGGCGTCGGGAATCCCAGGCGGATTCCCGGCCACCATAGGCGCGGGCTTGCGGACGGCGAGCAATGGGTAGCTCGCCGTCCGATCAGGACCAGGCCCGGGTCGATGGCGCGTCGTGTTCCACGCGCGCCTCAAAGAGATGTCAGCACAATTGGCGGGGTCCGCTACGACCGATGCCTGCCAGGGTTGCGGGTTAGTCCGAAAGGGATACCGGGACCTTGGCAACAGGCAACTGAAGGAACACGGGTGGGTTTTAGTCAGTAAAAGTCTGACACGCCCTTCCGCTCCACCCAGAGCGGGAGAAGTCATTGGATGATTTCCCACCCTCAAAAAAAAAAAAAAAAAAAGGCCACCTATGCAAAATCCAATGTGACGTGTTATATTCCGTACGTACTGGCATCAAGTATTTCATGTAGAAAGAAATCCAAATCCTATTAGAGGCATAATAATAGGTTTGTTTTGTTTTGTTTGTTTTGTAAATTGGCGTTTTTTCTCACAAATGGAGAACCTCATCACTTCTATGATTTAAAATATTCATCAAATGCTTGGTATTATATCGAATAATGACCATCATAGACAACTCATCATCATCATCTGCCTAGCCTTTTCCCAACTATGTTGGGGTCGGCTTCCAGTCTAACCGGATGCAGCTGTAGGGGACCCAATACTAATGATTGAAATACTTTCGTGAATTCATGCAAGCCTAGTACTTTTTGTTAGGTTAGGTTTTTCTCATAAATTGTGCACAAAGTGTTTTGCAGAGAATACCGTCTTGTATGCATGCAACGTACTACAGAAATAAAAAGTATCCTATGTCTTAACCCAGGTCATGATCATGTGCCAAATTGCATCTAAATCATTTCAGCCGTTTTAGCGTGAAAGTGTACTTAACAAATAAACAAACAAACTCACTTTCATTTTTATAGTATTAGTTAGGATAAATAAGTGTATAATTGAAAAACAACCAGACTCAAATCATTTAGTGGGACCAATGGGAATAAAAATAAAAATACTAAATCATTACTAATAAATCCATACTAATATTATAAATTCGAAAGTAACTCTGATTGTCAAAAGGGTTTTAGAAAAAATAAAAACATCAACATGGCTATTTTCGACTTTCTCCATAGAATAATGCCAAAAATAGACTCTTAAAACACCTGTATGCGCAATATATGCCGATATGTCGAAGGCTTTTGACTGTGTGGATCAAGATACCCTTCTAACAAAATTACACGCATAAGGTATTCGTGGTAATGCCCTTAATTTAATGAAAACGTACCTAAAAGGTCGTAGACAATATACGGAGATATCGAGCCTGTGCTTAGGATTTAGAAGGGAATTAAAATCTATATCGTCTTTTAGAGAAATAAAATATGGCGTCCCGCAGGGCTGCGTCCTCGGCCCTTTACTATTTTTATTATATATGTAGGATCAGGAGTGCCGGCATATCGTCAGGGTTTGGAGTTCCCATTTTATAGGGAAAAATAAGACTGTATACAGAATTACAGAGTTTATTTAGAGTAGGTACACACACAATATACAATATAAATGGTAATTAGTAGTAATGGTAGTAATCAGTAGATACACAGTACGTACACAGTAGGTATACAGTACGTACACAGTAGGTATACAGTACGTACACAGTAGGTATACAGTAGGTATACAGAAGTAAAACAGTAGGTACACATTAGGTACACAGTAGGTATACAGTAGATATACAGTAGGTACACAGTAGGTACACAGTAGGTACACAGTAGGTACACAATAGGTATACAGTAAAAACGAACAGACCACTAGTGTAACGTTGTGGCTTCACACCTGAACTTAGTCGAGTAGTTAGTATGTTACTAAGTGGTTGAGCGCAACACTAAATTACATGCCCAACACTACTTGACAGACTACTCATTCATTTCATCTGTAACCAGCCATACTAGCGGTTCGTTATGTAGAACCCCTAGATTTACCATGTGCCCCGAGTTTAGGGTGAGTTCACCATTATTATTATACCTATTATACTGTACTGTGTGCTCCTTGTGCCATCTGCAATGGTTATGCTCTTCAAGCCTGGCTTGTCACTACTTAACCTAAAATCTCCCCTGTCATTCTGCCACGCTGTGATTGCACTCTCTCTATCTCTGCCTGTAAGCCGCTGCGATGTATTATGCTTACCTATCCTGCTTCCCATACCGTTCTTGGTCGCTAAGGAGGCTAGAACATCGCACGCGGCTTGCTGACATCTGCACCGCATCTGACATGCGCTCCTTAACGCGCTTTCAGGGTTCTACACGGCGATTCTACATCCCGGTTCTACGTACCGGCTTCTATGGACCGGCTATTCTACACCTCGCTTCTACATCCCGGTTTCTACACGGCGATTCTACATCCCGGTTCTAAGTACCGGCTTCTATGGACCGGCTATTCTACACCTCGCTTCTACATCCCGGTTTCTACACGGCGATTCTACATCCCGGTTCTACGTACCGGCTCATCTACCTACACCTCGGCTTCTACATCCCGGCTTCTACACCCCGCTTACTACTTCCCGGCTAAGGACAGGACGCGTTGGCATGCTGCCAATGCCCGCTACCGAGTCCTTGCCGAGGCCTGGCCTACCTGCGGCCTACCGCCGCGATCTACCTGCGGCCTACCTGCGGCCTACCGCCGCGAGCTACCTGCGACCTAACGCCGTGTACCACCTGCAGGCCTGTGCTGACAGGCCTCCTCGTCTGCCACGTGTCTCCGACCCGTGTGCTACCCTACCGTTCCAGCTGAGCCTGCGCTGGCAGGCCCCTTCCTACTACAACGGATGACCAAGGACGGTACCCTTCTACCTACCTAAGTGTGTGGGTGCTCGGAAAGATCAGTGACCTTACCCGCGACCTAGCTGTGGATCTACTACCAAATATATGTATCAAACTACCCAGCTGGTTTCACTCCTCTCTCTACACTACCTACCTACCTACCTATCCGTTAACGGCCTGCGCAGCCTACCTGCAAAGCCCTAGCCGTTACAGTGGCGCCCAACTCTAATCCTACCAAACCTAACGCTGATCTGACTGAGCCCTCGCACACATTCCTCGCTAATCATCGTAGCGGCATAGTTTTAAATTCTACTTGTATGGTACTAATCTGACTGTGACAACTACTTGTGTATCTGATACTGTAGGGGACGCGACTAAGTGGTACCTGATGGGTTTCGCTATGCTATTAAGTTAAACACTCAAATAGCTTTAAAGGGTTTATTGAGATAACGTTTAGGCTATGCTATCGCTAAAATTATGGAAATGAATGCACCCGGTCGCTATCCGTTATGCACTGAGCTCAGGGCGCACTCAATGCGGCCGCTTCGTATTGCTAGGTAAGCAAAACGTGGTTGATTGCAATTATTGCATCGAACATGCTCCCGAGGGGCCGAGATGAGATAATGAGCTTAAACAAAATTAAAGAGTTAGGTGAGTGTGAGCTTAAAATGCTAAGGAGTTAAGACATTATTAGATGAGAAATGATTGACAAGATGATAGAACAATCATATCATGATCTTATGGCTAGATACATATATGCTCAAACGGTTGAGTCATTAATCGAGAATACTGATTGTCTTTTAGCTAAGGGAGACGTTGACACGTTTCGCCTCTTTGAACGCAAACTAGACCACCGTTTACAAAAATTTGATACGCGCGCACCATCACTGACACTTGGCTCCTGCTCGGACAGGGGTCGACTTCGCGCACTTACACTAGAGCTTTGCTCTCGCTCAGATTGGTTTATACACACACTCACACTCGCTGGTACGCTCTGGATTCGCCCTTGGATGGGCGCACCACCGGTTCGATACTTCCTCCACAGGAACCACAGGAACGCTGCGATAGCTGCTGCTAATAGGCTATACAACAACGCATACTGATGTATGTCATGTGTCGTTAAAACCTCTGTCTGCTCGGCTGATTTTTTCATCGATTGAATTTGCTCACCGAGATGATTTAAAGAAAAGTTTATCGGTGTGGTATCTTCGTTGATCATATAGTCTTGGAAAGTTTTGATAGGTAGCGTAAGATTACTGTTGATACGATTTATGGGAGTTAATTTCATCTCGAGTATATTTGGCTTGAGATTAAGCGTATTCTCTAATTGCTGATGAGAGTAAAGTGTTACATCGTGACCCTTCGCAATGCATTGCTTAGTTAGTTGAATAAGTCCAGCCTTGCTGACTTCGCTCGCTTGTAGGTCGTCGTCGCATATAACTCTCAAAGAGTATGAGTCACAACAGAAATAAAAATAGGTAGAAAAGTCGTGTAATGGAACCCATTTGTTTTCACAGCTAGATTTGATGGTCCTGCAAGTGGATAGCTTCTCTTTTTCGCAGAATTGTTCATCGGGACCTAAACTCTGGACGGGCCCTCGAAGACGACAAAGGTAGGTTTCCGCTTGGTATTCACAACCTTGTAGATCGCTGACGCTAGCTGTTACGTATGAATCTCTTCTCAAGTTTATCGCTATGTATTCAGACGCTGGTTTGATGCTGATCATACTTTTATTAATTTGAACCGGTACTGGTATCAAATTGTATAGCTGGAACGTATCTCTGCTAATTAACGGTAAGTTAATTTCAAATATGAAATATTCGTCCGTCATCCTTGCCTTAACTTTCAACAGTTTGTAGATCTCATATAGGTTGAACTGAACGTTATCTATAGGTAATGCTAGCTCTTTCGATATTTGACTAGATATAATCTGTAACTCCCCACGGAGTTGTTGTGGAGTCAAGAGATGTAGATTGATCTGACCATGATAGATCTCAGTCATTGTGTCAAGAAAGGTGTCCTGAATCCGCTTTAAATTCTGAATCATATTTATGGTCGCTAATGCTGCTAAAGAGAAATCTTGCTGAATAGACATTACGTCGATCTCCTGTTGCAATGTGTTGGTGACGCTGTCTAAATAATTCAAATGTTTGTTAATTATCTTATGCTGCTTTTCAATAGTCTCTTCTGTTCTTTTTAAGATATTATACTCCGCTTCTATGACCGATGTCTGATTCCTGTAAAGCTGACTAAGGTGGTTTATATTCCTATGCACAAGTTCAATGTCACACTTGTATTTTTCTGCGAATTCCTGATCCAGTACTCCGAACAATGAATTAGCTATGGAGCCGACAGCGTTGATAAGTCCGCGTCGAGTTCGCGAACGCGATCCGAAGTGCTGATTGAGCAACAGCTGATTATAATATTGTAGTTCATCGTACGCGTGTCGTATTTGTAGGATGATAATTTTACAATGGCTCTGCTTTTGAATTTTCTCGCATGTTTGATCAAGATATTGCGAAAATTGAGTGACCGCTTTGTCTCCTTGCCAGTAAGGAGACATATTATAATAAGTCACGATTTTCCACTGATCACGAATACGATGCATTTGTCCTAAAGGGTCAAAATACAATGTTTGATTGCTATCGAATGCTGTTACTTTGTAAGATGCTTCAGTGGATAGTACAAGGTTCATAAAAAATAGTAATGCTAATGCTATGTTATAAATTTTAGGACCACTGCCGGTCTGCTTGCTCGCTTTCTCTTCCGCTTTTACTTCATTGCTTTGCAGATGCTGCTTTTTTGCCTCATTTTCTGCTATAGGTAGGATAGACAGCTTGATAATGGGCCGCTTTATGAAACCATTTTTTGTTTTTAATGTCACCACCCGGACAGCTTCATCTTTCCCTGGATGGAGCTCTACCACCCGACCGACAGGCCATTTTCCCGGGGGTAAGTTATCGTCATGAATGGTAACCATATCTCCTATCTCTATATTCTTCTGTGGTTTTAACCACTTGCTGCGTATCGATAACTGGCTAAGATACTCCGCTTTCCACCGCTTCCATATATCTTGAAATGTTTTATTCACTAAATACCATCTTGTCCTGGCATCTTGTGCCGTGTCTATGACAGTAAGACCGGCACGAGTAGTTAAGAAATGTGCTGGCGTGAGAAAATCGATATCATCGGTATCCTCAGATATTGGGCACAGCGGTCTTGAGTTAAGGCTCGCTTCAATTTGAGCCAAGATTGTACAGTATTCTTCAAATGTAAGAGCTTGGTCTCCTATTACTCGTTTGAGATGTTGTTTGAGACTCCGAATAGATCGCTCCCAGATACCTCCAGCACTCGGCCAAGAAGGGCAGTTCCAATGCCATTCTATGCTCATCTCCGCTATTTCTCTGTAAAATATGTCGCTAAAAATACGCTCAAACTGTTGCTGTTCCTCCTGAAGGATCTTGTTGGCACCTACAAAGTTTGTTCCATTATCGGAATAGATGTGCTTTGGAGTCCCTCGACGTACCGCCATGCGACGTAAGGCTGCTAAGAATGACGAACTGCTAAGGTCGGAGACTAGTTCTATATGGACCGCTTTTGTGACCATGCAAATAAACAAGGCTATATACCCCTTGTTTGTTTTAATGCCTTTCCCTTTATTTGCTTTTACTCGAATGAACCCTGTGTAATCTACACCAGTATGATAAAATGGAGGTGCTGGATTAGATCGACATTCAGGCAGGTCTCCCATTATTTGATGAAGCTTTCTTGGTTCTTGTTTTTTGCAGGTCACGCATTTACGAAGCTGTTTTTTGGTAGCTCTATTTCCTTGAATTACCCAATATTGCTGTCTCAATAAAGACAAGGTGAGTCGAGGTCCTCCATGGAAGGTGTGTTCATGGGCTTGCTGGATAAGAAGTTCCGTTAATCTCCCGCTATATGGGATTATTATTGGATGTTTCATATCAGTACTAATATTAGCGTTTTTAAGACGTCCCCCGACTCTTAATATGCCGCTTTCATCTAAAAAGGGCTGCAGATTTAATAATTTGCTATTTGAATTAAGTTTGCTATGCATTAAACTCTCGATATCCGATGTAAATTCACTGCGCTGTGTGCATTTAATTATAATTAATTTTGCTTTCCTAAGCTCTTGTAATGTGAGATATGTCGGCCTTTGTTTACTTTTCCGTGCAACTGCACGTAATAACCATGCTACAATTCGATTTATTTTTACGAAAGAGCTGTGGCGATTTATTAAATCTTCGACTACGCTGTCTTCCGGATTGCTATTTTGGACGGTTATAACTAGCTTCCGGACCTCTTCTTCCGTCGCATACTCTGCTTGCTCTTGCTTTGGCTTAAAGTCGGGTGTCGAGAGCCAAGCTGGGCCTCGCCACCACAACGAATGCTCTATTAATTGCGTAATGGATTGTCCTCTGCTTGCTGAATCGGCTGGATTTTCCTTAGTTGACACGTAATGCCATACGTCAGGTGATGCCACGCTAATAATTTTCTTCACCCTATTCGCTACGAATGGCTTCCAACGTTCCGGATAGCCTTGTATCCAGCTAAGGACGACCTTAGAGTCGCTCCAAGCAAAGATTTCGTAATCAATGCTACTCATGCTAGTGACTACTTTTGTTAATAGTCTGGTTAATAGCTCTGCTGCACATAATTCCAATCTAGGAAGCGAAACGGTCTTGCTGTTTGGTACTAATCTTGTTTTAGCTGCGACTAGTACTACCGATACTTCATTGTTCGATACTATTCTGGCATATACGACACATGCGTATGCTTTAAGAGACGCATCACTAAATCCGTGTAATTGGATAAGGTCACCTCGTTTGCTCTGCAACCATCGTGGAATTTTGATTTTGCTAATATATCCCATATCTTTAGTTAATTTGACCCATTCATTGTTGATCTCGGCTGAAACTTCATCGCTCCATTGAATGTCATCTAGCCAAACCTTTTGAAACATCAATTTGAATTTTGTAGTTAGCGGCGCTAGCCAACCTAGAGGATCAAATAACCTGGATATTTCCGACAGAAGCAACCTTTTTGTTAGCTTCGTAGTATCCGCTGATGAATTATATTGGAAAGTAAATTCATCTGTTTTGGGATCCCATCTTAGGCCCAAAGTTTTCGGTGTGTTTTCCGTTTTGAAAATAAATGATGGTGTATGACTGTTTTGCTGCGATGAATTTATTTCTTCCAATAGCTTTTTTTCATTTGCTGACCACTTTCTCAGCAAAAATCCGCCGCTGCTTAGACACGAATTTACTTCCGCTATGCTGCTTTTCCCTTCATCCATATTATGAGCCCCCGAGACTAGATCATCCATATAGAAATCTTCTAGTATTATTCTTGCTGCTGCAGGAAAGTTATGCTTCTCGTCCGCTGCTAATTTTCTAAGGGTCATCATCGCTAAAAAAGGGGCTGAATTCGTTCCATATGTAACAGTCGTTAACTGGTATGTCCTAATTGGTTGTCCAGTTTGAGCTCTCCAAAGGATTTTCTGAAATTTTTGATCCGACTCGTTTACTATTATCTGCCGATACATTTTTTCGATATCGGCAGTGAATACGTATCGATACTGTCTCCACTTAAGCAAAAGTGCCTGCAGGTCTTGCTGCAAGTTAGGTCCTCGATGCATGACATCATTAAGACTTAGTCCCGAAGATGTTTTTGCGGACGCATTAAATACGACACGTAACTTTGTAGTGGAGGATTCCGCTCGCTGAACCCCATGGTGAGGTAGAAAGCACTCTATTCCATCGCTGCTAAGAGTCGCTAACTTCATATGTCCCAAGTCTTCATATTCGCTTAGAAATTGCTTATATTGCTGAGCTAAAGATCTTTGCTTAGTAAGCTTTTTCTCTAGATTCCTAAATTGCGCTAGTGCTATTTCCTTTGACGATCCTAACCTTTCTATCGCTTGCTGCTTCATCGGCAACCTAACTTCATAACGACCGCTTCTAAGTCGTTTTGTCGTTGATAGGTAATAGTCGACGCATTGTTGATCTTCCGCTGATATTTCATTTTGCTCGTGAATATCCTCAATTTGCCAAAATTTGTGAATATCCGCTATATTATTAACGATGACGTTACAATGGAACTGTGGCTTTACGGTTCCACATAGTACCCATCCTAGCTGGGTTTGCTGAGCTAAGGGCGAAGACGAATCAGGACCTCTTATCAAACCATCTAGTATGATAAGAGCATAGGCGTCTGCTCCGAGTAACAAGTCAACTGGGCGACTTGTATTAAAATCTGGATCCGCTAAATTAATATGTTCCAAATGCGACCACGAAGGCTTTCGGAACGACCGATTTGGTAAGTTTTTGATAAGACCTTTCATAATCAAAACATTCGTATGGAATTTAAA
Organism: Lithophane semibrunnea; assembly: GCA_947363905.1. Taxonomy (NCBI): domain Eukaryota; kingdom Metazoa; phylum Arthropoda; class Insecta; order Lepidoptera; family Noctuidae; genus Lithophane; species Lithophane semibrunnea. The sequence goes on along the minus strand of OX376191.1, from coordinate 3,963,206 downwards.
ACTGGTGAACATAGACTGGCATGTAACGTTTAGCTTGCCCGTACAGCTAGATTCCTTTTCTCCTATTCCAGAAACGGTTCCATCAAATTGCTGTCGTTTTGAACCTAACTGCTGAGCTGCCTTCTCCGTAATCAGCGATACCTGTGAGCCCTGATCGATGAGAGCTCTGAGGACAATCTGTGTGCTATCTGCTGCTGTCACCCTTACTAACGCTGTAGCTAAAAGAATCTCAGTGAGATTTTGCTGAGATGCATGAACACCATTGCCGCTGCTTTGCTTTGAATTCTCTCCTTGCTTGAGATCTTCGTCATAGGTATTTTGTTTGCTCTCAGCATAACAATCATGCAATAACGTATGATGCCTGCCTGAACACGTGAGGCATCATTTTTTGGAATGGCATTTATTACCATTGTGATTATAAATGCAGTTAATACAACATTTTAGTTGTTTGAGGGTTTTAAGTTTCATTTCCTTCGGCATTTGCCGAAACCTATCGCAATTGTGTAATTTATGCTCAGCAAAACAATGAGGACATTTGATTTCCTGCACGTGCATTGCTTTTGAGTTCTTCGAATTATTATCGTTAAAATAATTGTTGTTGAATTTTCGACTGTTTGCTGTTTTTGATGAACCCGCTTGTTGCTGTGATTGCTGCGATTTTTGCATGGTGTCTTGTCGTCGGCGAGATGTTTCTAGACTAGTGAATTTATTTTCTAGAAACTCTAAAATGTCTTGTAGGACTGGTAGCTCTCTAGGGTTTTTTAACGACTCTATATACTCGGAATAAGATTCACTATCCAACTTTTGCGATAAGATATGTGCAATTAGAGGGTCCCACGTGCTAATATCTACACCTAGGTTTTTGATGGCGTGAAGACTCTCTATCGTGACGTCATGCAATTTTTTAAAGGCTGAAAATGATTGCTGCTGTATATTGGGCAGATTAAGGAACACATTGGCGTGCGCTGTAAAGATAATCCTCTTGTTATCAAATCGATGACTTAGAATCTCCCAACAAACGTTATAGTTATCGGCACTGATTGAAAGGTGCTGTATCAAACGCTCCGCTTCACCTTTTAACTTGCTTTTCAGGTATTGCATTTTTTGAGCGTTTGACAATGTGTTGTTCTTGTGGATTGCTTCGCTAAATAGATCTTTGAAAGGCATCCATTGCTGGTAATGTCCTGTAAAAACTGGAATATCCATTTGAGGAGTGGATTTCTCTCGATATGATGTTGACCACATCTTGGAGTTAATAGCCTTTTTCAAGCTATTAAAAGTACGCTCGTGATTGCTGAAGCAATACTCATAGTCTTGTGCTAGATCTTCTCCCGATTCACCAATGATCTCCCAATGAAGGTTATCAATAGTATTCCACCGATTGTGTAGGGTTCGAAGGGCATCTTCGAACTCCCACTTGTCAACGATAGTTTCGACATCAATATTGTCGACTGCTCTAAGAAATGCTTTAAAATTGACCGACTGCTTATGGAGCATATCGTCAAGCTTGCTGTTGGATCCTCTTGATTCGAAGGTCGGTCTAGCTGTTGTTGGCGGTTCCGACTGACTCGCTGAAGTCCCGGGCGCCTCTAGCTGTGCTGTTTGAGGAAGATACGGTGCTTTCTGATCTTGCTGCATCAGCTGTTCTTTCCATTGACTAATAAGCCCTTTCGCTGTTAAATAAAGCTGTTTTGTACTTTCAAATTCAGACTTAGTAAAATATTTATGATTCGTCTGTTCAAAAGGAAGAGTCTTCTCATGATTCACTTGGAAGTCCTCCCAGTACTTCTCAAGCAACTCGAGTCTACGCTTACAGTAATCTAAAGTTTTACGCTCTACGCTATCTTTTTTGAAATTGACGATGAATTTTCTAATGCTCTCTGATATCTCAGATTGAATAAAATAAAGGCTCTCCATCTCGCTGCTGGTGTAAGAAAAATTGAACGATCTTACTTGGAAAAATCCTTTACCGCTGCCAACCTGACGAGGTTTGTATCCCACGCCAGTGATTCGCTGATGTCGCTAGTGTGAGCTGTGAACTCACTACTGCTGGAAGGGCACTTGTAGAGCACCGCTTTTGCTGCTACCGCTGAGAGAATATAATGGACACTCCTACTCAATATACTCCCACCAAAGTCTCTCATAAAATTTCGCTGCTAAGGTTACCACCACAGTCACTGCTAAGCTAAGAACCGCCGCAATCCAAAGTGTCACTGGTTCAGTTCAAATTCACTTCACGACCCTTCAGTCCCAAAAACTAAAGTCCGACCGCGAAGTCCTTTTTAGAGGCTCGAAGGACCAAAATGTAGGGGACGCGACTAAGTGGTACCTGATGGGTTTCGCTATGCTACTAAGTTAAACACTCAAATAGCTTTAAAGGGTTTATTGAGATAACGTTTAGGCTATGCTATCGCTAAAATTATGGAAATGAATGCACCCGGTCGCTATCCGTTATGCACTGAGCTCAGGGCGCACTCAATGCGGCCGCTTCGTATTGCTAGGTAAGCAAAACGTGGTTGATTGCAATTATTGCATCGAACAGATACTAACTGTGTACATAATGGGAACTCACCTGATTTGTGATTATATCTACTTTTCATCTAAATCTGAAAACTTACTCAGTGCTGGCAGCGGTGAAATGCATCTTTTCTAAATAATTGAATTGTGACTACTACACAAGGTAATAATAGCTGTCATACCTTTACATACCTAAAACTGATAATATCTACTATAAACATACTCTAATTACTAATCTAATGACCTAACCTAACTTTTAACTTTGCTAAAAACGGGGTAGTTGTAACGTTTACACAAAGAAAAATTTGCTCGTATTTTGAAATTCAATATAATTTAATAGAAACATTATTTACAATTATTTATGCTATATTTTAAAAGTTCATAGTTAGTACCTGCTGGTATAGCGTTATCTCTTCACAATTATTCTTCTCTTACAATCTACTATCACTTCACTTCTGCACAATGGATTCACTAGCAAGCACTCTGACTGAATTGAAGGAATTGTTTCACACAAAGATGTCTGCCTTTGAAGACGAACTACAGAAGGCCCCTTCATCATCTGTCACAACTTCTAGCCTGGCTGCGGAGTTTGCAATGTTCCGGACATTTATAACGCAGGCTCTCAACAGCGTTCAGCAACAGGTGGAGCTACTAGCTCGTAGTGTCGACCAAATTGAGATGCGGGGACGAAGGAAGATCTTGCTGTTGCATGGTGTTGATGAGAAGCAAAAGGAAGACACTGCCAAGGTGATCACTGAGGTGGTTTGCAACAAATTACAGCTGAGTGACTTCACTGTTGCGGATATCAGCCGATGTCACAGGATGGGACGGGCTGCCCCTAATAAAACCAGGCCTATTCTGTTCAAGCTCAGCAGTCTTGCGGTTCGGGATAAGATTTGGTTCTCTAAAGCCAAATTAAAGGGTACAGGCGTCACCATGTCCGAGTTCCTGACAAAGGGGCGGCATGATGCATTCTTGGCTGCGAGAGAAAGATGCGGTGTCACCAAGAGCTGGACTAAGGCAGGCTGCGTGTACGTTCTTGGTCCCAATGATTCGCGGCACCGGGTTGAGTCCTTTGCTGAATTGGACAGGATTGCGCCGAATCTCAGTGAGCTCGAGCAGAGTGATCCAGTATCGGCTGTGCCAGCCTCTGTCCCGGTCGTTGCTGTTGCGAAGACCACAAGGTTGAAGCGTGCTGCCGCTTTGAAGAAGTGATTTCTTTGTGATGTTTTATTCAAAGTCCGGGTAATATCATGTTTTGTTGTTTTGTTTTTATTTCACCTTCAGTGAATCTAATTAATAGTGTGGTAGGTTAAACAATTATTTGTTTGCTTTACAACTGTCACAAGTCACTATTTTATTGTTGTCACTGTCACTGTCAGTCAATACCAGTATCATAAAGTGCGTTCCGTTTTTCGTAACGCTGCAATTGCGGAATGTGACTGGCAGAATTATTTATTTATTGAAATGTTTTACTTTTTATTTTGTTTCTTTTGTTACCTGGACTGCGGTAGGTTTTATTACTTAGCTTCAATTTAATAACGCAACCGGCAGGTGGACTATCTACAAGGTGTCGTTTTGCATCCTCGTCAAATTCAAGGACGTTACTATGCTAATGATTCTCGACCCGAATCAATAATAAAACAAGTAGGTAATTTTTTTTTATTTTATTCTAATTTTCGGAAATCGGCATGTGTGGGACACGCATGTTAAAACTCGACTTGTGTGATACCGCACTGTAAAGAACTGCCCATACACACACATAAAAACGCGGCCGTTAATACGCTACCAAAATTTTGCCTACCCCCGCGCGCGCGCGCACCCTCACTATTATCCCTACATACACCCCGCCCCACCCCGCCGCGCTCGCTCACTGACGCAGTGTGATTGATGTCGCCGCGACATTGTCGCGCGTCTTTCGTGATTTCCCGCCACGCGCTCCTTTTCCTTTTAAATACGGTACGATGACGGACAATTACTCTAATGTTGAGTTGCTGGAGATGGTTCGTTTGTACGCTATAAGCGGAGACAGCCTACGTCGAGCTGTGCAGATGTTCGCGGAAATGTTTCCCATAGACATGGGCGTTTTCGTATTTAGTTGTTAACGGATATGTAACCGATATTCAGTTTTCATATCGATATCGAAAACCGTTTTCAGATATCGATATCAGTAGTACGATTTGCTCCCTGATATCGAGTAGCCGCCGGAAAGTTTCTAACTTATGGAATATTTGTTGTAACTAAATAAATAGAAACTAGACCTTATTGTTAGCGCGTTAGGATATTATTACGCACGCACTATTATTAACCAAATAACTAATCACTAGCCGAAGTTACGTAATATTCGCTTCATCTCTTTTACGCCAGTAAAACATTGGATGGTAAGACAGAGACAAAGCGAATAAAAACCGTCGATGTCATATCGCTCGTGATGTGAAGTTTGCGTTTTGTTCGTTATTACTTATTCGACATTATTCGTAGTTCGTTCTCGTTGTTGCGCTTTGGATAAGCCATAGCTCGATGAAGTTTTTGTGAAAACGGTTATGTATATTTAGATATCGATATGGTATGATAATAAACACATATCCGATATAAGTTACGTTTTGATATATCGAACCCATGCCTAGTTTCCCAATCGGCCACCACCGTCCCAAAACGTCATGCTCGCAGCTACCCAAAGACTGCGGGATTATCGCCAGTTTGACGTCCCCCGGCATGCTCAAGGTCGCGGCAGCAGTGGTCTGCCTGTCGCCTTGCAGGAAGACATCCTGGAGTACTTCCAGCGAGAACCACGAGCAAGCACGCGGGATACTGGTCGGCGGTTTGGAGTGCACCACTCCACAGTATGGCGTCTATTGAAGCGGGAAGAACAACACCCATTCCATTTTCGCAAGGTGCAAGATATCCACCCGGGAGATAACGCCGCACGCATTACGTTTTGTCGGTGGTTACTGGAACATCAAGACGCCAACATCCTGTGGACGGACGAGTGTTTATTTACTCGAGTTGGCATCTACAATGTTCACAATGAACACTGGTGGGCACAGCGGGACCATAAGATCTGTATATCTTTACCTATGTTAACAAATAAATAAATACAATACAATACAAAACCCGCACGTGACCAAACGGGATTCTTTCCAAGTGCGGTTTACCTTAAATGTGTGGGCTGGCATAATAGGGGACCGCGTGCTTGGACCCTATTTCATCGAGGGTTACCTTACCAGCACCACTTACCTGGAGCTACTACGACTAGTCGTCGAGGAGATGCTCGATGACGTACCCCTGGCATTCTATCGCAACATGTACTATCAGCAGGACGGTGCCCCTCCTCACTACGGACGTCAAATACGCGAGTACTTGACCGAAAGTTTCGGAAACCCCTGGATCGGCCGCGGTGGACCTGTGGCCTGGCCTCCGCGTTCTCCAGACTTAACGCCCCTGGACTTTTATTTGTGGGGAGACATTAAAAGACTAGTGTACACAAACGAAATATCAAGTGTTACAGAATTAAGAGAAAAAGTGGTTAGTGCTTTCGACACTGTAAAAACGAATGTGTTTGTGTTGCGAAAACTAAAAGAAAACCAGCGACGTCGAGCTAGACTGTGTCTAGAACGTGAAGGTGGACACTTCGAGCAATACCTCCAGCTAGCTTAGGTAATTTATTTATTTGTACTTACATAATAATTTGTAAATAAGTAATTAATTAATTTTGCCTACCCAGGTGGGCACGGTAGGGCTTTAGCCAAAATTACCTAGCACTTCCCACTACCTGATAACAGCCTCTGATTTTTATAAAGTACCTACCTACTTACTTTTATTACGTATCAAAATATCGCGCGCCGAGGGCGCCAGGCGTTCGTTTTTGAAGGTACCTACACGTTTTTATTACTAAGAAATAAGATTTACAATTTCATTATTTACTGCCCGTTCATCAAAAATAAAATAAATTGTATACGGTAATGCAAAACACATTTTATTAATCAGCTGATGACTACGTACCTACTCTTGCAGGATTTTATTATTACCTACATACTTAACTAAAGAAAGCGCGGCGCGCCGCGCGCGCGCCATACGTTCGTATTTCGTACCTACAGGTTTTTATTACTAAGATAAATTTACAATTCTAGGATCATTTACTGTCCGATTAGCAGGAATGAAAAAAATTATAAGCAAAACTAAAATTTTGTTAATCAGCTGACGTCACAGATGATGCCTGACCACTTAAGTTGTAACAGATACATCACACCTAAATACCTAACTGCGATAATAGCGTTCATCATGTCGTCGGCGACCGCTGCGTGCTAAACGATAAACGCTAAACGTTTTAGGCACAAGTAAAACGCTCGACCACAGTTTTATTATTGTTTCGCAGCTGCGTGGCCTTGCAGCTCTGCGATGCCCAATAACTTTAGATCGGAAAAGATCTAACGCCGCGCCGCCCGCCCGGCCGCTCAGTAGGTAGATTTAGGCACAGAGTTTAGGCAAGTACATGAAGTAATGTAGATAGCCCTGCCTACGTATTTACATTAGGTTGACTTTGGACCTTTCCGTGGCGCATAGCGAGTAATTTGTTACTAATATTCCCTTCTAATTAAGCTTTAAAATATGATCTAGGTAATTATCAAGAGTTTATATCATGTAGGTGATTTTCAAACTCGAACTAGGCTATTGCTAGCCGCACGCCGCTGCGCTGTTAGGTAGGTAGGCGAGGCCTGCCGTTCGTCGACCCGCACGCACACAACGACATAGTCGTGCGACAGTTAGGCACTGTCGCATACGCAACGGGGCGATTCTGTTCTTTGAAAGTGGTGTATTCTGAAATACTGTCAAACTTAAAGGACTAAAAAAACAAGTATGTATTAATTATTGGGCAGGTATCGATATTTTAATTGATTATTTATGTCTTTCTTATCAGCTTCCTGAAATTTGACGAGGATGCAAAAAGACACCTTGTATACGGTTTATTTTTTATTTTATTTTATTCGTTAGGTCTCTATATATTATTATTTTTATTTTATTTTATTATATAAATGTCTATCGATGACAGCAATAATAGTAGTTTTTACTCAATAACAAGCAACGACGACAGTTTCGTGAGTATTCCTTCTCTTGCAGACAGTCTTGCTGCGCAGTTTTCTGATGTTCCTAAAAATTTTAACGTTATACATATAAACGCTCAGAGCATTCCGGCTCATTTCCACGATATGCTGGCAAGCTTTGACTATAAGGATGTACATGCTATTCTTATTTCCGAGTCATGGCTTAAACCTTGTCTCCCTTCATCTAGTTACTCTCTTCCCGGCTTCCAACTTATAAGAAATGACCGGTCGGTTGGTGGTGGTGGTGGTGTAGCCATTTATCTCCGCGCGCATATTCCCTACACTGTCTGTCTCATCTCATGCTGGTGAACATCTCTTCCTTGAAGTCGAATTACATCATTCTAAATTACTTCTTGGCGTCTATTATTGTCCCTCTTTACGCGTTAATTTCTTTTCATCTTTTGAAAATCTCTTAGAAATTCTGATCCCTTCTTACAGTCATAGCATAATCATGGGTGACTTTAATACTTGTCTTCTGAAAAAAGACTATCGCTCTTCTTCTCTAACTAATATTTTAGCTTCCAGTAATCTTTCCATTCTTCCACTGAGTGCTACTCACCATTTTCCTAATTCAACACCTTCTCTTCTTGACTTGATTTTTGTCTCTTCTCTTGATCACGTCGCTAAGCATGGCCAATGTTCAGCCGATGCCTTTTCCTATCATGACCTAATTTTTCTGTCATACAAAATTCGCCCACCTAAGGCAAAAGCTAAAATTCTCATGCAACGCAATTTTGGTGGAATGAACGTTGACGAACTTTGCAAGGATGCCGGTAATATAGATTGGTCTGCTTTGTTTGCCTCTGCATCAGTCGATGAGCAAGTTAATATTTTTACGACTAAACTTATCAGGCTTTATGACCTTCACGCACCTGTTCGAGCAGTTAAGGTTAAACATTTGCCGGCGCCGTGGCTCACAAACGAGATTAAAACGCTCATGCACAAAAAAGTAACGGCAAAGTCTAAATTTAAACGTAGGGCTAACGACGCTAACAGGGAAAGATACCTTTCAATACGTAATCACTGTAATAAGGTGTGTAGGAATGCTAATCGCCAACACATTCATACTTCTGTCCAAAATGGGGACGCATCCAAAGTTTGGAAATTTATTAGATCATTGGGGGTCGGTAAAACCCGACAAGAGACAATCCTAAAAGACATAGACATGGATACAATGAATAATCATTTTACTGCTTCGTCCAATTTTGATAGGACAATAAAATTGGATACACTGAATTATCTTTCTTCACTTCCGACTCCCAGCTATTCTCCATTTGTTTTTAGTCAGTTCTCCGCATGTGATGTTAAGAAGAGCATACTCTCGATCGCTTCCAATGCAGTTGGAAGTGACTGTATCAGCCGTAATATGTTAGTGCCTGTGCTGGATGTTATCCTTCCCGTCATTTGTCACATCCTCAATTTTTCTGCATCTAGTGGTGTCTTTCCATGCTCATGGAAAGATGCTCAAATAATTCTTTTACCTAAAAAGTCTAATCCAACATCCTTTTCTGAATACCGTCCAATATCCGTCCTGCCATTCCTATCCAAAGTGCTTGAACGGTTAATTCATAATCAACTAAGCACTTTCCTCTCTAAAAATAATCTCCTCAACCCCTTCCAGTCTGGCTTCCGTCCAGGTCATAGCACCACCACAGCGCTTCTGAACGTTACGGATGATATAAGGTCAGCCATGGAAAACGGTAATCTAACGGTCTTAGCTTTGTTAGATTTCAGTAATGCTTTTAATACTGTGGATTTTGATGTTTTGCTTGGCATCTTAAGCTCTCTTAACATATCTCCATCGGTAATCGACTGGTTCCGTACTTACCTGTTCGGTCGCCGGCAACGTATTTGCATTGGAGAGATCTTGTCTTCCTGGAATAACACTTCTGCCGGTGTACCTCAGGGTGGCGTTCTATCCCCTTTACTTTTCGCAGTTTTTATTAACTCAATCTCCGACGAACTAATTTCTTCCTACCATCTTTATGCAGATGATTTACAAATTTACTCGCGAGCTCCTCTTGGAAATCTGTCTGAGGCCATCTTAACGATTAATCGTGATCTGGCCCGTATTTGCGACTGGAGCAAGAAATATGGACTTATGGTCAACCCCATAAAGACGCAGGTTGTGGTAGTGGGTAGTCCTAGGATGGTCTCAAGGATCGACTGGACGACTCTTCCCCAAGTTTGTTTTGACAACTCAAAGGTTAAGGTCATTTAAGGTCATCGGATAACTTAAAGCTTAAAATGCCAATGCATTCCTCAACTTTCCTCGACAAATCCTTTGCCGTCCAGGCCGCTCGCTTGTGGAATGCATTGCCAGTTCAAATAAACCGCGCGCAGTCGTTAATAGAGTTTAAAAGACTCGTTAAGGAACATTACTTGTCGTTGTGATCTTGTCTTCGTAACTGTGTAATTATCTATAGTCTTCAATTATTTTTCGTTGCTTATTTATTTATTTCCTATGTATGTATGTATGTATCTATTATTTAGGATATGTATGTATATGTGTATCTATTTTAGTATATTGTATAGGTAACTTATTATTTGCACCTACGACAGCCCCATATTATGTCCAGGCAAATCACTGTCCATTCCAAGGTTGCCTGGAAGAGATCGCGGAAAGCGATAAGGCCGCCCATTGTATATTTTGTAGTTTGTTTTTTTTCCTTTCGTTATATATTTTTGTGGTGTACAATAAAGTATATATAAATAAATAAATAAAAACTTACATTAAACTAAACTTAACCTACAAACTTACCTACACTTATCATTCAAATTAACTATAGAACATTACTTATTGCAATCTAAATGACTAATCTACTGTCACCCGGCTTCCTGCCGTGCTAAAGTAAATTTATTAGGTATATATAAATAGGGAAAGAACCAATTAAACCATTACCTTTTTTTTACAAAGTTTATTGTAATTATATAACACAGGTTTACAAAAATTGTGGCAAGCCACTAAAACACTAGAACTTTCCCAACCTTTAACCTGGTATTAGCCTCTAACACACCCCGTCTCCGTAACAAGGTGTGTTAGGAGAAATACAAGCATGAGATTAAATATCAACAAGCTCAAGGTCGCTTGTGAGGATCCGTGAGATGAACGCTTAACAACTTCTAGCTCAATCGAATAATAAGTGACCTTAAATATGGTTGTGCTCATAAGAGAAATTATAACATTAAGGCCAAAGCACCCTGAGACACAACCTAACACATGAAATTTAGAACAACTGGTTTATAACCTAGTTTACTACACATAGGCCTAAATCACTTGGAAATGACCTTTAAAATGGTCACCTGGGTATCACTCTCAAAGGGTCTACTACAAACTTGCAGGTGTTAACTGTCCCTCTGTTCACGACGGACTCTCAGTTGACGTCAGTTGACGTCAGTTGAAGTCAGTTGACGGAATCAAGTCCCTTGGCATGGAACCACAGAGAAAACTCTGGGTTCCCACGTACACGCGGTCTACGGGATCCGTAAGGAAAACGATGACGCTAATCGTTACCTGGAGCGGCGACACTTTCCTGGACGAGCTACCGGATGGTAAGGCCTTCCAATATACGGGGATGGCCACACTGCCAGCACTCGTAGGATCTAACCTCAAAACTGCCAAAGCCCGGATCAACCCAGCACACTGCCCGCCACTAGTCGGGACTAACTGCTATTTCACCAGACCACAGGACGGCACCAGGGCGTCACGTCTTTCACGTTCGCATCAGTTCAGGCTAGCATAAAAAGCCAGACAGGTTCGGCTACTAAAACAACAACTCTGATATATTTCCAATAAGATTATTGGCCGAACACAGTCTAATCATCACAGAACTGGTGCCTCTCGAATAACATACCTGTTAAAACTCCATCATTGCGTAGCGTCACCAGGATCGGGAAGGAACACCCTTCTCGTCACACACGCAGGACCAAAGACCTGACTCCTCCTTATCGACCTTCGAGAAAGTTCTAACCACAGACTAAAAACCGAATTCTTTGACAGTGACAATCCACTTCCGAAATTCTATCATAAGAATTAAATTTAATTTATTGGACATTGCATGACTATAAAATTTGGGTGATTACATCTGAATGTTAATAAATTTTAATTACTTAATTAACATCTAATTAATTATCGAAACCCAAAAACAACGCTCTGTCTCCAGTATTGAGAAACTCTGGAGCTACCTAGCTCCACCGCTAGATGTCGCCTAAGATGTCAATTTGCAACGTCACACTACTGGCTCACAAACAATATAACTACTGTGGCCAACAAATAAAACACTAAAGACAGCTATCACTCTAAAATACACTTACCTAAAAACTTCATTGATAACATTCATGGAATATCTAAACACAAATTCATACCTACATTAATTACCTTCCTACAACTACTGCAATAAAATAAACCTACCTAAATAACTATACCTACAATTCTTAAATTGCTGTTAAAATTAAACTAAAATGGTATTGTTTTCTACTTTAACAATGAAAAACTACTACCTTCATTGACAAACAAAAACAATAACAATATTGCAGTACTTACTACTTTTTCCTATACATAATTATAATCTAAACAAACAATTTAACCTTACAAACTAATACTTAATGAATTGTTGTCATACCTAAAAATTAACATTATACAATAATTATTTACCAAATCTAAACTAATCTAAATTAAATTCTCAACCTACCCACCTATGTCAACAAAATAAACAGCTGACACCCACTACATAAAAAACAGATTTGGGTACGAAAACACTACACAACCTACCCCACAAACTACTAAAACTACTTGCACTCACCCTCTACAACTACCCACTATCTACATATAACCAACAATTATCATACTATTATCTAAACTTCCAACTATTTGGTAAATCCAAACAGTTATCTACTTAGGATGATGGCCCTACCCCATTCATCTTAAAATTCTACCATGACTATTAGCCCTACAGCCATAGTCGAAATTGATGATGGCCCTACCCCATTTATCTTAAACTTCTACCATGACTATTGGCCCTACAGCCATAGTTATAATTGATGATGGCCCTACCCCATTCATCTTAAACTTCTACCATGACTATTGGCCCTACAGCCATAGTCGAAATTGATGATGGCCCTACCCCATTTATCTTAAACTTCTACCATGACTATTGGCCCTACAGCCATAGTTATAATTGATGATGGCCCTACCCCATTCATCTTAAACTTCTACCATGACTATTGGCCCTACAGCCATAGTTATAATTGATGATGGCCCTACCCTATTCATCACCTACCTTCTATAACTGATCATGATGGTCTACCCCATTGATCAGTGGTTTTGCTTTATCAATTGGCCCTAAACCATTGGTAACCTAAGCAACCTAATCTATGTATATGTACTTACTATCTGTTCTAAAGAGCGGTTGCAACTCTATAAATAAGCCCTTGCAGGAGCGGATGGTTACTCCCTAAATAAGACTAAACCAAATGTACTATTTATGTAATCTGTCTATCTATGTAATTGTTGGTATTCCTGTGCGGTTTAGGGTGACACTATGTATTCAATAAAACCTACATACTGGATACTAAGTACACTGGGCTGGACCCTAATTTTTTAGTCCTGTGTTTCCATTTTACTATTGGGACTTAGGTTGGACTACAACAGTAACTACCTACTGAAATCTGATCTGTTGCTAGCATAAAATCTGTGTTATTATGGGAATACTAATGACTACTAAATATAATATTAAACTAAAACTACATCTAAATAAAACTTAAAATACACTATTAATATCTATAACTTAAAATAAACTACATCTATAACCTGACATAAACTATACTATTGTTCACTGGCGCTATTTTAAGGAATGCTGCTGATCCCAAGGGATGACTATTTTTTATTGCAGAGCAGTTCATTACTATAACTACCCTTAGCTTTTGTGTTGTCTATCTGTTACCTAAAACTATATAAAAAATAAAGCTATCTTTTAAAATAACATTATGTTGCTCTGGCGCTATTCGAGCGGATGCTGCTGATCCCAAGCGATGTCTATTTATTATTGCAGAGCAGATCACTATTATAACTACCCTTAACTGTTGTGTTGTTTATGTCATGTTCAAATGAACATCTTAAAGACGGCACCTACAAGTGAGGCGACCGCACCAATACACATCTTACAAACCTGACACTAAATAATTTAACCTAACCTACAACCACTACACACTACCCCACTTACCTAATCTACCCCCACTACACACTACCCCACTAACCTAACCTACCCCTACTAACACACTAACAGTAACGCATTCTAACTACATGTGCATACTTACCTAACTACACCTACAAGTACACACTGAACTCACTTACCTATATTTACATAAAGCCAGTTAAGATCTAATTATCTAATACACCACATGTCTACTCACATGTAGGAATACTACTAAATACACTGGTACCAGCTACTAATAGAACACTACTGACTGAGATACACTTGCTTTTAATCTTGTGTATTTCTTTGCTTGCTGTCTGGAAATCTTGAGTGAACTATGACTAACTAGTTTCACTCATGGCTATAGAGTATGGTTCCAGTCTCTGCTCTGATTGGACTGGATTCAGACTTGTGCTAAAGATTAGACAGCAAGTGGGCAGTGGTAGTTCTAGCGGATTTTATATAGGTGAAATCCTCTCTCTGCAGCCGGGGTACTGTAACGTTGTGGCTTCACACCTGAACTTAGTCGAGTAGTTAGTATGTTACTAAGTGGTTGAGCGCAACACTAAATTACATGCTCAACACTACTTGACAGACTACTCATTCATTTCATCTGTAACCAGCCATACTAGCGGTTCGTTATGTAGTACCCCTAGATTTACCATGTGCCCCGAGTCTAGGGTGAGTTCACCATTATTATTATACCTATTACACTGTACTGTGTGCTCCTTGTGCCATCTGCAATGGTTATGCTCTTCAAGCCTGGCTTGTCACTACTTAACCTAAAATCTCCCCTGTCATTCTGCCACGCTGTGATTGCACTCTCTCTATCTCTGCCTGTAAGCCGCTGCGATGTATTATGCTTACCTATCCTGCTTCCCATACCGTTCTTGGTCGCTAAGGAGGCTAGCACATCGCACGCGGCTTGCTGACATCTGCACCGCATCTGACATGCGCTCCCTAACGCGCTTTCAGGGTTCTACACGGCGATTCTACATCCCGGTTCTACGTACCGGCTTCTATGGACCGGCTATTCTACACCTCGCTTCTACATCCCGGTTTCTACACGGCGATTCTACATCCCGGTTCTACGTACCGGCTCATCTACCTACACCTCGGCTTCTACATCCCGGCTTCTACACCCCGGCTACTACTTCCCGGCTAAGGACAGGACGCGTTGGCATGCTGCCAATGCCCGCTACCGAGTCCTTGCCGAGGCCTGGCCTACCTGCGGCCTACCGCCGCGATCTACCTGCGGCCTACCGCCGCGAGCTACCTGCGGCCTAACGCCGTGTACCACCTGCAGGCCTGTGCTGACAGGCCTCCTCGTCTGCCACGTGTCACCGATCCGTGTGCTACCCTACCGTTCCAGCTTAGCCTGCGCTGGCAGGCCCCTTCCTACTACAACGGATGACTAAGGACGGTACCCTTCTACCTACCTAAGTGTGCGGGTGCTCGGAAAGATCAGTGACCTTACCCGCGACCTAGCTATGGATCTACTACCTAATATATGTATCAAACTACCCAGCTGGTTTCACTCCTCTGTCTACACTACCTACCTACCTACCTATCCGTTAACGGCCTGCGCAGCCTACCTGTAAAGCCCTAGCCGTTACACTAGGGTCACAGTTCGTACAGTAGCCAAGCCACCCAACAAGTGTATCGCTCGCTATAAGCAAACCTATACAGCTATGTCAATATACAGCAGCGCTGTACCAGGTAATCCGACAGTTTTGTCGGGAACAGCAGGCGTAGTATGAGCACCGTTTTGTCGACGGAAGAGTAGACAAAAATGACGTTTCCTGTAGACAGTACGAGACGGCAGCAAAGTAGAAAGAGTCAACTGCACTTTTTACGAAATTCACTCTTTTACTTTTTTCGATTCAGAATTCTTTGTTTTATCATAGGATTTATCGGTTGTCAGTACGTACACAGTAGTCGTCATTGTGATTTTGACAGTAAGGATAGAAAACTTTCTTCCGAAATAGTCTACATATAAAAAGACCTAGCCAAAGATCGTTAGAAATGAAAGACTAAATGACAGATTGTAGAAAGATTTCTACCGTGGATGTCAAAAACGAAGAAACGAACTGTCACTTTGTATAGAAAAAGCTATGTCTATTCTTCGTAGAGATAGAAAGCGCCATGCTACGCCTGCAAGGGAGCTCTATAATGAGTCGAATCCGAAGAGCGACTGATTTGCAGAAGTTGGAAACAGAGGTTGGCCCGTTAATACGGGCCCCTCCTTCTATGCGCCTATGCGGCAGATGGTAATCGAGCGTGTTTATTAAAACGCGCTCGTGTGTAGAAATGCTACGTGTTATTCCGTAGGCGCATCGCGACGCTCATAGTGGCGTCGCTATCTTCACGACATCTCGGCGGTCCGCCCCTACCAGGTGAAACCCCTAGCTACCTAGGGGAGGCCTAGCAGAAGGTAACCAGCATCGGAGATGTCGACTCGACGCGCCCACGGGACGGGATGTAGTCCCCCCCCTCCCTACTTACAGAGCTAGCCGTTTACAGTTTGAGGGAAGGACGGCCGTGTGTCTGTAAGCGGCTTGTGTTGTGTGTAACACCGCCTAGTATCTGTACTAGACGCTGGCACGCCCGCGCCGCGTCATCGTACTGTTGATAGATGCGTGTGTGGAGTAATGGCTGTCTGTTTTTGGTTGCGTGACGCGCCTATATTAACCTAGAACACGTCACACAACAAATGTGTGTGTACATTTGTGGAGTCTCTTTAGACGAGTGAGCCGCGTGTTACGCAACGGTGTAACATAAGGATCGCTGATATTACGATTTGGTATAAAACACGGACTGTGGACATCGTGACACCAATATTGCGCATCGCAACAACTTACACGTGCTGCCGACGCAGCATTTCGTAACCGTGGGACCGGACATCGACAATGCCTTCCACGATTCCACGTTTTCACTCATTCTTGGTACAAACATCGACCAATTGTCATCTACTTAATTTTAAAGTTATAAATGTAATTTCTTGATTTAATTAAATTAGTTTAAAGTAAAAGGGGTTTTTTTGCATCCTCCGGCTCCAGCAAACATATTTGGCGCAGTCGGTAGGATACTCGCGGGCCGGTTCGCGAGAGTAAATTCATAGGATCGACCTTAGGATCGCGACTCGCGAGTCACCCGGGTGACTATCAAGCACCGTACGAGTATCCGGATCTTCAGAAGCTGTCGTCGGGAGGAGTATCCAGACATCGATACCGCAGAGGTACCAATTATGTTCATGTGAGTACTTTAGAATAGTTCTTGAGTTGCTCATCCTTATCCTTAAGTGTTAATCATAAAAGTGAAAAATAAAAACCCAAGATTTTCCATCCCAGGCAATCGAGGACCCTCAGGCTAGACAGATCGTCCAGATCATTATTATTAGATTCTTTTAGGCAGTTAGAAGGTAGAGTGATACCCATAGAAATGTCGGCTATAGACGAAATTTACAAGGCCTTACGCATAGTCCCCGAATTTGACGGGAACCCTAATATCCTTACTAGATTCATCAAACTGTGTGACCAGTTAGTGCAGGCCTACGTATCAGCTGAACCGGGGCGCGAATTAATAAATTTGACTCTTTTAAACGGGATTCTTAACAAGGTCACTGGACCAGCAGCCCGGTTAATTAACACCAACGGCGTACCAGAAACTTGGGATGGCATACGTAGTTCTTTAGTCAATAATTTCTCTGACCAACGCGATGAGACCTCGCTATACAACGACATGGCTCTATTAACTCAAGGCTCTTCTACACCACAGGATTTCTACGAAAAGTGCCAAACTCTATTTGCCACTATAATGACCTACGTGTCACTACATGAAACCGTTCAAAGTACAGTCGATTCAAAACGTTCCCTTTATAAAAAGTTAACTTTGCAATCTTACTTACGGGGCCTTCGTGACCCCTTAGGTTCACGCATTAGGTGCATGCGACCGGACACAATCGAAAAAGCACTTGAGTTTGTTCATGAAGAAATGAACACTCTCTACTTACAACAGCGAAACGAGCATACACCGGCTAGGAAGCCACAGCCTCAGGCACCGAATGATCAGACCAAATTATTCAATCCCGTTATGCCGCACATTCCCATGCCTATGCATAGGCCATTTAATTTTAATATGCCCGGTCCTTCTCGACCAAATGTAGCTACGCCACATCCGCTACAACGTCAGCCGCAAATGTGGAGACAAGGCTTTAACCAACCACAGCAATGGCAACAGCAAGGTCCATCGCGTACGCAACAGATGTTCGGGGCACGTCCTTCTAACTATAATCCACAAAATACTTCATCCGGTAATAATCAATCCAAAGGGCCGAACACAAATGATACACCAAAACCGATGAGCGGTGTATCTCATTTCGTACCGAGACCAATGCCATTCCGGGGTAACGATTGGTTTAGACAAGGGAACCCACCACCTTCTAATTATTTTAGGACAAGAGAGATGAATTTCAACGAATGCTTTGAATATCCATATAATATGTTTGAACCTTATTGTGATAATAACTTCGACGGTTATCTGTATAACTCCTTGGAACAGCCCGATTATTCTTACTATGACGCATATATGAACCAGCAATTAGGCACGTCCCCAGAGGTAAGTCAGGCGATATCTGAAGGGAAATCTACCGAGGAGTCAGCGTCTTCCAACCAGGAAAATTTTCGGGGGAGTCGGATTACAAACGAATCAAGATAGAGGTCAATCTGCAAACCCAACGTTACCTACCATATATAGTAATTTCAGACCCACCATTAAAATTATTAATAGATACAGGAGCAAACCAATCATTTATTAGCCCTGAAGCTGTTCAAAGGTTTTACCCACATTTACCATGGAACTATGACCCCTTTGAGGTAACAAATGTGCATGCAACTAGCCGTAATGACTACTCCATTAACTTACCTTGTTTTCAGGAGATAAACGACAACAATGATTTAACATTCTACATTTACAGGTTTCACGATTATTTTGACGGCCTTATCGGTTTAGATTTGTTAAACAAATGGGAGTCAAATATTGATCTTAAAAATAATAAACTAATTACAAAAACTGCAGTTAACCCAATAGTCATGTACAACTCGCGCAATAGCAACTTATATGAAGATATTATCCCAGCGAATTCCTCAAAGTTAGTCAGAGTCCCAGTTAATATACAAGATGGTGATGCTTTAATTCCTGATCAGTTAATTTCAAATTGCTGCATAAACGAGTGTATTACGAGTGTCAAAAATAATCGCGGTTATCTAGAAGTTTTCAATCCAACTAGTAATGATTTAATTTTTTCCATGGACCAACCTATTAAGGCGGAAACATATAACTTAGAATGTACTCACCAACCACATAAATCCCGGGTAGAGGAAGTATTATCTCGGTTACGCACTGACCATCTAAATGAGGAAGAGCGCGCTAATCTGAAATCTTTGGTTTCACAATATGCCGATATATTTTATGTAGAGGGAGAACCACTTACGTTTAACAATAAAATAAAACACAGCATACGTACTACAGACGAGGTACCGGTCTATACTAAAACTTATAGATACCCGTTTGTACACCGCGAAGAAGTACGCAATCAAATTTCAAAAATGTTGGAACAGGGAATCATCCAACCTTCAGAATCGGCTTGGAGCTCGCCCATTTGGGTAGTCCCAAAAAAAGCTGATGCATCCGGTAAAGTCAAATGGCGAATTGTAGTGGATTTCAGAAAACTGAATGAAAAAACCATCGATGATAAGTACCCTATTCCCAATATAACTGATGTGTTAGATAAACTGGGCAATTGCCAATATTTCACAACTCTCGACCTCGCTAGTGGCTTTTACCAAGTCGAAATGAACCCAAATGATATCCCAAAAACTGCATTTAATGTAGAACATGGCCATTTTGAGTTCCTACGCATGCCAATGGGACTTAAAAATTCACCATCAACTTTCCAAAGGACCATGGATAATGTGCTTAGGGACCTTCAGAACTCTATTTGCTTAGTATATTTAGATGACATCATCATATTTAGCACTAGTTTACAGGAGCATATAATAAATTTGGAAAAGGTTTTTAAAAGACTCAGAGATTCTAATTTCAAAATACAAATGGATAAGTCAGAATTCTTAAAATTGGAAACAGCATATCTCGGTCACGTAATCAGTAAAGATGGCATTAAACCAAACCCTGATAAAATTTCAGCTATCAGAAAATTCCCACTTCCTAAAACAGCCACGGAAATTAAAAGATTTTTAGGCCTACTAGGGTACTACAGGAAGTTCATTCCCGATTTCGCCAAAATCACGAAACCAATGACCCATTGTTTAAAGAAAGGCTCAAAAATAAACTGCGATGATACCAACTATGTAAATTGCTTCGAAAAATGTAAAACATTACTTACAAACGATCCGATCTTACAATATCCCGATTTTAATAAAGATTTCCTACTCACGACAGATGCGTCAAACTTAGCCATAGGAGCCATACTCTCACAGGGACCTATAGGTTCAGACAAACCAATAGCCTATGCTTCGCGTACACTAAATTCAAGCGAGATCAATTATAGCACAATAGAGAAGGAGCTTTTAGCTATAGTCTGGGCAACTAAGTATTTTCGGCCATATCTATTTGGACGTAAATTCAAAATTATAACAGATCATAAACCACTTCAATGGATCATGAACTTAAAAGAACCTAGTTCGAGATTAACTCGCTGGAGACTCAAGCTCAGTGAATATAACTATTCAGTAGTTTATAAACAGGGCAAAAGCAACACAAATGCCGATGCTCTGTCGCGAATCGAGATTAATAACGAAGAAATGAGCTCCGTCATAGTTAACGTATCCGAAAAGTCACCTTCCGTAGTGGACTCATCCACTCTCACAGCTCACACTAGCGCCGAAAATCCAATATTAGAAATACCAATTTCAGACGACCCCTTAAATAGATTTAACAGACAAATATGTTTTACAGTAGTAGGTGATATAAAGAAACGTCCAGCAGTTTCTAAGCCTTTTGAGACTCATACCCGTACTTCCATCCAACTCTCGGAATCAAATTTAGAGGAAGATGTAATAAACGCAATTAAAGAATTCGCAAACCCGAAAGTTAGGACTGGCATTATAATACACCCCACATTAGCTATGTATAAAATAGTTCCAATAATTCAGGAAAAGTTTAAGAGCTCCGCTATGAATCTTGTTTTAACTAAAACCGAAGTAGAAAATGTAAAAGAATATCTCAGACAACAAGAGATCATTCAGAAATACCACGAAGGCAAAACTAATCATCGCGGTATAAGTGAATGTTACCTAGCTCTATCCCATAGATACTATTGGCCAAAAATGAAAGACGAAATCTCAAAGTATATAAATGAATGCAATGTATGCGGGCAAGCCAAATATGATCGAAATCCTATAAAGCAAAGATTCTGCATAGTACCACCACCAGCAAAACCGTTTGATGTAATTCACTTAGATTTGTTTACGGCCCAAAACGAGAAATACCTGACCATCATTGATGCTTTCTCTAAATACGCTCAGGCATACCATCTTAGAGACGGCACAGCAGTTAGTGTAGTCCAAGCCTTTTTAAAGTTTTGCTCCCATCATGGCGTCCCGGTATCAATAATCACGGACCAGGGACCGGAATTTACTAATCAACTATTTACCGAATTTACGCGTGTCCATAAAATTCAACATCATAAAACCTTGGCCCATACGCCCAATGATAATGGGATGGTAGAGCGCTTACACTCCACTTTACTAGAACATTTGAGAATTCTAAAACTACAACACCGTAATGAAGCGATTGTTAACCTTATGACATATGCCTTATTAGCATACAACAGCAGCATACATAGCTTCACAAAATGCAGACCACTGGAAGTAGTTACCGGTCATACGGATCCTCGCGATCCCTTAGATATAGATTTATCTGTGCACTTGCTACAACAATACGTGCAAGAACATCGAAATAGGATGTCGAAAGTATACGAGGCTATTAACGAAACGTCCCTGCATAAGCGCACAGAACTAATTGAAAATAGAAACAAAGATAGGGAGCCTGAAAAGCAATACGAACCAGACCAACAGGTATTCGTTAAGAATCCACTAGCTAACAGACAGAAACTCGCACCTCGTTTTACACACGACACAGTATTAGCTGACCTGCCCATCCATATTTACACAAAAAAGAAGCGCGGTCCCGTTGCCAAATCTCGTCTTAAACGAACGTCTAACACGAAACAATTGTTGCAGAATACCGCTGACGATATTGCTACACCTGGTCCAAGCGGAGGACATATTACTTGAGCCCCTAGAAGACGGACCCGGATTACTACCTTTCAAACTGGGACCTACAAAAATCGTGTCTCATTATCATTCCTTCCTCTTAAACATTGATCTAGAAGATATTCAGTCAAAGGTTGATCTAGTTAAATTGCAATTAAGTGAATTTAGGCCATTAATTAACAATAAAACACTGTCACTGTTTGAACCCCATCTAAGTTATCTTGCGGACAAACTTAAAAAGATATCCATACAACTAGAAAGTTTTGAACCTAGTCGTGTTAAACGAGGACTCATTGACGGATTAGGATCAGTCATAAAAAGTATCTCGGGAAACCTAGACTACACAGATGCAATCAAATATAATAACGCCATCCAAGTTTTAGAGGGTAACGACAACAAACTGGAAACGGAATTTAACCGTCACATAAGCTTGACTAAAGAATGGATGTTAGAACATTCTAATGTATTAAAAAATATAGTAGACAACCAGAATATTATTGCTAATAAACTTAACCAAATCATAAAACAAGACGTATCCAAACAGGCAGACCTAATAACGTATGCCCATTTGGCACAGCACCTACTTATACTAAACGATAATATAGATACATTATCGGATGAGTTGAATAAAATAGAACTTATGGTAGCTTTTACGCGTGCTTCCAGCACTACCCATTCTATGATTAGCTTAGTTAACCTTAGAAATATAATAAGTAAATTAGGGTTATTATACTCAAAAGACGAAATCATTGATATCGATCTTCGAGAGTACTATGATATTTTAAAAATAGGATCGTATTATATTGATAAGAAATTAGTTATAGTTATAAAGGTGCCGATTGCCTTACCAAGAACCTATAGCCTTTACAAGTTATCCATAATTCCTAACAGAAATAATATGGCTCTTATCCCTACCTCACCTTTTATAGCAATTCATGGATTATATTCTATGTACATAGAGACAGAATGTCCGAAGCTTAACTCATGGTACCTCTGCGAAGAGAAAGTCGGTTTCAAGATTATAGACAAGCCGGACTGCGTGCAGCAGCTCATCACCCAACAGCATCTCAACTCCTGTACATTAACGCCAGTCGCCCTACACAAGCAAGCTCTGGAACAACTTGACGAAAAACATTATACACTAAGCTTTCCGATACCTGCAAAAGTACAGATGTTATGTGGACAGGAACAATTCAGAACACTTCAAGGAAGTTATTTAGCTACAATACCGCAAGATTGCCTGATAAGAACCACCGAATTCACTATCGCTAACATTGACAACAGAATTAAGGGACATGTACTTAGAATACGAACACTACGGGACCAGAACACTACATCAAGATCCGAAGAATCATTGGTACAGCTTAATTCAATCAACCTCGAGAATCTCCACGAAAGTTACAAGAAAGTTTCAGTACAGCCTCCAGTAAGACTTAATAAGATACCAGATGGAAGCCTCTACCATACCACCATACCTGTATACCTATTACTATTCAGTGCAGGTGTACTTGCCATTGCTCTTACATACCGGCATTGGATGGGAAATAAAGACAAGAAGATCGACACTACATCTATAGAAGTAAACGCAGACCAAGACATTTATGCTGAAGTGGAACCACGGAGGAATATTCATCCAGCTGGAATAAAGATGGACCCTAGTCATCTTACAGCAACATTTTTAACAACAGTTAACAAATAGTTGCTGTTCTAAGGGGGGAGATGTTACGCAACGGTGTAACATAAGGATCGCTGATATTACGATTTGGTATAAAACACGGACTGTGGACATCGTGACACCAATATTGCGCATCGCAACAACTTACACGTGCTGCCGACGCAGCATTTCGTAACCGTGGGACCGGACATCGACAATGCCTTCCACGATTCCACGTTTTCACTCATTCTTGGTACAAACATCGACCAATTGTCATCTACTTAATTTTAAAGTTATAAATGTAATTTCTTGATTTAATTAAATTAGTTTAAAGTAAAAGGGGTTTTTTTGCATCCTCCGGCTCCAGCAAACATATTTCGCGTGTAACCTGAGTGCAGCTCACTCGAGAGTTCAATATGTTAGGGCTTCTCTTCGTCCGCTATCAGGTCGCGGGGCAGGCTCTCTATCTTGAGATCCCGTTGGATGACGTCATTCCTCACGTAGCAAGGGGCGTCCACCATGGACCGCAGTGCAAGACTTTGCTGCGCGCGGAGTAGCTTCTTGCTCGACTCGCTCGCGAGGGCGAACCAAGCGAGGGCGGCGTATGTTAATATAGGGCGTACGTACAGTTTGTATACGCCCAGCTTAATTCGCAACGGGATTCTAGAGTTTAGCACCGGCTTGAGTAAGTTGCGGGCTACCCTACCTTTTGCGGCGACCTGGCGGACATGTGTCTTCATGGAGAACCAGCGGTCTATCGTTACACCCAGGTATTTGACCTGGGGTGACCAACTCACATCGGCTCCCTGTAGCTTCAAGGGTGAGGGGAGAATCGCGGCACCGGTGACCAGTGCCTGCGTCTTACCCACATTTACCGATAACCGCCACTTAGGCAGCTACTCGGGAAGAAAATCGGGGATTGGTCTAAATGTGCCCCGCCGTACCTCATACAGATCCACTTTTAAAACAGATACATTCCAAATGCCTAAAAATAGAACTAATCTTGGTCGTTCAGCTCCTTTATACCGGTTTTTGTCTAGCTACAATAAGCTGAGCACGCGTACTAACAACCTGGACATATTTTCGAACAGCCTGAATGAATTCAAACGATACGTCCTCAGTCCTTGATCTGATTTGTTTGTTTATTTCTGTTACAAAATGTTAATTTGTGTATTTGTGTGACTCCCTTCAAGGTATTTAATGTACAATTTAATTTAATTTTTTTAACTCAAGTTTTAATCTATTCTATTATGTAATGTATCCCAATTAATTTGTTATTGTTATTTTTATAGTTTTAATTTTTAATTGTTTTTCTATTTTAATTCAATTGATGTTTTTGTATTTTAGTTTAACTACGTGACATTCTGAATTCAATGTAAATTTTGCAAATTTTAATTTTGTTATAATCATAATTATAATTCCATTTTAGTTTTTTAGTATTGATTATACAAGTGCTGTGCACGCCTATAAGTGACGAATTCACCGCAAAACTGTCGAAATACAATATATTTTTAATGTAGTGATTTAGTGAATAAGTCGTTGGTGTGTCAATAAATAAATAAATAAAATCGAGTGCGCGTTGCATTTTAACCGCCGCGTGGTTCACATTGAGCGAGGCGGTAATGTACACAGCGTTGTCTGCATACAACGCGAGCTTCGCGTCTGTGGTGGTAGGGATATCGTCGGTATAACGTGAGTAACACGCCGGTGATATACAACTGCCCTGGGGCACGCCTGCCAGTATCGGGCGGGCGCTTGATAGCGCCCCCTCGACCACCACCCTGAAGGTCCGTCCTGAAAGAAATGTGGAGACCACTTTAACAACACGACGGGGCGCGTCGGAGGTGGCCAGCTTGTAAATAAGGCTATCGTGCCATACGCGGTTGAAGGCCTTTTCCATGTTGAGGAATACTGCAACCGAATGTTCCTTCTTATTCATTGCAGCTGCGAGAATGTGCAGTACCCTCAACAATTGGAGCGTCGTGCTGTACTCCGCCCGGAATCCAAACTGCTCCGGTCGTGGCGAGATATGGGGTTGTAGGTGTTGCAGCAGGAGTGCTTCAAACACCTTAGAGACCGTCGGTAACAATGTTATTGGCCTTGGGCAACATGATTACGCGCCCTTCCTTCCACGAGGCGGGAAAGGACCCGGTGCGCAGTATCGCCGTATACAGGCGCGCCAGCGCCGCAACCATACGGAAGGGCAGGTGGCGCAGCGCTGCGTTGGTAATACCGTCAGCAGGGGGGGCCTTTTTGGGCTTCGTCCTCTGGATGGCGCGCTTCACGGCGCCAGGCGAGAAAAATACTGGGTCTTCGTCGGGAGCTATCGGGGACGCGAAGTAGTCTCCAACGTGCTTCTCGACTGCTGCGACGTGCTCCCAGTCGTCGGTCGGGTTCGGGCGAAACTGACGCTCGAGATGTTCTGCAAAGACCTCCGCCCTGTCCTCCGCTACGTATCGTAGCGCCCCGTCGCTGTTAAGCAGCGGACGTACCTGGGGTATTTCTTAATTGGCGGCAAAGTTTATGAACCGACGGCCAGCTGTCTGCGGCGGCGTCGATTCGTTCCTCCCAGCCCGCGGTGGTGTGTGCCTGGAGCTCGGCCTTCACCTTTTCCGCGAGACGGTTGAGCTGCGTCTTGAGCGTAGGGCATCGCAGTTATTGTCACTGTCTGCGAAGTCGTCTCTTTCTCTTAATCAGCGCTGTAATGCGTGCTGGCAGGGGCGGCAGTGGCACTCTCCCCTGTGGTTGTGTTACAGTCGCCGCTTCAAGGGCGCCCTGTATACAAACAGTGACGTCGACCGCCATTTGGTCCACGTCCGCGGAATCGGTAATAGGCCGAGTCAGCGTGGTGGTCTCCACTTCCTTCTCGAACACTTCCGAATCCAGTAATCGGCGTGGCGCTGGAGGCATCAGTCGGGTCGGCATACCCGATAGTACGACGAGTACAGGATGATGGTCTGACTGTAACTCGTCATCACATACACTTGTTGTGTAATGGTCTGGTGGCATAGTCCTTGGTGGACTTTTACGTCCAGCACGTCTGGCATGTTCTGCGTGCAGTCCGGGTAATGTGTCGGCGTCTCCGGGCCGGACACCGTGTAGCCACAGGCTTCCGCGTCTGCGAAGAGGCGTCTCCGCTCAGTATTCGGGGTATTTGAGTTCCACGCTGGATGTTTGCAATTTAAATCCCCGGTGAAAAGGGTGGCGTGTGTAGATCCCGACAATAGCGCCCGCAATACTGTCAGGTCCAGTTTAGTCGAGGGCGGCTTGTAGCACGCATATATGTCAACATCCTCACCGGCTATATGTAGCTGTACACCCAGAGCATAAAATGAACTACGTGACGGTGGGGGGATTTCTTGATGGACGACCCTTTGCTTCACTATTACCACCAAACTGCAGTATCTATGATTATTAGCCGACCGTTCGTCTTTTCTATAGACATGGTATCCCGGGAACCTTATCCTGATCTCGGGTCCCAGGATCGTCTCGCTTATTAACGCCACGTCGATATCTTTTTCCTTGAGGAGGTGGCGAAAAGGGGCGACCTTATTCCTAAGGCCGCGGGCGTTCCAGTGAATCACCCTCAGTGGCCTAGCCATTATACATTGTTAGTAGAGAGGCCAGGCCATCCAGGATGCCACGTCCTGCCCTTGCATGATGGCCCTAATAAGGTCCATCAGTAACTTGATGGCGCAGGTAGTGAAGTCCTTTGTGGCTTGTTTACATTTTTTCGGTGCGACGCTAGCGCCACCACTCGGAGCGCGGGCGAACTTTGTATGTTCGGCGTTCCGCTGCCTCGAGTCCGCGGCGCCAGCTGCGACGATGTCAGCACCTAGCGGCTTTTTCGCGAACCTACGAGTTTTCTTACTCTGCCGCTGCGCCGTGTTGGCGCTAGTGGTAGGTTCGCGAATGTTGGTGCATTCCTCCGTTGCTACCTGCAGGCGTAGCATGAGCACCGTTTTGTCGACGGAAGAGCAGACAAAAATGACGTTTCCTGTAGACAGTAGACAGTACGAGACGGCAGCAAAGTAGAAAGACTCAACTGCACTTTTTACAAAATTCACTCTTTTACATAATTCGACTCAGAATTCTTTGTTTTGTCAAATGATTTATCGGTTGTCAGTGTGATTTTGACAGTAAGGATAGAAAACTTTCTTCCGAAATAGTCTACCTACAAAAAGACGTAGACAAAGATCGTTAGAAATGAAAGACAAAATGACAGATTGTATAAACATTTCTACGGTGGATGTCAAAAATGGAGAAACGAACTGTCACTTTGTATAGAAAAAGCTATGTCTATTCTTTGTAGAGGTAGAAAGCGCCATGCTATGCCTGCTGCGCTTGTATAATGGCTGTTAGGGCAGGATCGGCCGAGGGGATGATTTCCTTGGTCGCGGGGGGGGGGGGGGGGGTTGGGTTTCTTCCTCTTCCTCCCGCGTCTCTTTTTTCTCCGCCCGAGGAGGAGGGTTGAGTCCTGGGTGTGGGCTCGTTTGCCGGCGCCATCAACGATGGGCCGCGAGTGTCCAGTAGTGCGTCCGTTACTGGGACCTCTGCGACCGGCTGCGGTCGTCGAGTGGTCGTGATGGCGCGCGTGCTCGCTCGCTTGTTTCGGATTTCTGATTGAAACACCGGGCACTTGATGTAATTCGCGGGGTGCGGGTGGCGGGCTCCTCCCGCGGGCGCAGGCATTCACGTGCCGGGTGCTCCCCTCCACACCGCACACAAGCAAGTGGACGGGTCGGCATATTTCGCACCAGTGCGAAATATGCGATAACCCCCTGATTGCGACCTTCATGTTTCGCTCCGCTGGTAGCGAGTACACGAACCATGAGACGCCGGGGAAAATCGCGTATGTTTCGTCTCAAAACTCCGTATCTCAGTTATTTCCATGGGCGTACCCAGGGGGGGGCAGGGGCGGGCAGCTGTCACCCCCTGGAAATCTCGCAGAACATGTATGAACACGCCTAATTACTAATCAAAGTGTAAACGGGGCCTTATACTTTAACTTTTAAATAAAGATGAGCAGTGTGCCATCGTCGCGCAGGAGACACTAGCAAAATGCACGGTGCAATTGCCAAAAAACCGGCCAAGTGCGAGTCGGACTCGCGCACGAAGGGTACCTTACTATTATCTATAAAAACGTCAAAAAAATTACGTTTGTTGTGTGGGAGCCCCCCTTAAATATTTGTTTTATTCTAATTTAATATAAAGTAAATATGTAACTAAATATTCTGTGAATATTTCAAGCGACTACCTGTTGTCGTTTTCAATATCGAGCGAAAACGAGCAAAAATTTATTTTTAAAGTAAATATGTAACTGAATATTCTGTGAATATTTCAAGCGACTACCTTTTGTCGTTTTCAATATCGAGCAAAAAAGAGCAAAAAAATCACGTTTGTTGTATGGGAGCCCCTTTAAATATTTATTTTATTCTGGTTTTTAGTATTTGTTGTTATAGCGGCAACAGATATACATCATCTGTGAAACTTGTCTAGCTATCACGGTTCATGA
Organism: Lithophane semibrunnea; assembly: GCA_947363905.1. NCBI lineage: Eukaryota > Metazoa > Arthropoda > Insecta > Lepidoptera > Noctuidae > Lithophane > Lithophane semibrunnea. The sequence continues at coordinate 3,933,930 of OX376191.1, read as the reverse complement.
GATACAGCCTGGTGACAGACGGACAAACAGACAGACAGACAGCGGAGCCTTAGTAATAGGGTCCCGTTTTACCCTTTGGGTACGGAACCCTAAAAACCGCGCGCGACGATGGCACACTACACTACATATACCTGGTGTGACCACGAGTCCGCCACCAATATTTCATGTAGGTGTGTTTGTGTAGTGTGTATGTCAAAACAGCCGCGGAGGATCCGACCAAAAAAATCTGACTTGCCCCCCCTAAGCCAGAAGCTGGGTACGCCCATGGTAGTTTCTTAACTAAATGAGCTGAAATGCACACATATACTTGGATTTATAATGGGAAAAATAATAAATAATAAGAAATATGCAGTTGGGCTACTGTTGGATATGAGTAAAGCCTACGATCGAGTATCATATAAAGTACTACAAAATAAACTGTACCAAATAGGTGTGAGAGGTATCGGTTTTGCTCGTACCTAAAAGATCGCACACAGTACGTTGAAGTGGAATATTTTCACCCGGACACTGGCATAGTGACCCACGTTAGATCACAAATGGAGCATGTAACTATGTCTATACCACAAGGCAGTGTCTTGGGGTGCATTTAATTCCTAAACTACATCAACGATTTGCCGAGAGAAATAAATGTTCAGAGTGTCCTTTTTGCTGACGACATATCGATAGTGTTTCCATGTGACGACGGTAGCAAATTAAATCCAATACTGGACGATATACTTACAAAAATAGTAAATTGGCTAAAGGACCACAATTTGGAAATAAATTTCACTAAGACAAAACTTATGCAATACAGACTTTGTAGCAGCTGGCATACACGTCCGCGCGCTGTGCGCGTGGGCATTCGATTAACGCGCTGCGTTTTTTTTTTTTTTTTTTTGTATGGCATCTCGTAGGGTTACCACTAGGGGTATTTGCTACTCAACCGGACTTTCCTGCGGAGATGCTCTAAGCTACTAACTTAAAGCCTCCAGCCAGGGGCATAAAAACTAAAAACTAACTAAAACTAAGCGACTGCTCGCTAAGGGCACCCCCTGTGGGGTACGGACCTCGGCTTAGGGCGTCGCTGGGGGGAGGGCAGCAATTCGGGACAGGCTGGATCGAGGAGTTTAAAACTACTGATGGCTCAACATCAGCCCGGGCTGGTGTTTGAGCGTCGAGCAAGAGTCGGGGACGAGTCGTATCGGGTCGAGGTCGCGGTCGCGGGGGACCACGGTGGCGAGGTCGGAAGGACGGGCGGCGTCTGGTTTTAAGAACCGTGCTAGTTGCCCTATTGCCCTCTTGTAGGAGAGTTATGGGGTCGTCGGGGTCGGTTAGAGCGTGCCTGGGACGGCGGGTACGGCTAATGCGGGAGGGGGTATAGTTGGCCGCCTCGACAACCAGAGGGTTGCGATGTTTGGCGGCGGAGTCAAAGAAACGCTTGGAAAGGCGTTTCATGAATTGGACTATTGTGGAGATTTTAAGGTCGAGGTGGAGGGCCTCGTTACGGACGTAATAGGGGGCACCCGTAGCTCTACGGAGGAAACGGTTTTGGAGGGCTTGCAAACTATGGATATGGCGGAGTCTAGCGTGGGCAAAGACGGCACATATGTCATAATGGGACGGATACACGCCGTGTATATACGCAATTTGCACCTAAGTGACAATTTGCTACGTGCGTGTAGGACGGAATGAACCTAGGTAGAGCGAAAGCGGCCCGCGAACGGACCTGCTTTATGTACTCTTGGAAGGTGAGATGGTTGTATAGGACGACACTTAGATATTTGGCTCGCTTCCCCCAAGGTATCTGCTTGCCGAACATGGTAAGGGGCTCGGAGAGGGGGGGGAACATCCGCGGCTTGGAGAATAGTACCGCCTGACTTTTGTCGGGATTGACTTCGATTCGCCACTTCCTGAACCATTCGCCGAGCTTGTCAACTGAGGTCTGGAGAGTGCGGCGAATCGCATCGGGGCTACGACCCTTGGAGTAGATGGCCGTATCGTCTGCGAACAGAGCCAACTGCCCCTTCTTACTCTTTGGGATATCGCTGGTGAACAACGTGAAGATGAGTGGGTATGAGGCCCTTGGTCTCGGCAAAATCTCTGAGTCGCTTATAAAGAAGCCTCTCGTAAATCTTGCCAAGTACCCTGAGCAGACTGATGGGGCGGTAGCTAGAGGGCTCGGACCTGGGCTTGCCGAGTTTTGGGATACCTATAACGGTGGCTTCCTTCCATGCCTGGTGAAAGATATTGTTGTTGAGAGTACCATTGAAGATGATGGTCAAAAGCATAATCAAGTGGGCTGGGAATTGTTGGATCACTCTATTAGTGAGTCCATCTGAGCCTGGGGCTTTGCGGTTTTTAAGACCTTTGATGATCTCGTGCACCTCGTCAGGGGTGATGGGGGGCAGTGGATCGTCAGGGTCTTCTACGGGGGGAAGGGATACTCTGCGTTCGACTTCAGCGTCGATCTCAGTGAGATGAGACGAGCTTGGTCTACTGGCAGTAAGCTGGGTGAGCATTGAGCTTCGAGACTGTCGGCTAGGCACTCGGCCTTGTCGATGTCGTCGAAGGCAATGGTCTTATCGGAGCGAACTAGTGGGGGCATGGCAGCGCTCTGTTGGGACTGAAGGTTCCTCTGGAGTTGCCAGAAAGCTAAGTGTGTGGGTTCGAGATCGCTCAGCATCTTATCCCAGCCCGCTTCACGCAGCTCAGCTATGCGATTCCTTACTTTACGTTGTAAGTAACGCATGTGAGATTTGTTAGTGGGGCAAGGAAAGTTGATGTAAGCACGGGTGGCCGCATTCTTCTCGGTCATCAAATCACGTACATCGGTCGGCAATTTGAAGCGGTAGTCATCCACCTCTGGAACTTGCCTTGAACCGTCGTTCAAGACCGATTGTACGTGATCCGTGAGCGAGTCGATCGCGGCCGTCGTGTCCGTGACAGAATCGAACTGTTCGGGTATAGAGTCCAATTGGGGGGACGTGTTGGATTTCGGAAATTCGCCTATTTTCCTCCAGTCCGTAACCTTCTTGGTGGCTGGGGGCTGAGTGGGGTCAGGAAGACCTATACGGGGGGCCAGTTTCATGACTACTGGGCGGTGATCATAGGTAAGCTCTTGCACCGTTTCTATAGAGTTTAGCCTAAGGCTGACGTTCTTAAGGAGCGCCGTGTCTAGGACATCTGGGGTATGGTTGGGGTCATGGGGAAAGCGGGTGGGAGTCATCGGGGCGATGACGTCAAAAGTCAGGGTATTAGAGAGGTCGAATAGGAGTCGCCCTCTGGCGGAGGTCCTGGTACTATTCCAAGACGGATGTTTAGCGTTGAGGTCACCCGCTATGATAACGGAGTCACTCAAGCCTAGTAGGGTGGTGAGATCTTTGGAGATCTCCTGGGGATTCTCTGTTGCGGGGGAAGGGGGAGGGAGGTAAGCGGAGACTAGGGTGATAGGCTGATGGCCGGTCATGCCTAGACGGCAATCAGAGACTTCTAACTGGGAGAGGGTAGGAGGGTCCATTGGAATGCAATAGAGCTCCTTTTTGTAATAAATAAGGGTGCCGCCCTTGTGACAGCGAGTCCTATCATTGCGAACTATGCGGTAGTTTGCTATGGATGGGTTACGCTTATGGGGTGTAACGGCTAGGGCTTTGCAGGTAGACTGCGCAGGCCGCTAACTGTTAAGTAGATAGGTAGGTAGTGTATAGTGAGATGATTGAAACCAGTCGGGTAGGTTAATACATATAATTGTAGTCATAACACAACTAGACCTCAGCTAGGTCGCGGGTAAGGTCGCACTGTTCAGTTCTAAGCACTAACATACTTATAGTTAATAAATGTACTTCCTTGCACTAAGTTGTAGACGGCGGATGCCTGTTCCTACAGGCTCGGTGAGAGGCCGGCAGAGGCCTTCGTTAGGGGCCGGTAGAGCCTCCGTGAGGCACCAGCAGTACAGGCCGGTGACGCGTGGCCGTCGCGGAGGCCTGTCAGTACAGGCTCGGTGAGAGACCGGCAGGGCCTTCGTTAGAGGCCGGTAGGGGCCTCCGTGAGACCCGGCAGTACGTGTCAGCGACACGTGGTTGGCGCGGAGGCCTGTCAGTAACAGGTCCGCGAGTAGCTCGCGGCGTTAGGCCGCGGTTATCCAGACCTCGCAAGGCCTCGGTAGCGCACGTGGGTAGGATACCCACGCGTCCTGTCCTCAACCGGAACTTGGAACCCTGGAAGCGCATTAGGGAGCGCATGTCAGAAGCGGTGCAACTAGCAGCAGCCCGCATGCGATGTGCCAGCCTCTTCCCTTCTTCTAGCCACCAATGAACAGCGTGGTAAGCATAGTGAATGAGAGCTCAACACATCGCAGCGGTTTACAGGCAGAGTGTTTGCAAACACAGCGTGGCACAATGACGGATGCACTTAAGAGGTTATGTATGCGGCACGCGGGCATAAAACACAAAGTAACAACGATCATAGCAGATTGCTCACTTAATCACTTATAATACACAGCGAGGCACTACATCACCTAGATGCAGTAGCGATACATACATATTACAGTCTTCCATGCACTGGATGTCCCCCTGACGCGTGGTCCGCCATTGACACTCGCGAAATCAGATAATACATATGTGATGAAAACAATATAGGTTATCCAGTGCAGAGGGTCTGATATGGTTACCAAATTAATGTGGAACTCACCCTAGGTCGGGGTACTTAGAATCTTGAGGATCAGGGAATCGCTTCTATCAGCTAGGCGAGCGGATGTCGAAATGGCAGAGCGTCCTTAGGAAATTAGTGTTGTGCCACGTTTTTAGTGATGTGGTAAGGAGCTTACTAATTGTAATAATTTAGCACCACTCGACTATTTTCCGCTGAGACCCCTCACCACGCTACAGTACCCCGGCTGCAGAGAGAGGATTTTACCTGTATAAAGTCCGCTAGAACTAAATAACCCTCCCTGCTGTTCCATCCTTTCATTGGTTCAGAAGCCAGCCAGTTACACCTTTGGCTGGATTCCTACCCGATATGAAATTATGTCATGTTGGTTCTGACTCATCCTGTAGAGGTACACAATTAAGTGTGGAAGTGTACCTCAATTGGTGTGTTCGTCCCTAGGGTTAGTGTACTAAGTGTGTAGGTGATTGTATGTATTTGCTTCTGTGCCCGCTGCTAATTGTAAAGTGTTTGTTAGTAGTGTGGGTTAGTGGGGTTGATTATGTTAGTAGTGGTAGGTTAGGGTGTTAGTGGGGTAGGTTTGGTTAGTGATGGTAGGTTTAGGGGTTAGTGTGTTAGTGGGATAGGTTCGGTTAGTGATGATAGGTTTAGGGGTTAGTGTGTTAGGGGGGTAGGTTTTATTAGATTAGTGGTGGTAGGTTGAGTGTTGTTGATGTAACTTAGTTCTCGGCGGCGTTTGGTGTAATTATTTTGTTTTAGTGTATTTAGTTTAATTTTATGGTTGTTTTTTTTTTTTTTTTTTTTGGTGGTATTATTTAGTTACCTATAGTTTTTGTAATTATGTTGTTATAGTTTTTATTGAATGTGTCTTAGTTGTTTTTATCAACTTAGGTGCGGTCACCTCACTTGTAGATGCCGTCTTTAAAATGTTTGTTTAACATAACATTAACAACACAAACGCTAAGGGTAGTTACCATAGAGACGTACTCTGCCATCAAAAAAAAATTAAACACCCCTTAGGGTCCTCAGTATTCTCTATGGCAATGCCATTTTAATGTAGAAGATTAGTTTTTTTTTTAAATTAAACACCTGCGCAGTCTTGGTGCGGTCACCTTTATAGTTGGAGCCGACTTGAAGATGTTCTGGTTGGAACATGACATAACAACACAAGGGTTAAGGGTAGTTACCAAGGAGACATACTCTGCCATCAAAAAAAAATTAACACCCCTTGGGGTCCCCAGCATTCTCCATGGCAACGCCGTTTCAAAATACTAGTTTTTTTTTTTTTTTTTTTAATTAGACCACTTCCATTATAGAACCCCCCTCACACGCGACAAGGCACCTTAGTTTCTCTAAGTAGTAATATTGGGAGTAGAATACTAACTGACCCGTAGTTAGGAACTGGTCTTAACAGGAGTTTAGGACCCCTGCAACCAAGGCAATTAAATAGACAAACCCTTGTAGGTGGGTTGACCCCCCACGATATGTGGTGGTCGTAGTCCCTTGGCATCGTTTGACCTGGTGTGGGTCAAACACTAGCAAGCTAGGCCTACGGGACTACTGTGGATTCTTCCACTTTAAATCCTTGATATGCCAAGTACCTAGTGGTTTTCCGTGTGTATCTACCAAGTCATACACAAGGGGAGACAGTTTCTTGGATACTTTACATTTCACGAATTTAGGTGCTAGTTTTTTACTGAAATATTTGTCCTTATCGCTTTGGTAATACGTTCGTTTCCAGACTACATCCCCAGCATTGAATTCCACCTCTTTCCTACGTAGGTTGTAGCTGCAAGTGTTCCTAGAATATGCTTTCAGCAAAGCCGATTGTACCTTGTCAAATATGCTTGATAAGACACCTAAATTCTCCGCGTAGTGATCCCTTGGTTGGTAAACTATTTCATTTATATCAGCATCCTGATAGTGTAAACCGTCAGCGACTAACTCCCTACCATAGACCAAGAATGCCGGTGTGTAGCCTGTGACCTCACTGGTTGAGCTGTTTAGTGCGAATTGAACCTTTGGTATATGCAAATCCCAAGAGCGCTGGTCATCATTAATGAATGTGGATAACGCTGTGATTATTGTTTTATTGTAGCGTTCCACTGTATTTACTTGTGGTGTATATCTAGGAGTATAGTGTACATTTGGAATATTGTATTTTTTAAATAAGTTTTTCATTTCATTTGATGTAAACTGTGTTCCGTTATCTAAAATAACACATTGTGGTATACCATGGATCAAGAATATATTGTCCTCTAGTAACCTTACTATAGTAATAGCATTCGCATTTCTTATGGGAAATAATAGACAGTACTTAGAGAAACAACAAGTAGCTACAAACAGATATGAGTTTTGACGTCTAGAAAAGGGTAGTGGTCCCACTATGTCTATACTCAGCATTTGGAAGGGACGTGAACATTCCTTAGGCTTTCCCATTAGTCCTAGAGGGGCATGATTGGCTTGTTTATGAGCAATACAAGTTTCACATGCCGTTACAAACCGTACCACGTCACCGTGCATCCCTGGCCAGTAGTAGCGTAGTGATAGTCGCTTGTATGTTTTATGGATACCTAAGTGTGCCGCGGTTGGTTCGGCATGGTTGTTAGTTATTACTTGATGCCTAGTTTCCTTCGGTATGACTTCCTTCCAGTCAAACTCGCATAGTATTGCGAATTTACTTTTTTCGAAGCGGTATAATTTGTTGTTTTTTACTATATAGTTTGGGTATGCCGTAGGGTTCTGTTGGCAACCAGTGTAGATATTTTGGTACCAAGAGTCGTTTGTTTGTTTAGGTGGCCCTGACTGTGTGGTGTTTTCTTGAGTGAGTGCTGCTATCGGACACGCTCGAGACAACGCGTCTGGCAAAGTGTTATCAGTACCACGTCGGTGTTGTATGTCAAAATTAAAGGCAGACAAACGTATACCCCAACGTGCCAAACGTCCCGAAGGGTTTTGTAGTTTTAGGAACCACTTTAGTGCGGAATGATCTGTGAACACTGTGAACTTGATGCCATTCTCTAGATAGCAGCGCCAATGCTCCAGTGCCAGAAGTACAGCCAGTGCCTCTCTCTCTGTAATACTGTAGTTTTGTTCTTGTTTAGACAAGGATTTACTCATGTACGCTATGGGATGTTCAACTCCGTCCCTAATCTGTGTTAGCAGACCGCCAATACCATAGTTACTGGCATCTGTGTGGACTTCAAATGGGAGAGTGTAGTCTGGACACGATAGTACTGGGGCCGATATGAGTATTTCCTTAAGTATAGTAAAGGACTCCTGACATTCTTGCGACCAGTCAAAGGGGGGAGCCTTCTTACTTGAGCTTGTTAGTCTATTTAGTGGGGCTGCTAGCGCGCTGAAGTTTGGTACAAAACGTCTGTACCATGATGCAGTTCCTAGGAATCTTTTAACTTCCTTTGGGTTAGTGGGAATTGGAAAGTTCTGTATTGCTTCTACTTTTTCCGGGTCTGGATGTAAACCCCTTTGATTTACTATATAGCCTAGGTATTTTAATTCATCACGGAAAAATTGGCACTTATCCATGTTTATCGTTAAGTTAGCGTTTTTTAGTTTATTGTAAACTTTAGTTAACAAGGCTATATGGTTGTCAAAGTCCGATGAAACCAATACTATATCGTCTAAGAATGCAAACACCCTATTCTCAAACTCCGGTCCGTAAAACAATTTATCTACCATTCGTTGTTGCGTAGCAGGCGCATTAGTTAGACCGAAAGGTGTAGTTTTAAATCTGTATGTTCCGCGGCCGGGTATGTAGAAAGCCGTTTTATTTTTGTCTGATTCTCTTAGTGGTAGCTGCCAGAAACTTTTGTATAGGTCGATACTAGTAAGGTATTTAGCGTCCCTCAGGTTGTCTAATATTTCTGAGATGTATGGCAAATTGTACGCATCTTTTTTAGTAACCGCGTTCAGTTTTCTACTATCTAAGCAAAACCGTAATTTGCCATCCTTTTTTGGTGTAAGTAATACTGGAGAGGACCACGGACTTTCGCATGGTTCTACCACATCTAAGTCAAGCATCTCATCCAGTTCCATGCTGAGAATACTTTGTTTCTCAGGAGACATCCTATAGTAACGTTGTCGAATAGGGAGTGCATCGCCAGTGTCGATGCTGTGTGTAATTAGGTTAGTCCGGCCTAGGCCTTTTTTCCCTGAGGATATGTTCTCAAATTGTGTTCTAATTGTTTCCGCAGTTAGTTTTTGTTCGTCGGTTAGCTGTGCAAACGTATGCAAATGTATGTTTTTTTTAGTGTTTACGCTTGTCGTAGTTGTGTTCACAAGGAATACAGATTTTATATTCTTAGGAAATATATGAAAGGTGTTCCAGAAATCCATTCCCAGTAAGATAGGAGTATCTATAGATGGCACCACATGTGCCTTAATTATGTGAGACTTTCCTTCAAATGTAATTGGTAAGTTTAGAGAACCTATAGGAAGAAGCACCTGTCCCCCAGCGGCGACAAATGACTCTAAGTGATCCTTAGGTTGCAGGGTTAGCCCCTGGTCCTTGATTAGTAGTTTATGATAATCTTTCCCAACAATGGTGACTGCGGAACCGGAATCCAACAATCCACAAACGGGCATGTTGTTTATTTGTATAGAAGCGTAAGGCCTTATGTCGTTGTGAGGTTTGTTCCGTTTTGTTGATACAGAGTAGCAAGTTCTGAATTTTGCGACTACAGCTAGCCAATCTTCCCACTCCGTTTTACTTAGCTTGGCGTTAAATTTACTATTACAACAAACCTCACTAGCTAGTTTTTTGGCGGTTGACACTTTGAGCAATCGGGGTATTTCACTCCTTTTTCTCCGCATTTAAAACAAACGAGGATACGGTCTGCCGTACACCGACGTAATGAATGTGTGTTTACTCTACATCTGGGACAAAAAGGTTGTCCTCTAGTTGGTGTACCCGTGCTTTTATTATCAACTAGAGCGACCGGTTGTGCAGAGTGTGAGTCCTCCCCGGATGTTTCCGCTTTTTTGTAATAGTCACCGCGGCCGTATCTGAAACGGTTGTAGTATGGTTTCGAGTTAGAATTGGTAGTTTTAATAGCTGTTTTGACGTAAGCAAATTCTGGTGCGAGTGTGGCTAGGTTAGATTTAGTTGGTTCCTGATAGTGTGCTGCTCGCATCTTATACTTTTCGTAGTTTTTACAAACAGACTCTAGTTGCTCCAAATTTTGCACGTTACTGATAGCTAGTGCTTCCGCATACATTGGTTTTATATTGTGAGAGATGATATCAAAGATTTCTGTTTTTGTTGGTTTAGTGTTTAGTCTATTGAATAAACCGCTCATTATGGATATGTAAATAGTTATGTTTTCCGTGTCACCTTGTGAACGCGTTCTGATCTCGGTAAGCAATCTATAATCGTAGTCATCGCTGTCAAAAGCAGCCTTCAAGTGTTGCAATAGTTCTACCCATGAAGTGACATTTGGTTTGACATGCCTATACCAATGGAGAGCATTATCTGTAAAGACATCAAATGCGAAGTTAAACATATCATCTCCTTTTATTTGTTTACTTTGTCTGAACTCCTCGATTTTTTGTATGAAAGAACGCACACAAGTTTTTCCATCATATTTCGGTTTATTTGGTATGTGATTAGTGCATGTTACGGTTATGTTAGTGTTTGGAGTGGCTGTTGTGTCAGTTCGCTGTGAACTACCAGAACTTAACTTAGTGTCTAGTTTGGAGAGTTGTGAATCCAATGTGTTGTATTTTTCATCTAGTTTTTGCTTTAGTAATACATTCTCCGGGTTGGTTGGTGTAATACGGGCTAGTCGGTATTTAATATGATTTTTTAATTTCACCTAGAATTAACTGAAATTCACCTATGGTTGCCTTTACTGCGCATAAATCCTCAGTCTCATCAATGCCTGATTCATGTATATCCTCACTTGTATATTTTTTACTCAAGAGGTTAATTTGCTTCCTTAAATTAAGGCAAGTACCAATTTCACCGCCCCGTATCAAGACTTCATATTCTAGTTCAGCCTTCCGTAAATGTATGAAGTTAATAGGGTGAGATCCGATTATTACAAAAGTAGTAAGCTATTAGTTGAGCTAGGTACGACACACACACACACAATATAACAGTATCAACATAAACTTAAAACTAAACCGCAACGATGTGATATGAGCAGCGTGCTAGGACTCAGTCCAGAACAGTGTGACAAAGATATATAAAGCCTGGGCGCCACTGTAACTAGCTGTAACTAGCCGGGCTTTGCAGGTAGACTGCGCAGGCCGCTAACTGTTAAGTAGATAGGTAGGTAGTGTATAGTGAGATGATTGAAACCAGTCGGGTAGGTTAATACATATAATTGTAGTCATAACACAACTAGACCTCAGCTAGGTCGCGGGTAAGGTCGCACTGTTCAGTTCTAAGCACTAACACACTTATAGTTAATAAATGTACTTCCTTGCACTAAGTTGTAGACGGCGGATGCCTGTTCCTACAGGCTCGGTGAGAGGCCGGCAGAGGCCTTCGTTAGGGGCCGGTAGAGCCTCCGTGAGGCACCAGCAGTACAGGCCGGTGACGCGTGGCCGTCGCGGAGGCCTGTCAGTACAGGCTCGGTGAGAGACCGGCAGGGCCTTCGTTAGAGGCCGGTAGGGGCCTCCGTGAGACCCGGCAGTACGTGTCAGCGACACGTGGTTGGCGCGGAGGCCTGTCAGTAACAAGTCCGCGAGTAGCTCGCGGCGTTAGGCCGCGGTTATCCAGACCTCGCAAGGCCTCGGTAGCGCACGTGGGTAGGATACCCACGCGTCCTGTCCTCAACCGGAACTTGGAACCCTGGAAGCGCATTAGGGAGCGCATGTCAGAAGCGGTGCAACTAGCAGCAGCCCGCATGCGATGTGCCAGCCCTTCTTCTAGCCACCAATGAACAGCGTGGTAAGCATAGTGAATGAGAGCTCAACACATCGCAGCGGTTTACAGGCAGAGTGTTTGCAAACACAGCGTGGCACAATGACGGATGCACTTAAGAGGTTATGTATGCGGCACGCGGGCATAAAACACAAAGTAACAACGATCATAGCAGATTGCTCACTTAATCACTTATAATACACAGCGAGGCACTACATCACCTAGATGCAGTAGCGATACATACATATTACAGTCTTCCATGCACTGGATGTCCCCCTGACGCGTGGTCCGCCATTGACACTCGCGAAATCAGATAATACATATGTGATGAAAACAATATAGGTTATCCAGTGCAGAGGGTCTGATATGGTTACCAAATTAATGTGGAACTCACCCTAGGTCGGGGTACTTAGAATCTTGAGGATCAAGGAATCGCTCCTATCAGCTAGGCGAGCGGATGTCGAAATGGCAGAGCGTCCTTAGGAAATTAGTGTTGTGCCACGTTTTTAGTGATGTGGTAAGGAGCTTACTAATTGTAATAATTTAGCACCACTCGACTATTTTCCGCTGAGACCCCTCACCACGCTACAGGGGCTTGAGGAATGTTTCCTGAACTAGGAGGATGTCTATTTGATGGTCGCGGAGAAATTCCGCGATCTCATCTCTTTGACCAAGTATGCCATTGGCATTGAAAAAGCCTAAGTTTAGGGATCGGGGTTTAAACCTAGCTAAGGGGGTTTTATCCATAATGGGGGTAGGTTGGTTAGCGAGGGAGGTCATGGCTTGCGTAATTTCGGGGTACGCACTGAAAATTTGGGGAATCCTACACACATCGTTGGCATTCCTGGCAGCAACGATCTCGTTGGCCATTTGCCTAGCGCGAGGGGTGAAGAAGGTCATAAAAGACGTAGTGATCACACTGAAGGGATCTAGTATTTGCGCGGGGGGAGGGGGAGGGGGGCGCGATGCTACCGGAGTAGGTAACGGTTGGATTAGGGGCGCGGGAGCTCGAATACGGGGGTCCATACGAGGGGGGATGCGTGAGGGGGGGTTTTGGGGTTTGGGGTTACCCAATGCAGGGAAAGCCTGCTGGTGATGGAGTTGATTCCAGGGGCTAGGCCTTTGGGGGCTAAGCCTCTCTAGGATTTGGGCGGAGGGGGCCTTGTAGGCGGAAGGTGCTTCTCTCTGCTAGCAAGCGTCTGAGCACTTCGAAGAGGCCTTGGGGGCTTTCGGGCAGCCTCTGTAATTTGCAGGGTGCCCTGCCTGGCCGCATAGCACACAGCTAGGCGGCTCAGTGCAGAGTGCGCGGTCTTTGGGGCGAGTACACTCGGCAGTGCCATGCTCACCCAGGCACTTGACGCACCTGGGTTTCGCATAGCAGTGCTTTTGTGAGTGCCCGTATAACTGGCACCGATAGCACTGCCCAACGGTGGCGTTCTTATGTGGCTTTTCAATGTCAAAGCCCATCAGATTACAGATGACTCGGTGGGGGGACAGACCACAAGGACAATGTCAAAAGTTTCGCCGCTGCGAGCGCGGTGCATGCGATGCACCTCGTCGATCGGGATGCCCTGCAAAAGTAGTTCATCTTTTATATCTGAGGTAGGGATTTCCCGTGGGATCTTCTTGATCACCACGCGGGTCTGTTTCTCCTCAGGGAGAGAGAAGGTGTGGAACGCCACACCTCTGGAACGGAGGATTCTAGTGAGCTCCCGATAGTCTTTCGACGTCGGGATGGTCACTTTGATACCCTGTTGGGTATTTCGGGCGTTGGTGTATGCGATCTTTTGATTGGGAGGGAATGTTGGGGGAACCTAACATTTGCCCTAACACCTAACTCCCCGGTGGACTTGCCCGGGGGCGTGTGACCCTCCCTGCCGGGTATAGACAGGGAGGTGAGTACCTATTGGTGAGCCCTGAGCTTGCTTTGGCCCGTTGCCTATCTTATTTGTGCAACGGGGTCCTAACAGGGTCTGGTGCGAAGGGGTAGACACGCCCAACCGACACCAGGTGTGTAGCTGTGAAAGGAAAACTGTCGCCAATGCCGACTAGGAGACCCCCCAAGGCCGAACACTGGGACCGGTCCAACTGTCTGCCTCACCCTGACGGGGATCGGCGGGTGCGTTTGGGTCAACATCCCACTCGGCTTCGTTGGCACCGTATGGTATCCACCGAGGACCACGAAACTGTGGTTTTTCCCTGAAGGGGACAAAATAACCTAACGACCGTTTAATTGTCAGACTCTGTTAAGAGAATACTTTACTAGCTGTGCCTTGAAAAAGGCACACAGCTAGTAGCTGAAGATAGTCACTATTTAAAATAGGACTATAGAAGATCGTCACGAGGTGCGACGAAATCTTGAGAGCAGGAACCACAGAGCCGGAATCGGGAGCACTCGAACCACAAACACGTCCGTCCGCTACCGCTGCCGCGCACCGAGTGTCAATGCGCTGCAGGACTGGATGTCGCTACGTCCCCGTAAGGGGGCGTGACGTGCGGGGTCGGGGCTCCGCCCCTTTCCCGCGGAAGCTATTCCGTGGCCCGCCACTGCGGGCCCGTCGCTTTGTTTGCCTAGTGCGGCATTGGCAACAGTCGGACGCGTAATTATAACGCGTCCGTGTGATTGATTGCTATGTGTATTTCTGTAGGCGCGCCACGACGCTATGTCTATAGCGCCGCTTTCTTCACGACATCTCGGCGGTCTGTCACCGCCAGGTGAGACCCCCAGTTGCCTGGGGGAGGCCTAGCGGGTGACGACCAGCGACGGAGATGCCGACTCGACGCTCCTACAGAGTAAAGGTGTAGTTTTCCCTCGCCCCGGTCACAGATCTAGCCGTTTGCGGTTTGAGGGAGAAACTGTTGTGTATGTGTGAGCGGCTTGTAGTGAAAAGTACCGCCGCTCAGTGGCTGCGTGCGTCGCGGCCCGCGTCGCGCCCGCACGCGTTATATATAGGCGTCTGTGTAGTGGTGGGTGTCTGTGGTTAGTTACGTAGCATGCCTATATTAACTTAGCACACGCTACGCAACATATGTATGTATACATATGTGAAGTCTTATTGTATCGAGTGAGCCGCGTGTAACCTGGATGCGGCTCACTCGAGGCGTCAGTCCGGTGTGGAGGGGGCAATGTCCGCGGCCAGGTCGCGCGGGAGGGGCCTAGCGTCGGGGGGGCGCGCGTGCAATGGCGCTATCTGCCTGACATGGGGCCAGGCAGACGCATCGGCGCGCGCAAACATTCCCTTCGCCAGGCGCCCTACAAAATCGTCCAGGCTCTCGATCCCGAGGTCCCGGTGTATTATGTCGTTCCTCACGAAACGAGGGGCGTCAACAATGGTCCGCAACGCGTGGTTTTGCTGCGTGCGGAGATGCTTGCGGTGTCCCTCGCTCGTGAGGGCGAACCACGCAGGGGCGGCGTACGTCAGTATGGGGCGCACATATAGTTTGTACACCCCTAACTTGACGCGCGCCGGGAGGCGGGATGAGCGCACAGGACGAAGTAGGTTGCGGGCAACCCTACCCTGCGCGACTACATTGCGGACATGTTGCCCCATCGTGAGCCGACGATCGATGGTGACCCCCAGGTACTTCACCCGGGGCGACCACTCGATGTCGGCTCCATGTAGTTTCAGTGGTGGTGGGAGGGGCGCGAACCCGGTGATAAGCGCCTGCGTTTTACCCACGTTAACCGAAAGCCGCCACTTCAACAGCCACTCGGGGAGTAAGTCGAGGGCGCGCTGCATTTTGACGGCCGCGTACTTCGCGTTGAGCGATGTAGTAATGTACGCGGCATCGTCGGCATACAGCGCGAGCATCGAGTCTGGAGTGGCGGGGATGTCGTCGGTGTAACGTGAGTAACACGCCGGTGACACGCAGCTGCCTTGTGGCACGCCCGCGCGCACGGGGCGGGCGCTAGATAGCGCCCCGTCGACCACCACCCTGAAAGTCCTGTGGGAGAGGAAACTAGACACCACCTTGACCACGCGGCGGGGCGCGTCGGTGGTGGCCATTTTGAAAATCAGGCCCTCGTGCCACACTCGGTCGAAGGCCTTCTCCATGTTGAGGAATACTGCTACCGCGTATTCCTTCTTGTTGTGTGCGGTTGTGAGGTGGTGCAGTACCCTCGACAACTGAAGCGTCGTGCTGTGTTCAGCCCGAAACCCGAACTGCTCCGGTGGCTCGATGTGGGGTTGGAGATGTCGCAGCAGGAGTGCTTCGAACACCTTGGAGACTGTGGGCAACAAGGTGATAGGCCGATAGCTCTCCGGCTTCAAGATATTCTTTCCCGCCTTAGGCAGCATTATGACGCGCCCTTCCTTCCATGAGGCGGGGAAGGCCCCGGTGCGCAGTATCGCCGTAAACAGGCGCGCCAGTGCCGCTACTGCACGGTACGGCAAGTGGCGCAGCGCTGTGTTGGTGATACCGTCCGCACCTGGGGCCTTTCTAGGCTTTGTCTTTAGGATGGCGCGTCTAACTACGCCAGGCGAGAAGAAGATAGGGCTCTCCTCGGGAGCTATCGGCGTTGCGAAGTAGTCTCCCAGGTGTTTCTCGACTGCTGCGACATGTTCGTGCTCGCTAGTCGGGTTCGGCTGGAACTGACGCTCCAGGTGGATGGCGAAGACCTCCGCCCGGTCATCCGCCGTATATTTAAGGGCCCCGCCGCTATCCAGTAGTGGTCGCACCGGGGCTGGGGTATTCTTTAGCTGGCGGCAGAGTCTGTGTACAGACGGCCAGCTATCTACTGTAGCCTCTATACGTTCCTCCCAGCCCGCGGCGGTGTGGGCCTGTAGCTCGGCCTTGACCTTCTCCGCGAGACGGTTGAGCTGTCTCTTCAGCGTTGGGCATCTGAGTTGTTGGCACTGCTTGCGAAGGCGCCTCTTCACGGCGATCATAGTCGTAATATAGGCCGGCAGGGGCGGCAGTAGCCCTCTTCCCTGCGGCATCGTCGTTGTTGCCGCTTCTAAGGCGCTTTGAATGCAGGCAGTGCGCCGCGGACGTGGACCACATCGCCCGCCATCTGGTCCACGTCCGCGGAGGTGACGATAGGCCGAGTAGGCGTGGTGGTGTCTAGAATCTCTCCGAAGGCTGTCCAGTCCGTTAATCGACGTGGCGCTAGTGGTCTCAAAGAGGTCGGCATACCCGATAGGACGACGAGTACAGGTTGATGGTCCGACTGTAACTCGTCGTCTATCACTTGTTGGGTGATCTGTCAGCGTAGCCCTCGGTGGACTACGACGTCCAGCACATCAGGCATGTACCGGGCTGTGTCTGGGTAATGGGTCGGCGTCTCCGGCCCGGCCACCGAGTACCCGAAGGCTGCCGCGTCCGCGAAGAGTCGCCTTCCCCCGGTATTCGCCTGCATACTATTCCACGCCGGGTGCTTGCAGTTAAGGTCGCCGGCAAGGATAGTCGCATGTTGGGAGCTATTTACAAGCGCCCGCAACTCAAGTAGGTCGAGGTGGGTCGCGGGCGGCTTGTAACATGCGTAGATGTTGCAACTGTACACCCAGCGCGTACAGCGTGCGAAGCGACGGCAGGGGGAGCTCCTGATGGACGACTCTCCGTCTCACTAGTACCGCCAGACCACGGTAGCGGACTTGCTGAGCCGACCTCTCATCCTTCCTCTAAACATGGTATCCTGGAAACCTGACCCTATCCTCAGGTCCCAGGAGCGTCTCGCTGATAAGCGCCACGTCGATGTTTTGTTCCCGAAGGAGATGGCGGAGGGGGGCGACCTTATCCCGTAGGCCGCGGGCATTCCAATGTAACATCCTTAACGTACAGAACGTACATCCATTGTACAGGGTGAGCAGAGTGGCTAGACCGTCAAGGATGACTGTCTCCACATCTTGACCCTGCCTGATGGCCTTAATGAGTTCCATCAGTAGCTGGATCGCACAGGTCGTGAATTCCGTTTTGTTGTACGCTGTGGCAGTTGTCGTACTGGTTTTCGTGTTGTAGGCGCCGCTACTCTGTGGCATCGCACCTGCCGACTTTGTTGCGACATTCCGCCGCAACGTCTTTGTGGCGCTAGGTGTGACCGGAGCGGCGCCTGGCGTCTTTTGGGCGAACCTTTTGGGTACCTTAACGGTCCGCTGTGCCGTCATGGCGCTAGTTGTAGGTTCGCCCGTTTCATATGATTGCGACTCGACCTGTGCGGTGTAGGCAGGGTCGGCCGTAGGGATATCTTCTTGGGTCGCAGGCGGGGGTGGGTTCTTAACCTTCCCTCCCCGCTTCTTCTTTCTTCTCCTCCGCATCGAGGAGGAGGCTTGGTGTCTCTCAGTGGGCTCGTTGGCCGCCGCCATCAGCGTCATGGCTTGAGCCTCTGATGGCACGTGGGGTCTCTCGGCGACCGCCTGTGTCCGTCGTGTGGCCGTGATGGCGACGGTCCCCGCTCGCTTGTTCCTAATTTCTTTTAGGAACACGGGGCACTTGATGTTATTCGCGGGGTGTGGCCCCCCGCAATTTGCGCATGTGGCCGGCTCCTCCCGCGGGCGCGGACACTCCCGTGCCGCGTGCTCACCTCCGCATCGCACACAAGCGAGCGGGCGGTGACACTGGTGCGAGCTGTGTCTGAAGCGCTGGCACCGGTGGCACTGAGCAGGCCCACGCTTCCCACGCCAAGCCTCTATCTTGACACCGCGCATCATCATAAATGTGTCGGTGTCATAGATGGCTCGAACGTCCGGGGTTCTCTTTAGTATTGCGTGGAACACGCAGCCGGGTCGTCCCTGTGCGCCTTTAATGTGGCGCACATACTCCGGCTGGTATCCCAACTCCCGAAGTTTGGCCTCGATCTCCTTCGGGTCGGTATCCACAGGTAGTCCGCGGATGGCAATCTTCAGGTTCTTGTCCGCTGGTAGCGAGTACGCAAACCAGGACACCCCTGCTTCCTTCTCCAGGCCAGTTAGGTACCTCTGGACCAGCCGATACTCTTCCTCGGTATCCGGGGTGAATCTCACCCCGGTCCCATAGGGCCGAGCATTAGGCGGCCGGCCCAGTTTCCCAGCTATGGCCCGGAAATGGGTGGCCTAGTTCGGCAGTCTCTCAGGTACCAGCGGCGGGTATTTAAGTTTCTTCCCTGGTTTCTGCTTCGTCGTCGATGCATTCGCCGACGGTGCAGGGCCGGGGGGGGCGGCGGGGGGGGCAGTGGAGGTCAGTGGGGCAGGGGAGCGCCTAGGAGCACTTACCCCTGCGGTGGTGGGTGACGTCGGAGTTGTATGGCGGGCCGCGTCGGCAAAGGTTGGCGACATGGGTACTGCCCGACCCCGCGGCCCGCTATCGCGCTGTGGCCGCGGCGGATCAGGGCAGTACCTCTTTGCCTCCTCGGACGCGGTCTCGCCCGAGCTTCTACGTCGCCGCTGTGGCTTGGGATCGAGTCGAAACTCGTACTCAAAGTCCAGCGACGGCGTTGGTGAGGCCGGCGACATAGGTGTGTCGCCGGCGGCTTCCTCTCGTCCCACGATGGGTCGTCCCCCGGATCGCGGGGTCGTGTCTCCAGACACGTCTCCGCGACCGGAGGCGGCCGAGTCCACCGATGTCATCGACATGCTCGACCCCACGCGTGAGGAACATGCCGACAACATCGCCGGTGAGTCGTATGCTGAGGTCCGAGGAGGTGCCGGCGAAGCGGGAACCTTAGTTGTAGTGACTGGCGGCCGGAATTGGCCTGCACTTGCTGGTCGCTCCCGCTCAGCCTGCGTCGGTCCCGCCAGCGAGAGGCGGGGACCCGGAGCGGCCGGGCGCGGGGCTTGCGGCGCCGAGACGAACCGCGGGGGTGGGGCCGCGGAGCGGGTGGATGGCGCGCGGGTGCGCGCGGGCGGCACAGGGGCCTGCGCGGGTGGCGCGGGGTGCGCGCGCGGCGCGGCGTGCCGCGCGGCGGACGCTGTAGGTGGGGTAGGCGCGGGGACACGCGCCAGCGGGGCAGCGGCGCGCGCATACGGCGCGCGACTTTGAGTCACAGCGGGCCCCGGGGCCTGAATAGGTACCGGGCGGAATGCGGCTGGGCGGATGGGGACCGCGTGCTGTCGGCTCGTCGACGGCGTAGGCGCAACGCGCGCAGGCGCCGATGACGTCGGTGAGTCGGCCGCAACAGCGGTCTTCTTTTTCTTGCTTTTGTTCTTGGACTGAGGTCCGGTCGGCGCACTATGGAAAATATAGGTCGGTATCGGATCAAAAATCTGTAACTTCATGAATTTTTGTCGTATCGTAATGAAATTTGGCACAAATATGCAGTAAGGTTCGGAGATTCGAACGATGTGTAGTTTATAGTGTTTTCTTGTATATCTATGTATGTTTTTTTGCATAGAATGAAAGAAATGGGAAAAAATCACGAAAAAAATAGTTAAAAATTTATTTCAAGTGAAATACAAGTTTATAATGACTAAAAAGATTAAACCATGGTTAATTACAACAAGCAAAGTAAACAAAATATATATATATGAAAAAAAAATACTAAATTAAAATCATATTACTAATAGGTACATCCTATACTCTGGCTTCAGGAAATGATGTAGCTAGGTACAAATATAAGTAATAACTAAATATAAATATTATTTTTAACTTATACCACTTCAGGATCAGGGTCAGTAAATGTGGGTTCACTTTCAGGTGCCACGTTTAAAAGACTTAGTGCCTCTTCTTCAAGTTCTTTCACATTTCTTACGTACGGTTTTCTCAAACTTGTTATATATGGATCTGACGTGTATAAAAGCGTTTTAAAGACATCTTCATTTGTAGCAGATCGGGAACATTTTCTGGCATGATGAAGTCGTATGTTTCTGTAGTCTTTGTTGCGAGACTCTTGTGCGTCTTCCGATAGCTGTCCAATAGGAAGCACCGCAAAATGTTTGATAACGTTTTCCCCGTGTATGAGTATTTTATGAACGGAGGATGGCATATAATACCAATCGTAATTACTTACATAGATTCTTGCAGTTTCTATTGCATATTCCCCAAATTTTTCAGGGTCGATCATCATTCCAGAAGAAAGAACTTGCAAGATAATGTATAGGCGTTTAATCAATGCCTCATCTACACCTGTTATTTCCGATGAGCAAGTGCTATTATAGAAGAATCTTCGTGCGGTATTGCCATCGTTCGTATTCCCGCTAACTTGCCGAGGTTTGTCGACGATTAATCCCAACTCCTCCCTGAAACGTTTTTGAACAACTTCTTTCTTTTCTTTTTTTAATCTCTTATTTTCCTCAGTTGAAGCAGACCAAGTCTTAAACGAAAGATTATAGGAAATATGCAATATCATTTCCATGCAGCGAATCCAGGCGTGTAAGGTGGACAATCCGTATTGGTAGGCGTTTTCGTTTTCGGGTCTGGCAGTTACTTTCGATAGGTCATTCATTAGTCGTGGAGTAGCCCCACATATCGTGCATGTGGAACCAGATGGAGTATCTGTAAGGACCTGAGCCACCTTTCCATCGATCATCGTTAGAAATAGTTCATGCTTCACATTTACTACAACACCATCTTTGTTTATAAGTGATGCTTGTGCAGCCCTAATTTGTTTTTTAATATCATCAACAACTGCCTTGGTTTTTTCTGGAGTTTCCTTACAAAACTCAAGAGAAATGGGTCTGCAAAAACGGACAGATGAAGGTACCGGATTTTGCCAAACAACGGATCCCGATTGCACATCAACTAATCTGATGGGAACTAATGAAGTGATGAACAAATTGGCATCTGAAATTGTTTCCGACTCTTCTGCAAGTATTTGCTTGTATTGGCTTTGACCAGATGAACCATCACATCCCCATTTAGAATAAAGGATCAATGTTCTATGTTGTTTTTGGAAAACAGAATCGATTTTTAAAATTCTAGCAGCAGTATGATCCAATAAATCTTGGATATTAATCACTTTAGCATAAGTATTCGTGATTTCGATTGTAGAAGATGGTGGATAACAGGATCTTTTTATTTCTTGTATTTTGTAGTAAGGCGGGAATATACAACACTTTCGTTCGTTGGTTAAGTTTTTCAGGTACATATATTGTGCTTTTGTTAGATCTAAATCTATAAAAGCACTCAATGCTTCCGTATCGGAAAGAATCTTCATCTGGTCTGAGTCGTTCCACTTACTTGAGATATCTAATTTCTTTTGAGTGTCAGCGGTTCTTAATTCTTCGACAAGATGAGCTTCTGTGTACTCACGTAAAGCCCGTAGTCCCTGCAGATAGGCGTTTTTTATATGCTCGAAGCCATATTCTTGGAGTAGAAGAGTGTTTTTCCTCTTCTTGGTAGATTCTGAGGAGTCTCCATAAGCCACGCACGCTCGTCCTCGCTGGCCAGATGTTGATGGCGTAGAATATTGTTCAGAATCCGGTAAATTTAACGAATACCTTGAGTCCAACCAAGTAAAATTCTTCTGTAAAAATGTTTCTTTTTTCCGAGATGCCAGGGCCCAGCGCTTGTTGAAAATAGGAAGAATGTGCCTTTGTATGTCACTAATTATAAAACACAAGTTGTTTTCAGAAACATTCAGCTTTTCCACTAAAACTTTGGATAATGATTCCATGGTCTTGCCGCCCTCGATATAGGGGATTATGAAGTCTCGTTTGGTACAGCTGAAGGAAGACATTTTAACACTTCACAATCTGCAGAAATAATAGGCGTAGATGAGATTTGCTTCACTTGAAGTTACACTGATGTAGATGGTTCGAATAGTTTTTGCTTCCCTTTAAATACTCATTTTACAATATCGAATTGGTACCTACATCATTATTATCTTGTAATTTCCCACGCAAACCGAGTGCAAATTTGGTAAGGTCCCTTTGTTATCACGAAATAATGAAGAAAATATCCAAAAAGTTCTATATTGTTCATGTGAATGGTGTCAGTGGTAAACCGCAAAAGATACTAATTTTCGGGTTCTGACTTTTATCAGATTTTTTCTCATATCTTCTAAAACCGCAAATATCCGCAGCTGATTTTTTTTGCATTCTATTTATGAATAGTTAGACTACTAGTCGACACAAAAAGTAGCGCTTGGGCAAACGTGGGTAATACTGAAAACCTTCGACGAAAAAAAATACAAGTGAAAAAAAAGGTATGTCACTTTTTAAGTAATTACTGAAATATTTTTCTTTACTTTTAAAATCATTAAGCTGTATCGCAAAAAGCATAAAATAACCTTTCTAAAAATGTATAATACTGCATATCTGTACCAAGTATTTTTTTCACAATATGGTATTGAAACATGTATACGCAAAGACTTGAGTTTGGCACTTCTGTCTTCTATGTATTTCTATCTAAGAAAAAAAAAATAATATCGCGTATTAAGAAAAAAAATCGTAATGAATATTATAATTTGACTATTAGAGAACCTAAACGAATAGCCATATTAGCCAAATTATGATATTCGTAAAAAGCATTTTTGATATGCGCTTGTTCTACCATTTTCCATAGTGCGGCGGCGCACCGGGCAACACGTCACCTAGATTAGGCAACGACGTTGCCCGGTCCAACGCCGGACGCACCTCCTCGGCCCCGGCATCGCGGCCAAGCGAGCCGCGCTTGCCATCGGTGGGGTTTGTGGCCCTCCGCGATCGCGACGACGCGTACGCGCCGGGCAGCCCGGGGCTGCTTCCTCTGTGTCCGCACAGGCACCGACGGTTTCCTGTGCACACACAGAGAAAACGGTTAAAAAGAGTTGCGATCCGCGCGGAGATACACCGATTTACAGAGAAACAGTAAACGCGGTGGATTCGACCACTAGGCTAATCTCCAATGCGCTGCGTAGCGACGCGCGATATTTATATTGCGAACAAAAACAACCCGCTCATCTCTGATTGGTCAATGTAAATATTGTGCTCAGCTCTCCTACATCAATAGTCTATAGCGAAATTGTATATATTAACTAGCTCTTAAAATATAAGTCATTCAATCTGAATATTGTTTCATTTATTCCTGACATCTGGTAAAGTGGTGACCCCGACGAACAGCATTAAAATGCCAACCGACGACGAAGTAGCCACTGTTTCCTTAAAATCACGCATACCAACGTTTTGGCGCGACAAACCACTTCTCTGGTTTGCACAATTTGAAACGGTGGTTAACCCGCAGAAGCCCGGCGATGAAGCCCAAGTTCAGCCTCCTAGTAGCTCACCTCGAGAAGACGGACGTGGAGCAAAATATAAGCGACATCATCATGAGCAAGATACGCGCTGGGCGGTACGAGGAGGCTAAGAACAGACTGTTGTCCGTTTATGAGGAATCAGAGACAAAACAGCTGCAAAAACTGCTCACTGAGATGGAGTTAGGAGACCAGAAGCCGTCCCAGCTACTGCCTAGTATGAGAGAGCCAGCACGTGACAAGATGCCCGATACCACTCTGCAGATACTGTAGATGAGACACCTACCTGCCTCCACGCGTGCCATACTATCGGTCAATGAAGCGGCCACGCTCGACGTGCTTGCAGCCATGGCCGATAAAATGCACGAGCAAACCCGAGAAGTTCATTCGGTTTGCGCATGCCTACAAGCGACAGCGTCTACGTCACGACAAGGAAGCAATCACTCGCAGCCAGAACCAGATCTTCGAGAAGCCATTATGCAATTAACGCGGGAAATTGCAGAAATGAAAACGGATAGATCAAGACAAAGAAGATCGTCATATAGATCATTCCGCTCACGGTCACGTTCACTATCCCGTGGCCGACCAAATACTTACCAGCCGACGTCAGGAGATATTTGTTTTTACCACGCACGTTATGGTAAAGAAACACGCAACTGCAGATCTCCGTGCAACTTCAAGCGTCAGGAAAACTAGTCGCGACCTTGGCTGCGACGGGACCCGAGTTTAACGAAATATCACCCTACCGTCTACACGTTTGCGATTACCTACATCGCTTGAGATTCCTTGTGGACACCGGAGCCAACGTATCGGTCATTCCAAACACGAAAGGAATGAAACGAGTGGAAGAAGTGTTGTATGCAGCGAACGGCACCCCGATACACACATACGGTGAGAGGAAGCTGGAACTCAACCTTGGTCTGCGCCGCCCCTTATCATGGCAGTTTATCGTTGCTGCTGTGAATCGACCGATCTTGGGCGCCGATTTTTTGCGCCATCACGACCTTCTCGTCGACCTACGTGCCAGGAAACTCGTTGATAAAAAAACAGGACTGGCAATTGACGGTTGCATTGTAAGCAGTGTAGCTACCCCCACTGTGCTAACTATCAACCTCACCGACCCGTACCACAACCTTCTTCAACAGTACGCCGAGATAACTTCAACGAACTTCAACAATATGAAAAATAGCGAAGTTGAACATCATATCGTCACACACGGGCCGCCGGTGTACAATAAAGCACGACCGTTGCCGCCGCACAAATATCAAGCAGCAAAGAAGGAGTTTCAAGTTATGCTTGAACAAGGAATATGCCGACCATCAAAGTCACCTTGGGCGAGTCCACTCCACCTCGTAGAAAAGAAGAGTGGCGAATACAGACCGTGTGGGGATTACCGAAGACTAAATGCCGTCACCAAACCGGATCGGTACCCAATATCACGACTTCGTGACTTCACGTACCATCTCGAAGGGATGAAGATCTTCTCGAAAATTGATCTGAGAAAAGCGTATAATCAATTGCGAATACGGGAAGAAGACATCGAGAAGACGGCAGTCATTACACCGTTTGGGCTTTTTGAATTCCCACGGATGTGTTTCGGTCTATGCAACGCCGGGCAAACCTTCCAACGGCACATCAACAATGTTCTCGGTGACATGGACCACGTTTTCCCATTCGTCGACGACATTCTCGTAGCCTCACCAGACCAAGCAACCCACAGAAAACACCTAGAAGATCTTTTCAAAAAACTTAAAGAGCATGGTTTAAAAATAAACGTGTCGAAATGCGTTTTTGGGCACATAAAACTGGAATTCCTTGGCTACATATTGACTGAAGCTGGTATGCAACTAACAGAAGACCGCGTGAAGGCAATATCCGATTATCCCGAACCAACCACAATTCAAGAATTACGACGATTCCTCGGTATATTGAACTTCTACAAAGAAAATATACCACACGCTGCACACGCTCAGAAAAAGCTATATAAATATCTATGAACATGCAAGAAAAATGACAAGACAGAGGTGAACTTCAACAGTGAAGGTAAAGAAGCATTTCAAGCCTGTAAGAATAGCATCAAGAACGCCGTCACCTTGTCACACCCCTCAGTACATGCTCCGTTATTACCAATGAGTGACGCCTCAAACACCTGTGTTGGAGCCACGCTACAGCAACGTGTAGGAAACAATTCTAACAAAACATCTTAGGCAATTGTTATGATTTAATTATTATTACTGAAACCTGGTTACATAACGGCATTTTTGATAGGGAATTGTGTGACGATAGGTATGACGTGTTCCGTAAAGACCGAGATCTGGTTGCGACTGGCAAGTCCTCGGGTGGCGGTGTGATGATACTCTCGCGACACGAACTGGGTGCGTGGTGCGTCGAGCACGAGCAAAATGCAATCGCCACAGAATTGTTAACCATAGTAATACCGGCTCGCGCGCTGTCAGCAACAGCTGATCTTTACGTAAGTGTTGTCTACGTACCTCCGGATGCTCATCGGATACCCTCAGATGTCGACTACGTTTTACAAAGTGTCTCTAATGTAATTACTCACAGCACAAAAACGTGTAATTATGTACTTGTGGGCGACTTCAATCTTCCATGTATAAAATGGAATTCAAGTAGCCCAACTTTTTTGAAACAGGGTTCCGTCGAAGTACAGAACGCGGCCGCGCGCTTAGTAAATGATTTGTCCTTTTTAGGAGTCACACAATACAATTTGCTACCTAACCATAAAGGGCATACCCTAGATTTGACGTTCTCCAACTTGCCATTAAAAGTTAACGAGTGTCTATCACCCCTTACGAAGACTGACCTACCTCATCCAGTATTAACAATCGAAATATCTGACCTTGCAGTTTCCCCGCTTCGTGAGTTGTCTATGCCTAGACATAATTACCGTAAAGCCGATTTCAGTATGTTAAATAATTACTTTGCTAAAATTGACTGGCACTCGGTTTTAGACAGCTCTTTAACAAATGATGCCATCCACGGCTTTTACGAAACGATTCAAAAAGGCATTGATAAGTATGTGCCGTTTAACCGAAGGTTAGGCGCACGTAAATATCCTGTTTGGTATAGCAGCTCACTAATTAAAATAATTAAACAAAAAAGTAAGGCACACTCGCGTTGGAAACGTTTTGGAAACTTGCTCGATTACGACGAATTCGCACTGTTACGGGACAGACAGCGACATGTCCAGGAGACTTGTTATAATAAACACTTGCAGGAGACGGAACGCAGTCTGAAAAAAGATCCAAAAAAATTTTGTACCTATATAAAGACTATCCGAGGAGGTTCGAATTACCCAAAAATGTTGTCTCACAACAGCGTTAAATACTCGGAAGGACAGGAAATTTGCGAGGCTTTCAATGACTTTTTCCACGATGTTTTTGGTGAACCTTCTGACTGTAACCTTGTTAGTTCATTAAACGAGGAAGAAAAAGATCATTGTTCTGACATTATATCAAATTTACAATTTACGTCGTTGACCGTGGAGAAGTCATTGAATGCTTTAAGCGTCAATAAGGGTCCTGGTTGCGATGGAATGCCTCCAGTATTTTGGAAGAATTGTGCAAAGTCTTTAGCACCTCCAATTAGTTTTATTTTTAATCTCTCTTTGAGAGAAGGCACTTTCCCAAATGAATGGAAGAAAGCATTTATTGTACCAATACATAAAAAGGGCTCGCGAATAATAATAGCAAATTACAGAGGAATATCTATATTGAATACAATAGGCAAAGTATTTGAAAAACTAGTTTACAATGCAATATATCCATACATCCTCAGAGGCATTTCTTACAAACAGCACGGTTTCTTGAAAAGACGCTCGACTATATCGAATTTGGCTAGCTTTTCAAATTTTGTCCTTGAGAATACAGATGGAGGTGGGCAGGTTGACGTGATCTACACGGATTTCGAAAAAGCTTTTGACCGCGTGGATCATGTCATCCTGCTCAACAAGCTATACAGACTGGGCATACGAGGCGATCTATTACGATGGGTCCAATCATATCTATTTAAAAGATCACAAGCTGTAGTAATAGGAGGATACCGTTCTAACTTTATTGAAATCCCTAGCGGTGTTCCGCAGGGTTCCCATTTAGGGCCTCTGTTTTACAACGCATATTTATTTGATATCACTGACTCTTTTAAACACTCTGAACACTTAATGTACGCTGACGACAAAAAAATATTTTATAAAATAAGAACACTCGATGACTGTATTGCTCTTCAAGAGGACCTCAATAACTTAAATAATTATTACTTAAAAAACAAGATCACAGTAAACGTCACAAAGTGTCAATGTATTAGTTATACACGTAAAAAGAGCCCTATTGCTTACTCATATAACTTTAATGGAATTGTCATTAATAAAGTCAAGATAGTTCGGGATCTAGGAGTTATGTTTGATAATAAATTAACATTCTCAGATCACATAGATTTAGTTAGCACAAAGGCTTATAAGAACTTAGGCTTTGTTATTAGGTCATGTAAGGTATTTAAAAACATCGAGGCTCTTAAATCAGTGTATTTTGCATATGTGCGCAGCGTCTTAGAATATGCGTGTCCAATCTGGTCCCCCCAATACATTATTTATAAGAACCAACTAGAACGGGTTCAAAGAAAATTTATTAACCATCTTAACTATCGCCTCCGTAAACCTCCGATGGCTTATGAAAATAGCTGTCGAACACATGGTCTGCTAACATTGAATGAAAGGCGCAAAGTTATGGATATGTGTTTGCTTTATGACATACTTAATGGACGCCTCGATTGCCCAGATCTGGTCGCTCAGGTAACTTTTAACACTCCCCTACGGCGCACTCGTCACACTACGATGCTACATGTGGCTCGGCACTCAACTAATTACGCCAAAAATTGTGTATTGACCCGTATTGCTCGAATTTATAACACAGATTTCTCTCAAGTCGATATATTTAACTGTAATAAACCTACATTCAAAAAACAAATAATAAAAACTATAAACGAAGGCAAATGACAAACTATTAAAAACATAACTTAATTTTCGACTTTTTTTCTCTTTAAAATTTAAACTTAAATATAAGTAATACCTGAAACTTCACTTTTTGAATTTAAATATTTCTAAGTAGTCCGTTCGCATGTTTTATACTTATCCTAGTTATACAGGGAAACCTATTATTAGCCATACAATACTGTAACACATATTTTGTAACATATTATTATGTATCGCTGTTGGTTGCCTAAATAAAAAAAAAAAAAAAAAAAAAAAAAAAAAGAAACAGCTGGAGACCACTAGGTTTTTACTCAAAAAAGCTAACAGAAGCGCAAAAGAAATACAGCACGTTCGACCGAGAGCTACTCGCGATCTACCCAGCAATACGACACTTTCGACGCATGTTCGAGGGTAGAGAAATAACGGTTTACACGAACCACAAGCCGTTAACACATGCACTACTGCGGCTAAATAGCAAAACAGAAACACCGTTACGCACGAGGTACTTACACTATATCAGTCAATTTACAATGAAGATATGCCATATTGAAGGAAAGGACAATATTGTGGCCGATGCATTATCGAGAATTGAAGCAATTCTCGATAAAGCAACTCCGTCACCAATCGACTATGAAGAACTTGCCCGTCTCCAACACAGCGACAAAAAACTGCTTGACGTCACGAAAAACACATCGTTCCGGTTCGAACGGGTACGATCACTCAACGCAAGTAATTCAATTCAGTGAAACATCAAGTAGCCACGTACGACCTTACCTGCCACCAGAGCTACGAAGAAAAGCTTTCGACGCCACCCATGAGTTGAGTCACCCCGGCATCCGAGCAACTACGAGTAGGAAGATGATCACACAACGTTTTTTCTGGCCGAGCATGAACAAAGACGTCAGTATGTGGACCAAATGTTGCATAACCTGTCAACTAACCAAAGTACAGCGACACACAGTATCGCCGTTAGAAGAGTACCCACCAGCAGATCGACTGTCGCACATACACATAGATATCGTCGGACCACTACCCATATCAGATGGAAGACGGTATTGTGTGACAATCATCGACCGAGCAACTAAATGGCCAGAAGCATTTCCAGTGAGCGTCATGGAAGCCAACACTATCACCGCGGCAATTTACGAAGGGTGGATAGTGCGATTTGGTTGCCCAGGAAGGATCAAAACCGATCAAGGAAGATAGTTCGAATCAAATTATTAAAAACACTGATGAATAGAATGGGCATCGAGAAAACACGAACCACTGCCTACCACCCACAGGCGAACGGAATGGTTGAAAGGTGGCATCAATCATTTAAAACAGCATTGACGGCACGGTTACATAACTCAAGCTGGACGCAAAAATTGCCCACAGTATTACTGGGACTTCGCGCCGCAATTAAAGAGAACACCGATGTGTCATCAGCCGAAGCGCTATACGGTAAACCGTTACAACTATCCGGTGAAATGTGTGGAGAACCGTCGATACACACAAACACAAATACTCACTTCAGCGACGTCATAACCAACGCAATGAAAAAGATGCAAGCCGTCCGCCGCAATGCCGATTGGCGCGCAATGTTTATACATGACGACCTACATGTATGCACGCATGTATTCATACGTACCGATGCCTACCGTCGGCCGCTCACGCCGACCTACGAAGGTCCGTATCGTATCTTGAAGAGACAGAACAAGGTGTATACAGTGATAATCAAAGATCGTCAAGTAAACATCAGCATTGATCGACTGAAGCCAGCATTCCTGCCTAACTCCGAAGAAGCAACGAGTCGTGTTGGTGAACAGTCATCATACGTAACGCGATCCGGCCGCACCTCAAGACCCACAGTACGCTTCGCCCTAAAAATTTACGTCCCGCCAGGACGGAGCACGGCCGCGAACTAAAGCCAAAAGTGAAAGGCATTCAACGCAAACACTGCTCCACGCATCTCCGTGCAAACTTGACGCCACTGTAGCACTAGGCGCCACCACTTTGCACACATACATACGCGCTTGTTGACGACGTGCGCGAGACACTCAAACTCAAACTCAAATCATTTATTAGTCAGTCAGAAAATATGAAGCTAGTTGCCCATTCCAAAGCGTAGTAGGTTTCTATGGAGAAGAACGGGCAAGAAACTCCACGGACTCTTTTAAATCAGAATATTGTTACAATATGGAATGTGTATGTCGCAGATTATAAAAGTTGAGCGATAATAGTCTCTCAATTGATTATTGTAGTAGTGAGGTGAGGGTAAACTCCGTGACGCGCTCACTGGAGTGGGGCGGCACGTGGACAGAGTCGTGTTAGGGGAAGTGGCTGAACGACGAGGCAGTCTTGTGAGGGCAACGAACGGATGCAGACCTCCACTTCTCCTATGCGAAACTGTCGGTTTGTCCGAACGTGTAAAGTAGTGCGTGAACATTATTAGTAATGTACCTACTGTGATTGTTCTGAAAGTGAAATACTAACTGATTTGCTGTATCATCGTGTCTTATTGTAAACCTGCACTATGGAGTCATACTAACGAATCTAGATGATGACGGCAACTATCGCTCAGCCATCGCTGACGCCGTCATGTGTATGTCTTTAGGGAATATATCAGTAAAATTATTGATGGTATTACTTTGACGTCTGGATCTGACATTGCTATAATCACTTTTTTGACATTTCTAATAATAATGATAATTGCTCTACTCTTAAAAATAATAAAACTGACATACATAACATAGAATCTAATGATAAAAGTATATTTATAGAACCCACAGACGACTCTGAAATACATATATCGAATAATAATGTCTTTAAAAAACACGAAATCGGCTGGGTATGACAATATAACAACCGAGCTCGTAAAAAAAATTGCTAAACATATAGCATCACCATTGGCTCACATTATCAATTTATCCTTGGAACAGGGCTGCTTTCCTAATGGGCTAAAACTGTCTTTGATAAAGCCACTATACAAAAAAGGGTCAAAATCAGACATTGACAATTACCGACCTTTTTTTTTTTTTTGTTTTTGAGGGTGGGAAATCATCCAATGACTTCTCCCGCTCTGGGTGGAGCGGAAGGGCGTGTCAGACTTTTACTGACTAAAACCCACCCGTGTTCCTTCAGTTGCCTGTTACCAAGGTCCCGGTATCCCTTTCGGACTAACCCGCAACCCTGGCAGGCATCGGTCCTAGCGGACCCCGCCAATTGTGCTGACATCTCTTTGAGGCGCGCGTGGAACACGACGCGCCATCGACCCGGGCCTGGTCCTGATCGGACGGCGAGCTACCCATTGCTGGCGGTTAGGGGCGTGAGGGCGCAAACTTTGCCTCTCCCTCACGCGTTCCGCCTCCTCCTTCGCGAGCATTACTGCTTCGCAGAAGGAGGTGACTGCTTCCCATGCCCTCTCGCTCCGTACCATGGCCTGGACCAGAGCCGGACGCGAGAGGTCACCGCCGCCAATCGCCTCCAAGAGGACACGGCGGGGCTCCGCCCAAGCGGGGCAGACCTCCACCGTATGCTCCACCGTGTCCTCCGGGCGATCCACACAGTGGTGACACCCGGGCGTTTCCTCCCGCTTTATACGAAACAGGAACCTCCCGAAGCAACCGTGTCCGGTGAGGACCTGCGTCAGGCGGAAGGTGAGGACGCCGTGGCGCCTCTCTAGCCACTCCTCAAAGAGGGGACTTATCGCCGCAATTGTGGCGTGCCCAGCACTGGGTTGCGACAATCGCACTCTCCATGCCGCCATGAGATCCTGCCGGAGCTCTGTCCGCTGAGCCGCGATTTCTCGCGGCAGCGGAGTTACGCCCCGGCGCTTCATCTCCTCGCGCCACTCCCATATGTGCGCGAGGACCTTCGCCTCCAGATCCCATGGCGGTAATCCGGCCAGGAGGCTCGCCGCCTCGCGGGAGACCGTGCGGTATCCCCGGGCCAGCCGAATGGCCATGACCCTTTGGGACGCGTTCAACCGGCGGGCTGGCCGCAGCCTAAGGGAACGCGCCCACACCGGTGCCCCGTAAAGGGCCATGGACCGCACGACCCCCGCGTAGAGCCTCCGGCAGGAGGCGTTTGGACCCCCCAGATTGGGCAGGAGACGCCCCAATGCAGCTCCAGCCCGGTCCAGCCTGGGAGCCAAACGTCGGAAATGCTCAACGAAGTTCCACCGGCTGTCGAGGACGAGTCCTAGGTACTTCATCGTCGACTCGACGCCGATGTGAACCCCTCCTACCGTAATTTGGGAACCCGACGGTGGCGCTGTGGCGGTATCTACATCGCCACATGCGAACTACGCATCGAAGACCTGACGTCACATAAAATCCTGCATCGCGCAATTAGAGTTTACCGTGCAGTGAACGTATATACAAAAACCCAATATCAATCATTGGGCAGTTGCCCGCCAGACACAATACCCGTCTGGTCGGAGGATCCTCCCTTTTCTATGGGGGATGAGTGAACTTTACACCCTGTTCCTCATACCCCTAAAGCGCGTTCCGAGGGCCATGAAAACACATGACCTCGGACTTGTGCAAGGCCACCTCGAGTCCCAGCTGCCGGATTCTATCGACGATTGTCGCAACCCCACGTGTCGCTAGTTCGGCCGCCGCCTGGTGCGACCTCCCCTGTGCCAGGACCAGCGTGTCGTCAGCGTAGCAAACTACACTGACGCCACTGGGGAGGTCGGCGCGCAGCACCCAGTAGTAACCAATGTCCCACAGATGCGGCCCCAGGACCGATCCCTGTGGGACACCGCACGACATCTCTCGCCGGTTCCACACTCCCTGGTGACCGGGGTAGATGACGGCCCTGTCCGTCAGATAGGCCTCGACCACACGACAGAGGTAGGTCGGCATCCGGTGGTACCGGAGTGCCTCCCTTATGCAACTCCAGGGCAGGGTGTTGAAGGCGTTGGCGATGTCGAGAGACACCGCCAAGACGACCCCACCCCGGGCCACAGCATCCCCCGTCGTGAGGGCCCGTACGCGCATGATGGCGTCCACCGTAGAGCGCCCTCTGCGGAAACCAAACTGGCTCTCCGCCAAGTCCGGCCCCACCCGCACCAGCCGCCCGACGAGGCGGTTTGCAATTACTCTTTCAAAGAGCTTGCCCACCTCGTCGAGCAGCACGATGGGCCGATAAGCGGACGGAAAGTCCGCAGGGCGAACAATTACTGACCTATCGCTCTCACTCCCATTATATCGAAAATTTTTGAAAAAGTTATGTTCAGGCGAGTGATAAAATTTCTTAATAAACACAACATTCTTGTTGACCAGCAATACGGGTTTAGACGAGCATTCCGTTGGTTATTTACGATAGCGGACGTACAGCAACCCATATTAGGTGCTGACTTCTTAGCTAATCATAAGTTGTTAATTGACTTGAACGGACGAAGGCTAGTGGATCAGGTTATTAATTTATGTAAGAGAGGAAATCTCTCCAGTTCCACTGAGCCCACAGTAAAAACCATCACTAATAATTGCCACTATTATGAATTGTTGTAAAAGTTCCCAGAATTAACAAAGCCAGTTTCATACAAGGAGACTCCTAAACATGGCGTTTGCCATCAAATAGAGACGGCAGGTACGCCAGTGCATGCACGAGCAAGACAGCTACCCCCGGACAGGTACGTAAAAGCCAAAAATGAATTTAGGGTTATGCAAGAGCTTGGGATCTGTAGGCCGAGTCACAGCGCTTGGGCAAGTCTCCTGCACGTAGTACCCAAGAAGGACGGTAATATTAGGCCATGTGGAGATTATAGACGTTTAAACGCGATCACAAAACTAGATCGCTACCCTGTGCCTCGTACCCTGATTTTACGTATATTTTAGCTAATAAGAAGATTTTTACAAAGTTAGATATTAACCGAGCATATAATTGCATACCTGTCGCGGAAAATGACATAGAAAAAACTGCTGTTATAACACCTTTTGGTTTATTTGAATTTATGCGCATGCCTTTCGGATGACGTAATGCTGCACAAACTTTTCAGCGTTTCATGCATCATACTGTATTACAAGGTTTAGATTTTATATTTAATTATGTGGATGACGTAATAATCGCATCAGAAAACGAAACGCAGCATAAACAACATTTAGAAAAAGTTTTTGAAAGATTTAATGAATTTGGTATAACTATTAATTTCTCTAAATGTAGTTTTGGCAAAGACAAATTAGAATTTTTAGGATACGAAGTATCCGTAGAAGGAATTAGACCTCTAGAAGATAAGGTCGACTCAATTGTAAATTTTCCCAAACCGGAAACAGTTGAGGAACTGAGACGATTTTGAGGGATGTTAAATTTTTATAGAGCAAACATACCTCACTCAGCTGATCACCAGGCAGAGTTAAATAAGTACCTGGGAAATTCGAAACGCAAAGATAAAACTAAAATTAAATGGACAGATTTAGCTGAACGTAATTTTGAGCAATGTAAAGAAGATCTAAAGAATGCAGCCTTATTATCATATCCAACGACAGATACCCCTTTAGCATTGATGACCGATGGGTCAGACACTTGTGTAGGTGCCGTATTACAGCAACATATTGATAACAAGTGGAAACCTTTAGGATATTATTCTAAAAAGTTGACAGAGGCTCAAAAGAAATACAGCACTTATGATAGAGAACTATTAGGAATTTATTTGGCTATAATTCATTTTCGCAATATGGTTGAAGGCCAAGAATTAATTATTTTTACAGATCATAAGCCGTTATCATTTGCATTCAGTAAAACAGGTTCCAATAGGGAAACTCACGAAGAGCCAGGCAAATTATGTTCATTAGCGAATTCAGTACAAACATAAGGCATATTAACGGGAACGATAACATAGGAGCAGATACTTTATCTAGAGTAGCAACAATATCGTGTCCCACGATGCTCGATTTCGCAGAACTAGCAGCTGCGCAGGAAACGGACGCCGAGCTAGTAAAATTGCAACGCGAATCAAATAACAATAACAACGTCGTGTTGAAACGTGTGACTTTATTTAATACAAATAAATACATTGTTTGTGAAGTTTCAACCGACTCAGCACGTCCATACTTGCCTAGAAAGTTTCGACGTTTAGCTTTTGATTCAATACATAATTTGAGCCATCCAGGTATTAAGGCAAGTAGGAAATTAATTTGTGAAAGATTTTTTTGGCCTAACATGAATAAGGATGTTGGAAATTGGGCTAAAACTTGTATAAAATGCCAAAAAGCCAAAATTCAAAAACATACAGTTTCAGATTTAGGAACTTTCGAGAGTAGTAAACGTTTTGAACATATTCACATAGATATTGTAGGCCCCTTACCAATTACGCCAGATGGATTTAGATATTGTGTAACAATCATAGATAGGTTCACGCGTTGGCCAGAGGCATTTCCGATAAAAGAGATAACTGCAGAAGTAGTAGCAAAAACATTATATGAAGGTTGGATTAGTCGTCATAGTCGTACAACGCCATATCATCCTCAATGTAATGGAACAGTAGAACGATGGCACAGATCTTTAAAAAACGCCTTAAAAGCACGTTTAGACACAAAATGCTGGGTAGATGAATTGGCCACGGCAATGTTAGGATTACGCACAACAATAAGGTCAGATACAGGCGTAACAGCAGCACAAATGTTATATGGTAGCAACATTAGATTACCAGGTGACTTTTACGATAGCAGTAAGGTAAAATCGTACGATGATAACAGTTTTGTAAACAAATTAAAGGACGTGATAGATAGATTTAAACCGTCCTGTAGAGAAAACAAGTCATCCCACAAGATATTCGTACACAAAGATCTATACACTAGTGATTACGTATTTATTAGAAATGACGCAGTACGGAAACCATTACAACCTCCGTACGATGGACCATATCGCGTCATTATTAGAAAGGATAAAGTATTTCGTATACAATTGCCAGACAGACAAACAAATGTGTCTATAGATCGTCTGAAACCAGCACACCTATTGATAGACTGTGAATTGCCATCAGAAAAATTAGATAAACAAACGGTAGATAAACAAGAAATAGATAAATCCGATAATAAAAAAGGCGAGAAAATTAAAAAAAGAGTAACTTTCCAAACAAGCAAACCCAGTAGCGAAACATATACAACGCGAACTGGACGAATAAGCAAAAAACCTTTGAAATTACGTTAAATAAGCAGTATAAAAAACGAGGCCAAACACAGTAAAAATGAACGACATCGCGAAAAAACAACTAAATACATTTCAAACATCATCCTTCGTACATTCAAGTCAACGTGAAATATGTGTAATAATAGTGTAAAAATACTGAAAACAATTGACAGGTATTGTACTAGATATTATATTGTACTAGATATTATATTGTGTTTTCATTGGCGTCATCATGACGAATACTGTGGACTCCAAGGAGTGCCAAATTTCTTTTATTGCAGAGTAGGTCGTCATGGTGACTACCCTTAATTTCATTAGTTCATAAGAAATTGTTAAACTTTTCAAGACGGTGCCTTGAAAAATAGGCAACCGCACCATTGTCAAAGTCAAAGTCAAAGTCAAATAATTTATTTCAAATAGGCACATATATGGCACTTTTGAACGTCAAACAAAGAAATAGAATTGATTCTAGTTGCCCCTTCCAAAAGGTAGTTTTCGTATGGAGAAGAATGGGCAAGAAACTCCATCGTTACTCTTTTAAAAATGTTTTACAATATTTTGTATACATTAATTATATAATTATATGTGAAGACGATGCACCTACAATAAGATTACTGTACTACGAAAGGTAAAAAGAATTATAAATGGAGCAATAATGAATAAATTAATTACCAGATACATGGTGCTCACATATTTACAAAGATTGTAAAAGTATACGATATTACAATAGTCCTAACATTGTTACAAGTAGTACTAATAAGTCAGTGCGTGAGTTTAAGTAATGACAGAGTGTAAAAGTCTATGACATACAAATAATAAATAAAAAAAAAACTAAATTAGCTATCAGTTTGATTTTGTCCAGACACTAAATCGTCCTATGGAGCAAGACCAGCATGTTTCCAAGCATTCTTATCTTGGATATAATCCTCTAATTTGTAATAAGCTTGTTTACAAAGTGTACTTTTTATATGAGTTTTAAATTTTCTTTCATTTAATTGCAATATATCACAAGGTATTTTGTTATAGCATTTAACGCAACGCATTGTAATAGGTTAAG
Source organism: Lithophane semibrunnea (assembly GCA_947363905.1). NCBI lineage: Eukaryota > Metazoa > Arthropoda > Insecta > Lepidoptera > Noctuidae > Lithophane > Lithophane semibrunnea. The sequence goes on along the minus strand of OX376191.1, from coordinate 3,896,159 downwards.
TAAAGACGTTAGCGAGTAAATACTAGCTATAAGAAGTATTATTTGTAATTCAAAATGCGTAACCTTATTTGTTGGATAATGTTAAAAATTAAACACTGCTTGAACCTTTTGTAATAACAGCGTGATAATATTGCTAAAACTTTTAAATCATAACATGGTTTATAGCGAACATTGTAAGTAGCGCAATCGTACACCCAGCAGGGCTATTGGCTATCTTTTTCATTGTCAGTGACTAATTGGCTTCAGTTGTACACCGAACTTTGATGACAACTGAGAATTTCATAACATTGGTATTGCGTATTACCGTAAGTGGACATCATGTTACGGTGACTATCAAATACGGAACGGTGCTCTTCGTCCCAGCACTTGACGCCTCTATTTTTTATCGACTATTATGCGACTAAATTGAGTAACGCCTTTTGAGCGTTACAATTCTTAATTTTAGGGACCATTTTATATTAAGCGGTTTATAAACACTTGTCCAAGGCTATTGTAACTATACATAAGATATATATTGTTTATAGAAGCGTTTGGTAAACCATACATAGTAAATTCGCAATGCTTTTTAAAAATTATTGTAAATATTAGAATAAATAAAACATTACCTTATTATTTTATAGGTAATTTGTTTCACATATATATCGTATTGTAAATTGTTTCACAAGACAAATGTAGTTGTATTATTTTAATATAAAATAATCAATAGGTAGGTCGGATTTTTTTTAAAGTATTTAAGTAGGTACCGAGTAGGTACCTACTTAAATACTTTAAGGGTAAAAAATACTTTAAGGTACCAAGGTACTTACAAGAAAAATCATTTTAGATAATTATGACCAATATTACCTACACACACGAGTACCTGCTGTTTATAAATTACATAGGTAATTATTTTTCTCTAGCATCCCATATTTTTGGACTTTATTCACATAACACAGGTATGCAGGTAAGCTGGAAGAGATTTCTTTAGAAATAAGCATTGCCTTTGTACGATTTTTTCTGTTCCTTTCTTCTTGTCTGTATTTATATGTGTGCATAAATGGTTAAATAAATAAAATAATAAAAAATAGGTAACATACAAGAAAATAAGAGTTTTAGATTATTGTGAGCAACTATCAATAGCACTCTCTCTGGCAACTGCAATGAGTTCCTAACGTCCCGCAAGGTAGCGTCTCTCAATTCGCAGACTACTTTGTTTTCGCTCTTCTTTAGCAAATCGCAGCAATAATAGACGTGCCATACTTCTGCCACGATCAAGAATCACAATATAACAACAAAAGACGTAATGTTTACACGCTTCGATTAATACCGGCTTCGGTGATAATCACTAGAATCTCTAAAACACTACCTTTGAGTAGTGTCTTTCACGAAAGTCACGACTACCTAAATGATTATCAATTTGATGTCCACTAAGCTTAGGCAATCGCAATTTTGTAAGTATCGATACATTAACATCTGTCAAAATGTGTTACGGTGACTATCAGCGATAGTGAGTGCTTATGACGTCATCCTAGTTAGTCACTGAAGATAGCCAATACGAAACTAACTGTTTGACAGCTAATCGATAGACACTTTGCCAAGTGATCATCACTATGAACTGTCAACAGAGATACGCAATAGCCCTGCTGAACAGATCTGGTTACAACATTGTTCATTGTAATAAAATGATGCATAAGCAAATTCTTTGCAGTTTGTAGTTCTGATAAACATGTCTATAGTTTTAGTCAAATTAATATTTATTATTAAGGATCATTTGGTAAAAAAAACCTTTTGTTTTTTTTTAAAAAAAGGGAGGAATAGTGTAGGAGCGCTGACACATCAGTATTGTATTCGTTGTACGTGCGGCGCTCGGCGACACAAGTTCGCCCGTAACCACCTGTAGTATATCTGTGGTTTGTAGTTTGACGTTATGTCAACAATGTCAACGTAATGACATAATGAGGGTGTGTGGAAATAAACCAGTGTTTAACCAACGTGCGTGTGTTTCATTACTACATGGTGGCAGCGGTGTGCCTTTTTAACAATTTGGCAAGTTAAAAGGGCCTGAACCTTTGTAACATTGTAGCTTTGTGCCGTGACAAAGAGTTGGAAAATGGAGCACGCACGTCCTCCAGCGGAATTATTGCTCGATGGCGGTCCGGCCGCGCGGTCCGACGCGTGGCTAAAATGGCGGAAGCTGTTCGAAGTTTTCTTAAAAGCGTCTGGAGTGAGCAAAGAGCCAAAAGAAGTCCAGGCTAGTTTATTGGTTAACCTCATTGGGTCAGCAGGTTATGAAGCTTATACAACATTCACGTTCGAAAAAGGTGAAACTGAAGATGACATTAATTGTGTGTTGAAAAAATTTGATAAGTATTTCGGCACAAAACCAAATATAACAGTACGGCGGTTTAAATTCTTTTCACGAAATCAAGAAGACGGTGAAAATATCGACCAATACGTTACAGCCTTGAGGGTGTTGAGCCAGCAGTGCGAGCTCGGTGAATTGCACGAGAGCCTGTTGCGAGATAAAATCGTGTGTGGTATTGTTAACAATACTGTGAGGGATCGACTCCTTCGCACAGATGATTTGACATTAGCAAAGGCGATTCAAATCTGCCAGGCGGCAGAGTTGTCCAAAGAAGAAAGTAAGTACATCGACGGCGCATCTGCGGGTGTGCAAGTAAATGCAGTTCAAGACGGTAGCAGCGCAAGAGGTGGACGGCGCGCTAGAGGTCGGCGCGGGCGCGGCGGCGGCAGCGGAGCCCGAGCGCGCGGAGACGGCGCCGCCGGACCGCGACCGGCGCGCACGCCTGCCTGCGAGCTGTGCGGCAGCTGGCGATGCCCTACCGGTGAGCGCTGTCCGGCACGTAACGCCTTGTGTTATATTTGTGAAAAGAAAGGTCACTTCTCACGGGTGTGTGACCAGAAGAAAGCAATACGCAAAGTTTTAAATCTCAGTGTTGAAACAGTAAATAGTGACAGTGATGATAGCGGCAAAGAAATGTTTTATGTTAATACACTCGAAGAGGACACACAAAAATGTAAATCTTCAAAGGAATGGATAGAAGTGGTGAAATGCAAAGGTAAAAACATTTCATTAAAAATAGATACAGGATCAATGATTAATGTTATCTCTAAAGTTACATATTTAAACTTAGAATTATTGATTACAGACCTTAAGCCGTTCCCAAAACGAGTACATTCCTTTACAGGTAATCGATTGCCAATTATAGGCGTTGGCAATGTGCCATTTGTATTTAATAAAACATGTTACATGTTGTTATTTGTTGTTGCAGATTTAAACTGTCAGAATGTACTTGGTTTGGAGGGTTGCATTGCATTAGGATTAATAAGTCAAATTAATGCAATAAATATTGATCATTACTGTGATTTGTTTCAAGGACTGGGAAAATTACCTGGTAAATATAGTATTGTAGTGGATAAAAATGTACAGCCACTTGTTTGCCCAACTAGGAAAATTCCATTGGGACTCAAGGATAAATTGTTGGATGAGATACATAGAATGGAAGAGTTGGGCGTGGTTAGAAAGGTTAAACATCCAACCGCTTGGGTAAATGCAATTGTTTTGGTGGCAAAGAAAGATGGCAGCATTCGTGTATGTTTAGATCCACGACCTCTTAATCGTGCGGTGCAGCGTGCGCAGTACTCGTTGCCGACCGTGCCCGAGCTGGCAGCGCGCTTGCGCGGTGCTACCGTATTTAGTGTGTTGGACGCACGCTGCGGTTTCTGGATGGTTCAGATAGATGACGCGAGCGCCGACCTTTGCACGTTCAGCACACCGTTCGGTCGGTACCAATTTCTACGTTTACCTTACGGTATAAACTGTGCGCCAGAGGTATTTCATGCGAAGTTTAGGCAGCATTTAGAAGATTTAGAAGGTGTAGAATCTTTTATCGATGACGTAATAGTATGGGGGCGCAATATAGATGAGCATGACCGTAGATTGGAGTGCCTCTTGCGACGTGCTAAGGATATTGGTGTAAAATTTAATCGAGAAAAATGTAAATTTGGAGTATCGGAAATTACTTACTTAGGTCACAAGTTTGATGCAAATGGAATGCGGGCAGACGACTCAAAAGTCAAAGCGATAATGGAGATGCCGTATCCGACCGATAGGAAGGCTCTGGAGAGATTTTTAGGAATGATCAATTATTTGGCAAAATTTATACAAAACTACTCGGAGAGTGTGAATGTACTTAGGTCGTTGTTAAAAAAAGAAACCGAGTGGTCATGGGAGTTCCAACATTCAGAGGCTGTGGATAGGCTTAAAGCAAAACTTAGCAGCGCACCGGTGTTGGCGCTGTATAGCGACAGCGCGCCTGTAGTGCTGTCAGTGGACGCGTCCAGCGTCGCACTGGGCGCCGTGCTGCTGCAGAGTGGCCGCCCGGTGGAGTTCGCCTCGCTCACACTCACCGACACCCAGACCAGATATGCTCATATAGAAAAAGAAATGCTGGCTATTGTGTTTGGGGTCGAGCGGTTCAGGCAATATATTTATGGCAGGTCTGATATCACGGTACATACTGACCATAAGCCACTGGAAGCTTTATTTAGCAAGCCATTAGTTTCGGTTCCGGCTCGGTTACAACGAATGATGATGAGAGTGCAAGGATACGATTTTAAGGTGGTATACACGCCGGGCAAATATATGTATATAGCTGACACGCTATCACGGGCTCCTCTAAAGGAAATTATGCATGACCAAGTGTCTGCAGAAGTTGAAGTACAAACTTGCTTTATGTTAGAGAATGTGCCATTCAGCCAACCAAATATGGATGCCATTAAAAAAGAAACGGACTTAGATAGTGATAGCAGATGGCTAATTAAGTATATTACCAAAGGCTGGCCTAAAAATAGGCGTGATGTGAACGAGAGAGTTAATGTTTTCTGGCCTTATCACGAGCAGCTGCATTATGTTGACGGTATCGTTTTCAAGGGGGAGTGTGTGTTTATTCCGCGTGCTTTACGAGAAAACATGCTGTTACGAGTCCATGAAGGACATTTAGGCATAGAAAGATGCAAGCGACGCGCGCGTGAAGTAATGTTTTGGCCAGGAATGTGCGAGGACGTGGAGCGTGCAGTGCGTTCGTGCGCGGCATGTGCGCTGCATGCGCCCCGTCCGCGCCGCCAGCCGCTGCTGCAGCACAGTGTGCCGGCACTGCCCTGGCACAAGGTAGCCTCGGACACGTTCGAATATAAAAAAAAAAATTACATTGTTTTAGTCGATTATTTTTCTAACTATGTTGAAGTCGGGCAGTTGTCGAGTATTAACTCTAGACAGGTTATTATTTTTATGAAAGAGCAGTTCTCGCGGCACGGTATACCAGGGGAGCTGGTTAGTGATAATGGACCGGCTTATAGCTCACAGAAGTTCAAAAAGTTTATGTGTGAATGGGAAATACGGCATGAGACGTCATCACCGCATTACCCACAGTCAAACGGAAAAAGCGAAAGAACTGTACAGACAGTTAAAAATTTGTTAAAGAAGTGTGTGGATTCGGGACAGGATTTTTACTTGGCACTGTTAAATTTTAGGGCAACACCACGCCATGATATAGACTCACCCGCACAGATTTTAATGGGCAGACGTCTTAAAACTAGGTTACCTGTTAGTGCTAAGTTGCTAACGGAGAAGGTAGATAACGACCGGAATTATAAAAGAATTATGGTAAAAAGATCACAAATTAAAATAAATTATGACAAAACGGCGAACACACTAAAAAGTCTATCATCAGGTGATAAGGCAACTTTAACCAGTAACGGCGACAGAAAACCGGTAAAAATAGTGTCACATGCATCACAACCACGCTCGTATATTGTAGAAGACGAACGCGGTAGCCGTTATCGGCGAACACGAAGTCAGTTGGTTATGCGTTCGGCAGGTCCAACAGACAGTGTAGGTAATAGCAAGACACCAATTGTGGTGACGAGAACGACGACAGGTGTTCGTAGACGTAGACAAAGGGCACAGGCTGAAGTTCCAACCCAAGCGCAAACAAGTCCAGCTAGCAACAGTCAGTCAGCATTGCTTGACGAGAGTGGTGAATATGGAAGTCCAGCTGGTACTCGCGATTATTCACCTACATTTACACCTTCGCCACCAGCGGTTTCTATTGAAAGGTCTAATGAAAGAACTGCACGAATGCTGACAAATCTGTTTTAAGTCGTGAATAGGAAGGGTTACAATTGGCTGGCTAATAATAAAATAGAAATAAGTATGTTCATTTCTATCAGGTATCTTCATTTCTATTGTCTAGAAAATAAGTACTTATTTATTTATTAAACTTACACACACTATCTTATAAGTCTATTTGATAATAATTAATGTCAGTTGTTTTATTTTATTTTTATAAGTAACAGTTTGTATGTTCAGTAAACAACAGTCATAATAATAATTGTTAGTTAACGTTAGTTCTTTAATTTTTAAATAAATCTTTTGTCATTGTTTTCTTAGAAGGGAAGAGATGTAGTATATCTGTGGTTTGTAGTTTGACGTTATGTCAAGAATGTCAACGTAATGACATAATGAGGGTGTGTGGAAATAAACCAGTGTTTAACCAACGTGCGTGTGTTTCATTACTACACCACCGTAAACTGTGGACGCGCTCCTAACCTAATTAACTACTCATGTGTACTATTAATAACGAGTTATAAGTAAAGTAATAATAGAACTCCGCAGCATTTGATTTCTCTCCGTACACAGAACCCTAAAGGCATAACACACACGCACACTAAAGTTAGATATGAATAAATTAAAATTAAATTTTACCAAAACGAAAGTGCTACATTGCAAAACATTTAAAAGTAAACCTAAACGTTTTAATGTTGCACTTCATAATAATAATATCGAACAGGTATGTAATGCAAAATTCCTGGGTGTAACACTTGATGAACATTTTACCTGGAAGAATCACATCGAAATAATTTCAAAAAAAATCAATCAATTCGTATTTGTTTTAAAAAGAATTAAAACTATTACATCTTTGCGTACCGCCATAATAGTGTATCACGCTTACGTCTGTTCAGTAATACGATACGGTATAGTTGTGTGGGGAAATTCTTCTGAAATCGCGAAGATCTTCATTGCTCAAAAAAAGTGTATTCGTGCGATGTTCAAAATGCAGTGGTCTGACTCATGCAGGCCTATATTCAAGTCGCACAATTTATTGACGGTCCCTTGCATTTATATTTATGAAGTTGCCAGGTTTGTGAGGTCAAATCTTGAGCTATTTGAACGGAAAGATAACACAAATAAAAGGAAAGCTACACAATTAGATTTCGAAATGCCTGTTCCAAAATTGGAACTTTTTCGGCGGAGCTACGTTTATATGGCTCCCCTGGTCTACAATGCTTTGCCGAGGTCAATAACTGAACTACCCTTTAATAAGTTTTGTGTTGCGTTGCGGAAGTGGTTGTTGCAAGAGTGTTTTTACTCGGTAGATGATTTTTTTCAAAAGTGTCCCTGTAAATTTTATACTCTAAAGCACAGACATATTATTATTTGACTGTATCATAAGTGTTAAAACTTGTATACTATTGCATGCTTATATATTGGCCAAATGTGTGTTACCAAATATTTTATGTAATAAGAACTTCATGTACCTACCATATTTGATGCAATAAATAAATTGAATTGAATTGAATATGTTGTTTACATCATTCATGTTGGAATCATACATGTGAGTACAATGTAGAAAAACGTGCAGGTTAAAAGCGTCCGTAAATAAAAGATAAAAAGATACAAAACAATTCAAAAATTAAAATAAATCAAAATAAGCCGTGGCAGCTAAGAGATGACCAGTCCCTACTGATGGCGCCCGTTCACGAACATGACGCATGGATCAGCACCATTCAGCTCAACCATTTTGAAGGGAACTTAATGATCCAACACACACGCCACCACCAGCGAGAAATTAAAGTGAGCATGACATGCTCTCAGCCGCCAGGGCACATTCAAGTCAATGAAAGACGTACCTAGTAAATGGTAGCTTTAAAGTACTTAAGTAAGTACATAATGCTCACACACAATGTGCTATGCAGTTATACAATACTAGGAGATTGAATTTATACAATGTAAAGATAGTTTTTACAATCTACAGCAGCTCCAACAATATTTTCGTATGCTCTCTCTATATTATCAATTAGTTGTTGCGCCCTGTGGAGCTGGACCAGCGCTGAGCCAAGCATTTTTGTCAGATGTAATCCCCCAATTTATAATATGCTTGGCGGCATAGTGTGCGTTTTATACAAGATTTAAATTTTGTTTCATTCAGTTGGAGTATGTGGGGAGGTATTTTATTGTAACATTTTAAACAGTACCCCATGAAGGATGAATCTACTTTAGCCAGTCTGAAGCCCGGTTGAACTAATTGGTCCCTATTCCTAGTCCTATAATTGTGTTTTTCACCTCTTTTACTAAAAAGACTTAGATTTTTCCTTACGTACATGATGTTTTCGTAGATATATTGACAAGGTACCGTCACGATGTTAATATCTTTAAACAGTTCCCTTAGAGAATCGCGCATACGGAGGCCATATATTGCTCTGATAGCTCTTTTCTGCAGAATAAAAAAAGACTCGATATCTGCAGCCCGTCCCCATAGTAAAATACCGTAAGACATGATACTATGAAAGTAACTGAAATAGACTAGCCTCGCGGTATCTACATCAGTGAATTGACGGATTTTCCTCACAGTATATGCTGCTGAACTTAGCCGTCCTGCAAGAGATGTTAAATGAGGACCCCATTGCAGCCTTGAGTCGAGTGTGATCCCCAGGAAAACAGTCTTATCGACGAATTCTAGTTTCTCCCTATTCAATATTATGTCACAATCACTACTTTTAACATTCGGTAAAGCAAATCTCATGCATTTAGTTTTTTCCCATTTAATACTAAATTATTAGCAGTGAACCAATGTTGGACCTGCAGTAGGGCATTATTTACGTCGTCAAGATTTGATGCACGTCTATTTATTTTAAAAATTAAGGAAGTATTTGTCAGCAAATAACACCAATTGTGGTTGGTTTTTTAATAAATGGGGTAGATCATTAATATATGTTGGAACAACACTAAACACAACGCAAACTGTTTAAATATATTAGTCTGTGGCGCGTGTCTACTCTATGGCGCGTCTGTTTGTCTCTGTTCATTAAGGCCGGCTTTTTTCAAGCTTCTTAGGTATCAAAGCAGTACCTCAGCCCCCGCAATCGACAAGCCATCGTAACAAATGACGAAAACACTGCACAACACACACAACGTACTCATAAATCAGAACGTACCATACAATCAATAATAAACCTTATCCCATCAAAACAGCGTGCATTTACCATGCGCCGTACATACTCACACTTAAACATAGATACGGCACACTAGATGCATTTTCCGCGCTCACAAAAACATTTGATGCTACGTAATGCGCACATGCTCAAAAGGGGCGGGCATTAAAAAGTATAGGTACAGCGACTGAACACTTGTGTGTATTCAGTCGGGGTTCTTTACCTTCTAATGCCCGCACCTTTTGAGCATGTGTGTAACTCTAGGGAAGAGGGGTTGATATTTATAAATATTTGATCGATAAAAATATCGATGAAAACTGGATATTATTATCTATGATGAAAACCGACTGCAAAAAAGAGAAGTATTTTTGGGGCGTATTTTGACATCATTAAAACCAAATTAAGTAAAATATAATTCAAAATTCAAAAGTCATTTATTAATAAAACTGAAATAAAATGCATATAAACTCTAAAAAAACTAGATCTATAGGTAACTATTATATACTAACGGCTGAAATAACTAGAACAAAGTGTGAAATATGTACCTACTATGTTTTAAAAAAAAAACATATCCGTGTTATTTATGAATAAACCAAGTGTTACACTTCTATAAATTTCACTCCACATAAAATTTCCATACCAGGGGCCTTTTAGGAAAATCGATTCTTAATGAGTAAACTCCAATAATATTATTTAATATAAATAAGCAAATGTAAAAAAAAAAACACCGTAACAACGAGTAACAGTTATCGATATCCATATCTCAGCGCGGTTAACAAATTGCAGAATAAACTTTCATAGTATAAATTCATACGACAATCGACATTATTGTCGATAGCCTACGTTAGAATGTCTCACCACATCACTAACTTGTCGCGCGCCGCCCGGCGTACTAAGCGAGCTAACGCTTACGTAAAGTATCGTTTTGTGAGTTTTACATTGCTTTTCCAGTCCCTTATCATAACACTTAGGTAGTAGTTAAGAAGCAATGTATTTACTACAAACATAGTACGGTCACTATGATATTTGAAAACAAAAATAATGTAGTAAATTATCGTTTTGTGATTGTTACATTGCTTGTCCAGTCACTTAGTGACACACTTAGGTAGTAGTTAAGAAGCAATGTATATACTGCATAAATAGTACAGTCGCTGTGATATTTGAAATGAAAAATAACGTAATAGAGGCAAGAACTCAACCGGCGGGGGTGGCGGGCTCGCAAAAATTGGCACACGTCCGACCTCCAACACGTTCCGCTCGGGACTAAAGGACGCGTGACGCGCGCATGAAAAGATGAAACCACTTAGTTTTGAAATTAGTGGTATAAATATTTTAATATTTCACATTATGTCAGCGCATATTTAACACATTTTTTACGACCTTTATTATGGTATAAGTTTTATTATTCAAAGCCTAATAAAACTCAAATAAAATAAGAAATTAGACCAAAATTAGACTTGTCTTTGCGATTTAATTGGATGCAGTAAAGTGCAAGTAATCGTGTATCGCATAGCCGGAATCTAAAGATCGAAGTATGAATTATGTAATATGTTTTTTTCAAAATTTAAATCCGAGCTATCTACGAATAAATCACAATAGAAATCGACGGTTTTTAGGGTAACATCGCCTTAACCTTTACTTTTGCAATATATGCTAACAGTTAATTTCTATTTTCCGTTTTTTCATATCATTTCCGATATAAATTTAAAAAATAGAATCCATTGTTCATATTGTCGTACCGTATTGCAGTTTAAAAGTTAATAGTCGTGAATCGTAATATTTTTTTTTTACTATGAACATGTCTAACCTCCAAATTGCGAAACTCGCCGGTAGAGAAAATTACTCCACATGGAAGTTTGCGGTAAAATCGTACTTAGAGCACGAGGAATTATGGGATTGTGTTGATCCTGGAGGCCAAGATGCCAAGAAAGACTTAAAAGCCAAGACCAAGATAATTTTGTTGGTAGATCCAATCAACTTTGTTCATATTGAAAATGCAACGTCATCTCGAGAAGTTTGGCAAAACCTTCAAAATGCTTTCGAGGACTCCGGGCTATCGAGAAAAGTTGGCTTGATAAAGGACCTAATCAACACAACGTTAGATAATTGTGCCAGTGTCGAGGAGTACGTGAATAAATTAATGAGCACGGCTGATAAATTAAGAAATATTGGTTTCGAGGTCGGAGATGAATGGCTTGGAACTCTCATGCTAGCTGGCTTACCGGACAATTAAAAGCCAATGATTATGGGATTAGAGAGTTCAAGCATAAAAATATCATCAGATTTTGTTAATACAAAATTGTTACAAGAGGTTAAGTTATCAGAATCTACAGCATTCCTCACGAAGCACAGAAAGAATTACATAACCTCACAGAATAACTCAAAACCAAAAGGAAAAGGCCCACGTTGCTACAGTTGTAATAAATATGGACACTATAAAAGCCAATGTCGAGAAAAGAATATTAATCAAAATAATTTTTCAGCTATTTTTTCAGCTTACAGTTCATTAAATCCAGATGATTGGTATATAGACTCAGGGGCAACAATGCATATGTCAAGACGCTCAGACTGGATGTACGATATATAGTCACCTCCGATCCAAAAGATAATGGTGGCAAATAATGATGCGGTCACCGTGCATAACTTGGGTAAAGTAAACATTCAAACAAAAGTATGTAATGATGTGCATCAGATCCAGGTGAGAAATGTTTTATTTATTCCCAAGTTGAGTGCCAATCTGTAATCAGTCAGTCAATTAACAAAAAATGGATGTAAACTGGAATTGACAAGTGAAGGCTGTAACATTTATAGTGTCAATAAAGTACTCATTGCAACAGCAAAATTGACTGATAACATGTACAAACTCAATATAGCAACTCATAATGCATATGCGTCTACATTTGATAGTAATACAGATTTGATTACATGGCATAAAAAGAATGGGTCATTTGAATATTGCAGATGTTAAAAAGTTAGAGGTTTGTGCTGAGGGTATAAAAATATTAAATAAAGAGATTGATTCTGTATGTAAACCTTGCTGTGAAGCTAAACAAAATAGATTTCCGTTTCCACCGTCTAATTCTAGAGCAAATGAATTGCTAGAGATAATACACACAGATCTTTGTGGTCCGATGGAGACACCTTCTGCAGGAGGAGGAAAGTACTTCGTAACCTTCATAGATGATTTTTCTAGAAAAGTATATGTGTATATTCTAAAGAATAAGTTGGATATAAAATCTGTGTTTAAAAAGTTCAAAGAAGAGGTAGAAAATGAATTAGAAAAGAAAATAAGTCTTGAGAAGTGATAACAGGAGAGAATATTGTAATAAAGATTTTTCTGCTTTTCTAGAAACCTCTGGTATCAAGCATCAAACCAGCGTTCCGTACAACCCGGAGCAGAACGGGCTGGCCGAGCGCATGAACAGATCATTGGTTGAGCGCGCTAAATGTATGCTGTTTGAAGCTAATTTAAAGAAAACATATTGGGCTGAAGCAGTTATCACAGCAGCTTATGTTATTAATCGGTCACCATCAAGAGTTTTGAATGAGGTAACACCACATGAAAAATGGTCCGGTAAGAAACCAAACATTTCTCATTTAAAGATATTTGGTTCTAAGGCCATGGTACATGTTCCTAAGCAAAACCGTTTGAAATGGGACCGCAAATCAAATTAATTAATTTTTGTGGGCTATTGTGAAAACACAAAGGGGTATAGAATGTATGACCCAGTTAGTAAAAAGATGGTAATCAGCAGGGATGTGATTTTCATTGAAAAAACAGAGAATAGCAAAACTATCACACAGGAACCTATATCAGTGCCACCACTTACTTCTATCACCCTTAGTTCTACTAATGATACATTAGAGTGTGAAGAGAGAACTACTGATGTAAACAGCCCACAAAATATTACACAAAATGACACATTAACACACACAATTGATGTTTCGTTTGATAGCTGCAATGGTTCTGATGACTCCACATATTATCCAAATACAAGTGATCTTGATGATAGCAATAGCAATGATGATTTCCAGGGAAATATCACTTTAAGATCACACCAAAGGCATAATATGCAGGGAAATAATTTTATGTGTTTCAAACAAATTTCAGATCCATTAACTGTAAAAGAAGCACTATCAAGTTCTAATGCTAAAGAATGGAAAGAAGCGATGAAGAATACAGATGTTTATTAGAAAATAATACATGGGAGCTGACTAGTCTACCAAAAGATAAGCGTTCAATACCATGCAAATGGGTTTATAAGACTAAAACTAATGAAAATGGTCAGATAGTTAAATACAAAGCTCGACTTGTGGTAAAAAGATGTTCACAAAAATTTGGAATTGACTACACTGAGGTATTTTCACCGGTTGTAAGACTTGCATCATTAAGATATTTATTTGCCTTAGCAGTCAAATATGATTTGGATATTTGACAAATGGATGCAGTATCTGCCTTTCTTCAGGGTGACATAGAGGAGGAGATTTATATGATGCAACCACCTATGTATAGCAATGGAAAACAAGAAGTGTGTTGTTTAAAGAAGTCATTATATGGTTTAAAACAAGCTAGCAGGCAATGGAATAAAAAGCTTGATTTTACACTAAAACAAATGGGATTAATACAATCAAAGCAAGATCTTTGTATCTACTATAAAATTGAAAACAAGGACAACATGATATTTTTGGCAATATATGTCGATGACTTAAATTTTATTTACAAATAATCAGAAGTCAAAATATTATATAAAAGAAGAATTGCATAAAAGATTTAAAATGAAGGATCTTGGAGAGTTATGTTACTGTTTGGGAATACATGTGGAACGAGATAGAGAGAGAGGAATAATTTATCTCAATCAAAAGAAGTATATACAACAAGTATTACAAAAGTATGGAATGTCAGATTGTAAAGCAGTAAAAACACCAATAGATTTAAATACTAAGTTACAAAAGTCAGAAGAAACAAAGATTTTAGTTGATATTCCTTATCAGGAAATAATTGGATGTTTATTATATATTTCTCAAGTTACTAGGCCTGACATAAGTTTTGTTATAAATGTACTGAGTAAACACAATAATAAGCCTGAAATGCAACATTGGATGGCACTTAAAAGGGTAATGCGTTACTTAAAAGGCACTCAAGATTACAGACTCAGTTATAAACAAAACCTAGATGAGAGCATGACTCATGGATACTGTGATGCTGACTGGGCCAGCTCAGAAGATGACCGGCGTTCCTGTACCGGTTACACATTCTTGTTTCAGGGAGGAACAATCAGCTGGAACTCAAGGCGTCAGCCTACTGTTGCTCTGTCTACAACAGAAGCAGAATATATGTCTTTATCATCATGTGTGCAGGAAGCTTTATGGTTAAAACATTTCCAAGAAAGTTTCTGGCCACATATAAAAGGCGAGGCTATGATTATTTTTAGTGATAACCAAAGTTCTATAAAACTTTCAGGTTCCGACAATAATCACTCTAGGACCAAGCATATCGACGTGAGGCACCATTTTGTTCGTGACAAAGTACTTGATGGAGCAATTGATATTCGGTATCTACAAACAGACGTGATGGTCGCCGATGCCCTTACTAAGGCAACTTCGCACTCAAAATTGTTTTTTTGTTCATCGAAGATGGGGTTGTGTTTAAGGGAGGATGTTGGGACAACACTAAACACAACGCAAACTGTTTAAATATATTAGTCTGTGGCGCGTGTCTACTCTATGGCGCGTCTGTTTGTCTCTGTTCATTAACCTTTACTTTTGCAATATACGCTAACAGTTAATTTCTATTTTCCGTTTTTTCATTAAGCTTCCCACTAAAAAGAGGAAAGGACCCAATATCGAGCCTTGTGGAACACCCATTTTTACATTTAAACCGAGTGAATTGACACCATTTATTTGAAATTGCTGTTGTTTATCATTTAAATAAGATTTTACTAAACTGAGCCCAAGTTTACCAAGTCCGTAATGCTCAAGATTTAAGAGTAAGGTTTTGTGATTTACGCAGTCAAATGCCTTGGAGAGGTCACAAAAGATTCCTATGGCATCTTGAGCCTCCTCCCACGCAGTAAAAATGTGTTTTAATAAGGTGACACCGGCGTCAGTCGTACAACGTCCTTTGGTGAAACCATACTGCTGATCGTGTAAGATTTGGTTGGTGTTAAAATGATTAAGCATTTGATTGAGCATTACCTTTTCGAAGACCTTGCTGAATACCTGCAGAACAGATACTGGTCTTTACTGTCTCCAGATTTAAAAAGTGGTATAACCTTACTGTATTTCATTAAATCCGGAAAGACTTCTTGATCCACACATAAATTAAATATTACAGCCAAGTATGGTGCTATAGTCTCGATTATGGATGTACAAACTTTGATAGATAATCCCCATAGATCTTCGGTTAATTTTATTTTGATTTGTCGAAAAGCTTTTATAACTATCATAGGGTTTATATCGCGGTGTGAGAGTCAGATAAACGTATCTACAATTTCTCAATTTTACAGGAAAGCAAAAATACTGTGAAAATTCGGCTGTTTAAACTTTACCAGCTTTTTAGTACAAATAAAATACTAGTATGGAAAAAAAAGTTTTTTTCTATGTATTGCCATACTCTTAGAGCTTTGAAAAAATTTGAAATTATTTATTTATATATGCTTACATAGACGCAATATATATATTTTTTAAATTCGGTTGATATACGTTAGTGTGGCCCTTAATTATTTTCAAACTTATGTTGTTGTCAAACTTAAATACGTCATTTGTGAATTTAAATTTTTATACATATGTCTGTAGTGATAAAATGTGTAATAAAATAGGTAATAAATCAATTATCTTTATTTACTCCTGAAATAGTACAATTTAAATAATAAAACCTGTAATCAGCATATCAGCGTTTAGAAAAATATTAATTATCTTCGTCATCTGTTGTTGGAGTTCCAACTGAAAACCCTTTATAAAAATCATGGTATTGCGTTGGAATGATGCCTTGTCTGCATAAGTCTTGTAAATCTTCATACTTTTCACTAGAAATGGGTAAGGGTTTGTCATATGCATTTTTCAACACAATTTGTTCCACAGGTAGTCTTTTGCCTCTTCTGATAATCTTAATCATTTTAAAATCATCATCCTCCAGATCATATTTAAAATATATATGTTTATTGTCTTCTTTCCGATACTGCAGCCATCTTATTTTTAGCCAGTTGACAGCATTGCCATCACAGTCCACCTTAGCATTCTTAACTAATATAGTTTTTAGGTATTTAATATCTACGAAGTCTTCTGTTCCCATTCATGGACGTCATATGGATTTTTTCGGGAAGCTTTTCTTATAATTGTATAGAATTCAGATGGGTGAAATAAAGGTATATTCTTCTTAGCCAGTTCAATAGTTGCGTGGATGTTATTTGCTTCCATTTGACTGTGCCCAGGTTCAAAATACTTCTGGTTAATCTCTGGTATATTGAAAGCTTCAATGCAGTACAGTAGTAGAGCTGATATATATACATTACGACATTGGCTCGCACAAGTATCTGACATAAATGTAATTGGTTTACCATCAGCTTTGGTTTTCAGATATTTCAACAAACATGACCCGATTTCAACAGCCCCTTTTTTTCCAATACCTTCGTGCCAGCAATAACAGAAAACGTTACGCTTTTCTGTCTCAAAATCCAGCATAGTAAAGTTGTAAATTGCAATTCGCCGTTTGTAATAAATTAGCTTAGATGATGATGAAGGGCAATTACAAATGGCTTCCAAGTCATATTCAACGAAATGTATATCACCAGATTGTGCTGACATTTTAGCTTCATCACGATGTCGTCGTGCAGTAACTTTTCTTTTTAAATGTTTTTCGTACTCTTTTTTCTGCTTCTCTTTTTCTTCTGCGTTCAAATGTTGGAAAGTAAAACATTTGTCACACAAATCTTTCCGTTGTCTATAGAAACCAATATTAAATTCTTTATTAAAAACCATACGGTAATAAGCTATGTCAACAGGTTCTCTTTGCTCTTCACAACATTTACTTCTATAAAGCTCGTACATCTTGACTACATTCAGATCTTGGTCTAAGAACTCTTTTTTTGTATCTTTTCGGGAATAGTGTGCTGGCATTCGGGGAAATGATTTAATATGATCTCGTATGAACTGCCTGGTATCTTCAGACTTTTTATTATGAGGTACGTGTTTGCCCCGTTTATCAGCGTCAACAACATTAGTTTCAGTCAGTTTTTTGAAACAAAACCTCACAAATGTTTCTGAGACACTTAATGTTGCTAAAAAGAATTTTTGACATACCTTTTCCTTTTCTGTGGCTCCACTTTTTTTTAGAAAATATTTGTTTGTCAGTTTTCTTTTACTGTCTAAGTTGGCAGTTCGTTTTGTTTGTGTGGGTACTCGATTTACTAAGCCTACAATATATTGCCTTTTCTGATTTATATTATCAATGTTCCAAAAAGATGAAAAGATTTCCAGCCGCTCTTCTTCACTAAATCTGGTCGTACATTTTTCTCGACACATCCCCATACACTTCGATTCACCCAATAATTTTCCTGGTTTTAAAACACCTTTACTGGAGAGGTAAGGTTCACCTTTTTGTCTTCTGTTTTTTCTCAAATTCTTCTTCCATTCCTTGGGCTCCGCTTGACCTCTGCGCTTGCGTTTCCGATTTTGAAGACCAGGTATGATAGACTCAACCCCAGAAATATCGGTAGTATTAGTTTCTATGTTTGTATCAAGAATATTACTAGAATGAGGAATGTTTTGGGTCATAACATCATTTATTTGAACATTATTTCTTGTTTCCGAAATTGAAAAATCACTTGATGACAAGATACATTCATCTGGTGCGGGCTCGCCATCATTGCTCGAATGTGATAAATACAAATCCTCATTTAAATCAATAAGTGACACATTTTCCAATGTCAATAATTTTGTGGGTGACGGTCTAGGTTCACCAAAAATAGAGAGAGATTCATTTTCTAAAGTTGTCGTTAAGTTACTAAAGGATGGTTGAGGACAAGGGCTTAAGCAATTGTTGATTTCTTCAACGGCAGCATTGCAGATGGTCTCGATTGAATGAGTTGGTTCCTGAGACAAAACAAAACAACATTATTTAACTGTAAAGTAAATAATATCATTGCTGTAGATATAGGTACTTAGTATTCACCCTAATGAGTAAAAAGGGTTTGGTTTTATAACATTAGTAAATTTAAATTGTAAATTACACATTTTATAATACAAATAACACAATATTATTATTACTATTAGTATTATGCGAGCTCAAACTCTGTTACACTTACCTTACCTGGGAATCGAACCGTTTAATGCAAATTAATAACAGTCAAGACTAAAACATAGGTATTAAAGATAACTCACCTGTTCAAAAATCTGATGGAATTCGCCGTGAACCTGAGATGGTTCTCTTCGTTCCAACGATTCCAAAATCTTCCAATTTCTACTGTTTTTCTTCATTTTATTGAATCACTGTATTATTGTCACTTAAAATCACTATTACGAAGTAAAAGCAAAAAAAAAAGTATTCTCCTAACTTCAAATCAGGGGGCTCCCCGCACTGCGTGTTTCAACTCGTTGGGACCTTACATCAACTTTTAGGTGTCAAACTAACGTAAGTTAATATTTTGTCAATGGACTATAATACTAATCAAACAAAATAGTACTGCCACAAAAACGTAAATCGTAATACATCGCTTTGGCCATTGACTTGTATTATTTATCTAACAAAAATGTTTGTGCCAATAAAACGTAAATACACAAACGTTACACTGGCTCTTTAAACTAAGCATCAAAACAAAATTCTGTTACGACCAAAACAACGTATAAGCTTTTACGTTCTTATGGTTTGTATAATATTGCCAAACAAACTATATTCTAAGAATAAAAATATTGTTTTTAGAAATACGTTCCTATAGCTCTAAAGAGGTAGGAAGATAATTAGAACTATTTAAACGGTATTCATAATACGTGTTTCTGGTTCCATTGAAAATGATTCTTAAGCTATTTCGTTTTTTTGGAATTTGATAAATACTGACTTTACCGTTACGTCGTTTTGGCAATTCATAAAGGACTATATTGTGAACCGTTTTATGAAAAAAAACTTTTTTTGATTTTTAACAAGATACGTTCATCTGGTTCTTATACCGCGATATGCTTAAATTGAAATTCAACCGGGCAGCCTGGAATGTTCGCTCTTAAAAAATCTATTGAGACATCGGGTGAGGAATTTAAAACTTCCGTCGTTTTAGCTGTTATGTTAGTAAAGAAGTGTACAAATTCTTGAGCTACTTCTAAATTAGAGCTTATGGCACCACGTGAAGTCTCCAATGTGTAATCAGTGTTTCGTATTTTATTATTATTAGTTTCACTATTAATAAGTCTCCAAACTGTTTTTATTTTATTTTCTGCTGATTTGATCTTGTTGCTAATATATAGATAGACCTTTAGCTATGTTGCAGGTATTTTGAATTTTTTTGGAATATGTAGCAACATACTTATTGAAAGTTCCAGTGTTAATGTAAGGCTTAAGGCCATACAGCTCGAACAGTCTTTCCCTACTTATCATAATACTAGAGGTATTATGATAAGTAGGGAAAGACTGTTCGTAGTTGTTGAGTCACTAGATGGCGCTTTAGCTACAGGCATCTGAATTGTTGTTCTCTGTTTATAAAATTCACTAAAAATAATAAACAAAGTGTAAAAACAATAAATGTGCACCAAAAACGTTAGGCAAGTTATAAATATTAAGTGCGAACGTTATCCTCGAAAAAACTTAAGTGTTATGGATGATAATTAAACATTTGTGATTAGTGTTAAAAAGCCCTCTAACAAACAATAGTAATAAAATATGAACTCAAGTGAAGCAACAGTGCAAAATGAGTGTCTAACAGTGCGTAATAAGTGAACAAAACTTATAAAATAATCCGCAATTCAAACTTGAATCACTTGACTTGTGAGGAAAAAATTCCATTGGTATGACTCTACTATAACTAACGACCTTTTATTATTTAAAATTATTTCTCGCTAGCTATCACCAATTTCAAAGTAATTAGCAACTGTTCAATTAGTGAGATAACTTAGACAGTTGACTGCCGTGCAAAAAGTCGTGCGTTCAAACCCCGCCGACAGGACCACTTTTTGTAATAGATAAAATTGTTAATTTGACATTGGTTATCTTACAATGAACTTCTTCGAAAATATCACTCAGCGGCGCCAGCGCAGACATTCGGATACAAATGAAGATTTAAACATAACTACCGACTTAAATTGTACAACTAGCAATAGTTTACCGGATATGTCAGACGAAGAACGTTGCGATGAAATTACCCAACTACAAAATTAAATTAAGGAATTAACATTGGGATTAGAGGTAGCACACGCTGAAGTGGAGAGTTTAAACTTAGAGAATACTGAACTTAAAAACACTATCGATGAATTAACTAAGAAGAAAAATATCTATAAAAAAATAACAACCGATATAGTTAGTGACAACAGTACATCTCCAATGACTAAAAAGAAAAGGAGAAACAAAACAAATACTACAAATAACAGCCCCCAGACAACACCCAAGACTACTAAAATTAAAACTAACTCTTTGCCCACACAGATGGCAGATAAATCAACACAATATGATACACATTTATTGACGAACCAGCAAGGTGATAAAAATTGTTTCTTAAAAAAAAACGAAACAAGGAAAAATATATGTATAATTAGCAATAATAAATAGAATAAATTAAGTAACATAATTGAGGACACTTTTTATATGTATGATTACTGCCACTATCTATATCCAGGCGGTGATATTCAGCAAATGCTATACGGCATTGATAATAAAATAAAAAGCTTGAATAAAAATGACTATTGTGTTATTATGGTGGGAGAGATGGACTTCATACGGACTGGAAACTATCACGATATTATATTTCTTATTAGAGAAACCGTCGGAAAAATCAATAACACCAATGTGATTATTTGTCTTCCGACCTACAAATGCGACAATTATACAACTATATATAATACTAGAATAGAGACTTTTAATAATCTCCTGTATCTAGACAACTTAACTCACGAATATGCCTATTTACTAGACTCTAATGCAGAATTAACCTATGACTATCAAATGTTTTCTGCGCAACAAGGACACATAAATGGAACAGGAATGAAGAATATTTTCACTAATCTCCAGAGGACTATAACTGAAATTGATACTGAAAATAATATGACAACATATAAATCCTCCTCAGAAGAACATCTAGTTCCTAGCTCAGAAACTAAGCATTCAGACACGTTTTTTCTATAATTATCTGATTATTATGCATCAAAACATCGCGGACTCGTCAACAAGGTGGATCAACTAACACTACACCTGCTAGAACTAGCCGAACGAGGAAACAGTATAGACATAATTTGCGTCACGGAACACTTTATGGAGCGAGGACACGAGGAGCTTCTTTCAATACCTAATTATAAATTAGCTGCCTACTATACAAGAAGTACGAAAAGAGGGGGAGCCTGTATTTTGGTAAAATTTGGTCTCCAATACAAAGAACTTACGAATGTCAGTAAAATGTAAATTGAAGGCGTTATCGAAGTTTGTGCAATTGAACTAATACCACATAACACAATCATTATTTGCATATATAGAGTACCAAAGTTAAACAATTTAGAGGTCTTCTACTCAAAATTAAACATTATATTATCTAAATACTGTTACGACTCGAACAAGAATGTAATTCTATGTGGAGATTTCAACATTAATGTTTTAAAACAAGATAAATTATCTCTTGAATTTACTAGTTTCCTATTAAAGTACAATCTATGTTTACAAATTAATCAACCAACTAGATTGCAAAGCAATACGTGTATTGATAATTTTGCACATAATATTTCACGGAAATGTACTCATAGTGTCCTTGATCTACATTTGTCGGATCAAACTGCGCAAACTTTAAAGCTCCCAGTAAAAAAGACATGTTTAATCAAAAGCTGGAATATAAAAGTGCGTGACTATAGTAATGAAAACTTGATGAAATTCAAAGACTGTTTGAAATCAATTTCTTTTTCTAATGTCTACCTTACTAAAGACCCTAACGTAGCATACAACAACTTTTTAGAACTATTTCAATTATTTTATAATTTATGTTTTCCGATTACGTACAAAAAAATAAAATTAATGAAGAATCCAAATTGGTTAACACCTGGCATTAGACGGTGTAGCCAAATAAAAAGACAGTTGTTGTGGCACCATAGATTAAATCCATGTAAGATAAATGTGACGAAACTTAAAAATTATTCAAACAGACTTAAGAAAATTATAAAATTGACACAATTGGCAAAGAATAATTATAAAATAGAGACAGCATATAATAGACCGAAAATGACGTGGAAAATAATAAATAAAAATAGAAGTAACTCACCACCAGAGTATATAAAAGAAATAAATTATGACGGAGTTACATTCACTACACCCAAAGACATAGAAAATACCTTTAACGACTACTTCATAAGCCAAGCAGAAAAACTTTCTACTGCATCGACACAACTGACTACTGACAATATAATAAATTTATCTGCACAGTCAATGTTTTTAGCCCCTATAACACCAGATGAAGTAAATAGAATTATAAAAGATTTAAAAAATAGAAATAGTGTAGGATACGACGATATTTCAACAAAGGTTCTAAAGTTTGTTTCAGAAATAATATCAGATCCTTTCAGCTACATAATTCATTTAAGCATTGAGTCTGGAACCTACCCTGATAAACTTAAACCCACTGTCATAAAACCTTTATTTAAAAAAGACGATGAGAAATACATTAAGAATTACAGGCCAATAGCTCTTATTCCGGTAATATCCAAGATATTCGAAAAATGGATCTACAGGTCCATAGACGGATACCTCAACAAACATAATATACTTGTGAATGAACAAAAAGGATTTAGGAAAGATCATTCAATAAATATGGCAATATATGACTTTCTTAATGTTATCGTTGCCAACATGAATGAGAGAGTCCCAATATCAGCAATATATATGGATATGACCAAGGCATTTGACTTGGTCAACCATGATATACTGCTGAGCAAGTTAAATGCGTATGGGATAAGGGGAAATATTTTGTCACTGGTAAAATCTTACTTAAAAAATAGAACACAACGTACAGAAATAAGTCGAATTTGTAAATTAAATAAAACCGTTATTAAATACATATCTAAAGAACGAAAAATATCCTACGGAGTGCCCCAAGGCAGTGTGCTAGGGCCTTTATTATTTCTTATATATATAAATGACTTTCCCCAGAACATACCCTATCCTATGACATTGTTTGCTGACGACAGTACTATTATTGTTAAACTTGACAAAAATAATAAAGACTTCGAAGCCGACATAGTCAATGCATTGCAACAAGCCGTTAACTGGCTAGAACATAACAACTTGATTATAAATTTAAAGAAAACAAAAATTATGAATTTTCGTCAACGAGTAGCTAATTGGGAACTAAATATAAGCTTTAATAATGAAGAAATTGAAGAAGTTGCAAATACAAAATTTTTAGGCTTAACAATCGACAATCAACTTAATTGGAAACAACAGACTACAATATTAATTGAAAAAAATAGTAAGTTTGCTTTTGCTTTGTATAAACTAAAGAAAGTAGTCAATCAAGCAGCGGCAGTCACTGCATACTATGGTTATGTCGAATCTATACTACGCTACGGAGTCATATTTTGGGGTAACTCCTGCAATAAGGACATGGTGTTCAAATCGCAAAAAAGATGCATTAGAGCTATTACGGGTTTAAAAGTAACTGATAGCTGCAAACCTTATTTTGTATCGTTAAAAATAATTACTTTACCTTGCTTGTACATATTTGAGACAGCTTTATTTGTTAAAAAGAACATGCATCTATTCAGAAGCATCAGAATATCGCTATAAAATCATTAGACAAGTATATAGACATGAATTATGCGTTCGACCATCAAAGACCGCCTTGATGGACAAAAGCATACTTTGCATGGCCCCAAAAATATTTAATAAATTGCCTAATGGAATTAAGGACTTAAATATTATTCAATTTCAAAATAAATTAAGACATTTATTATTGGAAAAATGTTATTATTCTATTGACGAATTCCTTAATGACAAATAGTAAGTTATTTGACATTGATATTTATTTAATTTTGACAATTATATTTATTTCCATTTCCATTCATTATTTATAATCAATTGTTTATGTTTGCTTGTTTTCTCTGTTTTAAGTTATTGATGTGTTTCGTTGTAATTATTTTATTTTATTATGTTGATTATTGTTTTAATATAATAGTTACTAATTGATGATGATGACAATGACGTGAAAGAGTGTACACCTCTAAGGTAGATTTTTGAGGAACCAATTTTTATTAATAAGATCTCATGTAAAATGTACCAAAAATCACACCAATAAATTAATTTGAATTTGAATTTGACTGTTGCCCAGTCACTAAAAATAAAATTAGGGCATTTTTTGTTTTCTTTTCAAAAGTTTTATTGAATTCAGTGTGCACTACTGAAAAGAAATCCTCATACAATTTATTTGCATCGTCCATATTCTGGCCCAGGATTTCCGGCCAGGATTCTGGCTATTGAATCTATTTAATTTGCCTGTTGTAATCGGTCTAAATTGTATTTGCATTTTTTGCATTGGTGTTTTAAACTTAAAAGTTACCGTTTGTCCACTATGATCAGACGGCAAATAGTTTACGATGGCTTTATCTAAATAATCACAATCGCAGAGACATTATCGATACAAGTAGCAGAAGTTGGAGTTACTCTAGTCGGTTCTGTAAAAACATTCGATAAATTGAACGATTTAAAAAGGCTTAACATTCTACAGCTATTTGAATTATTTTCCAGAATATTAGTATTAAAATCACCACAAATAATTGCGGGTTTGTTACTGGATGCAACTTTCGCTAGGACATCTTCCATAATTGACTCAAATAAGGAAAAGTTCTGATAATTAGGGGGTCTGTACACGCACACTACGACACGCTTATCCAGCTCAACACAAGACAGTTCGATGCAATGTTCAACTGATAAACCAACTATGTCATTACATTGCTTAGATTTTAAACAATTTTTTATCAAGATCAGAGAACCTCCGCGTAGCATAGATTTACGGTTAAAACAACTGCCCACACTGTAGTTCTTATAATTAATTAGCATTTGGTAATCCTTTAGCCAATGTTCAGTAAAACAAACAATCTCAAACTGTGTTTTTTCTAAAAACATTTCAATTTCTAATAATTTGGAAGAAATACCTTGAATATTTTGATGAAATAATTTCAAGGCATTCTGCTGATCTCCTTTTTGATAATTACGTAATTATATTATTATTTCATCAAAATATTCAAGGTATTTCTTCCAAATTATTAGAAATTGAAATGTTTTTAGAAAAAACACAGTTTGAGATTGTTTGTTTTACTGAACATTGGCTAAAGGATTACCAAATGCTAATTAATTATAATATAAGTATTAGAGCAAGAAGACACCTTGTTGTTTTTAGTTATAAGAATATTCTTACTGGTACCTTCTGTTGTCTTATAAACTAGTTTAAATGACTATCCGGAGTTAAACCCAAGACTTCAATGTCATCACCAGGCAGTGAGCTCATAGTCAGTGAGGGACATGGATACTCGTTCGTACAATTTGTAAAACTATTTATAGCATTTGAGCTACATTCATTCAGTTTCACTACCTTATTATTAGTATTATTACTAATCATTGTGGTGTTAATAATACAAGACTTCGACATACTATTTATGTCTGAGTTTATATAAAAAGCTAATAGCCTTGCTATTATGTGTCTAAAACTAACAGGCAGATACACAGTACCCCTAGTCGACTTTAAAGTTTCCACAAAAGTGTTGGTGTCAAGAAATACAAGCTTGTCACTATAATGGCTAACTAAGAATTGCATATGCTTGTAGGAGATGTATGTGTTGCGTGTGTCTTCTCTTCGTGGTGTGAGGTTATCTTCAGGGAACACAATTAAACGGTCCAGACACTTCAACAACAGTTTATTCTCACCACTAATATTAACAAAAACAGGCACAAGCAGATAGATATATTGCATAGACGATAGTTAGCGTTATAGCTTAAAGCGGAAGGATTAGGTTCGCGCAGCAAGCGAGCATGCGTCTGCCGTGAGGATACGAGACGGACTACCGAGCGCGAGCGCGCGCGTCGCTGCGCCGGCGATGTTTCTAGACTTCCTTTGTCTCGGTGAGTAACGGGATTTGGTGTGCGCTTTACTCGCTACGACACGATGAAGACGCGATGACGCTCGACGACTCGACGACACGGCTATGCAGTACTGGTAAGTTTGGTATACTATTATGTTATGTGTTATTGTGCATGTTTAATGTTTGTGTGTGTATTATGTGTATTTAGTATGTAAAGTATTTATTAGTACTTAGATATAAATATATACTTATATTTATTCTAATACACATTTGTGATATATATTATAAGTATATATGATTTATTTAGTTTATGTAATGTTATTATAATAATGTATTGTGGCTATGCCACATGCTTATTAAGCATATGAATATAATTGTTTTGTCTTTTTGTCAATTTTTCAAAATATGGGAATGCACACAATATTATTTTACTACAATTTAGCTTTAACAACCCAGTTACACAATCAGTTATTTCTTCTATTTTGACCTTAGAACTATTACCTACAAATACAGTAATGTTGGTTTTAGGATTGAACACATTTCCTGTTACTGATGCCATTATTTGTTTGTAGGTAGACCCTGGCATACAATAATTTTGAGTAGAACAACTCAGGTTATTACTAATTAATTTACCTAAACCTCTTCCTATACTATCTGAGAACATAATTGAATGATAACAACCATGAGTACTGAATGATGGACAATTACCAATCTCAGGCTGTACCACTTGAGATAGATCTTGTATTATACCAGATAAACTCTCAGTCTGGGACGGGTCCTGCGTTGCCTGAGACTGGACAGCTTCAAGGTTTAAAACATTCTGACAAGTACACTGACACATAACTAACTCATTTGCAGCAAGAATATGTTCTTTAATTTGGTTCTGAGAGCCCACATATTTAATGTAAAGGGAACTAAGTCTTCCCTCAAGTAACTGTATGTCAGACTGTAAGCGCTGCGTATCAATTTCATAGATTTTTTTGCTGTCTTCTAATTTGATTTGATAATTGTTTAGTTTATTAAGTAAATCAACACGTTCTTTTCTTAGTGGAATATTTTTGGAAAAGTGTTGTTGTTGTTTTCTAATTCGATTACATTTTTTAATTATTCTATTCAATTTTACATATTTTTTCATTTTCCCATGGCTAACTTTATAACTGTAATTCTGTTTCAGCAAGGAATCTTCAGTAAGATCAATTAGTATTTAATAATTCGTTGTATAAGTGGTTAGTTTTTTTTAACCTGAGTACATTCTTTTTCTTTTTCGAACTGAATAATACGACTATTAGCTTGCATTAATTCATCTTTTAAGTCCCTAACTTTGCTTAAAGCCTCCTCATACAAGTAACTACAGTTGCTGAAACCATCTGTGACCACCTTCAGTTGATCCCGTTCATCAACAACATCCAGATATTGCTGATGTAGGTCTACTAGCTCCCGTTTAAGGCTTGAGTTTTTGTTAACTATCTTCTTGACTTCCTCCTCACTTTCATCATTCTCTTGTAACAGCTGTTTACATTGGAGTTTAGATGCTTCAAGTTCTTGGAGGGCCGTTCTCAATTTAAGCTCCATATCCTGAGCAGTAGCCTTACGGGTCATCACAGGCATGGTTTCAGGATTTTTTACTGAAATTAGAATAAAGAAACGGTGAGAACAAGTAGGACAGACAAATAAAATAAAATAAAGGTGGAAAATAAAGGGAAAAAAGGGAGAAGTTAGGGTTGATCAGTGGTGAAATAAGGTAGGCTGTTACTTAATTGGCTTGAAGAGATATAATCAAAGCTTTAAATATCAAAATTAATGTAAAATTTTCATCCTTTTATTTATTTAGGATTTTACTTTTCCTTATGTGGGTAGGTTGACCTAGATTTTCCTAGATTTGCAAGTATTATTTGATGTTAAAATATAACGACAATGCAAAAATAATGATCATAAACGTTGTTATTGTCGTAATTATAATAAAAATCAGATTGAGAATAACAGAATCTTCGCTAAGTTTCGTTTTCTTCGATGCGATTTAGACAATGCAGAGTGTTAATCAGCCGAACTTGTGCAGGACAGCCGATCGCATAGTTTTAAGCTGTAGAATTAAATGTTTTAGGCATGTGGTATTTTAGGAAAAATACCATTTTAGTTGTTAACCATTTTAGAAAGTAGCCACATGTTCGAGACCCTCTGGCGGCGCTCGGGAATTTTGGGTTATATTGTATTTGCTTATTACCGAGCGTCGTAGTAAAATTCATTGTTTTATGATTTTCTAAATGTTTTGTTAATAGTAGTGTAAAGCGTGGATTATTGTCTGCTTCATAAAATGTGCATTTGTAAGTAATACTTTTTATAGTTTGTAGAAACAGTTTTGTGCCGGCATTGTTATCCGCACCAAATGTGTGTTTTGTATAGTTTTAAATAAACAATAGCGTGGCGAGTACTGGTCGGACCCAAAGCGTGGGAAATGGTAGGGAGAAAGTGACGCCACGGGGATGCATAAAAAGGCCTGTCTTGTCCAAAAATGGTTAGTTCCGATTCAGATCTGGTACAAGACAGTAGGCTGAGTAGATCATCAGTACCTTTGACAGTGGAATATACAATTTCATTTAAGTACTTCCACCTTGGTCCACCGTCCGTCTTCACAGTGACTAGTGTCCTGTTGATTTCCACCCTCCAATCCAGCATAGTTGTGCGACCCATCGCGCAAAGAACTATTTATATTAGACTTACACGACTTAGACGTATAACAGAGGTGAACTGACGATTGTGTGCTATTAAAATAAAATAAATAAATAATAATTTATTTCAAAAAACATTTGTAGTACATTTTTTACATATCTTCAAGTACATAATGTGTTACATTAAAATTAACTCTATACTACAAAAAAAAAAAAAAAAAAAAAAAAAAAAAAAAAAAAAAAAAAAAAAAAAAAAAAAAAAAAAAAAAATGAAAAAGTAAAATGTAAAAGTAAAGCAATTCTCCCCGTTTAAATCCGTGGCTCGAGCGTCAGCTGTTGATTATAGGTTACCGGTATGTAACCAAACACTGTGTTTCACTTAACTAAATTTACAGGAAAACAATAGTCCTGAGTATTTATGCAGTTATATTACGTTTACACATAAAATTACACCTTAATTTTACTTAATTACTAATTAAAATTATAATTAAATTACACCACTTCCTACTGCTCGCATTGTGCGGCGCTTCGCTGGGGAGGAGCTATGTAGCAGCTGGCATACATGTCCGCGCGCTGTGCGCCTGGGCATTCGATTAAAGCGCTGCGTTTTTTTTTTTTGAATGGCATCTCGTAGGGTTACCACTAGGGGTATTTGCTACTCAACCGGACTTTCCTGCGGAGATGCTCTAAGCTACTAACTTAAAGCCTCCAGCCAGGAGCATAAGAACTAACTAAAACTAAGCGACTGCTCGCTAAGGGCACCCCCTGTGGGGTATGGACCTCGGCTTAGGGCGTCGCTGGGGGGAGGGCAGCAATTCGGGACAGGCTGAACATCAGCCCGGGCTGGTGTATGAGCGTCGAGCAAGAGTCGGGGAGGAGTTATATTGGATCGAGGTCGCGGTCGCGGGGGACCTCGGCGGCGAGGTCGGAAGGACGGGCGGCGTTTGGTTTTAAGAACCGTACTAGTTGCCCTATTGCTCTCCTGTAGGAGAGGTCGTCGGGGTCGGTTAGAGCGTGCCTGGGACGGCGGGTACGGCTAATGCGGGAGGGGGTATAGTTGGTCGCCTCGACAACCAGAGGGTTGCGGTGTTTGGCGGCGGAGTCAAAGAAACGCTTGGAAAGGCGTTTCATGAATTGGACTATTGTGGGGATTTTAAGGTCGAGGTGGAGGGCCTCGTTACGGACGTAATAGGGGGCACCCGTAGCTCTACGGAGGAAACGGTTTTGGAGGGCTTGCAACCTATGGATATGGTGGGTTCTAGCATGGGCAAAGACGGCACAGGCATATGTCATAATGGGACGGATACACGCCGTGTAGATACGCAATTTGCACCTAAGTGACAATTTGCTACGTGCGTTTAGGACGGAATGGAGCCTATGTAGAGCGAAAGCGGCCCGCGAGCGGACCTGCTTTATGTGCTCTTGGAAGGTGAGATGGTTGTCTAGGACGACACCTAGATATTTGGCTCGCTTCCCTCAAGGGATCTGCTTGCCGAACATGATAAGGGGCTCGGGGAGGGGGGGGAACATCCGCGGCTTGGAGAATAGTACCGCCTGACTTTTGTCGGGATTGACTTCGATTCGCCACTTCCTGAACCATTCGCCGAGCTTGTCGACTGAGGTCTGGAGAGTGTGGCGAATCGCGTCGGGGCTACGACCCTTGGAGTAGATGGCCGTGTCGTCTGCGAACAGAGCCAACTGCGCCTTCTTAATCTTTGGGATATCGCTGGTGAACAGCGTGAAGATGAGTGGGGAGATGACAGAGCCCTAGGGGACACCTGCACGAATGGGACGGGGGGAGGAAATGGCACCCTCTATGCGATAGCGGAAGGTACGATTTGACAGAAAGTCGCAAATGATGAGCACGAGACGGTCAGGCACCCCGAGTTGGTACAGCTTATATAATAAGCCGTTGTGCCAGACTTTGTCAAAAGCCTTCGCTATGTCGAAGAAGACCGCACCGACTAATGAGCCTCGCATGAAGCTTTCGCTTATATGCTCGACAATGTGATGGGCCTGATGGATGCTGCAGTGTTGGGTGCGTAACCCAAACTGTTCATGCGGTATGAGGCCCTTGATCTCAGCAAAATTTCTGAGTCGCTTATAAAGAAGCCTCTCGTAAATTTTGCCGAGTACCCTGAGCAGACTGATGGGGCGGTAGCTAGAGGGCTCGGTACTGGGCTTGCCGAGTTTGGAGATACCTATAACGGTGGCTTCCTTCCATGCCTGGGGAAAGATATTATTGTTGAGAGCACCATTGAAGATGATGGTCAAAAGCATAATCAGGTGGGCTGGGAATAGTTGGATCGCTCTGTTAGTGAGTCCATCTGAGCCTGGGGCTTTGCGGTTTTTAAGACCTTTAATGATCTCGTGCACCTCGTCAGGGGTGACGGGGGGGCAGTGGGTCATCAGGGTCTTCTACGGGGGGAAGGGATACTCTGCGTTCGACTTCAGCGTTGATCTCAGTGAGAAGAGCTTGGTTTACTGGCAGTAAGCTAGGTGAGCATTGGGCTTCGAGACTGTCGGCTAGGCACTCGGCCTTGTCGATTTCATCGAAGGCAATGGTCTTATCGGGACGGACAAGTGCAGGGCATGGCAGCGCACTGTTGGGACTGAAGGTTCCTCTGGAGTTGCCAGAAAGCTAGGTGGGTGGGTTCGAGATCGCTCAGCATCTTATCCCAGCCCGCTTCACGCAGCTTTGCTATGCGATTCCTTACTTTACGTTGTAAGTAACGCATGTGAGATTTGTTAGCGGGGCAAGGAAAGTTGCTGTAAGCACGGGTGGCCGTGTTCTTCTCGGTCATCAGATCACGTACATCGGTCGGCAATTTGAAGCGGTGGTTATCCACCACTGGAACTTGCCTTGAACAGTCGTTCAAGACCGATTGTACGTGATCCGTGAGCGAGTCGATCGCGGCCGTCGTGTCCGCCGTGTCTAGGACATCTGGGGTATGGTTGGGGTCGTGGGGAAAGTGGGTGGGAGTTATCGGGGCGATGACGTCAAAAGTCAGGGTATTAGAGAGGTCGAATAGGAGTCGCCCTCTGGCGGAGGTCCTGGTACTATTCCAGGACGGATGTTTAGCGTTGAGGTCACCCGCTATGATAACGGAGTCACTCAAGCCGAGTAGGGAGGTGAGGTCTTTGGAGATCTCCTGGGGATTCTCTGTTGCGGGGGAAGCGGGAGGGAGATAAGCGGAGACTAGGGTGATAGGCTGAGGGCCAGTCATGCCTAGACGACAAACAGAGACTTCTAACTGAGAGAGGGTAGGAGGATCCATTGGAATGCAATGGGGCTCCTTTTTGTAATATATAAGGGTGCCACCCTTGTGACAGCGAGTCCTATCATTGCGAACTATGCGATAGTTCGCTATGGATGGGTTACGCTTATGGGGCTTGAGGAAGGTTTCCTGTACGAGGAGGATATCTATTTGATGGTCGCGGAGGAATTCCGCGATCTCATCTCTTTGACCAAGTATGCCATTGGCATTGAAAAAGCCTAAGTTTAGGGATCAGGGTTTAAACCTAGCTAAGGGTGTTTTATCTATAATGGGGCGTAGGTTGGTTAGCGAGGGAAGTCATGGCTTGCGTAATTTCAGGGTACGCATTGAAAATTTGAGGAATCCTACACACATCATTGGCATTCCTGGCAGCAACGATATCGTTGGCCATTTGCCTAGCGCGAGGGGCGAAAAAGGTCATAAAAGACGTAGTGATCACACTGAAGGGATCTAGTGTTAGCGCGGGGGGAGGGGAGGGGGGCGCGTTGCTACCGGAGTAGGTAACGGTTGGATTAGGGGTGCGGGGGCTCGAATACGGGGGTCCATAAAAGGGGGGATGCGTGAGGGGGGGTTTTGGGGTTACCCAATGCAGAGAATGCCTGCTGGTGATGGAGCTGATTCCAGGGGCTAGGCCTTTGGGGGCTAAGCCTCTCTGGGATTTGGGCGGAGGGGGCCTTGTAGGCAGAAGGAGCTTCCCTCTGCTGGCGAGCGTCTGAGCGCTTCGCCAGTTTGGAAGAAAAAGCCTTGGGGGCTTTCGGGCAGCCTCTGTAGTTAGCAGGGTGCCCTGCCTGGCCGCATAGCACACAGCTAGGTGGCTCAGTGCAGAGAGAGCGGTCTTTGGGGCGAGTACACTTGGCAGTGCCATGCTCTCCCAGGCACTTGACGCATCTGGGTTTCGGTGCATGCGATGCACCTCGTCGACCGGGATGCCCTACGATAAAAGGTCCTCTTTAATATCTGTCGTGGGGATTTCGCGTGTGATCTTCTTGATCACCACGCGGGTCTGTTTCTCCTCAGGGAGAGAGAAGGTGTGGAACGCCACACCTCTGGAACGGAGGAGTCTAGTGAGCTCCCGATAGTCTTTCGACGTCGGGATGGTCAATTTGATACCCTGTTGGGTATTTTTGGCGTTGGTGTATGCGATCTTTTGATCGCAACACCATTTCGATATGTCGGTCCATTTCCCTTTGTCTTGGATGAAGACAGGGGGAGGGATCTTCCTCTTCTGGGTGCCAGAAGCGGGAGGGACCGGGGACATGGGGGCATCCTGAGGAGAGGATGAAGGTGGGGTCTGGGGGCTCAGGGGGAGGGCGGTGGGGGTGAGCTCTGCGGGGGGAGTAGGCGAGCTGAGGCCAGAAGCAGGCTTCTCGACCGCGACCACCTTGGTGGCCTGGGCGGTGCTCTGCTTCTTCTTCTTCCTCTTATTACCCTTCCCCGTGACGGGCAAGAAACCTTCATCGTCCGTGTGGGAAGAAGAGGAGAGGTTAGCCTCAGAATCTGAATGTTGGGGGGGAAGGGGGTGGCAGCCCGCTTTGGGGGAACGAGTACGTTAATGTCCATGTCTGGACTGAGGGGACTCTCTGGGGAGGAGGGATTTGCTAGGGCATCGCCGAAATCAGCGATGACCGTAGCTACATTGAAGATGGCCCGATCGAGGTCGGCGACCTCGTCGGCATATTTGGCCTCTAGACCTTCCTTTTGCAGGATGGTCTTGAGGCACTCCATTATGAGGAGCACCGTCCTGTCGGAGGCGCTCCTCATAGTCGGGAGGGAAGACATACTAATTAGGGGAGGGAATGTTGGGGGAACCTAACAATTGCCCTAACACCTAACTCCCCGGGTGGACTTGCCCGGGGATGTGTGACCGTCCCTGCCGGGTATAGACAGGGAGGTGAGTACCTACTGGTGAGCCCTAAGCTTGCTTTGGCCCGTTGGCTATCTGTCGTGCCGTGCAACGGGGCCTAACAGGGTCTGGTGCGAAGGGGTAGACACACCCAACCGACACCAGGTGTGTAGCTGTGAAAGGAAAACTGTCACCAATGCCGACTAGGAGACCCCCAAAGGCGCGTTTGGGTCAACACCCCACTCGGCTTCGTTGGGACCGTATGGTATCCACCGAGGACCACGAAATTGTGGTTTTTCCCTGAAGGGGACAAAATAACCCGACGACCGTTTAATTGACGGACTCTGTTAAGAGAAATACTATTCTAGCTGTGCCTTGAAAAAGGCACACAGCTAGTAGCTGAAGATAGTCACTATTTAAAATAGGACTATAGAAGATCGTCGCGAGGTGCGACGAAATCTTGAGAGCAGGAACCAGAGAGCCGGAATCGGGAGCACTCGAACCACAAACACGTCCGTCCGCTACCGCTGCCGCGCGCCGAGTGTCAATGCGCTGCGTTTTTTTTTTTTTTTTTGTCTAGGGCATCTCATAGTTGATTTTAAATGAAAATCGTAACTATGTAACCTGACTTTCCTGTGGCTGCCTTAAGCTACTACACTCAGGGCCTCCAGCCAGGGGCATATGACTAATCTAAATTAAAACTAAGTGAACGCTCGCTAAGGGCACCCCCTGTGGGGTACGAACCTCGGCTTAGGGCGTCACTGGCGGGAGGACAGCAAGATGGGACAGGCTGGATCAATATAGGATCATTATTATTATACGGAGAATTTAAAGCTACGTGCTCAGCTACGGCGCGGGCTGGCACATCATCGGACAAGGGACGGGGGAACGAATTTAATCGGGATCGCGGTCGTGCTGGACCTCGGCGGCGAGGTCGGAATGACGGTAGGCGTCTGTGTTTGTGTTTTAGAACTGTACTGGTGGCCCTATTGCTCTCCTGGAGGAGGGTTATGGGATCATCTGGCTCTACAAGTGCATGCCTCGGACGGCGGACTTTGCTAATCCTAGAGGGGGCATAGTTAGCGGCCTCGACAACCAGAGGGTTGCGATGTTTGGCGGCTCTATCGAAATAACGCTTGGAAAGGCGTTTTAGGAACTGGCGGATTGTGGGAATCTTTAAGTCGAGATGGAGGATCTCGTTACGAACGAACCAGGGGGCTGACGTGATTTTACGTAGGAAACGGTTCTGTAGGGTTTGCATCCTATGGATATAGTGGGGCTTTGCGTGAGCAAAGACGGACCCCGCATAGGTCATGATGGGACGAATGCACGCCGTGTAGGTACGCAGTTTGCACTTGAGTGACAATTTGCTTCGTGCATTCAGAACGGAGTTCAATGCGCTGCGTAGCGACGCGCGATATTTATATTGCGAACAAAAACAACCCGCTCATCTCTGATTGGTCAATGTAAATAATGTGCTCAGCTGTCCTACATCAATAGTCTATAGCGAAATTGTATATATTAACTAGCTCTTAAAATATAAGTCATTCAATCTGAATATTTTTTCATTTATTCCTGACATCTGGTAAAACGTTATCAAAAAAGTTCATTAAATATTAGCTATTCATTCAATGACATACCACTCCAATGTGTCGATGAATTTAGACTCTTGGGTCTGACAGTTGACACTAATATAAATTGGAAGTCGCATATTAATGTTGTGTTAAACAAACTTGCAAGTTTCACTTATGCTATAAATGAGCTGAAAAGATCAACTGACTTCAAAACAGCGATGACAGCATACTACGCCTACGCCTACTCATGGAAAAATCTTCATTTTACAAAAAAAATGTGTGAGAATTCTTGCGAACATAGACCGAATGCAGAGCTGTAAACCTTATTTTACTAAATATAAAATGCTCACCCTAACAAGCATTTACATTTTGGAAGTAAGCAAGTTTGTTAGAAAACATTTCATCAAGCAGTTAGCGTCGTTATTCCCTTTAGCTAAAAGTCAGAGGCCGCTGCAACGCTCCTTAAGACTAAAAAATGAATTATTCAAAACTGGCTATGTATCACTCAGGACTATAGTTGCAAAAAGACCGTTTTAAACCAAAATCAATGGTTTAAAACCCGTTTTAAATATGTTTAAAACGGTTTAAAACCAAGATCACGTGGGCCGTACACTTATTTATTTATTTAACTATTTATGTACACACATAATAAACAGACAAGAAGAAAAGAACAGAAAAAAACGTACAAAGGTGATTCTTATTTCTAAAGAAATCTCTTCCAGCACACCTGCGATAGAAAAGTAGATAAGAGATGTAGACACCGTGTGTAAAATTCAAGAGAAAGTAAAATACATAAAATCAACACAATTCACTTAATAAACTAGAACAAATAATATGATCATACACTTACATACAAATATAAATACTACATACATAATATAAACTACCTACTTCATAAATATATATCGAAATAAATACATACACAACTATGACGAAGTGGAAAGATAGTGTTCTTTCACTCTTCTTTTAAACACTGCAACAGTTTGGCAGTCCCTACTGTCAGGCGGAAGGGAATTCCATAACCGCACCGCGTGCACAGTGAAGGAGTAGGAGTAGAAGTCAGTGGAATGGGGAGGGGACTTAAGGAGATTTCTATGATGCGACCTGCAAGGCGCATCAGAAGGACGGGCGAAGGAAAAACGCTCCCGCAGATAAGACGGAGTTTTAGGATTGTGAAGGAGGTTAAAAAGTAGACACAATATCCGAGAGTTCCTGCGAAGTCGAATAGGGAGCCACTTGAGTAGGTTGCGATAGTAAGAAACGTGATCATACTTTTTAAGGTTAAAACCAAAACGAATGCAGATATTTTGCAAACGCTCAAGTTTATTTAAAAGCTCCTCGGTGGCATCCAAATAACAGGCGTCGGCGTAATCTATAATGGGCTGAATGAGAGTTAGGGCAAGGGAGATTTTGGTGTTCAAGGGCAAGAAGCACTGGAGGCATTTCAACGAATGGAACGTGAAGTGCACTTTACGACTGACTTGAGCAACATGGGCAGTCCACGACAAGTAGGAGTCCAGTAGGAGTACTTATGCTTATTACTTTATAAATTAATTTCAAAAAGGCTAGATAAGATAAAAAGATAAAATAAAATTTATTTTAACATTGTTACAATTGGTAATGGAAATCATTCACCATTTTGATTAATTTAGGTAATGCCATGTAACATAAATATTATATTATGTCATAACAAACAATTACGGAACGGCAACGTCGCATTTTTATTTTTCACTTTTTCACTACCAAAAACGCAACTTAGGTATGAGGAGAGAGGGAGCAGGCATGCAGGTGTGACTACGATTGCATTGTTATTGTTCATGTTTATCAGTATTTACATTATTTTGGCCGGGCCCGGTGGATGGTGGTTTATGAGCGTGTTTTTTTTAAATAAGTTTTTGTGCGAAGTTTGGGATTAGTTTTTGGTAATTTCCGAAATCAATGGTAAAACCGGCCAAGTGCATGTCGAACCACGCACAATGAAGGGTTCCGTAGTTGGGATGAATGTTTTTGCAACTGCAAATTTAAGTTGGTCGATTATTACTCGGTAACTTCTGGAGCCTAAGTAGCAGTGATAGTTTTCCTTTTAATTTTGTTATTTATACAGAGTGTTAGTGTAAACACCGTTATCATTGAAACCAGTGATTTGGTTTCATTTCTAGAACGTAAAATCAATGGAAAAATGCAACTTTTTTTTTTAAAGAAAATCTACATTTTTCCACAAGAATATTTCACCCTACACGCAAGGACGACGAACTTGCGTCTCAACACGGTGGGCGGCGGTTGGCGGGGGCGGGCGGGGCGCGCGGGACGTTACATGACCGGCCGTCAGCAGCTCTCTCGAAGGCGTATCCATGAGTATCGGGACAGTGACGGATATTTACTTTTTTAAATCTTTTAATGAAAATAAGGTTTTTTTTTGTTGTTACTGGGTCATTTATTTTTATATTTAAGTCAACTACCCATGGTTTGAGTGACAACGGTGTTTACCCTTGCATACTGTATACTACTGCCGTAAATTTTTTCACGTATCTAAAACCAAGCATTTAGCTGGCGGGTGGTGTGACGACGAAACTTGACTCTAACAAAAAATAGCACTTTAAAGCTTTATATTTCGCAAACGGATCCCTGAATCCAAACAAAAACGGTTTTCACAATCTCCCATTATTTTTAGACGACCTTTCCAAGATACCCCACACCATGGGATCCACCATGGGATTGACGAGAAAAAAAAACATCCCCACTTTACGTGTACGGGAGGTACTATAAAAAAAAAAAACTGCTTTTTCGGCGTGATTTATATGTATACCCATACCAA
Source organism: Lithophane semibrunnea (assembly GCA_947363905.1). Lineage (NCBI taxonomy): Eukaryota > Metazoa > Arthropoda > Insecta > Lepidoptera > Noctuidae > Lithophane > Lithophane semibrunnea. The sequence goes on along the minus strand of OX376191.1, from coordinate 3,857,466 downwards.
ATAACAGCTTTCTAGTACCAACAGTCTCTGAGCTAAGCCGCGTACAGATGGACGGACATGGCGAAACTATAAGGGTTCCTTGTTGACTACGGAACCCTAAAAAACATGTCTTGTGTAACTTTTGTAATGTGGAGTACAAATTTGTAATGGCAAATAAACTTAAAAATCATATTTAAATTAAAGGGTTCCGAAATTGTGAAGAAAATACCACAACATCGGTTTCATTTGATCAAGCAACACTAATGCCCACCACCAGCATATCAATAGCGTCGACATGATCACAAGACGGATTTTTAAATCAGACACCTCCTTTTAACCTCCTGTTAACACAGTGAAATAGATATTGAGTTATGCCAGTGGCGTTCCATTATCAATACTGGAATGAATGGATATATGTCTAAATCAGGGAGTAAGTGTTGTCTAGATCACTTGGGGTGTAGTCTCAGTGCATTTCAATAAAAAAAAATATTTTAAACCATTACTAAACCGCCAAATGTGGTTTAAAACGTTTTAAACCAAAAAAACGGTTTAAAACCAAATGGTTTAAAAAGTTTAAAATACGTTTTGCATCTATACTCAGGACCTGTTGCAATGTGCATAAAAATTTACAATAAATTACCCAATGAAATAAAAGACATAGAATTTGACAATTTGTAAACGCACTTAAAATGCACCTAATGCAGAAGTGTTATTATAGCCTAAATGAATTCTTTATTTAACACTACACTAATAATAAAATAATTATAAAATATTATTTGACAAATTGACATTCTGATATATTAATGATGTAGATTTTTTGAAAATTGACGCAATGTAATAAAGACATCCAATAATAAATTAATGAATAATGAAATGATAACAATAGACATTAGAAATTGGAAATGTAATATTATATTTTTAAATAACTTTATATAAGTATGCATGTAAATATAAATAGATACTAATTGTTGCGGTGCCCTAGCAGGGTTCATGTACGAAACTTTTAAAATGTAACAAGACCTTGTAAACGACATGAATGCAATAAATAAATAAAGTTTAATATAAATAATTTCGATTTTGAAATTCTGTTTATTAATTAATCAAAAAGTACATAGATTCTATAAGAAAAAAAACAAAATCTCTCTTTTTTTTGTAATTTACATAAAATGGAATATAAATATAAACGGCCAAGTGAGTGTCGGATCACGCGCAATGTAGGGTTCCGTAGTTGGGATAACTTTTTTTTTTAATTTTCTATTCGGCCCCCCAAAAGCGGCCCCCATATTCAAACTTAATTTAATTTCGTCACACGTTCGTCTTTGGGTCACTTTAAACATAATCGGTCCATTGAATTCGGAGCAAATTGGCTGTGACTTTTCTTTGTTTTTTTTGAAGATTCTTCGTATGGTTTCGAAGGTCCGCCACCAGTACTTACAGACGTATTAGGATCATTAACCGTGTCGACACTCTAGTGGAACATGAAATTGACCATCTAACCAGTTGACCTTCTTACTTTCAAAGCAATCTTTGATCCAAGATGCATTTCTCCAGCGTTCGTTACATTTCGATACCAAGTGTATTTGAATGTAGACCCTAGTAGTTATATACTCTGGTGACAAATTGAAATTTTCTTGCAAGTAGTCAACTAATAGCACAAGTCTCGTCTGCTATACAAAAATTCACCCATTTTTCAAGTCAGTCAACTTCTGCGAATATTTGAAGATAGATATTAACTGCAACTGAATGTCTGAACAACAGCTGTAAATTTTTCAGGGTTCACCTTCCTTTTATAGGCCAAGGAAATAGTGCTATGTGCAAAAAGATAAGAAACTAATCATTTGCACTCTTCCCATAGCCAACCTGTTTTTAATTCGACCCTAATAGATGATTGACGATATTTCTAGTAAGGTGGTCAAAACTGTATCAAAACCACAAAGAACTATTGATAATACTCATCACTGTAATGAATTTTTTATCAATTTGACCTTAAAAGTGATTTTATGAGAAATAAAAAGAAATTGAAAAAAAAAAAATATCTCGCGATATGTTTTGGCACCGTGTCAGAAAAGGGTAAAGTATATATATATAGGGTAAGTGTAGTATGAGCAAAATTTTTTTTTTCTCCTTGCCTAATCTTATGTATAAAGATCATAATACAACAAATATCTCGACAGCGGCAAGCAGCGGTAAAGGGTAAACGTCTGTTTAAAAATAAATTAACCCTAAAAACATATCATCTTAAACTCTGTTGGTTAATTTTATTTTATTAAACCATTATCTATAATATTCATTACGAAACGTTATGAAGAGATTATAAGTATTCCAAAAATGTATAATACTTGTACATTTATATGTCGGAGATACGTCAGGATTTATTCCATTAAAATCATCAGAAAACATCATGTGGGCAGAAGATGGGTTTTGTGCAATGAAAACACACTGGGCAAGATACACGGCGTTTATTAAAATTACAATTTGATACTATAACCTCAAATTAAAATTAATCACAATAACTTAAAATCAAACGAAACGTAGGACAGTTCCTAGACTAGACTCGAGGTTCTGTTCTCCAGGACGGTCAGCAGGCAAGAAAAGAGCTCGCTCTGGCGCCCCTCCAACAGCTAGGCTCCGTAGTAGCACGAAGTTAGCCGCATGTCGGTGTTGCCACCACTCGCGTCACGTGCCGCGTTTCGTTTAGCGACCGTACTGATGACCGTCTCCGACACGGCCATCCTGCGATACACACGTCCTCGTGTGTTAGCCCGATAAAACAAACGCTTGTTTGTTTGAGGATGGGAAATCATCAAATGACTTCTCCCGCTTTGGGCGGAGCGGGAGGGCGTGTCAGACTTTTACTGACTAAGACCCACCCTTGTTCCTTCAGTTGCCTGTTGCCAAGGGCCCCGGTATCCCTTTCGGACTTTCCCGCAGCCCTGGCAGATGCTTGTTTGTCCTGGTGAGTCTCTCGTGCAGAAAGAAGCGACGCGGGGGTGCGAGGAGTCCAAGATCCTCGGTAGTGGCACCGCGTAGTACGCGTACGCTCTGCAGCAGATCGTCGCGTCAGGCGCACCACGATGCGCCGCCCGCGCGCTGCCGCTGCCGCTTCTCCCACTGTGCTCGTTCCGCTGACTTGAGTCGCGCCGCCCGCAGAGGTCCTCCGTACCTCTCGCTTAGCTCGCAGGCCCACTCGTTGCGTGAACACTATAAAGAAACAAACTCGCAAAGTATCACATAGTTCGGTCACTCCTGACCAACAAGTATCACATAGCTCGGTCACTCCTGACCTAAACCGTAAAATCTGTTTGTGGGCGTCTGATTTATCAGAATTTAATAAAGTCGAATTTTAACAGAACTTTTTAGTTTAATTTTCAACTGAACTACCTTTTTACCTACCTACCTTTTTACTAACAATCAATGACAAGTTATAAAAACCCAGAAACCCAAAAGAGTTAAACCCAGCCCTTGAGTCGGAGACGGTTGAAGTTATTTCAACGTCTGAGATTCAGAAATGGATGTGCTCCATCGAACAGAACTTGAATGAAGTTTTCGCTATTGCCGCGGAAGGCAAACTCAACTCGGAGCAGAAAATGAAAATTTCTACCCTATGCCGTAAAGTAGGATCTGGCACCTCACAAATGGCAGTCCTATACCAGTCTCTCAAGCAAAAAGCCATTCAGGCGTATAACGCGGTTGAAGCCCTTCAAGAAAAACGAGACCTGATGGAACAGATTTCGGAACTCAAGCAGACAATTAAGGATTCTGATTCTGCTAGAAATGGTTCGTTTGCCGATATGGTGAAGAAAGGAGCAAATGATTTCGTTCGACCCAATAACCTAAGCTCTATCGCCATTTATCCCAGTGACAAATTAAAAACAAGTGGCCCGAGCAAATGAAGCTCCACGTTCGAGGTGTCCGGAAAACAAAAAATGGAGGCGTAATTATCAGTACCGAGACGAAAGATGACACTAATAAACTGAAGCCAGCAGTCCACCTCTCTCTATCTGGACTTACCACCGCCGAGCCCAACAAGCGCAAACCTAGGATCGTGGTTGTAGGAGTGCCGACTTCCTTGGCTGAAAATGAGGTGTTCAGATGCATTTTCGAACAAAATGTAGCCGACAAGTTACCAGAGATGTCCTTGGAATCCTTCTTGACCTTCATAAAATTAAGCCACAAATCGGGGAAGAGAGATGCTACGACCTGTAATTACGTTGTTGAAGTTTCAGCCGATATACGGAAAGCCCTAATCCCTCAATCAAGGCTTTTTATAAATTGGACGTCCTGTCCTGTCAGGGACTTTACATGGGTAACAAGGTGTTATAAATGCCAACAATATGGCCATGCAGCAAAAACTTGCAGAGAGATCGTTCCTACGTGTGGTCACTGCGGTGACGCAGGCCATTCGTTGTCCGAATGCGCGAAGAGAGCCGACATTCCAAAATGTGCAACTTGCTCACGCTTTAAAAAGCCTAGTGGTCACAAAACAGGCGAGGCAATGCTAGGAAAATTGCAGAATACAGATACATTAACTCCATCGATTATGAGGGCTCCTAGTCCGTCATACTCAAGGCCTGACTTCCGTAACTCTTGTTGCTGACTCAACATATATGTATACCTGGCCACTGCGCTGTCCTACTTACCTTGCGATTTGTTGCTGTCTAAGCACATTAGCCGACTGCTTCAAAAACCTAATGTAGCCTTAAAGGTGATTTATGCAATATTTGTTTTAACCCAATTATTGATACTGCAAACGTTATCGTTTTCCTAAGTGCAAGCAACTATTTACCTTTATTATTAGTGTTTAAGTAAATTATAAAATAATAAATAACTAGCTATCACACTATTCTTAAAACTTACGTTAAATATTGTTAAGAAATAAGTTGTCCTAATAGTAATCATAAGAACTAATGCCGCCTGTGATACAGGTTTATCCTAGTACAGGCTTCATACTTTGTAATACCTACATTATTTCTAAGCTTTACACTGTTTTTTATTTACGAATTTTTATTTCTTGAATAAATTTATTATTTATTTTATTTATTTTTATAAGAAAATTAACATCTTATCAATAATCAGCAAATTCAAAGTACAACTGACTGCACATTTTCATCGCGCATCTCGCGAAAGACAATCAAACCAAATAAATCAACAAATTTAAGCTCTGCATGTGATCTCTGGCTACGCATAGCCCAGTAACCTCCAGTTAGTCATCTTTATTTTATGCGAACCCCAACGGGAACGCCAAACGTCTAATCATTATGCAAACTTAAATACTCTCCTCATTGTTACAACTACTACTTTGCTCTACATCAGTTTCGTCAGGTATACTTTGATTTATAATAACAAAAATCATCAACCAGAGTCATGTACCATTATTTTCCACATTAACAATTTTTCACTAAGAGCCTTAGACACTTGAAAACCCACACACGAGTAAACCACTCTAACGCCACGGCTCTCCAGCCGACTAGCAATCGCATTGCTCTCACATATCCAGTGCATGGATCAAAACTTCTGTACGCATATCCATCAAGTGGATCGCCCGTGTCCATCACCCACTGACTACACACTACGGTCTCTCCAGACCACGACCTCCGCCAGAGATAAACGCCCATCGCGCACCCACGGACTACTTGAGTTGCCTCAAGAGACACCGATTTCTACTGGGCTACGACTACGAATTAACTACCGGTACGGTCGAACACAATACGGCCGATAGAGAACTCTACTCGCGTGGCTTCCCTAACTTACGCTTGCTCATCACCACTATGATCACCATCTACTTTGACTGGTACGTGACCTAGGTACTGGCATCTTTCTTAAGCTATCGTTAGCGTATTTGTAAGTTCGGTTAAAATTTAAAGCTTTTAACGTATAGCGTTCACCACTCAAAACTTCCGCTACCTTAAACAAACGTCTGAACTTCCGATCTAACTTAGGCTGATGTGATAATTAAGAGGGACTCGACTCTTAAAAATCTGTTTTAATTTTCCAGCAATTTGAAACTAAACATTTGAAATTGAAAACTAGGCTAACCTACGAATTTAAACTGTATAGCTTCGAGATTACCGAGATCAAGCTGGCCGGGTCTAATTAGGTATTTTAGTTTCCAACAATTGGTTAACTTTATCGTGCATGATTCGTCGTTCGTCCGGAGGCAGTCTGTAAGGACGTCTTTGCACTGTACGATTAGGGTCGATCAATCTTAACTCCAATATGTTCAGTAAGAAACGTTAGAGTCCAGGTCCAGTATCAAATCTAGTACGCAGTACTCTACACATCAATCTCAACCAAATGCCTCCATCTGGCAAATAAGTGGGACCTCCATCCGGTACCCAACTTACACAACACTTCACATTGCCTCCATCCGGCATCCTCAGCGACTGCCTACATCTCCATGCCAAACGCACGCCACACACCATTGTGGCCGCACTGAGACGGGAAATTAGACCCGGTTTTATACCTACGCCTACGAATGGCCAGGAGATGCATGCGGTCTGAGCCACTTGCGTACCAAACTTAACACCACACGAAAGTGAAAGTCAAAACAGTCGTCGGCAACCACGTCACATAAGTATCTGAACTAATTGAATCTTTTTAAATCTTAATTTATCTGATGACATAAGAACTGCTAAGCCCAGCGCTAAAGTTTCTCGTCCTTTCATAATTTCGTAGCGGGCGTAATAATCAGGTAAAACGTGCAAAAGAATTTCAAAAATATTTTCATCAACTTCAATATAGTAGTCAAAATCTGTACAGTCTACCTGACAGAAGTTTCTCTGATTCCAGTCAACGTTACATTATCATAAAGCCACTAAATTTGCATGAAACAGATTCTTTAATAAGCGATCATTTTGTACCCGAACCTTAATAAAAATGTAAAAAAGAGATTGTTCTGTGCTGAATACACGTGTTTGACCAATACCAGTCAACGCAACAACGTTATTAACTCATTTTCCACTTAATTTGGCTGCACAACTCTCGTTTACTAACGAGCATTCAGCACCAGAATCGTAAACAAAACAATACAGCTCACCTTTATGTTCTGACGTGCCTGAGGATAGTTCGACAATGCAAAAGTCGACTCGTTTCCTGGCCGGTACAGCAGCGCTGAACCCGCCCGCTGTGCAGCGACTGGTGATGCCCGGCGTGCCGCACTTGAAGCACACCAGTGAGCTGCTGCTGACTTGTTGTCGCTGCCCGACGCACGTAACAGCCGGCACAGGCAACGGTTTCTTGACGTCGTTCATCTTTTTGCGATAATCCGCTTCGCTTGATTTTTAGAATTTGTATCGGCGCGTTGACCAACAAATGCACGCATTGTTTCGCATTTCAAAAAGTAACTGCCACTGATTGTTATTTTCACTGTCCCTGCGTGTGATCTCACTAGCACGATTTTATCCCGATTCTGATGTCGGAGATACGTCAGGATTTATTCCATTAAAATCATCAGAAAACATCATGTGGGCAGAAGATGGGTTTCGTGCAATGAAAACACACTGGGCGCGATACACGGCGTTTATTAAAATTACAATTTGACACTATAACCTCAAATTACAATTAATCACAATAACTTAAAACCAAACGAAACGTAGGACAGTTCCTAGACTAGACTCGAGGTTCTGTTCTCCAGGACGGTCAGCAGGCAAGAAAAGAGCTCGCCCTGGCGCCCCTCCAACAGCTAGGCTCCGTCGTAGCACGAAGTTAGCCGCGTGTCAGTGTTGCAACTACTCGCGTCACGTGCCGCGCTTCGCTTAGCGACCGTGCTGATGACCGTCTCCGACATATATTAGAAACTTTCAAGTAATGTGGCGAAGAATTGTAGTAAAGTAGTGCGTCAAAACTACGTTTTTGAACATGAGTTTATATATTTTATTCCATATCAACGACTTTCATGTGAAACGGTTTTGAGGCGGCTTTGTATGGGGCTTTCCCATAGTGCGCCGCTCTCTTTTTCAAGGCCGGTCAGGTACCGCTGTACCAGCCTGTACTCCTCCTCACTGTCCGGGTTGAAACGCACACCGGTCCCGTACGGGCGCGCGTGAGGAGGGCGGCCTAACTTAGCCGCTATGGCCCTAAAATGAGCGGCCCAGTTGGGTAGTTTCTCAACTACCAGCGGAGGGAACCGCAACTTCTTGGCCTTTTTGTTCTTCCCCTGCTCCGCCGGCGTCGACGCCGTCGCGGGGCCGGAGGCGGTCGCAGGGGGTGAGAGGTGTAAGCGCTTCTTGCATAGCGCTTACACCTCTAGGTGAGTCCGGTGAAGCAGGCGGCGTGCGGCGCGCCGCGTTGGCAAAAGTAGGTACCGCTTGACCTCACGGCGCGCTATCGCGCTGTGGCCGCGGTGGGTCTGAGTAGTACCGCTTAGCCTCCTCCGACGCGTTCTCATCGGAGCTCCTCCTACGACGCTGGGGCCTGGCCTCGAGCTGGAACTCGAAATCAAACCCCAGCGTTGCCAGGGGCGACGTCGGCGAGAAGGCCGTTCCTCCCACGTTGGGCCGCGGCCCGGATCGCGAGGTCATGTCCGGAGACATGTCATCGCAACCGGACCCGGCCGACCCCGCGGACAACAGCGACATGCTCGATCCCTGGGATGAGCATGCCGACAATACCGCCGGGGAGTCGCAGGTGGGGCGCAAGCGCGTTCCGGTGACATTGGCACCTCCGGTATCTTGGTTGTGGTGGCCGGCTTATAAAAAGAGCCGGCACTTGCTGGCCGCTCCCGCTCCGCCTTTGCCAAACCCGCAAGTGAGAGACGGGGGGCGGGTGGGGCGGGGCGCGGGGCTGTCACAGCTTTGCCCTTTCTGCTTGCCGCCGTGGGCGCCGCGCCGGTCGGCGTGGGCAGCGACACGAACCGCGGCGGTGGAGCGGTAGGTTAGTGGGTGGGGTGCGATGACGCATGGTATGCACGGGGGGGTGCGTGGGTGGCGCGGGGTAGCTCGCGCGCACGGGTGTGGATAACCGCGCGAGTGGCACGGGGGCGCGCGCATGCAGGGCGGGACCTAGGTTAGGCGCAGGTCCCGGTGCCTGAATCGGCACGGGACGGAACGCAGCAGCGCGAATCGCGACTGCGTGCTGGCGGCTCGGCGACGGCGTTGGCGCAACGCGCGCAGGCGCCACTGACGTTGACGGGCCGGTAGCAACAGCAGTGCTCGTCCCCCGCGAAGTTAAAAGTTTCGACCCACTCACCTGGGTCGTGGTCAACCTGGTACCGGTCCCGGCCAGCGACGAACCAGACTCCGCTTTGCCGATGTTCGGCATTGACGTCGTCCGGTCCAACGCTAGACGGCTACCAACTCCTGAGGTCCCGGCATCGCGGCCTAAAGAGGCGCGCGTGCCGGGACTCGGCATCTCTCCGGGGCGTGGCCTCCGCGACCGCTGCGGCGTATACACGCCGAGCTGCACGGCAGGCTCCCCCCTGTGACCGCACCGGTACCCGGGGCCGTTGGGCACACTCACAGGGAAAAACACGGATAGAAAAGTTTTTTGTCCGCACGGAAAGTTCCTACTGATCACCCGATCACGCGCTGTGACGTATGTTGTTTACCCGAACTCGGGTGCGACGAACTACGTCACGCAACTACTCGCGATCGGATGCTCTAGTGGACGGCCACGAGCCAATCCACAGATTTGCAATTTTTTTTTTTTTTTTAACTATGGCATCTCGTAGTTGATTTCTGAAATCATGACTACTTAACCGGACTTTCCTGTGGCTGCCTTAAGAACTACTCTCAGGGCCTCCAGCCAGGGGCTTATAACAAACTATCCTAAATGAATATTAAGTGAACGCTCGCTAAGGGCACCCCCTGTGGGGTACGAACCTCGGCTTAGGGCGTCACTGACGGGAGGACAGCAAGACGGGACAGGCTGGATCAATTATATATGGTCATATTAATATTTCTGTAAGGTGCTGGTCTCCCTACGGCTCTCCTGGAGGAGGGTGATGGGGTCATCAGGGTCGGATAGGGCTTGCCTTGGTCGGCGAATACGACTAATATTGGACGGGACATAACTAGCGGCATCGACAACCAGAGGGTTGCGATGTTTGACCGCAGTATCAAAGTAACGCTTGGAAAGACGTTTTAAAAACTGACTGATGGTGGGCATCTTTAGGTCGAGATGTAGGATCTCGTTGCAAACGAACCAGGAGGCTCCCGTGGCTTTTCTAAGAAATCGGTTTTGGAGCGTTTGCATCCTATGGATATGGTTGGGTTTCGCGTGGGTAAATACCGCACGCGCATAGGTCATGATGGGGCGAATGCACGCCGTGTACGTACGCAATTTGCACTTGAGTGACAATTTGCTACGTGCATTCAGAACAGAGTGGAGTCTACCTAGAGCGAAAGCGGCGCGTGCGCGGACCTGCTTTATGTGCTCTCGAAACGAAAAATGTTTATTCAATATTACACCTAAGTATTTAGCTTGCTTCTCCCAAGGGATCGGCTTGCCAAACATGGTGATTGGAGGGGGGGGGGGGGGGGGGAGGTCAAAACCGCCTTGCGGTTTCTGAAAGAATACCGCTTGGCTTTTGTCAGGGTTGACTTCAATACGCCACTTTCGAAACCAGGCGCGAAGATTATTGACAGCACGCTGGAGGTGGATTCGTATATTGTCATTTCTGAATCCCTTGTAGTAGATGGCAGTGTCGTCTGCGAACAGAGCCAACTGCGCATTTCTACTCTTTGGGATATCGCTAGTGAACAGCGTGAATATGAGTGGGGAGATTACGGAGCCCTGGGGGACACCCGCACGAATGGGTCGGGGGGAGGAGATAGCTCCTTCGATACGATAGCGGAATGTGCGGTTCGACAAAAATCCCGTACTATGAGTACTAGACGATCCGGCACACCGAGTTGATATAGCTTGTATATCAATCCGTTGTGCCAGACTTTGTCGAATGCTTTCGCTATATCGAAGAAAATTGCACCGGTCATACTACTGCGCTGGAAGCCGGCGCTTGCGTATTCTATGATCCGGTGTACCTGATGCACGCTACTGTGCTGAGTTCGAAAGCCGAACTGTTCTTGGGGGATTAGGCCTTTGGTCTCTGCATAATCTCTGATACGCTTATAAATAAGCCTCTCGTAGATTTTGCCTAGTACCTTGAGCAGACTGATGGGACGGTAACTCGAAGGATCCGACTTGGGCTTGCCGGGCTTCGGGATACCAATGACTGTGTCTTCTTTCCACGCTTGGGGGAAGATGTTATTGCTTAGAGCACCATTGAAGATGGTGGTCAGTAGCATAATAAGGTGGGCTGGGAACAATTGAATCACCCTATTGGTGATTCCGTCTGAACCGGGGGCTTTGCGAGTTTTGAGACTTTTGATGATCTCGTGCACCTCGTCTGGAGCGACAGGGGGCAAGTGGTCATCGGGGTCGTCTACCGGGGGGAGGGACGCTCTACGTTCGACTTCAGCGTCCACCTCATCGAGTTGAGCTTGGTCTACAGGTAGGGAGCTGGGGGAGCATTGAGCCTCTAGGCTGTCTGCTAGGCATTCTGCCTTTTCTTGGTCCTCGAACGCGATGGACTTATTGGGACGTACTAGGGGGGGCATACTAGTGTACTGATCAGCTTTGAGCTTTCTACTCAGTCGCCAGAAGTCTTGATGAGTTGGCTCTAATTCGCTAAGCATCTCGTCCCATCCCGCATTACGTAGCTCTTGTACACATTTCTTTACAGATCTCTGTAAATAGCGCATATGAGCCTTGTTTGCGGAATAGGGGAAGTTGCTATAGGCACGAGTGGCCGCGTTCTTCTCGGTTATCAGGTCACGCACATCCTGCGGAATCCTCCAGCGACGGTCTTCCGTCACTGGGACTTCCTTTGAACATTCGTTCACAACAGATTGTACGTGATCAGTTAACGAGTCGATCGCGGCCGTCGTGTCTGCGGTAGAGTCAAACTTATCGGGGATAGAGTCTAGCTGGGGGACGTGTTAGATTTCAGCTTTTCGCTTACTTTCTTCCAGTCCGTGATCCTTTTAGTGGCAGGGGGTTGAGAGGGGTCGGGTAGACCTATGCGGGGGGCCATATGAATGACTATTGGGCGTTTGTCAGAGACGAGCTCGTGTACCGTTTCTATTGAGTCTAGACGTAGATTGACGTTCTTAAGGAGCGCCAAGTCGAGTACGTCGGGGGTATGGTTGGGATCGTGAGGATAGTGAGTGGGAGTTATCGGGGTGATGACGTCAAAGGTCAGGGAGGCTGAGAGGTCGTACAAGTGTCGCCCTGTTGTGGAAGTTATAGTACTATTCCAAGCGGAATGCTTGGCATTGAAGTCGCCCGCTATTATAACGGAGCTACTCATGCTAAGAAGTACGGTGAGGTCGCTCGAGAGGGACTGAAAGTCCTCCGAGTTAGTGGGAGGGATATACGCCGACACTAGAGTGATCGATTGGTGGCCTGTCATGCCTAGGCGGCATATGGAGACTTCTACACGAGAGAGGGTAGGGGGGTCCATTGGGATGCAATGCAACTCCTTTTTGTGATAAATGAGGGTGCCACCTCTGTGACAACGCGATCTATCGTTTCGGATTAAACGATAGTTGGCTATGGAGGGATCGCGGTGGTACGGTTTTAAGAAAGTTTCCTGTACCAGGAGAATATCTATTTTATGGTCGCGGAGAAAGAGAGCAATCTCGTCTCGTTGACTTCTTATGCCATTTACATTGAAGATGCCTAGTCTGAGGGATCAGGGTTTAAGTCTATCGTTGAAGGCTTTATCCATTATAGGTTCCGTTAGCGATAGAACTTAGGGCTTGCGTAATATCAGGGTACGCGTTATAGATTAGTTTGACCTGATCGATGTTGCATCTATCTCTGGCATGCTGAATTTCAGCGGCCATACGAATAGCGCGGGGGGAATAAAATATCATGAACGTGGAGGAGATCACGTTAAATGGGTCGGAGGCTGGTTTATATTGTTGTTGGGAAGCCACGGGAGCGGGAGTGATGTGTGGAGGTGGCGCGGGGCTACGGGAGCGGGTGCGCGTTTTACGGGGGGCGCAGAGGGCGCGGGGTGGGAGGGGGAGGGGGGCGCATAGTGCGCGGGGGGCGCTAGGTGCGCTGGAGGGTAGGCACGGATACGCGGATCCATGAGGGAATAAAGAGGGGTGTGAGGGGCGGGGGGCTTCGAGGTAGCCAAGGCCGGGAAGACCTCGTGATGGAGCTTATTCCACGGGCTAGGTTTCTGAGGGCTAAGCCTCTGAGGGATTTGAGAGGACGGGGCGGTGGGACATTCCCTTTGCTGGCGATTGTCAGCACGCTTAGTGAGCTTGGGAGAACTAGACTTAGGGGCCTTCGAGCAGCCACGGTAATTAGCTGGATGACCCTCTTGTCCGCATAGCACACAGCTGGGAGGGCTGAGGCAGCCGTCTTTGGGACGGGGGAAGTCAGCAGTGCCGTGCTCGCCCAGGCACTTTACGCACCTGGGTTTCGCATGGCAATGCTTCTGCGAAAGCCCGTATAATTGAAAACGGTGACATTGACCGATGTTACCATTTTTCCTAGGTTTTTCAATAGAAAAAACGACTAGGTTACAAAGCGATTTAATATTAAATATGGGGTGATGCCCCTGAACGGGAGAGCAGACGACAAGAACCATGTCGAATGCTTCACCGCCACGCGAGCGGTGCATACGGTGGACTTCGTCCACGGGGATATTTTGCGACTGAAGGTCGGCTTTAATATCGACGGGGGAGATTTCTTTAGGGATGCGTTTTATTACGACCCTAATCTGTTTGTCTTCTGGGAGCGAGAAGGTGTGGAATGACACACCTCTGGCTCTCAGGAGCTTAGTGAGTTCGCGATAATCGTTCGCGGTCGGAACTTGAATTTTAATACCCTGTAGGGTAGAGCGGGCATCGGTGAAGTCGATCTTTTTGTCGACACACCATTTGGCCACTTCGGTCCACTTCCTCTTGTCCTGAATGAACACGGGGGGTGGGGGAGGGAGCTTCTTAGAGCTCGAAGCGGATGGGGCGGGGGTAGCAACTTGTGCAACGGTCGCGGCGCGGGAGGTGGAGGAGGAATTTGAGTTAGCTATGGTAGCGCTACTAGGCGCTGTACCGGCTACTTGTGCAACGGGGGTAGGGGTGGGGGAAATTACGTCATCGACGGCGATGACTTTGTTAGCTTGACTACAGGTTTGTCTCTTCTTCTTCCTTTTGCTCCCCTTTCCTGTGACTGGGGTAAACCCGTCGTCTTCGGAATAGGAGAAAGAGGAAGCAGGAGAGGCATTCTCAGGGTCAGAGGCGTACTGGAAAGGAGTCGCGGCGCGCTTTGAAGAAGCGGCCGGTTCGGTAGTGTCCATAGACACCGCGGGGCTGAAGGCTGGGCTGAAGGCCGGGCTGGGGGACAAAAGGGTCTTCTAGCTCTATAGCTGGAAGAGACTAAGACTGAAGGATAACATCGCTGAAGTCAACGATGTTTGAGGGACTGGGCTTAGGGTCGAGGAGCGGTGCTAACTCGTCTATTTCCCTCCTAATAGCGGCCTTTTCTTCCGCAGTAGGCTCGGCTAATAATCTAAGGATAATAGAGAATAATTTCCTTATTAAAGGATCCATCTCTATATCTAACTAACAATTAACTACTTCTCCTAACATATATCCTAACTCTAACTCCCCGGGAGGAAAGCCCGGGGATGTGTAAACCCTCCCTGTCGGGTATAGACAGGGAGGTTGAGTACCTAAGCTTGCTTTTGCCCGTTGCCTATCTTATTTGTGCAACGGGGTCCTAACAGGGTCTGTTGTGTCGGGGTAGACACAACCGACCACAACAGGTGTGTTGTTGTGAAAGGAAAACTGTCACCAATGCCGACTAGGAGACCCTCCAAGGCCGAACACTGGGACCCGTCCAACTTTCTGCCTCACCCTGAAGGGGATCGGCGGGTGCGTTTGGGTCAACACCCCCTCGGCTTCGTTGGCACCGTATAGGTATCCACCGAGGACCACGAAACTGTGGTTTTACCCAGAAGGGGTCAACAACACGACGTACGTTTGATAGGACGTATACTGTTAACAGAATACTTTACAAGCTGTGCCTTGAAAAAGGCACACAGCAAGTAGCAGGAGATAATCGCTATAATTTTATTATAAAATAATAAAATATAGCACTATGACTGATTTGCAAACGGAGTGCACGCTCTTTTATAGGACGATGTCCCCACCTTGCAATCCCTCCTCGACAACTCTATCCGATGGCGCACGGAAGTACGTCATCTTGTTTTCTCGATACAAAACACTAAAATGTGCTAAATCTAATAAGATTTACATTACAAAGCTATCAAATAATACAAGAATAATTGTCATAAATAAATAATGATGAATTCAAAAAGTAAATCGTTTTCAAAATAAAGAAACATGCCATTAATTGTTTTGAACAAAATTAGGGTTACAATTATCGAAATATCAATTAGTGCGTACACAAAGTATTCTAATTAATTATGTTTCGATTTATTAGACAATAATTGATACTAAAAATAACTAAATAATAAGAAAAACAAACCATAACAATTTCTGTTGACTATTCACAATTGTATTTGACAATCAACTCCGACATATATAAATGACCTGCCAATCCATATTCTTCATCCTATGGTATTATTTGCAGATGATAGCACATCTATTGTTTCATGCACCACTCAAAAGAATCATATGAAAATGATATATTATCATTGCTTGAGAATAATAATTTAGTTATTAATCTCCAAAAAACCAAACTCACGCACTGTTACCAACGAATATCTCCAGGAGATATGGATATAAACTACAATTGTGAAACTATAGAAAATGTAAACAGTACAACATTTTTAGGAATCATAAATTGACAGCCAGTTCACTTGGAAGCCGCAAGCAGAAGGTATATGTAAGCGTCTAAGCACAGCCGCTTTTATGTTGCATAATCTAGCAAAAAAGGTAAATTTACCAACCATATTAGTGGCTTACCATAGTTTAGTAATTTCTATCCTAAGATTTGGTATAATATTTTGTCACTGTAGTGAACGAAAAAGCATTTTCAAAGCTCAAAAGCGCTACCTGAGAGCTATATTTGGTCTTAAAGCAATGACAGTTGCGTTCCTATATTTAAGTCTCATAAATGATTAACCTTTCCATGCCTTTATATCCTTGAACTAGCAATATTTGTAATAACAAATCGATCGATCGAAACTAGAAAACGTAGTACAGCTTTGAGATCTCAATACCAGAATCTATTATGCACGGGCGTATTTAAAACTAGCTTATTAAAAAGAAATGTGATTTGTATGGCTCCTATAATTTTTAATGAAATACCCGACCAAATTAAAAATTTACGAGGGATGTTCAATAAATAGTGAGAATGCGATACATTCTCCTGGGAAAGAAAATAAATACTGGCAGGCATAGCCTGTATATTTAAATAGTAATAAAATTCATTTCAATCACAGTGCATAAAATTTTAATATAAATATGTCGGAGATACGTCAGGATTTATTGCATTAGAATCATCAGAAAACATGTGGGCAGAAGGTGGGTTTCGTGCAATGAAAACACACTGGGCGCGATACACGGCGTTTATTAGAATTACAATTTGACACTATAACCTCAAATTACAATTAATCACAATAACTTAAAACCAAACGAAACGTAGGACAGTTCCTAGACTAGACTGGAAGTTCTGTTCTCCAGGACGGGCAGCAGGCAAGAGAGCTCGCCCTGGCGCCCCTCCAACAGCTAGGCTCCGTCGTAGCACGAAGTTAGCCGCGTGTCAGTGTTGCCACCACTCGCGTCACGTGCTGCGCTTCGTTTAGCGACCGTACTGATGACCGTTTCCGACACGGCCATCCTGCGATACACACGTCCTCGTGTGTTTGCCCGTTAAAACAAACGCTTGTTTGTTTGAGGATGGGAAATCATCAAATGACTTCTGCCGCTTTGGGCGGAGCGGGAGGGCGTGTCAGACTTTTACTGACTAAAACCCACCCTTGTTCCTTCAGTTGCCTGTTGCCAAGGGCCCCGGTATCCCTTTCGGACTTTCCCGCAGCCCTGGCAGATGCTTGTTTGTCCTACTGAGTCTCTCGTTCAGAAAGAAGCGACGTGGGGGTGCGAGGAGTCCAAGATCCTCGTTAGTGCCACCGCGTCGTACGCGCACGCTCTGCAGCAGGTCGTCGCGCAGTGCGCGCCGCGTCAGGCGCACCAGGATGCGCTGCCCGCGCGCTGCCGCCGCCACTTCTCCCACAGTACTCGTTCCGCTGGCTTGAATCGCGCTGCCCGCAGAGGTCCTCCGTACCTCTCGCTCAGCTCGCAGGCCCACTCGTTGCGTGAACACTATAAAGAAACAAACTCGCAAAGTATCACATAGTTCGGTCACTCCTGACCAACAAGTATCACATAGCTCGGTCACTCCTGACCTAAATCGTAAAATCTGTTTGTGGGCGTCTGATTTATCAGAATTTAATAAAGTCGAATTTTAACAGAACTCTTTAGTTTAATTTTCAACTGAACTACCTTTTTACCTACCTACCTTTTTACTAACAATCAATGACAAGTTATTAGAAAATTAACATCTTATCAATAATCAGGAAATTCAAAGTAAAACTGACTACACATTTTCATCGCGCATCTCGCAAAAGACAATCAAACCAAATAAATCAACAAATTTAAGCTCTGCATGTGATCTCTGGCTACGCATAGCCCAGTAACCTCCAGTTACTCATCTTTACTTTATGCGAACCCCAACGGGAACGCCAAACGTCTAATCATTATGCAAACTTAAATACTCTCCTCATTGTTACAACTACTACTTTGCTCTACCTCAGTTTCGTCAGGTATACTTTGATTTATCATAACAAAAATCATCAACCAGTGTCATGTACCATTATTTTCCACATTAACAATTTTTCACAAACAGCCTTAGACACTTGGAAATCCACACACGAGTAAACCACTCTAACGCCACGGCTCTCCAGCCGACTAGCAATCGCATTGCTCTCACACATCCAGCGCATGGATCAAAACTTCGGTATGCATATCCATCAAGTGGATCGCCCGTGTGCATCACCCACTGACTACACACTACGGTCTCTCCAGACCCCGATCTCCGCCAGAGTTAAACGCGCATCGCGCACCCACGGACTACTTGAGTTGCCTCAAGAGACACCGATTTCTACCGGGCTACGACTACGTAATAACAACTGGTACGGTCGAACACAATACGGCCGATAGAGGACCCTACTCGCGTGGCTTCCCTAACTTACACTTGCTCATCACCACTATGATCATCATCTACTTTGACTGGTACGTAACCTAGGTACTGGCATCTTTCTTAAGCTATCGTAAGCGTATTTGTAAGAACGGTTAAAATTTAAACCTTTTAACGTATAGCATTCACCACCCAAAACTTCCGCTACCTTAATAGGTAATAGGTAATACGGGCTGATATCCGCAACTCCACGACAAAGCGCGTATTTTGCGTACGGGTGGGAAATCGTCTATTCGATCCACCCCAGCTCCTCCAAGAAGGCCAGAAACGCCTTGGTGTTACTGACCATCTCACGTAGGGTACCTGGGTTACCGAAGTACTTTGCCCTGTATGTGGCGACGACCGGGCAGTGTAGTAGCACGTGAGCTGCTGTCTCGTCGTCCTCCATGCAGGCCCTGCACAGCGGACTGTCTGTGACTCCTATGACAGAGAGGTGTTTATTAAACGACCCATGGCCAGTTAAGGCTGCTGTAACCGTACGCAGCTGTTGTTTAGTTAGTCGGAGCATCCGTTTCGTGAGGCGGCCATCAATCTCAGGGAGTGCCTCCTTGGCCTGCCTACACTCACCTTGGTCCAACCATAGCTTGTGATGTTGGTCCCTGGTTCGCTTCCTTACCAGAGTGCGTAGAAACCCAAAGGGGAGTGGCGCGATGGGTTCAGGCCCCACCGGTGCCATACTCGATCCCCTTCTGGCGAGTTCATCTGCTGCATCGTTGCCCAGCGAACAGCTGTGTCCTTTTATCCATTGAATGGTTATGTTATTGAGGCTACCTACCTGATTTAGGCGTTGGTGGCACTCGTATACTAGCCCAGAGTCAACAGTGTGGCTGTTAAGCGCTTGCAGCACAGCCATGCTATCTGAGAGTATACGTATCGAGTGGTCCTTAACTTCCCTGGCCATGATTGCCGAGGCGGCAAGAGAAATGCCCAAGCATTCGGCTTGGAAAACTGTGTTGTGGACACCCAATGGTGTGGCTATGCGTATGTTGAAGTCCTCCGAGAAGATTCCAGCGACCATCCGTGAAGATGCGTAGCTCTGTGGGGCGCAAACCCTCGCAACGGCCATCCTCGTGCAGTTGGATTCTGTATTTTTTATCGAAGATGAATTGTTTAGGTACCCGGTCATTTATGGCTTGCGTGATGGGGAACTCCTTATTAAGCCCCTCAAGCATCGCGGTGTGTAATGTTGCTCTCTTACCCCAGAGGTTTGTTGCATTAAGACGCACAGCCGCCATCGTCGCTTCCTGCTGTATGAACAGGTGGAGTGGTGGTAGTTCCAGCATGGCTTCAAGCGCTGCTGTTGGAGTAGTCCTCATGCAGCCCGTGATCGCCACGCAGGCTAGTCTTTGCATGCGTTGTAGTTTGTTGGAGGCTGTAACTAGTTGGGTGCGGGGCCACCAGACCACGGCCCCGTACGCAATCATGGGCCGGATCACTGCAGTGTACAGCCATAGTATGATTTTGGGGGATAGGCCCCATTTCTTACCTATCATTTTCCTGCACTGCCAGAAGGTGATGCAGGCCCTGTTTAGCTTGTTGTCTAAATGACTGCTCCAGTTTAACTTACTGTCAAGAATGACCCCGAGGTACTTGACTTCGTTGGCCAACTGAAGTTCTGTATCGAATAGTTTTGGTAGGCGGAAAGGGCCTAAGGCACGTTTTTGAGTAAACATGACCAATTCAGTTTTGGTTGGGTTCACTGTTAGTTCATAATCCCTGCACCAACTTTCTACGATACGTAGTGCTTGTTGGGTGAGGTTACAGATTGTTCCCGTCACCTTACCCGAGACTAGGATCGCGAGGTCGTCTGCATAACCTATTGTGTAGTAGCGGCTGGCGTTGAGTTTGGTGATGAGGTCGTTGATCACCAGGTTCCATAGAAGAGGGGACAGCACTCCTCCCTGGGGGCAGCCTCTGGCTATCATGGCCAGCTGCTGCCCCCCCTCAAGGCGAACCACTCGTTTACTTAACATGTTGGTAATCCAGTCCATTAGCACCTGTTCTACTCCGTGTCTGGAGAGTGCGCAGCTGATGCTGGAGAAGTTAGTTTTGTCGAAGGCTCCTTCGATGTCTATGAAGGTGCCCAGGCAGGTGCCTTTTTGATGAACCGCTTCCTCTATCTGGCTTACCACCAGATGAAGAGCAGATTCGGTCGACTTACCTGAGCTGTATGCATGCTGGTTACAATGTAGCGGTATTGTTTTCAGAGCGCCGTCCCTGAGCTCCCTATCACATAGCCTTTCCAAGGTCTTTAGTAGAAAGGAGGTTAGGCTGATCGGTCTGTGGGATTTGGCGTTAGTGTAGTCACCCTTACCTGGCTTCGGGATGAATATAACTTTCACTTCCCTCCATCTTTTAGGAACGTATCTTAAGGCCAGGCACGCTCTCATTAATGGCACCAGTCTTATGGCGACGGAAGCGCCCCCCCACTGTAGTAGGGCGGGGAACACTCCATCAGGACCAGCTGCCTTAAAGGGATGGAAGCTCTGGATGGCCCATTGAAGTTTCTCCAACGTGATCACCCTGCTTGCATAGCGCCAATCATCGTCTGATGGTGTTTGGGTTACATCTTGCCAGTCGATTACCTGCGCGAAGACACATCCGGGGAAGTGAGTCTCAATTAGGACGCGTCTTGTTTCTTCAGGCGACGATGTGAGTGTGTTATCGGGTTTGCGTAGGCTGACCGGCCCAGGTGAATTCTGTTGCGCCAGTACTTTCCTCACCCTATTAGCTTGCTGACAAGATTCAATGCTACCACAGAATTTGCGCCATCCTGAGGTGCTTCTGAATCTTATGCATTTTTTGTAGCTGGATTTGGCCGCATAGTAAACGTCCCAGTCCTCATCCGCACATGTGTTCATGGCTCTATTAAGAGCCACTCTTACCTTACCCCGCTTGCGCTCCAGATCAGCGCCCCACCAGGGTTGCTTTCCCGGTGTACTGCGCGGCGCGGTCTCTGGGCAGGCACGTTCGTAGCTGTCTATGATTGACTTAGTAAGGTGATTTACTTGTACCTCAATCTGTGTTGTGTCCGCAAAGGTCGACGGATTGTTTAAAATCGCAAGCTGGCCTTCCAGGTTGCATGCCAAGGTGAGATCGATGATTGTGCGGCTTCGCCTGGTTACGAATGTTGGTTCGGAGCCAGTGTTTAGTAGGGATAGGTTAGTCGAGAATAAGTAGTCAACTAAGGCCTTACCCCTCTCGTTTTGCGTGTCCATACCCCAGAGTTGATGGTGAGCATTGGCATCGGCCCCTACGACGACCTCGAGCCCATATCTCTCGCAATGGCTCACGAGACGGGCGAGGTCGTGGGGAGGTGGCACCTCCGCTTCGGGCATGTAAGCCGAAGCAAAAACTACTACCCTCTCCGTGGCGTCGTCGCGCTGTATAAGCAGCTTAGCTGCAGAGACATCTCTGCAACAGAAGTCAGTTAAAAGCTGTGTTTTAAGGTTACCTGTTACATAGATGCACGATCTGGGGTGATCATGATCTGAGGCGACTAGGAGCTTACCGCCAAGATTGGACAGTCCTTGTATGCGGCCCGCCCTAATCCACGGCTCCTGGATCAAGGCAATGGCCGTGTGTTGCACCTCCAGCCACTTGCGGAGCTGAGCCGTCGCGGTCTGACTGTGGTGGAGGTTCACCTGGAGGATCCAACAGGCCGACGAAAGGGACGCCATCGCTGGTCGCACCCTCTTCGTCCCCCCCCAGCTTGAGCCCGGCAAAAAGGTCGCCCTCGTCGAAGCCGTCCCCCACCGGGCCCGAAGCTGGGGACAGGATCATGTCGTCCAGCTCCTCGCCCGATGAAGGTACGGCATCCACGGTGGCGGCGGCAGGAGCGGCCAGTTCTGCAGCAGCAGGCTCGGCCGTGGTCGCTTCCGGGTTGTGTGTAGGAGGAGTGGGTCCCCCTGCTTCTTCCTGCGTCTGGTCCATCGCCTCGCAGACGGTGCCCGTGGCGGCGTCCCATCCCTGCGGGACGTCGGTGAACCTACCGTTCCGACCCTGGAACTTCACGTACACCGTCCCTAAACCAATTGAGAGACGGCGTCCGGCCTCCATCAGGGTCGGGATTTGGTCCACAGGGATGCCGACCACCACGAACCACGCCTCGGCTTGCTTGTCAGCGTGCAGCATTACCCACCTCTTGATATCGACCCATGGGTTCTGGTTGCTGAGAGCACGCCCAATATTGGTCGGCTCTCCGTAGACCCCCTGCTCGTCCGGGATCACGATGCCACACCGTGCATGCTTCTGGACCTCCGACTGGCTCAAGACGACTAGCGGAGTCCTAGTCGGCAGAGTCAGGTCGGAGACTGCCTTCCTTAGCCAGGCTAAGGTGTGGTCGTTACCGCACCACAGCTTCAGGACACCCGCGGCGAACAGCGGCTTGGCGTTGAAGGTCGGCCCCGGCGAGTCTTGTTTAGGGGAGCAGGCCTCAAGAATGATCTGCTTCTGGATAGCAGCGAGTACCTAGTCCGATACGTCCTTGCTGAGGATCCCCGTGCGCTCGCAGGTGATCGCGACGTCTAGGGTTGCGCTGGCAGCTTGGGCGTAGCTTCGTTGGGCGACCCTATTGGATTGATCAAACCGCGGCCGCTTGTGCTCCCCTCGAGGTGTCAAGGACTCGTTGAGAGCTCGCTTGGCCGCGGCCTGATCTTTCCAATCGGGTCGCTGCGTTTTGTTGCCATCGGCTGGTCTTTCCGGAGCGCTGGTTGACGGATGACTGGGCGTTGGTCGGCTAGTGCCGGCCTCAGCCTGTGCCCGCTTTCCGGCGAAGAAGTTTAAGGCGGTGGCCTGTTTATTATGGGAGCCTTTTCCTGGCTTCCTCTTCAGTGCTTGACGGCGCTCCTTCCTCGTCAATCTGTCCCTCTTTTTGCCCTGTTCCGGGGCGGCAGTTGGACCAGAAGGGTCGGTCCAAGGACATTGGGCTAGTGGAGTATATTTACCCTTGCCCTTGCGTTTCTGCACAACCTGCCAGGCGCGCGAGAACGCGTCCTCGGTGCAGCTGGCCGTCTCCGCTTGACCGGTGACGACCGTCAGATGGGAGGCTAGAGGAGCCACAGGAGGAGGAGGGTGTTTGGCTGGGAGCCCGGTGCCAGTTTTACCCGGCACCGAGGTCAGTGTGGAGAGGGTCAGACCGGCAGTGGTATGAGTCGTCACCGTGGTTACCGTCTGTTTGGAAGGGTCGGTACTGGTCCCAATCAGCGCCGACATCCTCTGTTTGTACTGGGACTTGGGTTTGGTCTTAGCTGCGGTTTTCGCCACAACCAGACCGGTGCCCGCGCTGGTGCCCGCCGCGTTAACTGCGACGCCACCAGGGGCAGGGGAAGTGCAAGCACCTCCCTTGGGTTTTTTAACAGGCCTTAATTTGTCCATGTTATATTTTGGTGATAATTCATCTCTCTGGCTCCCACCCTCCATGGAGCCCGCAACTGGGAACGTCTTGCTGTAAACAGAAGCAAGACCGTTAGGACTACCAGAGAGATATAGGTGCGCAAGGCTGGTTTACAGTGCGACATCGGGTGCTTGATCGGGTTGGCGTAGGGGGTCGAAAGGCCCACCCCCAAACGAACTGATCAACCCTCACTTACACCGTCAGCATGACCTTTACCTACCGCCTCGGCCGTCCTGGGATGACCTCAGCGGACCTCACGCACCTCGCCTGTGGCCCTCTGACGGGACACTGTGGCCATTTCCCTACCCTTGGCTAATGGGTAGGGCCACCGTTTTGCTTGAAATCCAGACCAAAGGGGGCGTGTTGCCTGACGGACACATTACAGCCAGAGCCGCTCGGCTCAACCCCCCAGGACTCCTTCATCCCCGCTCACGGCGCTCAACTGCGCAGGTCCTAGCGCAGGTCCTAGCGCAGGTGACTGCTTACTCCTACTCGCCGTCAGCTGATTTTAGTGACAGACAAGCCCGCCACCACCCAGTCGCGGGGGGTAACGGTAAGGAGTGGGAATTGGAAAGGGGAAAATTAGGAGGAGTAGGGAAGTGGATAGGATGGAGTGGGGAAGGATATGGGGTAAGGGATGCAAAGGCTCCTGGTGGTTTTAGTTACGTCTATTTCTTATGGAATTAGACCACGAACGGGGTGGCAACCTCGAGAAGGTACATCCGCCAGACTTGCCTTGAGGATCTACACGACTGTAGCGCTCTCCCTCAAGACCCCGCCACCCTACCACCTCTGAAGGAGGTGACAGGGTAGGCCTGCATCTATACTACCAAGCAAAGCAAAGCAAAGCATATCGTTGTGCAACCGCGAAAGCATAAATCCAGACCCTCCCCTTCCGCTACCTTAAACAAACGTCTGAACTTCCGATCTAATTTAGGCTGATGTGATAATTAAGAGGGACTCGACTCTTTAAAATCTGTTTTAATTTTCCAGCAATTTGAAACTAAACATTTGAAATTGAAAACTAGGCTAACCTACGAATTTAAACTGTATAGCTTCGAGATTACCGAGATCAAGCTGGCCGGGTCTAATTATTTTAGCTTCCAACAATTCGTTAACTTTATCGCGCATGATTCGACGTTCGTCCGGAGACAGTCTGTAAGGACGTCTGTGCACTGTACGATTAGGGTCGATCAATCTTAACTCCAATATGTTCAGTAAGAAACGTTAGAGTCCAGGTCCAGTATCAAATATAGTACGAAGTACTCTACACATCAATCTCAACCAAATGCCTCCATCTGGAAAATAAGTGAGACCTCCGTCCGATACCCAACTTACACAACACTTCACATTGCCTCCATCCGGCATCATCAGCGACTGCCTACATCTCCATGCCAAACGCACGCCACACACCATTGTGGCCGCACTGAGACGGGAAATTAGACCCGATTTTACACCTACGCCTACGAATGGCCAGGAAATGCATGCGGTCTGAGCCACTTGCGTACCAAACTTTACACCACACGAAAGTCAAAGTCAAATTTACAGTCGTCAGCAACCACGTCACATAAGTATCTGAACTAATCGAATCTTTTTAAATCTTAATTTATCTGATGACATATGAACTGCTAAGATAATTTCGTAGCGCAAGAAATAATCAGGTAAAACGTGGAATAGAATCTCTGTCGCTAAATCGTTACGCTATAAGATTTGTTCTGTGTTGAATACACGTGTTTGACCAATATCAGTCAACGCAACAACGTTATTAACTCGTTTTCCACTTAATTTGGCTGCACACCTCTCATTTACTAACGAGCATTCAACATCAGAATCGTAAACAAAACAATACAGCTCACCTTTATGTTCTAACGTGCCTGAGGGTAGTTCGACAATGATTGTTATTGTCGATTTCCCACGTGTGATCTCATTAGCACGATTTTATCCCAATTCTGATGTCGGAGATACTTTATTGATCAGTGTGTTTCTATGCGTCATTGCGTAAACATCAAAGTTTATTTTATTTTAAATGTGAAGTCTTAATAATTATTTCTAATGAACAAACAAAGGAACGCACGTTTAAACGCCATTATGAATAATGTGGAACGGATTGAAGAAGAGCCAAATCATTTTAATAATGGTAAGTAGGTACCTATACTCCATTTAATAGAACATTAGACAAAAATAACGGTTATCACCCTTTCGTTACCTTTCGGTACCCTCTCAGGTTCCTTGCTGGAACGCGTAATTCTTTTAGGGCCCGCTGCTCGCCCGACATCGCGCCCCGGGGGCCCGCCGCGTGTCAGCGGCTCCGGGTAAAACCTCAATATTTTGAGTTATACTTATCGCAGCTCGATAACGTAAACTAGTTTGGATTCTTGAATAAACAGACCACATACTTATCTATATACGGTGAACGGATGAAAACAATAGGATTTACGATAATACAATATTATCGTAAAGTGCGTGGTAGTTTATTTGTTCTTATGTTTTGACGATTTCTGTTAAAAATACTGTTTCTATTGTTATAAAATTTTGCAGGCAGTATTATGAATAGATAACGAATCTAAAAAAAATAACAGTTTGAGATAATAACAGAAAATAAAAAACAAAATTATTACGTAACTAGAGGTCATCTTGGCCTTGATTTCAAGGACCGTGAGTAGTGTATTATTGGGGGTTCTGCATCACTTGCTCTCGCTTTGCTCGAGCGCGTTATGCAGAACGCCCCAATAATACACTACTACTATGGTCTGCGGTCCGATTTGCAATAGCATTTGGTAGCTTAATCAGTAGACAATCAATCTATCCTCCTCCACTTTAGAATAATTTTATATTTTTGTTTCTTTAAAAAACAGACGTTTTGATTTCTCAACATAATCTGTTCCTTTTACAGCATTTAAATAAAAGCAATCAGGAAAAAATATAGCATGTTGCATCCAAGGATCATCGTAATACTCCCAATCTTCGATAACACCTCCACATGAAAAACATGCTGCCTTATCGTCTATATTATTTCCACAATAAAAGAATCCAGCATCAGCCATTTCCGTTACCACGGCTTTTTTTGAATCAGCTGTTGCCCAATAATGGTTGAATGAAAATAAGCGCACTTTATATCTATGATATGTGTCATATCGAGGATTGTATTTATTTTGAGACATATTCTGTACGTTCGAGTACTTGATACTGACGTTTATGAAAGTATTATGAGTCACATGGGCGTTGCTAGCAACATATAAACATGTAAACGTGGATGAGTTCGAGGAACGGGGGAGACGCTAAAATAAAATAGTAAAATATTCATTCCAAAAATTTATTATCAAAGCACCATT
This sequence comes from Lithophane semibrunnea, assembly GCA_947363905.1. NCBI lineage: Eukaryota > Metazoa > Arthropoda > Insecta > Lepidoptera > Noctuidae > Lithophane > Lithophane semibrunnea. Next base: position 3,830,523 of record OX376191.1, on the reverse strand, counting down.
TATTTAAACATAAAACATTTTTTAAAGCACATATTGAGTCATGATAAATACAACTATACAATTCATGAGAATCTTCATATTTTTTGTGCAAACTTAATAAACTAGGACAACCTTTATCTTCTAAATTATTTACATTATCATTATTTAGAATATCTTTTAACCATAACACTTTTTCAATACCTTTAGTGTAAACATATTTATCTCTTAAAATATCTACAATCAAATTCTGATAATTTGAATAACGCACAATTCCTTCACCCCAGTATATCTTTCTATTACGCTCAATCCAATTAACTTGACGTCTTTCTGGTCTCGTCAAATTGTAAAATGAAAATGGGGGTCTAATTAAAAACACCTGAATTTTTTTGTTGTATATTATAGCAATTTCTTTTAAGATAAATTCATTTGCTTCTGTTTTAAAACCCTGAACATCTACAATGGCAGTCATGATAACCTGCGCACTATGTTGCTCAAAGGTTTATATTCCACAAGCCGATCGTTAATTATTAAACAATATCCAGTTGTATTATCTGGTATCGGTGCAGAACATTCAATTTCCAACCGCACATCTACGGGGCCAGTTTTTAAACTATCGTTTTGTCTTGAACAGTCTATGATAAAGAGAGGAGCCTTTTCCTTGAAATCGGCTATATCAAGTAACGGGTCCGCAGGACAGTTATAATACGACTGACGAAATTTCACATACATCTCGTATAATATATTATATTTGTTCTCGGTAAACTTTAAGCCTAAAGGCTCGTACGGATAATACTGTGAATTCAAAAATAGTGTTATATTTGTTACTCCACAATGATCGAACAACGAACTGTCTTTGCTCTTATTATTTTTTCTATTAGTTTGTAAGCAAAAAATTACATATCGCGGTTTCTCTAATTGAGATGCAGTCTTAACTGACCAAGAATGCTTAGTAGTTTTAGGAAGTAATGGATACTCGTATAAATCCCAATTTCTAAACGCCATCTGAATAGCTTTATCTCTTTCTAAATGTTTTAGAAGTGCCAGTCGTTCGCGGTCTGACACTTTTACGTGTGGTACACGCCATTGTATTCTTTGTACATCTATTTGAAAATGAGCAACATCATCAGTTAATATGATGCTGTTTAAGTTAGAGTTACTTCTATTTAGTATAAGTTCATGTTTACAATTTATCACAATTTTATTGTAATCCTCTGCAAACCCTAAAATCTTATTTAGAGGTATGATAGCACTAAAATGACCATCACTTTTAAATCCATCCATATTCCAACCCCATAAGGCGGCAACTTTATTTTCTCCTTCATTCATTGACACGTATGACTTAATTGTTGATGTTATTCCGGAATTTTTAATACGATCTATTTCAATACCGTTTACTTCGTATCTGATATCTTGAAACAAGAACATAACAGGGTTATTACTGAACGTAATAGTTTTCTTAATCGGATTTCCATCTTTACCGAAGAGTTTTGCTTGACCTTCGATGTAAATTGAACTGGCTGACGGTAGCACGTATATGTCTTGCTGGTGTATGGGAATTCTGATTTCATCATTTTCTCTGAAGCTGTTGTTGTAGGGATTGTAAGAATGAACTTCATAACTTTCAATCGAAGTATCAAAGTGTGGTGATTCAGTAATTTGTAGGATATTCATACTTTAAAACCAAGGGCTTTAAGGAAATCTTTATTTGTTAAAGTCAATTTCTTAACTTTTTTCTTACGTCTTTGCACTTTAGTGGTTGTAGAAGAAGTAAAGTGCTTTATATTGACAGCAGGGTTTTTATTATATAATATCATGTCGTTTTTTTTAAATGAAGTTGAAGTTGAATATGCGCTTCTTTGAAGTTAATGCAGTAACCAAATTGATCAACAATCTTAATAGATATAGATGATATTATATTTTTGTTCACTGGAAAGTAAATAACGTTTTGCGGTATTTCTATATACTGATGACCTGCAACAGTATTAGATATAAATTCGTGAATAATATGGGTTGGTAATCCGTTGGAGTATGAACCATGGACTATATCACATTCGATTCTGATCACGGGCAAAATGTTGTTATTAATATACTCTCCTGGTATTGAGTTTAATACTGAAAAATATAGCAAACCGCACTCGTATTGACCAGATAAACTTAGAGGTGGTTGAAAGTATGAATCTAGTTCTGATTTATTTCCAGAGATGGTAACCGTTATAGACATGCTTGCATACTGAACACTTCTGGACGATTCCGTTTATTTTATTTCTTGACCAGACCAAAAATTATTTAAAAACTTTAAACAAAGATGTCCACAATTGAAAGGGTGATCGCGTTGTATATTATCATGATTATAGTGAACTTTAGAACCTAAATATTTTATAAATTCTTTTGGGGGTTTAAGATTTCCGTAACTGTCAAAATATTCTACATACTCATTGTATTTTACATAGGCTACCCAATGAGAACCAGGATTTCTAGAATCATCTAAATTTATAACTCCACATTCTTTTTTGTAAGGTTTTTTAGGGAGCTGATCTCTCATAAAGACACCTCGAAAATAAGGAATATTATTACCATACTTCAGAATGTCAATGTTAGTTAAGGCTCGTTTGGGTAGCCGGTATTTTAGTTTTTTTCTTTCGATACAAAAATTCCAAGTCCATTTTTATGAGGTTTAAGATGTAATCCCTTTCCGATGCAAATAGCTTCCATTTTTTCATTGTGTCGCTTCAATTCATCAAAACGCTTTTGTCCCATTTTGAATTCATTTATAGTTTTAGCGATTCCAGCCGCACCTCCTGCTAAAGCTCCTGCTGCCGATAGTCCCGCAAAAATAGGAATCAAAGGTAACACCCCACCAGTTTTTGGTATAGGAATAACACGAGGAAGTTTTATAGCTGAATCAGTAACTAATTCTCTCGCAGCAGCTATAGCTAATTCTATTGCCATTTTCTTGCCTTTTGGTTTCAATTTCCGTATGTGTCTTTTCGTTTTAGTAATAACATTTTTTAATTTTTTTTTAAAGCCTTTGCCAGACTTTATTTTATTTGAGCATATTTTATCACGGTTACGATTTTGTAAGCCTGCTCCGGTTTTAATTTTTGTTAACATAGCCTTGCTTACTAAATGTGCTGCAAACTTTTCCCCTACACTTGCATCAGAGGCAACTGCCCGCTCTTTAGCCATTTTTAATAAAACTAAATCAGCCTTATGCCGATCCCTTAAGCTTTTCGACTTGTGATAGGCAATATCGTGTTCCTTACAATATTCGTCTAATTTATTCACACCTTTATCTCCGCGTGTAAGTCTTTTAATCAGATTTGTACCAGGACCACAATATTTATATCCAGGTAAGTGTAATTCAAATGGTAAATGATTTATAATCCAATTAAGAAGACTACTCTCTCCAATACACATCGTAAGACTGATCAATCTTAAATAGAACACTTAATAAATATAATACGACTTTAATCAATGACTATGAAATGTTAACATTTTTTTTCTTTGTTATAATATAATATTTGACTTATCAATCCAGCTATTTTCAGCAGAAGACAGTCCTAGCCATTTTACTAAAACCTTATTTCCTTTCCGTCTAAGATCTTTTTCAACTAGATATACATTATGATATTTTGTCTTTTGAAGCTCTTGAACATAAAATGCTCCTAAAATAGGCTGACTTCTGATTGCATCTTCAATCAAGTAGGTTATAGGCGTCGTATTCTGGATTTTTCGAATTTTAAATATTTCTGTCGACCAGTTAGGAGTATACCCCTTTTCAAATGTTCCTTTGTATTTACTGATACGTACATAATCACCCACCTTAAACTTACTTTTCAAGCCAACTACTTTTTTTTCAGACTTTACATATTTTTCTAATATTCGTTTTTTATTCTTATTATCCACATTTGCTGGATTTTCATCAATTGTTCGATGATGAGTATGGTTGTATTTATAAATGACATCATTAAGAGTGTCATTTATCCAATTGTAGTTACCTTTTAAACTAAATTCTTTGTACAACCAAGACTTCAATGTTCTGATGAATCGTTCAACTATTGAGGCTTTTTTTGTTGAGAAGGTTGAATAATGGTTAATGCGAAAGCATTTCATGAGTTTATTAAATTTATTATTATAAAATTCTGTTCCATTATCAGTTTGTAGATTCTTAGGCACACGACCTTTGTCCAGCAACATCTTAAAAGTGTCACACACACTATCCTTGGATTTGGTTTTAAGAGGAAAGGCCCAACCGTATTTTGAAAATGTATCGATAATGACAAGAATAAACCTAAAATTCTTATTTTCTGAGGCAACAGATTGCATATCAATTAAATCTGCTTGCCATAGATCATCTATGTCTCTCATAATAACACGTCTTCGAGGAAAGTTCACTCTTGCGTTTTTATGAATTTCATTTACCACATCTGCTTTGCTCATGTTGATTTTTTTTGTAACTCTTATTATTTACAATCTCTTCGGCCTGTGTGTGACATATAAGACAAATGCCACGTTTTTTTTTAAATCTGTTTCAGTAACGAGCTTTGCCAATGCTCATGATGAATAAGTCTGTAATACTGAATCAAAATCTTGTCACTGCCACTATTTATTATTTAATTATGTCAGCTTCTTTTAATTCTTCAATTATGGATAAAATTTCATTATCTTGATTTGTATTGCCAGCATCTCTCGAAGCTATTAATAACTTTAATCCCTCAACCAATTCATTGGGATCATCCCAATATACTAAATCAGTGTTGTTTTTATATTTTTTTAGTTTTGGTAAGTTACCTCCAAGTTTGATCTCACTTTTATCATTTAAAGTTTCAGAAAATAATGGCTTGATTATCTCACGATATTTTATCCCTTTATCGCCTCTTATTTGGCCTTTAGGGTTAAAATCTCTTTTATGCGCATTTGTATAATGTAACATATCCTTATAGACAAGTTTATCTTTGCTCGATATTAACTTTAAATCAGGTTTTCTTCGTAGTAAAAGTTCTTTCAGGCCAGGGGTCAAATTATAAGCTTTATCACCGATTTTAATCAAAATTATACTATCATTACTTAAACTATCAATTTTAGAAAATGATACAACTGAATTACCCATAAGTAAATTTTCGTGTTCACTTCTTATTCCGAACGGTATATTAACACCATCATAAATACCATGGATGTCATTACCTTCTAATGAAATTTCTAAATTATCCGTAAATTCTCTTTTAGAATTTTGTTCCGACAATTGTGCAGAGTTAAATTCTGGTTTGTAATAATCATTGGACTTTGTAGATGAGCTAGCATTATTTTCATCCGATTCAATTTCTTCAGAAGTAGCCAGAGTTGTATTTTCTTTATTTTTTATTTTTTCTATAGAACTATGTGAATTAACTAGAGTTATAAGAGGATCTGTCACCGGTTTTAGCATTTTATCAAGTGACAAGTTCATTGTATGTTCCTGAGTTTTCATTTGTTTTATTTTACTTTTTATGGAGTCAACAGACTTCATTAATTCCATTTTAATATTTTTCTCCATCTTATGTAACCACAACTGTGTTCAACTAAGAGAGGAATAGCACTAGCAATGTTTTTTTAAAGAATTCATTTATATGTCAATGTATCTGCGTTCAATCAAATTTAAAAAAAATAACAAAATTCTGTCTGTACCTTCCATTATTTAGTGATGACTCTTTGTTAATAAGAAGAAAGTTATAAGGGTTACTCCAAACAGTTTTACAAATATCTTTGAACTGATTCCACGATAGATCGGAGTTGACATGTTCTTCATAGATGTGCTTTAAATTCACATCATCTTGTTTAAATATTATAAGAAAGTTAGCATTATCGCGTAGCAACTGTTTCGGGATTTTTGAGTAGGTTTGCGATAAGTAAAAGCAATCAATTTGCTTATGTCTACCCATACAGAAATAATTACGGATGTTTATTTGATTTTCACATACGACATCATCAAATATAAATACAGAATTTGGTAAAGCTTCACTCGGAGATATGACATCTTTATCGTCATTGAACTCATTGAATTTTATCTGAGGCACTCTTTTTAATACTTCTCGTAAAAAACAATATTTTGGCTGAAAATTAGTCTTCGAGTAAAGGTAAAGGTTTTGAAATTTAAGCCCATTTTCATGCAATAACAAACTGATCACAACGTTTGTTTTACCACAATTTGAGGGACCGCAAATTAAACAACGAATCGTATTTGGTAACAAAGCGCTATGTCTAATCTCTTGAGGAGACTCACCAAGATTTATATTTTTAACGTTTAGTGATATGGGTTGTTTGATTAACTTCATCTTGTCAATTAACTTAATTATTACCTAACCTAGACATATATACTTTGGGCTATCTTTAGACTTGTCACTACAGAAACGGTTCTATTCTCATCTTACAACATGGGTATGTATAAGAATGAGCTAGGTAATGACTCGTGTTACACATCGCGCATCAAATACTTTTTGCATGTATTAGAAAATAGGTAAGCGATCACTTCGCGCGTGTTCTTTGTATGAGCAGATCATTTTGTTTACGATTTTATATTTTCAAGGTAAGTATTTTATTTATTTAATTAATTATTTAAAATAATAACAATAATTATTTAATGCATCTTTTTTTTTACAGAATCATGTCACACTCACCATCCTACAGCCCCGTTTTAGATATCGTCGAGCCACGAAATTTAGGGGTATGTAACTATTAGAATTATCTTAATCCAAACATCAATAGTTGATGCTGTTTAGTTATAATATTCTTGGTATTCTTTCAGAATGTGATAGAAGACTTAGACCCAGTTACCAATCCTTTTTACTATGCTCAAGATAGGGAAAGCTGGGATATGGAAGTAGCAGCTAAAGCATGTGAGGAGAGTCGACAACAAAAAGCAGAGGAGCGAAGATTAAAGAAGAAAAAAAGTAAATCTTTTAAAAACTCATCTTTTATCATGCGTAAGGAGCAAGGGCGAGTTCGTCACCTAATAAAAATTATGGTCTATGATTTGGATGGTCGTAATATGGGAGAAATAGACACTGAAACTGATGATGCGAGTGTAAATGTGCAGTATATAGTGACAAGTGATTACGATGATATCATGGACAAAACTGATAATTTAGTTAGTAAAATAGTACAAAAGTTAAGCAAATCTAATGTGTAATGTTTTATTATTGTAAAAAGTTAATTTAATTATTATTTGAATGCATTATGTGTTGTATGTGTTATGTAATGTTTAAATTAATCGGGTTCATGTTATATCTGTATAGCAAATCTAATGTGTAATGTTTTACTATTGTTATTAGTGTAAAAGTTAATTTAATTATTATTTGAATGTATTATGTGTTGTATGTATTATGTAATGTGTATATTAATCGGGTTCATATTATATCTGTATAAAGAAAATCGAATGTGTAATGTTTTATTATTGTTATGTTGTAAAAGTTAATTTAATTATTATTTGAATGTATTATGTGTTGTATGTAACGTAATGTTTAAATTAATCGGGTTCATGTTATATCTGTATAATAAGGCAATATGAATAAATCAAACAACTGCTGTAAGATTACACAATTTATTTATTTAACATTATTATTTAAATTAAAATATATAATTATTAGTAAACTATAAACTAACAATTCAAGTTAGGTACTATAAATACAAGATGCTCATATAATATATGCAATAAATAATATCCGAAAAAAATCAATAATTGGTTTTCATTTAAAATATTGTTTTATAATGACCCCATGGTAAGGTTGTTATCTTATCATCCATTATTTGTCGTTTATCATCGCTGTTTGATAAAATTACTTTATTTATCTTTTGAGTAAAAATTCTATGATGCTTAGATCTAATAATACACATATCATCTCTGAGTATTTCATTGTTCAGTAAAGCCTTTTTATATTTTTCTATATTCAGTTTTTTGGTAATACATTTCTTAACACCTTTAGCTTTCTTTAACGTGGATATTTTAGAATCTATACAGTATAATTTTGCTCCCAAACCTACAAATTTTGATATAATTTCACCACCCATCTCATCTTTGAAGAAGCCAGGTTTTTTAGCATTAACCATTGGTATATTAAAAACATTATCTTTTTCAAAGTTGCTAGTATCAAAATATTTTAAATGTCCTTTTAGGTCTTCGTAAAAATCCTTTGTATGTATTAAATATAGCAGACTGTCAGTGTCTGTATAGCAAAGCTTTAATTTATTTTCGTAAATTCTTTTCATGACCGAATAGTGGAATTTATATAAGTGACATTTTGCAATTTCTAAAATACTAAATCCGATATAGATTGGACGCTCTAAAACTATTTTTGTTTGGTTCATTTGAATTGTTACAAGAGATTCTGAAATAACTGAAAAGTTTTTGAAATTAGGTGCGCTAACATATTTTTCAGCCCCGTAAAACTTTTTCGTTCGATTAGATTTGTCTCTCCATATATTTACGAGCTTAACATCAACTTGTTTTCGTTTATTCTCTATGGTTTTTCCAAATATAGAATTATTTTGTTTTTTTAAAAAATCTCTTTCAAAATCAGAAGTTGCATTTTGCCTCAGCCCGGTATTTAAGGAAATATATGATTCTAAGAATTTACTTTGGTGAAATGCTAATATTCTATATATTTTTAACAGTTGTAAACCATTATTTAAGCATTCTTTTAAATGAATATAATGAATAACATATTTATGTTTATTGAAAAGATTAGCAATAAGTTTAGCATTTCGACTACAGAACGGAACAAATTTTTCAGGCGCAAATGGTAAATCGGAATGGTTATCATGCAAGTAGTCAGGGTAATGAAGATCTACTTCTAATATAAATCCAATATCAGAATCAGATGATAAGCTCATAACATCAAAATTTAATATTTCATTCTCAAGGAGAAACCTAAATCCTCCTACTGGAAGCTTTTGCATCATAGCATATCCATATAAATTAACACAATCAAGATAAATTAGAAAGCTATCAGGTTCTTCACTGTTATAGTCGGTAAGATATTCATTATTTGCCTTAGCGTATCTAAATGAACATTGAGCAAGTCCTCCTCTTATACCTTTTTCTATCATTTGATATATTTCTACGTCAGAGATTAGATCTAACTTGATTTTAGTATACAATAACATAGCATCCCAACTTAAGGATGGTGATGAAACGTAATAGCAAGGATCCAGACTATAGTTGTTCAAACTCATTTTCCTAAATTTTTCAAAAACATCGCATAGGAGTAAAACGTCACATTTAAGATACAAATCGGTATATTCACCCAAATTTTTTAAATCGAAAGTTTTCCAAACTTTTAAAGCATGCTCATAGTCTTTATCTGATATAGATTCAGACGTAAGTTTGTTAAAAAAATTTGACGGTTCTGGTAATTTATTCTCATCATATCGTTCCCAGGAATCTATGTAATCGTAACAATATACACCTTTTCTTCGAGCAATATCAAATAAAGTATTATTATTAAAAAAAGATTTTAAATGTTTGAAATCTTCAGGGTTCTTACTTATACGATACTTTATATAATCGTTTTACATCATTAGTCAAAGATTTGACAAATTTCTTAGAACAATCAGGCCCTCGGTAAGATACGAAATCATTTAATTCGGGATTTGAATTACAACAAATATAGTAAGCAAAACACGTAGCCTCATGAACTTGAATATTTTCAACATATGTTGATTTATGTTTGTCAGAATATTCACGCAATAAACTTTCAAAATCACCATAAATCACTATTGGTACTCTTTGAGATCTTTCATAATTTGTGAAACTTATTTCAGTATCCCTATCAGGTAATATGGTTTGTATTCCGGCACATTCGTGGCAATTCAATTTCTCTTCAGTGTGAAAGTAAACATTCATCACATAAATATATTTTACTTTTATGCTGGGTCAATTGGTGGTGTACAAGTTTTTCAAAGCTTTTAATTAAACAAAAATGACTCTTTCTATTGCTGGTAATGTAAAGCAAATTGACATGGTATAAACGACGTGATGTTGTTTTATATAATGGACCTGTAACTGTAACATTATTATCCAAACCATATATATTGATACTGATATTAGAATTATTTATTTCAAAGCGCTTAATGTCATTGAAACTGGGGGGAAAACTCATGTCAGAAATATTAAATAATTCGGTATAATGCGGATATGAAGAAAGTTCTGTTTGGATTGGTCTTTGCCGGAAACATATCAGCTACAATACACCAAAGAAAACAATGCTGGTCTTCATTTTTTATGTTTAGGCATGATTTAGTATTGGCAATACGTTTAGGCAATGGTAAATAAGAACCACCTCGCAAAGGATTATATTTTACGATATTAATTTCTAAATGACTGATTGACTCAATTGTCCAGCCTGACTCAGACAGTTCAAATTCGGAACATTTACAAATAAGTTTATCACAAAATAATTTATATAATGACAAAATATCCGTGTTTTGCACTACTACATTATACTTTGTGTTAAATGACTTTAAAGATTTTTCATAATTTTTTGGTAATATATACCAAACAAATAGTTCAAAATTAACTTTTACCGATTTATGTTTTTTCACCTGGTCTTTGATAAGGTAACAAACTGTTTCAGAAATTTGTGTTAAAAATAATTCAAGAGAAATGTTAACCATTCTAGGATTCACTCTATAACTGATTATCCGATTTCGAAAAGCTGTTGCTATTATATGAACATTATCAAATCTTGTCTGTAATAAGCAATTCGATTTGTGTACATTCGTTTTTTTGTGTGCAGAATATTTCGGAACTGAAACATTACAAACTTCACAGAAAAACATATTTAGATAGTTATAATTGCAAAAACTACCTTAAAGTATTTAAATATTCTAGATTTCTGATATTAAGTCCTGTAAATTATTATCAAAAACGAATTTTAAGGTGGATGAAAGTTTAAACGTAAAACAAATTACCAAAAACAATAGTATCGAGTATTCTTAGTATCGAATTTTCTCAGTATCAGCTATACTTAGTATCGAGTATTTCGATTTTTAATATTTCATATATTTGAGCTTCCTGTAAGTAAATCACAATTTAATATCATGAAAATAATATTAGGTTTATCATAATTATGGACATTTGTTTAAGTAATTAATATAAGTAAATAGAAGAGTATATGAGTAAAATAGCTATCCCAATAATATTATTTTAAATATTTAATTATTCCAGATTTCTGATATTAATTTCCTGTTAATTATTTTTAAAACGAAGTTTAAAAGTGGATGAAAGTTTAAATGTAAAACGAATTACAAATCGAATATAATTAATAAAATAGTATCGAGTATTCTCAATGTTGAATTTTCTCAGAATCGAGTATTATTAGTATCAAGTATTCTTAGTATCGAGTTTTCTCAGTATCGAGTATTCTTAGTATCGAGTTTTCGGAGTATCGAGTATTTTTAGTATCGAGTATTTAGATTTTTAATATTTCACATATTCGAGCTTCCTGTAAATAAATCACAATTTAAAATAATGAAAATAATATTAGGTTTTCATAATTATGGATTACATTTGTTTAAGTAATATAAGTAAATAGAAGAGTATATGAGTAAAATAGCTATCCCAATAATATTATTTAAATTATTTAAATATTCCAGATTTTTTATATTAATTTCCTGTTAATTATTATTAAAAACGAATTTTAAAGTGGATGAAAGTTTAAATGTAAAACAAATTACAAATCGAATATAATTATTAAAATAGTATCGAGTAATCTCAATGTTGAATTTTCTCTTAATCGAGTATTCTCAGTATCGAGTATTCTTAGTATCGAGTTTTCTCAGTATGGAGTATTCTTAGTATCGAGTTTTCTGAGTATCGAGTATTCTTAGTATCGAGTTTTCTGAGTATCGAGTATTCTTAGTATCGAGTATTTAGATTTTAATATTTCACATATTTGAGCTTCCTGTAAATAAATCAAAATTTAATATAATGAAAATAATATTAATAGGTACATCATAATTATGGATTACATTTGTTTAAGTAATATACTATATGAGTAAAATAGGTATCCCAGTAATATTATTTTATTCCTTCAAATAATATTATTTGGATACAGAACAGGCTGCACACCCTTAAATTCAGCTTTCGCTGCAGAAACAAGATTATTAGTGGCTCGCCAAGTCACTGAATCCGAGTAAACAGAGGCCCTATATGTGAGGAGCGCTTGCTTCCATCGGTCCTTACCGAATTTTTCAGCGTCCTTATGGTTATAAATACGGAGCTCGATATAATAATCTCCGCTCCGTGTTAGGTCCTGCTGGTAGGAGTTTCCAGAAGCTGTTCTTCTGGATAGGGACGATCGAAGTGCAGCTGCCCTCACCGGTTCAAGATCTCCCTCTTCCTCCTGTAAACATTGTTATAAAACAACATTAGATTATCATATATTTTGAAAGGGGGAGAGGAGAGCAGTGGCACTCCAGTCGAACGGCCGTGACTTACAAGTCGTGGGTTCGAACCCAGGCTGGTGCTTTACTTTGTGTAAATTATTTCATCACCACTACTCTCAAAAGGGTGAAGGAAAACATCGTTAGGAAACCAGCATGTCCTATAACCAAAAAATCGAAAACATGTGCCGGGCCCGTGTATCCTCCAGACAGGCACATTCCCTCTCACTGAGAGGAGGTCTGTGTCCCAGCAGTGGGAACAAACTGCCAAATTGAAATCTTATAGGTTAATTATAAATCTTAAACACTTTTTATGAAAGGTCATTTTTTTTTTACTCACCGAGGAATCAGCCACGCGAATCCGCTTGATTTTTTTAGGCCCCTTTGGTGTAATATCTGTTTCGGAATCCGACTCACTACCAAATAGTTCCTTTATAGGTGGAGTTGAGGCAACAGCTACTTTCTTCGATTTGCCTTTAGCAACTTTGTTTTTTGGCTTTGTAGTTTTCTTTGGTTTAATCGATGTAGAGGGCTCGTTGGGATGCGACTCTACATCGGATTCGAATGGATTCACAAATGTCGACCTAAAATTAAAATAAATAGTAGGTAAGAAGTTATAAAAATTAACGATTCCTAAAAGAATAGTATAGACAGAGTAATAGGATAGACAGAGTAATAGAACAATCTCTATAACAATTTTCTCTATCTGGAAATCGATCCTTGAATTATTAACGGTGCTTAGAAAATTGAATAAGTCGTTTTTTGGTTCTAGAACTCGGCGTAAATACTTCATGTTGTGTAATAGTAGTGACGGTTATGAACACATTAAATATTTATATCTTGGAGTCGAACCGAAGATTTTACGTTCAGTAGTTATACTTGTAGTCTACATGATCAGTGAGTTACTAGTAAATAATTAAACCCGTAAATAAACAATAATTAAAATTGGGAATCGAACCCTAGTCTTAACTTTCGATTACTGCATTTACCATCACTAAATTGCAAGGTCAGAAAGTTATACAAGAAAAAATGTGATACGTACATACTTGTTGTGGAAGATATAAATTTGCACACTTAATCACTGAAGATGGTGGAACTCGTCACCAACACAAGAACACCAACAATTCACAAATAACTGATTTATGATTGATGGATGCGTCATTGAAGGGGCTTATTTATACCACTTTTACGTAAGGTAGCGGTTACATTAATATATGCAACTATTATTTTAATGTTTCACTAATATTTGACTAGTAAATTATATTTTCAGCACTCCTTAAATAAGGTCTATAATCAGATGTTCTATATTCGACACTATGCACACAGTCTACAATTCCGTTTTTGGACGGTGGCGACAGTCTGTCGCAGCAATCTGAGATGAAATTCTAAAAAGGAAGTTGCATGTACCTTGACTATTCAATATCGATCTATGATGTGTCACATTAAAATGGTAGCAAATGGTTTTGTAAACACTTACCAAGATAAGTTAAGCCTAGACATTACATTTAGGAAAATTATGAAATTCAAGGGTTATCGTAAATCTTCCAATCTTCAAAGCGATCCAGTATTTTGTCACATTTTCGACGACACGTATGGCGCGTTGTTCAAGAGCTCGTCTCGCTGCATCACAATGTAAATATTAGTTTATAAACGTGCTGCTACTAAATGCGCCAAGTGTCGCGGGTTCGATTCCCGCACGGAACAAAATAAGTATTTGTTCCGGTCTGGATTTTGTTTTCATGTTTTATTTTTACCATTATTTCATTTAATAAAAATAATAATAATACTCTGAAAAATGAGCAAGTATGAGTTTGGATCAAAACATCCTATAGGTAAGGAGGTAGGTACGGTTGGTTGGTGCAGTGGTTAGATTGACTTCTGCCCTACGTGTCGTGGGTTCAATTCCAGCACAAAAAATATTTGAATGATCTACAACTAGTTCCGGATCTGGCTTGGCCGGATATTTTGTGTTATGGGGTTTGGTTTCCGCACTCAGACCTTAAGGTAGACCATTGTGCCTGGCTTCTGGCATCTGGCTGTCTGTAAAATGTATGTCTATCCACGGGAGAATCCATGGTATCGTTTTATTCTTGGTTTTGTGCTAATGGTCTGTTGATATCTATTATTTATTAATTAAATACAGTGTTACGTCGGTTCCCATGTGCCTAATGTACCTAAGTACTGGAATTGATCGGGCGCAGATCCAAACCACTCCTATTAAGAATAACTTTATAAAAAAAACAATAACAGCTGGCCTTGGAAAACAAACTGGGTTCCTCATGCTCGGCAATCGCAAAATTGAAATCGCTAGACCAAAGAATAAAAAACATAAAAATGTAAGTAAATTGTTGAACTACTAATTGATGGATTCTTCATTGTTCTACCTAAGAGCATAACACTTTCGTCAAGTAATAAAATATAGTTTTTTTCCCTTGTGGGTAGTTGACACAAGAGGTGAAAAAATTTTTGCTCTCGTTTTATTAATTTATAAAAATTATAAATAACATTAATTTCACTATTTTTATGTATACATATACATGCTAGCATAAAGTACTTGCCACTTTAGCGTTATCTCCTTAACATATTACACCACAATCAAAACAACGCACTATTAAAACCATGGAAGCACTGAAGGTCTCTTTGTCGGAAATGATGTCACTGTTTCAAAACAGAATGTCAAACTTTGAGGCTGAACTGCAGAAAAAACCTTCAGGAACTTCAAGCAGCGCAACAGACAGTTTGGTGGCGGACTTCACTTCGTTCAAGAAGTTTATACTTGATGCGTTGGGCTGTCTTCAGAAGCAGTTAGAGGCATTGGCGCAGGGGCTCGACAACCTTGAGATGCGTGGGCGCAGGAAAATGTTGCTGTTACATGGTGTCACTGAGCAGGCAAAGGAAGATACAGCACAGGTAGTCGCTGAAGTTGTGCGATGTCATCTGAAGCTGACCGACTTTGCAGTGGCTGATATAAGGCGTTGTCACCGGATGGGCAGACAAACCGGTGCTAGCAAGCCCAGGCCCATTCTTTGCAAGCTACAGGATGTCGGTGTCAGGGACAGTGTCTGGTTTGCCAAGACGAAGTTGAAAGGCACCGGTATTACCGTATCAGAATTCCTGACAAGATCGCGGCATCAGCTCTTCATGTCTGCGCGTGAGAGACTTGGCGAAACAAATTGCTGGACCAAGCAGGGCCTTATATACGTACTTCGCGCTGACGGCTCCCGGCATCGAATTAATTCACTGGATGACTTAAATAACATCGAGCAGGTCAGTGAAAAGGCCATGTCTCCCATCGTATCGGCATTGTCGTCGTCGCCGTGTCCATCACCGGCACCGAAGAAGGCCCGGCGTGCTGCTGCGAAGAAGAAGTGATTCTGTGCACTTTATAGGTAGTATCACCGTCCGGGTAGCAGTTTTGATTGTAACTCGTACCCTCTCAATTTCTCTAATCGCTTATTTCACTATAATTTGTCTACCCTATAGCATTCCACACTATACCGTCTATTTATTTTCTTGTCTGTATCTGTTTTCTGTCTGTCAGCTGTCAACTCGCATGTGTCACTGTTCATTCAAAATTTTCGTTCAGAAACGGCTGACAGTGTGCCCAGTGTGCTGTGTTGCTTCTATTTTTTCGGTATAACTTGATTATTTTTACTTGTTATTTTATGTTTATTTCTTCTTCTTTCTCCATGGCATAAATTAAGTATTCTTGCTGTTACCCGGACGATGAAAATTTTTAAATACTTATTGTTTTGTTTTTGCTAAAATAGCGCTAAACTGGCGGGTGGATTTTTTTAAATTAATTGCTCTTATTTTTTATTTTTTTATTTATATATTTTTATTCAAATTTACATTATATATTCACTATTTTATTTATTATTATTAACATTCTTAATTTATATAAACAGTGTCGATGTCAGATGGCCATGACGACAGCGACACCGAAAGTTTTTTGTCGGCTTGTAGTAATGATGACAGCTTTGTTAGTTTTCCGTCCCTTGCTGACACGCTTGAATCTCAGTTTTCTGATGTACCTAAAAATTTTAATGTAGTCCATTTAAATGCCCAAAGTATTCCGGCACATTATCCTGACATGCTAGCTAACCTAGACTGTAAGAACGTACATGCAATCCTTGTCTCAGAGTCTTGGCTAAAGCCATGTCTCCCTTCAACTTCCTATTCTTTGCCGGGTTTTCAACTAATAAGAAATGATCGCGCGCGTGGCGGCGGCGGCGGTGTTGCCATATACCTTCGTCCACATATTCCTTTTTCAATTGTCGATATGTCTGCACAACCTCCACCGCAGAACGCGGGCGAGCATCTCTTTTTGGAAGTAAACCTGAATCACGTGAAAGTCCTTCTAGGTGTATATTATAGCCCTTCGTCCCGTGTAAATTTTTTTTCCTCCTTTGAAAAGATCCTTGAAAACCTCACACCCTCTTACAGTCATACAATCATCATGGGCGATTTCAATACTTGTTTATTGAAAATCGATTACCGCTCTTCTTCTCTTCGATCAATAGCTCAGTCGTTGAATTTATCAATTCTCCCTTTAAGTGCCACACACCATTTTCCAAACTGTAATCCTTCACTTCTGGACCTTCTCATTGTTTCTTCTCTTCAACATGTCAGCAAGCATGGTCAATGCCCAGCTGATATGTTTTCTTACCATGATCTAATATATCTATCCTACAAAATTCGCCCACCTAAGGCAAAACCTAAAATTCTCCTGCAGCGCAACTTTGGTGGCATGAATTCAGATGATCTCCGAAGAGATGCTAACAGCATTGACTGGTCCTCTTTAGCCGGTGTTGAGTCAATTGACGATAAAGTCAACCTGCTGACGGACAACCTTGTGAAGTTGTATGATGTTCACGCTCCCATTCATGCAGTAAAAATTAAGCATCTGCCGGCACCATGGATTACAGACGATATAAGAGGTATTATGTACAGGAAGGCAGTAACTAAAACAAAATTTAAGTGTCGGCCCTCGCCGTCGAACCGAAAGATCCTTGTGGATGCTCGCAATCGCTGCAATAAGGTGTGTAGAGATGCCCAACGCCGCCATATCCACACCTCTGTTGAAAACGGAGATCCAGCTAAAATCTGGAAATTTCTTAAATCCTTGGGAGTTGGAAAATCGCGCCAAGATTCGATTCCTACAAACTTAGATATTGATCTACTGAATCAACACTTCTCATCTTCGACCCACTGCAATGGGGCCATGAAGGCAGCTACAGTAAACTATCTTTCTAACTTTCCAACTCCGGACCATCCTCCGTTTATTTTTAGTCAATTCACTGATTATGATGTTAAGAAGAGCGTAGTTTCAATCACATCAAACGCAGTTGGTAGTGATTGCGTAAGTCGGAAAATGATACTCCCTGTCCTCGACGAAATCCTTCCTATCCTATGCTATATCCTAAACTACTCAATAACCTATGGTGTTTTTCCATCGATGTGGAAAGAGGCCAAAATTACTCCTTTACCCAAAAAATCTAACCCCACTTCTTTTTCCGAATACCGTCCTATCTCTATCTTGCCTTTCCTTTCCAAAGTCCTAGAACGCCTTGTCCACAATCAGCTTAGTGCATTTCTTTGTAAGAATAGCCTGCTGAATCCTTTCCAATCCGGTTTTCGTCCTGGTCACAGCACAGCTACCGCCTTAGTTAACGTCACCGATGACATTCGGTTGGGCATGGAAGGAGGAAATCTGACGATTCTTTGCTTACTAGATTTTAGTAACGCATTTAACACTGTAGATTTTGATATCCTGCTTAGCATGCTTCGCTCGCTTAACATATCTCCAACGGCGATTGACTGGTTTCGTAGTTATCTGTATGGCCGCCGGCAACGTATATGCATAGAGGAGTCTTGTTCTTCGTGGTGTTATACTACTGCCGGTGTACCTCAGGGTGGCGTTTTATCTCCTTTACTCTTCGCAATTTTTATAAATTCTATCTCCAAAAAACTTCTTTCCTCCTACCACCTTTATGCAGATGATTTGCAAATATACACACAAGCTTCCCTTTCCGATTTAGCCGATGCAATTCGTATAATAAATAAGGATTTGGGTACTATTTGCGATTGGAGTGAGGCACATGGGTTGCAGATTAATCCAGCAAAGACTCAAGTCATTGTTGTTGGCAGCTCGAGGATGATCCCCAAGATAAACTGGTCGCAGCTTCCTCAGGTTCAATTTAACGGCACTGCTATTCCAGTAAGCGAGAAGGTTAAGAACCTTGGAGTTTGGATCGACAAAACCCTTTCTTGGGGTCCCCAGCTACAGGAAGTAAGTCGCAAAATTTTTGCATCCGGTAAGTCTCTGAGACGATTGCGGAACTTTCTTCCTACTGCCACAAAAACTGCGCTTGCACAATCCCTTTTACTTCCTATCCTTGACTACGCTGATGTCAGTTATCTCGATCTCACTGAGGCACAACTAGATAAACTTGAGCGACTTCAAAACTTTTGCATAAGATTTATATTTGGCTTGCGCAAATATGATCACATTTCTGATTTTCGTACAAAACTCAAGTGGCTTCCCATACGTCTTCGCCGGAATGCCCATATCTTATTTCAGCTTTACAGTATTCTGTTCAATCCTACAACCCCCTCTTATCTCAAAGAACGTTTCAAGTTCCTTCATGACACACATAATAGATACCTGAGGTCATCGGAAAACTTGAGACTAGAGATGCCGATGCATTCCACCAGTTTTTATGACAAATCTTTTACTGTCCAAGCAGTACGGTTATGGAATGCCTTGCCCGTGTCGATTAGGCGTGCTCAATCTTTGTCCACTTTTAAAATTCTAGTGAAAAAACACTTCCTCTCTCCTTAAACATGTTTATTGTTATATATATATATATATATATATATATATATATATATATATATATATATATATATATATATATATATATATATATATCTAACTATGTATATATTATATATATTTATATAGATAAGATAATGCTTTATGTGTGTATGTATTTATTGTATATGTAAACGGTACACCACTGACTACCTGCAGTATTGTCTCTCCTTCTTACTTTAATCCATCCAAAGGTTGTCTGTAAAAGATCGCTTTTAGCGATAAGACCGCCCATTGTGTCACCCTATGTAAAATTTCTAAATTTCTAATTTATGTCTGTAATTTTTATGGTGTACATAATAAAGAGTATTCTATCTATCTATCTATCTATAGGGACAAACGAGTCGAACATGATATGGTTGTTTATAAACTTTAAGTACACATCGCACCGTTGATTGCATCACAATGCGCTATTATTTGCTCCAATGTTCGACATCGCACCGTCGCGTTGAATGAAATACAAATATTTCGTCCGTATTGCAAACCATAGTAGTAGTGTATTATTGGGGCGTTCTGCATAACGCGCTCGAGCGAAGCGAGAGCAAGTGATGCAGAACCCCCAATAATACACTACTACCGTGTTTTGACGACAAAATGTTGTTATTATGTCGTTATAGTAGTGAAAATCACTTACAAATTGATTCAATTACACTAATTAATATTTTATAGTAGCTTTCCACGCTGTAAACATCATAAAACAAACACTATTCACATAATCACCACCACACTCAGTACTTTCACGGCATTTTTTTGATACGCTACTTTTGCACACTCAACTTATGTATTTTGGTAATATTATTATCACACACGATGTATAAACTATTATTAATTTGATTTAATATCATTTCACGACGATTACGGCAGTAAAAACACGAAATAATTATTAAAATATGCACGGAGGCCGTCCGCGCACATCCGCGCAGGCGCTCTGACAGATGACACTGTCAAACGTCAATTTTTATTTTTTAAATATTATTTTTTAGTGGTGTTCCATGCACAGATTAAGCATTTAGTAGATTAATTTGAAGTGAATATCATCCAACTCTAGAGTGCTACTGCCCATAGACACTATTAACCCGTATTTCAGTAGAAATAGAGATTTAAGTTGCGTGGCATGAAATGCATCAGTGGGGCTTGAATGATATTTCCGATTGATGCATCGCGTGCATCATTAGGACTCAAGCGGTTAAACCCTTCGTATGCACGCCTGACTCGCACTTGGCCGATTTTATTATTTTATTTTTACCCGACTACGGCGAAGCAAAAAGGAGGGTTATTACCCAACTACGGCGAAGCAAAAAGGAGGGTTATGATTTTGACCGGTATGTATGTATGTATCCCCTAAACACGTGTGACTCCGGATTTTTAATTTGTCTGTCTGTGATGACTTGTTTAAGTATACCTTTTTAGTTGACTTTTGCCGTAGTTGGGTTTTAGTTTTTATTACTTTTATTTTTATTATTATTCTGTAAATTCATTCGTTTTTATGAAGCCTGAACCGATTTTGATACTTAAATAAATAGGATTTCATTGAATTCATTTTAGTTTCGCAAATGTGAGTGCAATTATTTAGCGTCATGTGGATACTGTTATTAATTTATTTTCATCCAATTTTTTTTTTAGAACATCATCCGGTAGATAATAACGACGTGGCTACTACGACATCTGAAGCAGTTGTTACCAAAACTCATGAGTATATTTTACGAGAGTCGAAAAAATCATTTTACTGCGAGGAAAACGAGAGTGAAATAAATGAAGATTTCTCACCGGATGCATCTGAGTATTTGCCGAGCCCAGAAAGAATGAAAGTTTTACGGCAAAGCGAAAGTTCATCCAGTATTGGAGGACTCTCAGATTACATAGAAACAGCCACCCAGAAAATAGTAAGAACACCATCAACTATTTCCAACATATCTTTAGTTTTCAACACAATAGATTTCATAGCATCCCCTTCAGTCATATTTGAAGCTAATATGTTGCAAGACACTCCTAAAGTACACACAACATGTATTTTGGATTTGACACCAACTTCAACACATGAAAATAATGAACCGTCGAGGTACAAACCAAAGCTGTCATCAAAAAGATGCCTGAATAAATTATTTCAAAATGATAATCAGCCATCAACCTCATATACTCATAGTACTATAATTGATAATCACGAAGTTGAAAAAGAAGAAGAATCATCAGCACCGTCTCTTTTTGATTTAGATGAAACATTACAACCCGCAAATATTTCTGATTGTGCAGTGTCGGACAAAACGATTACTATCAATGAAAGCATAACACTTAGTCCTCTAAATCTGACACAAACAGAACATAACCATAACGTAGTGGACCATCAGAGTCCTGATCATAATGAAGACCACGATGGAGAAGACCAAGCTGAAATGCGTTCATTTAGTACAGTTCAAGAATTGACACCACAGGGAAATAATACAAGAAAACGTAAACGAAATTTATACGAAAATCAAGATGTTAAGAGTAAAAAATTAAAAAATGCAGGTGAAGCCTATAAAGGCTTCAAGGTCGAAGAAAATGTATGATAAAAAAGTTTTAAAAGGTAGTTGTAAGTGCACAAAGAAATGTGGTGAAAAGATAACTCATGAGCAAATAGAGTACATAATGCAGCAATATTATAAAATAGCAGATCACGAGAGACAATGGCAATATATCGTAAATCATACATTAGTCGAAGATGTTAAGCGAATCACCGTAGAGCGAAAATGCACCCGAACTCAATCGATCAAATACTTTTTTAACATAGATTCAAACAAAATTCAAGTGTGCAAAACCTTTTTCATCAATACTCTAAGCATTTTACATCAAACTGTTTATACAGCATTAGAAAAATCCAAACCTGAAGAAAATTTTATAGACAAACGAGGGCGACATGAAAATAGGCCACGTAAAATGCCAATTCTGACAGAAGAAAGCATCATAAAGCACATTGAATTGTTCCCCACTGTTGAGTCTCATTACGTTAGAAAAGATTCCACAAGGAAATACCTTTCAGAACTACTTAATATATCTAAAATGTATCGCCTCTACACAGCTTGGTTTGGACTGCAAAAATTTGATTGCCTTTTGGGAACTAAACGTCAATACGAGACAATATTCAACACCAAGTTTAATTATTCATTTTTCAAACCGAAAAAAGATCAATGCTCTCAGTGTACTCGTTATCAACAGGCTGATTCAAAAGCTCAAGAAATATTGCATGAAAAATATGATACTCATATAAAAAATAAAGAGAGAGTACGGCAAATTAAAAAAGAAGAAAAAGAATCAGTTGATCCTTCAGAAACAACTGTAGCAATCTTCGATTTGGAAAAAGTTTTGAGCATCCCACAATCTGAGGTTGGATCATTTCACTACAAAAGGAAGTATCCCATTTATAATTTCACTGTG
This sequence comes from Lithophane semibrunnea, assembly GCA_947363905.1. Lineage (NCBI taxonomy): Eukaryota > Metazoa > Arthropoda > Insecta > Lepidoptera > Noctuidae > Lithophane > Lithophane semibrunnea. The sequence goes on along the minus strand of OX376191.1, from coordinate 3,807,839 downwards.
TATGATGCTACCCAGAGTAAAGGTTATTGTTATGTTTGGCATGGTCAGATTGCTAAAAGGGGGGCAAATGAAATTGGTAGTTGCTTATGGCAATTTCTACTTAATGAAAAACAAAGAGGCATCCAGAACATATCATTTTACTCCGACGGTTGTTGTGGACAAAACAAAAACAGATTTATATTCGCTCTATATGTTTTTGCTGCACAGAAGCTACAATTGAACATCACACATAGATTCTTTGAAACTGGACATGGCCAGAGTGAGGGGGATTCCATGCATTCCAATATTGAACGTGAACTAAAACACAGAGTTGTATACACGGCTGATCAGATGTACACAATCATTATAAACGCGAAGGTACATGGAAAAAAATATAAAGTTAAGGAGATGACGCAAACAGAGTTTTACAATATAAAGGAGTTAATAGAGAATAAGAATTGGTTAAAAAATGAGGAGAGCCAAAAAATATCATGGACTCAAATCATGGAAGTGAATGCCTCACATTCAAATCCATCAATTTTAAAATATAAATACAACTTTGATTCCGGCTATTCCCAATTAAATACAGAGCCTGTCAGAAGAATAAGAAGCAAGCGGGGTACTAGACAAATATCAAGCCCAAGTCCTAGCTATGTTCCCGAACTCCAAACGTTGTACACTGAGCCTATTCCAATAAGCAAGGCTTTATACGATGATCTTATGAGCCTCTGTAAGGCAGGAGATATTCCAAGTTATTATCGTGGTTTTTACGAGTCCTCGGTTTATGAAAGTAGCTGTACTGATGGCAATAACGACAACGAGGAAGATAATGACGATTAATCACACACCTATACTTTATTTTCGAAAATTTATGAAAATATATGAGAAACTGATTTTATGTGATAAATGTGATTATGAGGCTGTTTTATTGATAACAAATTGTGTAACAGATTATATTACTTAATAATTGAATTAGTATTATATAATATAAATAATTCACATAATATGTGATCATAAGGCTGATTTTAATTAAAACTAATTTAAAAGAAGGAAATAATAAATTAAGAGAAATACTGTTGTTTTTTACTATTATTTTGAATAAAACTAATGTTGATTACTATATCATAGTTTTATTAGGAAACCAAATTCAAAGTCCTTTGTCAGATTTTTTTTTAACAATATTTACGAGAATAAGACGATATTAAAGTATTATCAGTATCCCTTGCTCCCTAAAAACCCGTAGAATAAAATGATAAGTGAAGAGTGCAATATTTGATTCTGGTCAGGCTGTACGGAGAATAAAATGATAATCGACATTAAACAATTAAGACAATGATTAATTTTGACTAACTTCTTATTTTTTAAATAATATCTCTATTTTGGTACTTAAGCTTATTTCACTTAAACATTTGGAACAAACAAAAAATAACCATTATTAAAAGCTGACAATCATCTGTCTACGTCCAGTATTTAAGGAGCAATCGACGAAAAAGTGTTTTTTATTTTTTCTAAAACGTTGCGTTTTTGTAGTTATCATTTTATTCTCCGGGGACGGCGATACGTCAGGATTTATTGCATTAGAATCATCAGAAAACATCATGTGGGCAGAAGGTGGGTTTCGTGCAATGAAAACATACTGGGCGCGATACACGGCGTTTATTAGAATTACAATTTGACACTATAACCTTAAATTACAATTAATCACAATAACTTAAAACCAAACGAAACGTAGGACTGTTCCTAGACTAGACTGGAAGTTCTGTTCTCCAGGACGGTCAGCAGGCAAGAGAGCTCGCCCTGGCGCCCCTCCAACAGCTAGGCTCCGTCGTAGCACGAAGTTAGCCGCGTGTCAGTGTTGCCACCACTCGCGTCACGTGCCGCGCTTCGTTTAGCGACCGTACTGATGACCGTCTCCGACAAATATAATTAAATACTTACCATTTTGTCATTAATCTGTTGTTTGATCTCATGTCTCATATTTAACACTTTATATTTCGTCTTTTAAAGGATAAGTCACCGAGTTGTCATCTACACCATCCCCCACAAATCTCAACAAACACTGTTCAGGAAAAGAATACCTACACAATCACCCAACACATTCTTTGTTATTACATCATAGTGAATTCCATCATTAAATTACTTGACCGTCACTGGAAGCTTTAATATTGAGAGAGCATATCCGTTTCCGTCGATTCTTAAGTTTTAGTACTGGTTTTAACCTACTGCTCAGTGGCTCCACCTGGTGTTTGCTTGCCATTTTAGTTTCGTAAAATGTAACGAGCTACTTTTTGTTCATTGGCGTTTCGTTCTCCGTCGAAGCAACTTGTGCGCATCGGTTCACGACCACGACCGATGCCAAAAAATTACACTATATTTTTCTAAATTCGAAATTATATTTCAAAGCAAATTTATATTTATGATCATACTTTTAACGGTTTTTTCCGTTCGGATCACTATCGTGATCATACTTTTAGTTCAGATCACTATACTTAAATGTAAAATAAATCTTTCTTTAAAAAATATAGTGCTATTTTATGGTGAGATTTTTGAAGAAAAACTGTAAGTACCTACCCTACTTTATAAAAGTAAATGATCTTTACTTTGAATTTGAACGGTTTATTCCGTTCGGATCACTACTTATATTGATTAATTACCAGTTATTTTTTCTTGTGTGTGCTTACAAATTTATGGTATCTAAGGCTTGATATTTGTTGATACGGACTATTTAACGTAACTTTAATTGCTATAATGGATGACCACGTAAATGTTTCCGCTGCCGAACCACAAGTTGTGGCCGGCCGGAGTGGAATGATCCGTAAAAGGAACGTTAGCTGCTCTAGCAGTAGCACGACGAGCAGCAGCTCTTCAAGCTCGTCTTCTCCAAAACTTAGCAAGCGGTCGCGCCGCTCACGCCACAAAAAAAATAAGCGCGCCCACCGGTCTAACCCGACATTGGACAAACTTATAAAGGAAATCAGTGAGCTACGCCAACAAGTTTTTGCAAATAATATGCATACTGCTTGCCATGATGGGGTATCAATTTATTCTGGGGTCAGTGGGGAACTATATGACCAGCATAATATTGACGAACAGTGCCCTGATGTTGAAGGTCAAAATTCAAATTTAGACTTCACTTTTGTTATTGAGACAAAGCTTAAGTAACCATCAGTTCCGAAAACTCCTGATTGTTTCTTAAAAAATCTACTAGATGTTCAGCGCCTAGGTAGCACATCTTGGTCCGAGGTAAGGTATTCTGATACTCAAAAGCTCTAAAATCACACACCAGGTTTCATAGACTTAGACACTAACGAAGATATAAAAATGTATGACACCTTACGTCACTTGGCGAATGCTGATAAATCATATGCAGCAATTACTTTTTGCATTCTAAAACAAAAAGAATCGTTACAAGAAGCTATTCGTAATCTCCTTTTGTGGGCTAAAAATACAGAAGTCAATTTTGATAATTTAAGCGGGAAGGTAGAAGAATTATTTCAAAAAGGTGATATGCATAAAATCTCTTCAGACCTGTTACAATTAGTTTGTGGTCATCGAGCCGAAAGTATAGAAATGCGTCGAGAGACAATTACTAGTCAAATTCGAAATCCATTAGTTAAAGCATCTTTGAACAGATTTCCCCCATCATCTACCTATTTATTTAGTCCGGAATCTCTCACGACAGCATTAGAAAAGGTGTACGCAAAGCTTTTTGGCCTCCAAAAACTGATTCACACACTAGATCTAATCAATCTAACCGCCGCCCCTCGCGGGAGCAAGGCGTACATAAAGCAGTAGTTTCATCGCGTGAAGATCAATATTTTTGCCATGAACCGGGCAAACCGACAACATACACGTATGCCTATGACAACTCACCCTCGCAGGGTGGATATTTTCGCACCAATTATTCAAACAAAACTCAGGATCTACCATCCTTTCAATCCGATCAATATACCAACGGTTCATTTCGTAACCGAGGCTCGCGGCCCAATCGTGGAAATAACCGAAGTCGAGGACGTTCAAATCCTCCAAAAAGCTTTCGAGCGAACCAAAAACGTTACAAGCAATGACTCGAATCGTTTTCGAGCAGGTCAGTTAGCGCACTACCACTCGAAATGGAAGGAAATGGGAGCACCAGAAATTATTCTAAAATTAATTCAATGGTATCGCATACCATTTACCCACAAACCTCCTCTGACATACCCAAATACAACCAATAGGGGATATCAAACACCTATCTCAAAAGAAATGTCTGCAATAATAAACAAAATGAAGGCTCAGGGCATTCTAAAAGCGGTTCAACTCGCAACGAGTTTAATTTCCCCCCTATTTTTAATACCAAAACCAGACAGATCAACCCGTCCCATATTCAACTTAAAAGCGTTAAACGAATTTGTAAAGACTCAACCATTTCACTTAATAAACATGTTTCGCATCCCGGACTTTCTGCAACCACAAGACTGGATGTGCAAAGTGGACCTATCACAAGCATATTTTCACTTAAAAATTTCAAAGTCACACAAGCGCTTCCTTCGCCTTGTATACATCCAAGAACTGTTAGAGATGACCAGCCTACCGTTTGGTTTGAGCACTGCTCCCAAAACCGTTTCAATACTAACGAATTGGGTTGCCCAAATATTACGAGAACGCTGGAACATCCGAATCATAGTGTATCTCGACGACTATTTAATTCTAAATCAAAATGTACACGTTCTTCGAGATCATGTCGAGCTCACATTAGCCACATTACAAAATCTTGGTAGGCAAGTAAATTTTGAGAAATCTGTTCTTTGTCCTCAAAAGACTATGATCTATTTAGGAATATTGTGGAGTCCGTGGAACAATTTAAAATCCCTGCCAAAAGAAAAGACTTTTTCATTGGTCAAAAAAGTGAGTCAAGTTCTCGAGCGAGGAATAATAACTCTAAAGGAATTACAGAGAATAATAGGACTCCTGAACTTTGCCAGTTATGTTGTTCCTCGAGGCCGGCTCAATCACCGGCAATTATTAAAATTCATGAATTCACTACCAGACCTTTTATCGAAATCCTACCCTGTACCACAAAATGTTCGAAAGGAACTGGAATGGTGGATTCTGAATTGTCAGTCATCAACGCCTCTACATTACCCTCCGCCAGTGAACTTCCTGACAACAGATGCATCGAACCAGGGGTGGGGAGCTCAACTGAACAATCTGGCTATTTCAGGCAGTTGGTCGCAAGAGGAACAGGCTCTGCACTGCAATCAAAAAGAAATGTTACCCATATTTCGCGCCCTTCGAGACAACGCTCACCTGCTCTGCAACAGCTCGATCCTGATACAATGCACAATAGAACTGCTGTCAGCTATATAAGGAACGAAGGAGGTACGAAATCAACACACCTAATAGAACTAACCTATCAAATTCTCAATTTACTAGACCAATTTCAAATACACTTCAGCATACACTATATTTCAGGCAAGTACAACAATCATGCCGATCACTTGTCACGCTTTCGCCAACCTCCAGAATGGCACCTAATGCCAGCCTGTACGACAATAGTGTTTGCAAAGTGAGGAACCCCAATAATAGATTTGTTTGCCTCGGCGACGGCTCATGTAGTTTACAACTATGTATCCCGAGACCTAAGAGACCGACAAGCACTATTTCACGATGTATTCTGTGTCCCGTGGAACTATCCACTCGCATGGGTGTTCCCACCTCCGTTCTTAATCCCAAAGGTCCTGAAACACCTCAATCAATCAACGGGAATATTTTTAATAGTAGTACCTCGATGGGAGAAGGTATTTTGGCGTGCAGACCTCAAAGTCCGAGCGCTAACACCTACCACTTACAGACGCACCTGGTCGACACATCGACGGGACTTCCACCACAAGTGGACAAAATCATCCTAGAAGTCTGGAAATGTGGGGGTGGTCCGAGGCAGTAGAAACATGGACCGCGGAACAACAGTTATTGCTCAAAAATTCCTGGCGTAAGTCTACATTGAAAACATATGAGGTGGCTTGGAAACGTTGGACTTCTTGGTCTATGTCTAAAACATTTACACGAATAATCCTACAGGTACGCAATTAGCTCAATTTTTATCAGATTTGCATCTAATTCATAAATTATGCCCCGTGTCACCCAACCCACAAGGCGCCAGCTGTACTAGTGGTCCGCCGTCATCGCGCAGTTGCGCGTGACGTGCGTGGAGGTGAGACGCCAGTTGTTACAGTATTAAGGAGATTATTAAAGGAAGTACTTCTAAGTGAACAAACTGGGGACTATAGCCATGAAATTAAAGCGCCAAAACAAAGTCTGGATTCACCGTCGGTAGAACTAGAAACTTGTACGTCAAAACTCAAATATTAACACAATACAGGGTGTTAGGGTAAACACCGTTATCCTTGCAACCAGTGGTTTGGTTTCATTTATAGAACGTAAAATTAATGGAAAATTACAACATTATTTTTTATTTTTTTAAATCTACATTTTACTACAGGAGACGTAAGTTTGTTGCCCTATGCACTAGGGCAACGAACTTGCGTCTCAACACGGGCGCGAGGTGCGGTACGAGACCTGACCGGCCGCGAACGCGACCCCTCCTTCAGTCTCTCAGCTATTTCGCTAGCGAGCACGGTGTCGGATAGAAACTTTTTAATTTTTTTTAATGAAAATAACGTTATTTTTTGTTGTGTTCGGTCATTTGTTCTTATATTTAAGTCAACTACCCATGGTTTGAATGACAAGAGTGTTTACCCTTACATCCTGTATATTTCGGAATTGACTGACAAGCCGGATAAACCATTATTTAGGAGACTTGTGTCTAGGTTAATGCATGTTCAGAATAGATCTGCCTTCTTCACACCTTCAACCGAAATGGAAAAAAAAATGATATCAGAACTAAAAACGAATGGAGATATGTTATTAGCGCAGTTAGAAGAACAAGATGAACTACCAGTAGAAGCTGATTTGTCAGCTGCGGATAAAAGTAATTTAGTAGAAACATTGGGCGAGCTCGGTAACAAAATCATTAAAAAGATGGAAGAAAGTAGAAACATAGTAGATGTACGGTGAACTCGCACATTTCGTAACATTAAAGTAGGTTAAGCTACATCAGCGTTTGCATACGCGCGATCATTTAATGAACAAGCTAAGTAAAATAAATCAGTGATTTAACCACACTCAACTCGGGCGGTTTCATTCTTCATCCCCGGGTTTCCATCATCACAAGTGTACAGAACAATCATCGTATGCTTGAAGATACTGTACAGACTATCGTCGTACATTTTTTTGGTCCTTCGAGCCGGATCTGTGATCACGCGTAACAATCCATCGGGTGTAAGATCAAGGTGTGTTGAAATCGCAGCCACACACTTGATTGTATTCGTTGAATATTTCGTGACAGTTCCGTAAATAGTTCAACTCAGTCCATTCAGTGAACCATCAGTGAATCGTTCCAAGAAGACATCGGTGGAGCTGAGTCTACATCAGCACTGCACGTCGGCAGCCCACAGTTGGTATCGCAACTCGTCAGTGCCCAAGTAAGATTGTTCCTTTTATTAAATCATAATGGCAACTTTAAGCGCGCGTCAATCGGAAATATTAGAAGGTCTCAATAGGATAAAGGTCAACTTCGGTAAGGATCCGTTGTCAAGAAAAACTTCGGAATACATCCAAAAGAGAATAGAAACGTTGGATAACCTCTGGGGAGAGTTCGAACACAATCACTTGAAACTCTCAGAGTTTCCGGATAAGGAACCCCAATATTTCGCATCAAACTTTTATCAACAGGGTAAAAGCCTATACCAGTCTACTCGAAACTTACTAACTGCCTTTGGTTCGGAGGAAAAGGCTACGCAGTCAAACCCTGAAGCCACTGAACTGTTGGCTCAACAGAGAACCAATTTTAGGTCATTCAACAGGTTAGTGAGGAGCATCAACGTGGACGAAATATCCGAAAAATGGGAACTTGAAGACGAGCTTAGAGCCATACAAACCAAGTGGAACACTATCGATACGTTACATCTGCGAATTGACCACTTACTTCAAGGTGAAGATGTATCGTACGAAAACGAATTTAACATGTACGAGCGTAACTATAAAGATAAGAAGCGCTCACTAAACAAGAAAATATCGTCCATGGTTCATGTACAACAGGCAACGCCGAAGCTCGAGATTCCTACTTTTACGGGGAAATACACTCAGTGGCCAACCTTCTGTGACCTGTTTACAGAAGCTATTCACGACAACAACACAATTACCAAGGCTCAGAAGATGCAACACTTGAAAGGAAAGATCAAGGGAGAGGCCGAACGTCTTATTCAACATCTTAATATTTCGTCTGAAAATTACGACACAGCTTGGGAAATTTTAAATCACCGATATAATAATGCCCAAGTTCTCTTTACAAATCAAATAGAAATATTTTTAAATCAGCCCTCTATATCCAAACAAACATCTTATGAGTTAAAGCAATTATATGATACTACCACGGAGTGCATCCATGCTATACACAACCTTGGTGTGAACACAAATACATGGGATCCGTTGTTAGTACATCTTCTCAGTAAGAAACTGGACCACGAGACTTACTGTGATTACAAAGAAGCGCGTACATTACCCAGGGAGCTCCCATCCTTGACAGAATTTATGACGTTCCTTGAAAACAAGTTCACAGCCCTAGAACCCTTACACCGAAGAGAGAGAGAAACAACGAAGCCTGCCTTTAAACGGGAGTCTGGTCAACAGCGTGACAAACCTGCAAATCATGGGAACCACTACAAGAAACAGTATCAAGTCGTCGCTACTCAAGGGCCAGACTGTCCGATTTGTAATAAACGTCACTCTATGTTTCGTTGCAGGAAATTTATGAAAATGACCCCGGGTGATAAATTGACCTTGGTAACGAAGAATAAATATTGCAAGAATTGCCTAAATTACCATCCAGACAGTGAGTGCAACAGCACAAGACGTTGCAAAAAGTGTAATAGTGAACACAACAGTTTATTGCATGATGCGTGTGTACCACTTCAACAAACCGCAGCGACGACGAGCGCTACTGTGCAGCCATCACCGGCGCAGCACAATGTCAATCACGTCGCGGCTGAAAATGAAGAAATACTGTTAACCACGTTGTCGTTAACTGTACTATCTGAAAATGGTACATATGTCACATTACGAGCGCTTCTGGATCAGGGGTCCCAAATTTCATTGATTTCAGAAAATGCGACGCAAATGCTAGGCCTGCAACGTCGCCCATATCATGCCTCCATTTCAGGAGTAGGTCCAGTCTCCAAACAAAGCAAAGGAATTGTAACACTAGACTGCAAGTCCATCTACGGAGATTACACTCTGAAGACTCAGGCGTTGGTTGTATCAAAGGTCATAAGCAGCCTACCCAACTCATCATTCCGCAAACAGCCCTGGTCACACTTACAACATCTTCAATTAGCAGACCCGGAGTACAACGTATCAAGACCTATCGATCTTCTTCTGGATGCCAGTGTATATTCGGAAATTATATTAAGCGGTTTAATCAAGGGCCCAGTGCAGGCCCCAATAGCTCAACAAACCAAAATGGGTTGGATCTTATCAGGAAATGTCCAAAGGTTCAACTGTCATGTCGCCATCAATAACATTGAAGAAATAGCCAAATTTTGGGAGTTGGAAGATATTCACGACTCATCATCATCAAACGTGACTATTGGTGATCAATTTTGTGAAGATTTCTACAAAAACACTACGAGACGCTTAAATAATGGCATGTATGAAGTTGGGATACCCATGATGCCAGGCTTTGAGCAGCAACTCGGATCATCCAAGTTTAAGGCTATAGCGCAATTTAAACAATTAGAGACAAAAATGTCTAAAAATACATCATTTTCAAGTCAATACCAACAATTTATGAACGAATACCAAGAATTAGGTCACATGCGGCAAGTCGAAAGTATAACCGATCAGGCATACTACTTACCACATCATGGTGTATGGAAACTTGATTCCACAACAACTAAGTTGAGAGTAGTTTTTAATGCCTCATCCAAGACTACATCTGGCAACAGTCTGAATGACTTAATGTACAGTGGACCTAACTTACAACAAGACCTATTAGCACTTATAATAAATTGGAGGCAATACCAATATGTAATCACAGCGGATATTGAAAAAATGTTCCGACAGATACTCGTTAGAGAGCAAGATCAGCCTCTGCAGACGATCATTTGGAGAGATTCAATGAATGATCAATTGAATCTATATCAATTAACCACTGTGACGTACGGGACCAAGGCAGCTCCATTTTTGGCTATGCGGACTCTAAAACAACTCGCGGCAGATGATGCCGAGAAATATCCACTAGCAGCAGCAGCTGTACTGAACTCCTTCTACATGGATGATTTGCTGAGTGGACAGAATACGGCCGATCAAGCAAAAGAGCTACAACAACAGCTTATTAAAATGCTCCAGGGCGCTGGTATGAACCTGCGAAAATGGTCAAGTAACAAGCCAGAACTCCTGCAGAATTTAACAACTGACCAATTGAACAGCCCCTACGAATTTAAGTGCCTTGAATCCAGAAAGACTCTTGGACTAAAATGGAACCCATCATCTGATACATTCATGTTCCAAAGTCATGTAATCCCTAAGAGTAATGCAGTAATTACAAAGAGGCAATTATTGTCAGAAGTATCAAAGCTATTCGATCCTCTTGGTTGGTTATCACCGCTTACGATCAGAGCGAAGCTACTGTTTCAACAAACGTGGTCCATTAAAACCAACTGGGATCAAGAACTACCAAAGGACATGCAAGAATATTGGCTTAAATTAAAGGAAGATATCAACTGCATCGACAAATTTCGCATACCAAGATTCTTAGGTAACACAGAAAAAACCTGTCGATTACATGCATTTTGCGATGCCTCAGACAAAGCTTACGCTTGCGTTATTTACCTCGTCACAAAGAACAATAAGGGCGAGTATACATCGACAATTGTTGCTGCAAAAACAAAGCTGGCACCAGTCGCAAAGAAAACATCGCTCCCTAGGCTGGAACTGTGCGGCGCGCTACTTCTATCCCAACTTGTAAAGAAGGTCATTGAATCCTTACCAAATTTAGGTATGACGCTTCATGCATGGACAGATTCCATGATAGTTTTGGGCTGGCTACACGGAGATATATCCAGATGGAAGCCATTTGTAGCTAATAGAGTTAAGCAGATAAGCAACATAGTCCCGGCAGAATTCTGGAGACATGTCAGCTCGTTAGAAAACGCAGCTGATTGCGCTACACGGGGCATAACGTCCCAACAATTGTTAAACCAATCTTTGTGATGGAAAGGGCCTGAATGGCTAAAAGGTTGCGAGATGAAAGATGAAGTTAAGACCGTATACCAGTCCCCAACAATAGAAACGAAAGCGGTTTGTGTGAACACAGCCTTATCGGAAAATAACGTTACATTTATTACTGAATTACTGCAAAATTACAGTTCGTTGACACGAATTGTGCGGATTACTGGCTGGGTGTCACGTTTCATCAAGCGAATTCGCGACAAACAGATTGCAACACATGGTTTTCTGGAGGCCTCAGAAATAAACAACGCTTACCATTTAATTATTAAAGAAGTGCAAGCACAGGAATTTCAGCAAGAATTGCAACATGTTAAGTGTAAACAACACGTGAGCCCGAAAAGCAAGATTTGCAGTTTAAACCCCTGGCTGGATGAAAATGGCTTATTAAGAGTTGGTGGACGTTTAAAACACGCCAGTATAAGCAAATCGGCGAAGCATCCCATCATTCTACCAAGCCACAGTCGACTTACTGATCTCGTCATTAGCCAGGCACATATAACCACTTTGCACGGGGGTCCCCGACTAACACTTTCTTATATAAGGGATAAATACTGGATCATCAGCGGAATCAGGACGGTAAAACGGCAATTAAGGCTATGCGTTAAGTGTCGCCGATTTAACAACGAAGTTCAACAGCAAATTATGGCGGACTTACCACGAGCCAGAGTCACTCCATCAAGGCCATTCACGCATACTGGTGTCGATTTTACGGGCCACGTAGAACTGAAAGTCAATAAAGGACGCGGAATCAAAACAACGAAAGGATACGTAGCAGTTTTTGTCTGCCTGTCAACGAAAGCGGTCCATCTGGAACTGGTTTCAGACTTAAATACGGCCGCCTTTCTAGCAGCATTTCGTCGATTCTGCTCCAGACGTGGATCACCAGGCCACATGTATAGTGACAACGGTACAAACTTTGTTGGCGCTAATCGACTCTTGAAAAAGGAGTATAAGGAGATTATCCAGAATATCAACACGGACTTCTTTAACCAAATCAGTGAGCAGAACATCCAGTGGCACTTTAATGCACCAGCCTGGCCTAATGCTGGTGGACTTTGGGAGGCAGCTGTAAAGAGCCTGAAATATCATTTAAAAAGGGTCATAGGCGATCAACGTCTCACATACGAAGAGTTTTCGACGTTACTTTGCCAAATAGAGGCGTGTCTGAATTCCAGACCTTTATGTCAACTCACAGAAAATTCAGACGACGCCTGCCTTACTCCGGGACACTTCCTAACTGGAGCACCGATTTTATCACGGTCTCAAACTGAGCCGGAATCATCAACGCTAAGGGCGCGGTGGCAACTTGTCCAAGCTATGACAAAGAATATCTGGCAACGGTGGTCATCGGAGTATCTGCAACAGCTACAAACCAGAACCAAGTGGCAACAGGCACGGCGTAATCTTGAAGTCGATGACTTCGTCCTCATCCGTGAAGAGAACGTACCACCGGGTAAATGGGCAATGGGCCGAGTGCACCTACTTCATCCTGGAAAGGACGGGTATGTGAGAGTAGTTACGGTCAAGACAAGCAATAACACCATACAGCGTCCAATCAACAAGCTTGTATACTTACCTGTAAATGAAGAGGTATCCACATCCAAACTCATGAACCAGTATCAGGATAAGTCCTCCACTCCGTCATCAGATCAAATTGATGGCAAAAGGCGGCCTCCGCCACCACGAAAGCCAAAAACTTTGCAAGCCTTTTTCATCAGTATTTTACTAATTCTTTTGTTTGCATCTCCTAGTCTACAACAGAAAGTGACGACATACAAGGTTACGCAAATTACTACAAACCAGGGACTTTACTTTGACAAGATGTCCAACCTCCAAGTTATCAAGGACGACTGGAAACTCATCGTGTTTTATAACATGTCCACGTTCTACCACGGAGTATCGAACATTAAAAGTTATGTCAAGCACTTAAAACAAACCGCCGATTGCATGGGTGCGCAATACGATAGCGTCATCCTACAGTTAGAGCACGAAGTAAAGGAACTTGAGCATTATCAAAAACTCCTGGAAAACCCAAACGCAAGAAGGCAAAAACGTGGTCTAATCAATGGAGTTGGGTACCTGGCAAACACGTTGTTCGGAGTATTAGATGAAACCTTCGCTCAACAGTATAAGCAAGACATAGAAAGAATAATTAATAATGAAAATCATCTTCAAAAGTTACTAAAGAACCAAACCTTAGTATTGGAATCGGAATACAACATTCTGCGACGCAGCGAAGAGACTATGAACAAACAGTTCAAATTTATAAAACAACATCTTCAAAACGTCACTGACGAAATCAATAAGGTGCGTCTGGACAACAGAAACGGCATTTATGTAACATCATCCGCCCTAGCTGCGAGTATCATAGTATCAAACCTAATGCGAATCCAACACACACTTATCAACACCGTGACAGATATCAGCCACGGTCACATCGACCCGTACCTTTTGACCCCCGAACAGCTGGCTCGTCAGATCAACATAATCTCCGGGCAATTGCAGGGAAATCTAATGACCCCAATTGAGTCATCAAAGTTATCCGAGCTGTACAGGATTATGAAGGCGTCCGCGACCCTGTATGAAGGCTATCTTATTATAGAGATAAAGATTCCGCTAGTGAGCAACGATATCTTCGAGTTAGATAGAATCATACCTATCCCTCAGAAAAGGGGATCGAATCACGTTCGCACTGTCCCAAGCTCACCATATATTGCCTACAATATACAAAAGGACCTCGCTCTGCTCTTATCAGATAGCGATCTGCAACCATGTTTTCATATCATCAGTAACAACCGGCTACTGTGCTCCATTGACAAACCTGTTTACAATCTGGGCATAAAACAATCGTTATGCGATATCCAGACGGTAAGTAATATGAGGAGTGCTTGTAAACAAGACGTGTCCACGTGCCAAAATCATTGGGTCAACTTACACAATTTGAATTCCTGGTTTTACACCTGTTGTGAGTCATTTGAAATCCGTATTTCCTGTATTGCTGACACAACAACTACAGTCATACGAGGCAGTGTTATCATTGACCTAGGTTATAGATGCACACTGAAATCGGATGCGTACAGTATTCATACGCACAACAACTACCTACGCCACATGAACATGCGATCAAATATCGAAGTCCCAGAGGTTTCCATATTGAATTCTCTAATAAACACAACCTTGCCCAACAATTTCGACGTACCGGAAAACCACACCCATATGTGGAATCAGCTTAGAGACCAAATAACCAATATAAAGGAACAATCTTCTACACAACTAAACGTCCACGACATCCACCATTACTCCGTCGTGTACGTTACCTTAGCGTTGGTTCTCGTCTTAGGCGGCATATGCGTATACATAATAATAAGAAGTAAGTGCCAAGCCGCACCTACGCCGCAGCAGCGTGAGATACTGGAGGTACGTGTACCGGCGGGCCAGCTGGCCCCGGGGGCGGAGGCGCAAGCTGACCTCTCAGGAGCGGGATCTACTGACTGCGCGCGTGAAACAATGCCAGTGCCAGTGATCAGTGAGTTCAGTGATATAAGTAAAACAACCGAAAGTGTTAATAAAGGGACCTCTCCCATGCTGAAACATTAACTTATACAAAATCAGTTTAGAGTTAGGTATACATAATACTTAGAGTAGATGTTGTTGAAATCACCTTGTATCAGCTTTCAACGATAAATTGTATCATTTATTCTAAGTCATCATTTTATTGTATTTAGACCCACTAGGTTTCATCTTCAACATACTCCCTCGCCTTCTCCTTTAGAGTTGGCAGTATGTACGGTGAACTCGCACATTTCGTAACATTAAAGTAGGTTAAGCTACATCAGCGTTTGCATACGCGCGATCATTTAATGAACAAGCTAAGTAAAATAAATCAGTGATTTAACCACACTCAACTCGGGCGGTTTCATTCTTCATCCCCGGGTTTCCATCATCACAAGTGTACAGAACAATCATCGTATGCTTGAAGATACTGTACAGACTATCGTCGTACAGTAGAGGAAACACCACAAATTGCTTTGAATCAGCATCAAAATGAGAGATACTTGTACCTTCGAGGATTGTTTTAATGATAAAAATAAAGCCACAAAGTTATTTCGCAGTTCCACCATAGAGGACAGGGCGGGTAATCGGAAATTAGTGCCAATCAGTAGTTGGGGCATAAAATGCTCCGGTGGAAATAATATGTATGTAAATGCATTTATAGAACGTGTAGAAGAAATAAAAGAAGCACGCAATGCTAGAGATAATGATTTGTGGAGGTATGCAATTGATTTCTTTGAAGGGGATGCGCTTATATGGTATTGGGCGAATAAAGACAATGTATGTGATTGGGAAGATTTGGTTTTCCTTCTCAAACGCACATTCCAATCTCCGTATTATCAGGAAGATTTATTAGATGAAATTAAAACTAGGACACAGGATAAAGATGAATTGGTAGTGATTTATATTTTTGCTATGCAAAACATGTTCAATAGGTTACCTATTAAAATTTCTGAAAGTGAGAAAATACAGATTATAATAAAAAAATTGCAGCCATATTTTCAGAGAGCCGTATATAGGGATACGTTTATATCAGTGGAGGATCTGGTCAACATATTACGAATATTAGAAAGAACTAAACGTAATTGTGACAACTTTCAGGAGCCACAAAGTCATAAGTTTAAATTAGAACCCGACTTGGCTTATAAACCTACTGCATATATTGTTAATCAGGAAATGAAAGAAACGCCTGTACTAGCAGAAATAAAAGATACAAGGTCTGTAGGTAGTCGTTGCTGGAATTGTAGAGAAATAAGACACCTATTTCGAGCTTGTACTGTGGTTAAGCAACGGTTGTTTTGTTTTAAGTGTGGTCGTTTTAGGGTAACTTCGAAAAATTGTTCGTGCAAGGGAAACGCTTTAGGGGAAGGTACAAAACCTGCCAAGTAGTGCCTCTCCTGCAAAAGCAAAGTAAATAATGGCAGGATTGGCTACAGACATTACAACACTTCTTTAAATATAACGAAATCTGCAAAATTTTCCACAAAAACAATGACAATCGTAGTTATATTAAGTTTGAGGTTATGGATTGCGATTGTATTGGTTTGTTAGATAGTGGAGCTAACCTAACAGTGATAAATCCAAAGTTTGCTAGTATCCTAACTTCATTAGGTTTACTTTCGTACATCAAATCAGGGGCTAGGTTGTCCACGGCCAATGGAACTAGTCACACCATAACTGAGGCTTTTGATGTTCTGGTGTCGTTTGATAATCAGTTTCATATTATGTCAATGTTGGTAATGCCAGGATTATCTCAAAATCTGTTACTAGGAAAGGATTTTTTTGATGCGTTCGGAATCCAATTAAAATTGAAGAGCGATTGTGCATTTATAAACAAAGAGATGTCACTTTTAGAAACTTCCAAAACAACAATCATACCTATAGAAGATTTAAGTGTCAGGCAGCAAAAGGATTTGTTTGGGCTAGTTACAGAAATGAAGACTAGCATTGGTACCGGGTTAGGTAGAACTCACGTTCTAAAACATAACATTGACACAGAAAATCACTAACCTGTTTACCAAAAACAATTTAATTTTTCACCAACTATTAAAAAACTCATAGAGAAAGAAATCGATGAGATGCTCATCAAGGATGTCATAGAACCATCAATCAGTCCCTGGTCACCTGTGATTTTAGTTAAAAAACCTAATGGGGAAAACAGACTCTGTTTTGACAGTAGGCAATTAAACAAGGCTACCAAAAAAGACACCTATCCATTGCCAAGAGTGACTACCATCATTGATAATCTTCGTAGTGCAAAATATTTGAGCACATTAGACCTTAAGCAGCATTTTGGCAAATACCGTTAGAGCAAACTAGTAAAGAAAAAACAACTTTTGCCGTGCCTGGTAGAGGGTTTTTTCAGTTCAAGGTCATGCCATTTGGCTTGGTAAATGCATCCCAGATACAGCAGAGGTTGATGGATACTCTTTTTCAGGCAGACGATGATAAAGTTTGGGCATATTTAGATGACATCATAATTTGCACTTCTTCTTTTGATGAACATGTGGAGGTATTGAGGAAGCTTATGGAAATTTTGAAAGAAGCAAATTTGAGTATAAATCTAGAAAAGTGTAAATTTTCTCGGTCCAGTTTGTAATTATTGGGATATAGTATAGTGGACAGAGAGGGACTCAGAACCGATCCTGAGAAAGTTACGGCAATATTAAATTTTCCGAGACCTACAAAATTTACGGAACTCAAAAACTTTATTGGACTAGCTAGCTGGTATAAACGTTTTGTACAAAACTTTTCTCTCATTGTTTTGCCTTTACATAATCTCACTAAGGGTAAAAAGAAAACAAAATTAGTATGGTCGCACTAAGAAGCCTTTTTAAAACTTAAGACTTTACTTACATCGGCTCCAGTAGTTTCGTATCCTGATTATAATAAGCCATTTATCGTGCAGTGTGATGCGTCTAATGAAGGTATAGGAGCGGTTTTATGTCAGAAAACAAACGACTATGTTCAACCGGTTGCATATCTTAGTAGAAAACTTAATGATTGTGAGAAACGCTACTCAGCCTCAGAGAAGGAACTTTTGAGTGTGGTTTATGCAGTAGAGAAATTTCGACCGTACATTGATGGAGTTCATGTTACAGTCATTATGGACCATAGGGCATTATTATGGCTTCATAAAATGAAAGATCCTCATGGAAGATTGGCGAGATGGGCAATGAAACTTCAGCAGTTTTCATTTGATATTGTACACAGGCCGGGCAAACTTCCTGCCAGGGTTGCGGGTTAGTCCGAAAGGGATACCGGGACCTTGGCAACAGGCAACTGAAGGAACACGGGTGGGTTTTGGTCAGTAAAAGTCTGACACGCCCTTCCGCTCCGCCCAGAGCGGAAGAAGTCATTGGATGATTTCCCACCCACAAAAAAAAAAAAAAAGGCCGGGCAAACTTAATATTGTGCCGGATGCCTTATCTAGATCAGTAGACATTGACACCCTAGAGTCAAATTTCATAAAAGTATTAGAGAAACAAAGATAATTGGTATCACAATAAAGTAAATTAAATTATTGGAAATCCTGACAAAAATACCAATTGGGCCCTTTTTAATGGATTACTGTTCAGAAAAGTTATTTTAAAACAATATCCTAGTCATAGTTCAAATTGGAAATTATTTATTCCTAACCAACTCAAAGACGAGGTGTTAAAAAAATGTCATGATGGTATCAATGCTGGTCATTTAGGGTTTCGCAAAACATACTATAGGATCAAAAAGGACTTCTTTTGGTTTAACATGTTAAGGGATGTTAAGCATCATGTTAAAAATTGTGAGACTTGTGCAAAATACAAAGTATTACAGCGACATCCTTTTGGATTAATGGGTCAACATAGAGATGTATCTTAACCGTGGCAGGTAATTTCTTTAGACTTAATGGGTCCATTTCCCCGGAATAAAACAGGAAATACCATGCTATTAGTCATATCGTGTTGGTTTAGTAAGTTGGTTTTACTTTTCCCTTTGAGAACGGAAAAAGCAGGCAAATTTTTTGAAATAGTAGAACGACAAATATTACTGTTTGGGGCACCCATGGCCATCATTTGTGATAACGGAAAACAGTTTGAATCACAATTATTTATTTATTATTTATTTATTTATTTATTTACAACAACACAAACTATCTTTACAGGTTAACCTAAAGTGATAGAGTGGTACAGAACACAATTAAACTAAGATATAATCTTAAAACTAGGTACTTAAATCTAACTATACATGCAGATCAGAATAACACAATACTCTAGTGGTCTCCAGAGTAAAATCGTTCAGTGCACAAGAGAACAGGTCCAAGCTCATAGCTACCGCGTTGAGAGTGCACAGCGCACGTGAACAAGCTTTAAAAGATTTACAGGAAAGGAATTTATCAGAACTGTTATTTTGTAATGATCCAAATTTATTAATCGATAGTTTTATTAATATGCTAACCAACGTTGTAAATGAAAATACTAATATAAAAAATATCCCAAGCAATAAACGCATCATAAAGCCGTGGATTACTTCAGGCATCCTTCGCTGTATCAAAAACCGAAATAAATTGCAAAAACAAAATCGCAATGACCCTCATAATGAAATATTAAAAATAACTTACACTAGATACAGGAACTACTGTAACAGTCTAATTAAGAAATTGAAAAGAAAATATGAAAGAAATTTACTTGCACAATCAGTATCTAACAACAAATTACTCTGGAAAAACATAAAAAACATCACTTACTCAAATAGGTTAAAAAGTCAAAACATAGAATTATTAAACATAAAAACAACCCCCATAGAGTCAATAAACTACGTTAATGACTATTTTGCTAATATTGGAAAACTACTTGCTCAAAAAATTAATTCTGAATTAAATAATATTCCTATTAACCAAACGAATACATTAAGATCACAACTGAATACCTTCGTACTACTAGATACGGATGTTACTGAAGTAGATAGTATTCTGATGAATTTAAAATCTGACAGTGCCCCTGGTTGGGATAATGTCTCGACAAAATTCTTAAAATACATAAAAAAGGAAGCTGTTCCCATTATGGCTCACTTTGCCAATCTCTGTTTTCAACAGGGGGTTTTCCCGGCTCCACTAAAACAGTCCGTTATTACCCCAGTTTATAAGGGTGGGGACAGCGACGATGTCAGCAACTACAGGCCTATTTCCGTCCTACCCTCGATATCAAAAGTGCTTGAGAAAATTATAAATATCAGACAAACAAATTATCTAAAAAAGTTTGATCTTTTATCAAATTCCCAGTTTGGTTTTAGGCAAGGTGTTTGTACTGAAGATGCAGTAACTGCGTTAAGTTCACTTGTAGCTGAGCACCTTGACAAAGGAAACAGATGCCTGTCTGTTTTCTTAGACCTCAAAAAAGCATTCGACACCGTCTCTGTCCCAATCCTTGTGAACAAGCTGGAAAAAAACGGAATACGAGGGACTGCACTCAGTTTACTCAAAGACTACCTCTCCAACAGGAAACAAAGAGTAAAAATAGGACAGTACTCCAGTGACCAGGTAGATGTATCATACGGCGTCCCACAGGGTAGTGTTTTAGGGCCTACCCTCTTTCTCCTGTACATTAATGATCTTTGTAACATGGAAATAAAAAATGCTAAGGTGTTCTCGTACGCCGATGATACATCTATTGTGTTCTCTGGTTCATCCTGGCATGAAGTTAAACGCAGAGCAGAGGCAGGTATGGCTCGGGTAGCTAAATGGCTAAAAAGTAACTTACTTTCCCTGAATACTAATAAAACAAACTACATGTGCTTTAGTATCAGTAACCGTACACAGCCTGTTGAAGAGTTAGATCTAAAAGTACACACATGTGGAGACATTTCTTCTATGAGCTGTAACTGCCCATGCATTGAGAAGGTCGCTGTAACTAAGTATCTTGGAGTTGTGGTGGATCAAGCACTGTCCTGGTATCCTCATCTTGAGCAAGTGTCTAAGAGAATAAGGAAACTTAGTTGGATCTTTAAATCCCTGAGACATATTGTTCCAACTAAAATTGAGAGCTTTAAGAACCGTCCCAGAAATCTCTTAAATGAAATATATGTAGCACTAGCCCAGTCTGTACTACTATATTGTATTCCAATCTGGGGGGGTGCAGCAAAAACAAAATTCATAGACATAGAACGAGCGCAGCGTGCATTAATAAAAATAATGTATTTTAAAAATAAAAGATTCGCCACTGCAAGTTTATATCAAATAAGTGATTTACTCTCTGTAAGAAAACTGTATGTAACCCAAACTATACTAAGAAAACATAAAACTCTACCATATAATGATATAGGCAAATCTAAAAGGAGAAAAGATTTAGTTGTCCAAGTTCCTCGAACTAAAACTAGATTTGCATGCAAGCAATTCAATAAACGCTCTACTCAGCTGTATAACAAAGTTAACAAACACGTTTATGTTTATAATAAAAGTTACCAAAACTGTAAAAAAAGTATAATAGACTGGATAAAACCGCTTACCTATGAAGAAACCGAGGCACTCCTGGAACACGTTGAGTAGCCGAAATATATCACATTATGTTATACACCATAACTTAAAACTTAAAACACCACACACCCACACACCACATTACATACATGCACAACTCACCACACCTCTCAACATCACACCACATCTAACCACATCACATCACACCACATCACACCACACACACCATACACCTCACACCACATCGCGCACCACGCCACACATCACACCACATATCACACATAACACCGCACTACTTACCACACCACACTATTCACCACTTCGTATACACTAACTAGGAACAAGTTTTACAAGCTTTATTTATATTTTTACTGTTAGCCATTTAAATCGCAACTATTATTTATTTTTTATTTTTTTTTAATTTTTCTTAAGATTAGTAAATTTAATCGAATTGTAGATAAAATATGTACTTGCATTCCATAAAACCCGTAAGGTCGGTACACTGTATTAACTCCAGTTAGTATAAGTGTACGACAATGATGTGAAAGAGCGGAGCCTTCTAATACAGGCATTGTTTGCTTAAAGGGAGGCTCCAAACACGTATAAATGAAATGTAATTTTCTTTTGTCACAATAAACTATTTGTATTTATATGTTCCTCGCAGCTGTAGAGTGTGTGAAACACATTTGTACAGCGATCAGTGGCATTTATTGCCTCAAATGAATGAAACACATTCTACATTTAGTGCTATCCATATAGAAGACATAATTAATATTATGAAGTCAAAAGCTAATATTTTGAACTTTGAAAATGTATCAGAAATGCCGAACCATTTTTGCCATTGGACGGGTCTTACAGTACCCCAGTTTTTAATTCTGTATAATCTTTTACCTCCTATTAATGTTAAGCAAACTAAATGCGCTTTAGCTATTTATTTAATAAAATTAAGAACAGGCGAGAGTAATAGACGCTTGGCAACTTTGTTTGATATACCTAGGTTAACATTGGAACTGATAATGAAAAAAGTTAGGTTGTGTCTCAATGAGCATTTTGTGCCTAATAATATTGGTGTGAACCATATCACTCATAGGGAAATATCAGAGAGAAACTTGAGAGTTCCTCAAGCATTATTGGGTGATCCTGATGAGTCTATATCTGGAGATAGGCTTGTAATCGCAATATTTGACGGGACTTATATATACTTGCAGAAAAGTGCAAACTATATGTTTCAAAAGAAGACATACAGTTTGCACAAATATGACAATTTGATAAAACCATTTATGATTGTATCTTGCGATGGTCACATCATTGATGCTGTAGGGCCATACGCTGCCACCCAAACTGATGCCGAAATTATGACGCACTTGTTTGAAAATGAAAATGGACCATTCCGAAGACTTTTTAGAGAAAATGATATTTTTGTTTTAGATAGGGGCCTTAGGGATGCTATTCCATTGCTTGAAAATTGTAATTATAGAGTATATAAACCTGAATCATTAGATGAAGGATCCACTCAACTTACATTTGCACAAGCTAATAAAAGCCGTAAAGTGACACTATGTAGATGGGTTGTGGAAGTTGTGAACGGAAGGTTTAAGAGGGATTTTAAACTGTTTAGGCAAAGGTACTTTAACAATGCCTCAACACATTTAATGGTTGATTTCAGAATTGCTGGGGCTCTATTAAATAAATTCCATCCTGTTTTAAGGGATAGCCCTAACGCTGAAAATATAATCCAAAGAGCATTGCGCTATATGGATGAACCTAATCATCTGGGACAATTTATTAATGATTAAAATTTAAACAGAAAACGAGTTATGTTTACCCGCATTGACGGTAACTTGCCTCAACTAAACAATTTCCCAGTTTTTACATACAATGATTTAATATTGTTTGCATTAGGCCCATATCAGGTGAAACAAGCGCGTTCATACTTCGGTGAACATGTTAGGGATAATGGTATCTATGTTGTTGAAGTGTGTCCGGAACTGGAACACTCCCAAGAAATGATACTACGGGTTGGTGGAAATAATCCTTATTTATTAAGAGGACGTATTAAGTCTCGTCATGTTTCCCAGAGAATTTACTTTACTTATGTTTTGTTTGACACTGAACATGATAGTGATTCTGTCTTGGAAGCTATTTTAGGGTACTATTGCAATTGCCTTGTAGGGAACAGGACCGTTGGTTGTTGTTGTCACGTTATGACAATAATCTGGTACCTTGGTTGGGCAAGACACCAGAACAATATCCAAGCTCCAGCAGGATTTTTAGACAACATATAATTAACAATTCAAGAATATTAAAATATAATATTTTATCAAAGCTGTTTGATTGACCCCCCTCGCTCTCTTTTTTAACACTATCGCTGCATTGCTGTAATGTATGTTGTCTAGGTAGGCATATATAGCAAAATATTTTTATTTATTTTCTCTAACAAATAAATAAATGTTTTTACTCTTTTGTTTTATTTTGTGCTTCCCTTGTTTATTGAAAATTGAACTATTAAAAAAATGTAAGGGTGACCTGTAAAAATGTACTTAAAAGAAAAGCATTAGTTTCGAATAAGTATACTTTGTTATTCGTTATTATGACTGCCTCATTGGTCTAGTGGTTACAAGTGCTACTGCTGAGCATGCGGTCCTAAGTTCGATTCTCAGGTCGAACAAAGTGATATTGGGTTTATTCATCAAGAATTTCTCAATAGCAGCCCGGAGTCTGGATTTGTGCCGGGTTCATAGCAATAGACTATAGACTCGCCCCCTATTACATGGTATTAATATAACTGTTATGTGTACTATAGGTACACCTATGCCGTCCGGCAATTTAATGAAACTGTTTTTTGCCTAGTCTGTTGTAATGACAAGTTCTCTGAGTTTTTTATTTATAGCAATTTAATGAGCCAATATTCACGAATATAAAACACCAAAAATCATTGGTGTACACTAAATTTGATAACTATGCCGACGTCCTTACAAAAATTGGCCATGTCCTTTTTAATTATTTGTTTCATACATTTTACCCAAAAATAATGAAATATCTATGAAATCTGTTAAACACAAAATTTAATATTTTAGTGCAGAATACTGACATTGCTGATATTTACTTAAAATGTTCTGAGAAATTAATATCAAAATGTTCAGAGTTTGAACTTTCGGAATCAGGTTGGACGATTAATTTTATAAATCATTTGGAAATAAATATAAATAAGTACAATCCCCTAAGAGCCGGAACTTACTTACCTGCAGTCATAAGAAATACAAAATCACGTTTAAACATACATAACAATGATAGTCACTGTTTTTTGTGGTGTATTGCAGCCCACATGTATCCGACTGTACAGAATCCTAATCGTGTAAAATCATATCTACACTACACGACGCTGTTTAATATAAATAATTTATCATTTCCGCCAAGTTTTAACGACATTAAAATATTTGAAATAAATAATCAATTTATTAGCGTGAATGTTTATGGTCTTGAAGCTAATAATCAAGTAACTGGTCCTTTATATGTAACAAGTAAACGAAAGCTTATCCATGCAAACCTATTATACATTTATAAAAACGGAAAAGCACATTTTTGTTTAATAAAAGACTTTAGTCGCCTTCTGCATCGCCAATTAACCAAACACAAGTCCAAAATATTTTTATGTGCTGAATGTTTTTTATATTACGACCATATAGATAAATTGATGAATCACAACTGCGGTAGAAAACAAACGATTTTACCTGAAGAGAATAGCAAATTATATTTTATGAATTTTCTAAGAACTCAAAAAATACCTATTGTGATATACGGTGATTTTGAAAGTCTGCTGTGTGTATACTCAGACAAAAATAAATCTATTTTTACTGAAAATGTACAAGCTCATAAAGCTTCCTCATTTGCCTATTACATCTGCTGTGAATCTAATCCAGAACTGAATGATTTTGTTAGTTACAGAGGACCAAATTGTGCACAAAGATTTGTTGAAACAATAAAAAGAGATGTAAAAAGGCTTTATAAAATTTTACAATACGATAAGCCTATGTTACCTCTTATCCCCGAGGAGTTAGCTGTCCATAATGAAGCTACAACATGTCATATATGTAAAACTGAGTTTGATAAGAAAGTAGCGGTTAGCACTCCTAGATTATTATATAGAATCATATTTAATATCTAGTTGTAAACACTACACACGCACATTTTAAAACCTATTACATCACATTTCTCGTTTGACATTTCATTCTGTCACATTCACATTCCGTTCACCATAGACATCAAACGAGAAGTATATCATTATCTATTGCCTAACATGACTAACAATTATTTACAAATATTACTTATTTACTATATCTACACTACACATAATATCTATAAACTATTTAAACAAAACTAACAATTATATTTACACTCTTCATCTAATAAAGTAAATGTATGTAACATAATGAGGGAAACGGAAGGTGCGTTGGACAGTGTAATGAGACGTAGATGATGAGCAGATTTCGATTCTCAGAGGTCATCGTCCTTAGTGCACGATCCAGTCTCGAGTCGAACGCACGCTCCTCTCTGTCCCAAAAATTTAGACTTCCTCCAAGCCCTAGATTCCATTAACTAGCTTCAATTAGATTATTAATTTTTGTCATTATTCTATAAATCGTTCTGTGTATGATTGTGTCGTTTTGTACCAACCGTCTTGAGTCTGTATTTTATTGTTATACTTGTATGTAACAAGGGAGTGCCGAGGTAGGCAGGAAGACAAGTTAGACAGTCATAAAATCATTTTATTTGAGTCTACCCTGTAACACTTCATTGGTGACCCCGAGAAGAACAGAAGCCTGACGGAGCCATCATGCCGACTGGAGCAGGAGTGTCAGCAGAGAAGCAGGATGTCTGCAGAGTCAGCGTGAAATTGCCGCCATTTTGGCCAGAGGAGCCGACACTTTGGTTCGCCCAGGTAGAAGGTCAGTTTACGATCGCCGGTATTACCGCCGACACTACAAAATTTTATACCGTCGTGGGCCAGCTTGATCACCGATATATGGTTGAGGCAAGGGATATCATCGAGAACCCGCTGGCCCAGGACAAGAACGCAAAGCTGAAGGCCGAGCTTATACGTACGCTTTCTGATTCACGTGAGAAAAGGGTGCAGCATATCCTCGCCCAAGAGGAACTCGGCGACCGTAAGCCCTCTCAATTTTTGCGGCACCTTCAAACCCTAGCCGGGCCAAATATGCCCGAGGCGTTTTTGTCCACGTTATGGGCGAGCAGGCTGCCAACCAACATCCAGACAGTCATCGCGTCACAGCCTAATCTCGCTCTCCAGTCTATTGCAGATTTAGCCGACCGCGTACACGAGATCGCACCAGCGCCCGCGCCGGCGCTCACATCACCTCCCGTCGTGGCAAGCGCGAGCACCTGCAGCGAGATCAGCGAGCTGAAACAGTGCATAGTAGAGTTAACGAAACAGGTGGCGGCGCTTTCAACACGTGGTCAGGTACATCACCGCTCCCGATCATCTGACAGATTTAGGCGCGGCAGCAGAGACTCGATCCCAGGCCGGCGCAGCCGCTCGCGCTCCAGAGACCCGTGGAACGATGAGCACTGCTACTACCACAATAAATTCGGTAGCAGAGCCAGATGGTGCGACTCGCCGTGTACGTTCGCGGGAAGTGCCACCGGCAGCCGGAAGTAGCGGCAAATGGCTGCCCCAACAAACCACGCCGCCTATTCGTAACAGATCGGGCCACTAAAACCACGTTTTTAGTGGACACAGGGTCCGATCTTTGCGTGGACCCACGTACAGCAGTACAACAGCGGCGCAGCAAGACGACCTACCAACTTTTCGCAGCCAACGGTACCGTCATAGATACATACGGTTGGGTCGAGCTCCACCTGAACTTAGGGCTACGCCGTGTGTATACCTGGAAGTTCGTGGTTACGGATGTTACCAAGCATAACAGGTGCAAATTTACTGGCGCATTATAACTTGCTGATAGATCTCAAGAACTATCGCCTCATCGCCGGGCTAACACAGCTGTCCTCCACGGCGTCATCAGCGGCCGGTTCAACAGCTGACATTGCCTCAGTCAAATCCATCGGCGGCAGCACGGAGTACCATGAGCTCCTTCGGCAGTACCCGGAGATCACGCGCCCTGCGGGAAAACAAAGACAGGTCAGTCATACAACAATACACCATATCCGAACCACACCAGGGCCGCCCATTTTTTAGTAGGCCACGCCGTCTCGCACCTGAAAAGCTCAAGATCGCTCAAAAGGAGTTTGAAGCGATGCTGGCGAATGGTACAGCACGTCCGTCGGAGAGCTCATGGTCGTCCCCTCTTCACCTCGCTCCCAAGAAGGACAACAGCTGGCGACCATGCGGGGACTACAGAGCACTTAATGCCCGCACCGTTCCGGACAGATATCCCATCCTGCACATACAGGAATTCTCTCATCAGCTGGCTGGCAGCAGAATTTATAGTAAAATTGACCTTGTTAAAGCATACAATCAAATACCTGTCCAGTCAGCTGACATCCATAAGACTGCAATCACCACTCCTTTTGGGTTATACGAGTTCCCGTTCATGACGTTCGGTCAAAGGAATGCGGCACAGACATTCCAGCGATTCATGGATGAGGTGCTCCGGGGGCTGTCGTTCTGCTACTGCTACCTGGATGACATTCTGCTGTTTTCAGAGACGGTAGCCCAGCACACTGACCACCTTCATCAGCTCCTGAAGCGGCTGTCTGAATATGGCATCCTGATTAACTCCGCAAGTGTGAGCTCGGCCGGACCTCCATTACCTTTCTAGGTCACAAGATGGTCAAAGTCAAAGTCAAAGTCAAATAATTTATTTCAAATAGGCACATATATGGCACTTTTGAACGTCAAACAAAGAAATAGAATTGATTCTAGTTGCCCCTTCCAAAAGGTAGTTTTCGTATGGAGAAGAATGGGCAAGAAACTCCATCGTTACTCTTTTAGAAATGTTTTACAATATTTTGTATACATTAATTATACCGGATGACATTTTTTACCGTCTCGAGCATAATCAGGTGTGTTGTGTAAGTGAAACAGAATCCATACCCAAGAATATTTGCTTAGTACCATTGAGATTGTACAGGTTCGGAATTTCCTTCAAAAATCATGAAAACTATCCATCCTACGGCCCGTGCGTAAAAACTAATAATAGCCAAAATAGGAGATACTAAACGGCGTAGGCTGCGATCGCGCATGAATGAAAGTTGTACGTGTGTGCGAGCGAAACGCACGCACATTTCTTTTGCGTAGAAACCTAGTAAGCGGCCGCCCCTCGCATGGTACAGTCGTGCTGAAAACGTTTCCAAAATCAACGCAATAACATTTATACTCCACTTACTAATAAACTAAGACAAACCTGATCTACAAATAAAATGAACACAATACCCAAAAATTCTCAAACATACAATACAAATACCCAATTGACTAAATAAGCCTCACACCAAAAGAATAAGTAGTAAATAGGTAATAACTTAACACAAGTAAGAAAACTTAACCTACCTAAAATAATAAAACACAACAAATACTTAAGTACAAATAAAAACCCCACCAATTTACCAATTAAAAAGATAAAATAATAAGAAAACCTATGCTTACAAATAAAACGAAAACAGTAACAAAGACTCGGAACGAACTTTTAAAACAATCTAAGTAATCTTTTTTAAATAATTCGAAACAATAAATACTTGAATAAGCAAGAATACTCGACTGTACTTCATTCAAAATGAAAAGGACGTGCATACATGCGGGAGCGAGAACATTGACAGAAGGTTGTTTGGTCGACCCGTTGCTAAGTAACGTCGGCGCGCCTACGCACACACACGTACATAGAGACTTGATGTGTGTAGTTCACTTACCGGGGTTCACGTACGATAGCCGAGCAGCTGAGCGGTACTCGCGCGCGGGCGACACGAACGACCGACGCGCACGCGCATTGCGCGCATTTTACAAAAAATGCACTTAGGTCTGTACCTACCTTTTTAGCGATATCGCAGTAGGTAATTATTGTTCCAAATGTTTTGTTCTAAACATAAACTAGCACGTCTTTGCATATTGTTTGGTAAACTTTGAGGCGTGTCTCTATCACTTTTCAAAACATTAAAAGCGTTTTAAATTATTCGCTGTTTTAAATCACTAACGCTTTGAGCTTCTTCGGTATACACTAAACGTCAGACTAAACGTTTTAGGTCGGCCCACAAATAAAAGTCAAGGGGTGTTGTGTAGGTCTGGTGACCTCGGCCGCCAGTTCACAGGTGCACCGCGACCTATCCACTTATCACCAAATTGACCATCGAGATACGCGCGCACAGATCGTTTGTAGTGAGCTGGACATCCGTCATGCTGGAAGTAGGTACATGTCTTGCAGATAGAGATCAGGAACGTCTTGCAACATGGTGTCAATGACAGAACGGTTCTGCACCCAGTGACAAAACTCCATGCGGGGTCCGGGGGGAAATTTGAGGAGAAGGGATACCGTTCCTTCGCAGCGACTGAAGATTTTCTTCTTCTGCGTACATTCGCCTTGCACTGGCTGTTTTCACCAAATAAGATACTCTACGTTAGAATATTCGTACATGTTTAGATACGACAAATATGACCGGGTGCACGATGCATACGCGGAAACAAACGCGCGCGGCGGCGGCTCAAGCGCCTGATGATATCAAAGAAGCCGACGGCAAGTGCGGCGAGTACCTATCGGCCGCAAAGGAACGTATCTAATTCATTGATAAATTCCGTGCATTTAGTAGGGTGCGTATGATTTGAATTTCGATATTTTTTCATCGATTTATTCAATTTTTTTTTAATTTCTGTTTTTATTGTTTTTGTATTAAAAGTTTACTTCGAATGGGTAGTATTTTTAGATAGATCAATTTGTTTAAAGGGAATTAAAAAAAAAATTAAAAAAAATATCTATGCCATTGGCTTCTACTCCGTTCACCTACTACACCCTATGTTTGTCGAGACGGTAAAAAAAGTCATCCGGTATAATGATATGTGAAGACGATGCACCTACAATAAGATTACTGTACTACGAAAGGTAAAAAGAATTATAAATGGAGCAATAATGAATAAATTAATTACCAGATACATGGTGCTCACATATTTACAAAGATTGTAAAAGTATACGATATTACAATAGTCCTAACATTGTTACAAGTAGTACTAATAAGTCAGTGCGTGAGTTTAAGTAATGACAGAGTGGAAAAGTCTATGACATACAAATAATAAATAAAAAAAACTAAATTAGCTATCAGTTTGATTTTGTCCAGACACTAAATCGTCCTATGGAGCAAGACCAGCATGTTTCCAAGCATTCTTATCTTGGATATAATCCTCTAATTTGTAATAAGCTTGTTTACAAAGTGTACTTTTTATATGAGTTTTAAATTTTCTTTCATTTAATTGCAATATATCACAAGGTATTTTGTTATAGCATTTAACGCAGTACCCCATAAAAGATGTTTGTACTTTAGCTAATCTGAAAAATGGTTGATCTATTTTATCTTTATTTCTAGTATTAAAATTATGCCTATCACTTATTTTATTAAAAAGTTTTAAGTTTTTTCTTACATACATAATATTCTCATAAATGAATTGGCAAGGTACCGTCATGATATTAATCTTTTTAAATAGTTCTCTGAGAGATTCGCGGTGACATAGATTATAAATGGCTCTGACAGCTCTTTTTTGCAAAATAAAAATGGATTCAATATCAGCAGCCCGACCCCACAGTAAAATGCCATACGACATAATGCTGTGGAAGTAACTGAAATAGACCAAACGCGCGGTTTCTACATCTGTTAACTGTCTTATCTTTCTAACAGCATAAGCGGCCGAGCTTAACCACCCCGCAAGAGATTTTATATGAGGTCCCCATTGTAATTTCTCGTCTAGCGTGATTCCCAAGAAAACTGTTTGATTAATAAACTCCAGTTTTTCTCCATTCAATATGATGTCACATTCGCTACTTCTAACATTAGGTAATTTAAATCGAATGCATTTGGTTTTTTTTTCATTTAGTACCAAATTATTTACCGTAAACCAATCTTGTACCTGAAGAATAGAGCTATTCACGTCGTCAAGATTTTGTGAACGTCGATTTATTTTAAAAATCAATGATGTGTCATCTGCAAATAACACTATCTTCGGTTGATTTAGAAGTAATTGGGGTAAATCATTAATATAAACTAAAAAGAGGAATGGACCTAATATCAAGCCTTGAGGAACGCCCATTGCCATTTCAGACCCCAATGAGTTTACGCCGTTTACTTGAACTTTAACTTTTCTTTCTTTCAGATATGATCTTAGTAAATCAAGAGCTGTATTCCTAACCCCATAGTGCTCTAGTTTCAACAGAAGTGTAAATAGTCCGCAGAAGGTGTCCGCCCCTTGCCGGAGAAGGTGCAGGCGATCCAGGACTACTCAGCTCCTAAGACGGTCAAGGAGATGCATCGCTTTCTGGGTATGTTCAACTTCTACCGCCGCTTTGTCCCAGAAGCCGCTCGCTTACAGTCGCCGCTTAATGTCGTACTCACAGGGCCTAAAACAACAGGAAATCAGCCAATCACAATGACGCAAGATATGCAACTAGCTTTTACCGCTTGCAAACATGGTCTCTCACAGGCTGCCTTGCTTGCACATCCAAACCCCAACGCTGAGCTTGCTTTGTTTACAGATGCATCAGACACCTCGATAGGCGCAGTGCTGCAGCAGAAGCCTAGACATACTTGGCAGCCAATTGCATTCTTCTCCAGGCGTTTGTCCGCATCGCAGAAAAAGTACAGCCCATATGACAGGGAGCTCTTAGCCATCTACGACGCAGTCCAATACTTCTGGCAGATGGTTGAAGGTAGGCACTTCGCCATTCACACGGATCATAAACCCCTGTCATACGCGTATGCGCGCAACCGAGAGAATTGCTCACCAAGGCAGTACCGCTACCTGGACTACATAGCCCAGTTCACCACGGACATCCACTTTGTTGCAGGCAAGGACAATGTCGTGGCGGACGCACTATCGCGACTGGAGGCAATAACTTTGCCATCAATAGATTACGCGGCTCTCGCACATATCCAGGAGAACGATCCAGAGTTACAGGGTCTCCTGACGAACAACAACACGTCACTCAAACTACGAAGAGTACGCTTACCGGACTCAGAGGTGGAGCTACTCTGCGACGTCTCCACCAGTAACACCCGCCCTTATGTTACAGAATCCTTCAGAAGGCAGGTGTTCCAGAAACTACATCAGCTGAGCCACCCGGGCAGGCAGGCCACGGTCAAATTGATTTCCACACGTTTCGTTTGGCCTAGCCTGAAGAAAGACTGCAGGGCCTGGACCAGAGAGTGCGTAGAATGCCAGAGAAACAAAGTCTCACGGCAAACTTCCTCTCCCACCTCTCCGTTCCCTATTCCTTCCCAACGTTTTTCCCATGTCCACATGGACATAGTAGGGCCACTAAATGTTTCATTTGATAACAGGTATTGTCTCACCGTCATCGACCGCTTCACACGCTGGCCTGAGGCATATCCCATAGCCGACATCACGGCTGAGACATGCGCCCGCACCTTCATCACCGGCTGGGTGTCCCGCTTCGGCTGCCCCCACCGCATCACTACCGACAGGGGCAAGCAGTTCGAGAGCAAACTCTTCCACTCCATCGCAGCGCTCCTAGGTAGCCAGCATCAGCCAACCACAGCGTACCATCCAGCCTGCAATGGCATGGTCGAACGCCTACACCGCAGAATGGCGAAGTTGTCGCCAGCACCAGCGAGTCGACACGGGGACAAACCCTTCTACGTGCCCAGCAGTTTGGCGTCAGCAACACACGTCTTCCTGCGACACGACGCCGTGCGCCGACCACTCGACCCACCTTACACCGGGCCATTCAAGGTGCTACAAAAAAGCCAGAAAACATTCAAATTTGAGGTTAAGGGGAAGAAAACCACAGTAACCATTGACAGGTTGAAGCCCGCTTACCTCAACGACGAACGCGACATCACTCCCAGCTCAACGGCATCATCACCAGGTACGCACACGGCCCCGACGATGCCAAACGTCGCCGTTGAAAGAAAAACCCGTTCCGGACGAACGGTACATTTCCCTGATTACTATCGCCCGTAATTTACCAACCACGGTCTCAGGGGGGGAGTAATGTAGCGGTTAGCACTCCTAGATTATTATATAGAATCATATTTAATATCTAGTTGTAAACACTACACACGCACATTTCATAACCTATTACATCACATTTCTCGTTTGACATTTCATTCTGTCACATTCACATTCTGTTCACCATAGACATCAAACGAGAAGTATATCATTATCTATTGCATAACATGACTAACAATTATTTATAAATATTACTTATTTACTATATCTACACAACACATAATATCTATAAACTATTTAAACAAAACTAACAATTATATTTACACTCTTCATCT
This sequence comes from Lithophane semibrunnea, assembly GCA_947363905.1. Taxonomy (NCBI): domain Eukaryota; kingdom Metazoa; phylum Arthropoda; class Insecta; order Lepidoptera; family Noctuidae; genus Lithophane; species Lithophane semibrunnea. Next base: position 3,774,061 of record OX376191.1, on the reverse strand, counting down.
AATAAAGTAAATGTATGTAACATAATGAGGGAAACGGAAGGTGCGTTGGACAGTGTAATGAGACGTAGATGATGAGCAGATTTCGATTCTCAGAGGTCATCGACCTTAGTGCACGATCCAGTCTCGAGTCGAACGCACGCTCCTCTCTGTCCCAAAAATCTAGACTTCCTCAAAGCCCTAGATTCCATTAACTAGCTTCAAATCGTTCTGTCAAAGTCAAAGTCAAATAAAAAATATCAGTTTATACCAATAATTTTTCATAATTTATTTGGTTACGATTGTCATTTATTTATTAAAGAATTAACTGGTATTCTTGGTAGAATTAATTTAATTCCAAAATTAAAAGAAAAATATATATCGTTTACAAAGTTCATACCGATTGATAAAACTAATACAGCACAGTTAAAATTTATAGATTCATTTAATTTTTCGAGTACTAGTTTAGATATATTGGCTCAAGCTTTACATTCGGATGATTTTTATAACATGCGACTGTATTTTCCTAATGAGGAATTTTTTAAGTTAGTTCGTAGAAAAGGTGTATACTGTTATGACTATATAGATACCTGGGAAAAATATAACGAGACTCAACTGCCCGAGCAATCAAATTTTTTTAACAAACTTACTGGAGAAAATATTTCAACAGATGATCAGCATGCTGTAATAGTGTGGAAAGCATTTAAAATAAAAAAATTAGGAGAGTATTTATCTGAAATGTGACGTTCTTTTATTATGTGACATTTTCGAAAAGTTTCGTGATATGAGATTAGTTTATTATAGTTTGGATCCATGCTTTTATGTTTCATCTCCATCATTAAGTTGGGATGCTATGCTTTTATACACTAAAGTTGAGCTTGATTTAATTTCGGATGTGGATATGTACCAAATGTTAGAAAAAGGAATTCGCGGAGGTCTCGCTCAGTGTTCATTGCGATATGCTAAAGCTAATAATAAATATTTATCAACTTACAACAATAAAAAACCTAGCACCTATCTGATTTACCTAGACTGTGTTAATTTATATGGATTTGCGATGATGCAAAAACTGCCTATGCGTAATTCTAAATTTTTTAATGAAAATGAAATTATCGATTTCAATATCAGGAATGTATGTAAAATGAGTAATCAAGGGTACATTCTTGATGTAGATTTATTTTACCCAATGGACATTCATAATGCCCATTCAGACCTACCTTTTGCAGCTGAAAAGTTTTCCCCTTCACAAAGTCAATGTAAAAAATTAATAGCAAATCTGTACAACAAACATCGCTTTGTAATCCATTATGTGCATTTACAAGAATGTTTGAAAAATGGTTTGATTTTACTTAAAATACATAGAATACTATCATTCCACCAAGATAACTTTTTAGAGCCATATATTTTTTTAAATACTTCTCTAAGACAAAAGGCTAAATCAGATTTCGAAAGAGACTTTTTCAAAAAGCAAAACAATTCTATTTTTGGGAAAACGATTGAAAACAAACGTAAACAAGTTGATGTTCGACTTGTACAAGTATGGAAAGATACATTAAATACAACTAACAGATTATATGGGGCTGAAAAATATATTAGTGCTCCAAACTTTAAAAACTTATCAATTTTCTCCGAAAATCTAGTCGCTATTTAATTAAATAAGACAAAACTTATTTTAGATCGCCCCATTTGGTTTTTCTATTCTTGAAATTTCCAAAACACATATATAATTTTCATTATTCTGTTATGAAAAACATTTATAAAGATAATATAACATTATGTTATATGGATACCGATAGTCTTCTTTATCATAAAAAACTGATGATTTTTACGATGATATGAAAAATAATATTAAGTATTTTGATACAAACAATTTTGTGGAAAATAATAAATATGGTATACCGAAAGCTAATGGGCAAATACCGGATTATTTCAAAGATGAAATGGGGGAGAAGTAATTTCAGAATTTGTTGGTTTACGTGCTAAGTTGTATTGTATAAATTCTGAGAAAAATATTATTAAAAAAGCAAAAGGAATTACAAAGCCAATAACAAAAAAGTTGGACATTGAGAAATATAAAAGAGCTTTAATTTATAAAGAAAACCTAAGAGATGATATGTATGTCATACGATCGAAAAATCATCAGGTTTATACTCAAAAATTAAATAAGCTGATACTTAACGGAGATGACAATAAAAGACAAATGATAAAAAATAGTTTTGAGACTGTACCATGGGGGCACTGTAGCACCATACTTTAATATAAGTTTTATTACTGTTTTATTCAAAATCAAAATCAAAATCAAAAGTCATTTATTCAAACTAGGCTGAGAATCAGCACTTTTCGAACGTCAAAATTACATAAGACAGTCCCCCCAAAACGCCCACCCTTCACCACTTCCTAGTGCTTTAGCTGGGAAGAAGAAGTGGCGCAACAAACTCCCCAGCAGCACAGCTGTCTGTTCAGTTAGAAAAATTTGATTCTATACAAAAGTTTGCAAAATCATTTACATTATTACGCAACATAAAACATAAATCTAATTAGCCATATGTCAGCTAGCACACGCCAATATACCAAACAAAAAAAAAAAGAATAATATAAAAAAAAACGAGAACTATATGTACCTACTCAAGCAGAAATAAGTAGTTAATATAAACATAAATTAACTAAATAAAAGCCTCTAGGCACAAAGGGCGTGCCGGCTTACATATAGCTATTTATAGCTGCAACTGGAAGTTATAAATGATAAACTAGGACCATCGAAGTAAATAAATAAAAATGAATTACTAATAACATTAACAAAATAACATTAACAAAACCGAGATCAGCAAGACGACCAGTCACCACAAGCAGCACCCGTTCACGAGCATAACGCAAAGATCAGCCATTACCCCCCTCGCCATATTTGAGGGAAGGAGACAACCCGACCTCCGACGCTACCGCAAGCAGTGACATCTAAGGGAGCATGACGAACCTGCTGCCGGTTGCTCAGGCAAAAATAATAATTATCCATTGTCGAGGTCGCTAGCTAACCACATATTGCAATATTTCCGATTACACACTGGAGACGTCAGGTGGCGGTCTCATTTGCGACAGCAAAGAAGTTGCTCAAGAATTTGTACATTTCTTTACCAGTATCCCACTTAAAACTACTGAAACCTTAAACTCCTCGCCATCGCTCTCTTTTGATTTAGTAAGGGCGAACGTTTCAGCCTGCCCGATTGAATTTAACTTTAAGCATATTAACCCCGTAACAGTAATAAAAGCTTTTAAGCAAATCAAGATCAAACTAACCGAGGATCTTTGGGGAATGTCCATTAAAGTCTGCACCTCCATAATTGAAACCATAGCGCCTTACTTAGCCTTAATATTTAATTTGTGTGTGGATCAAGGAGTCTTCCCGGATTTAATGAAATACAGTAAGGTAATACCACTTTTCAAATCCGGGGACAGTAAAGACACTAATAATTATAGACCCGTATCCGTGCTGCCGGTTTTCAGCAAGGTGTTTGAAAAGGTAATGCTGAATCAAATGCTCAATCATTTTAACACAAATAAAATCCTTCACGACCAACAGTATGGTTTCACCAAAGGACGTTGTACGACCGACGCCGGTGTAACCTTATTAAGACACATTTTTAACGCGTGGGAAGAGGCCCAAGACGCCATAGGAATCTTTTGTGACCTCTCCAAGGCATTTGATTGCGTCGATCACGAAACCTTACTCTTGAAACTTGAGCATTACGGACTTGGAAAACTTGCGCTCAGTTTAGTAAAATCTTATTTAAATGATAGACAACAGCAAGTTCAAATAAACGGTATCAACTCACTAGGTTTAAAAGTAAAAATGGGTGTTCCACAAGGCTCGATTTTGGGTCCTTTCCTCTTTTTAGTGTACATTAATGATCTACTACATTTATTAAAAAATCAGCCACACATGGTGTTATTTGCTGACGATACTTCCTTAATTTTTAAGGTAGATAGACGTGCTACAAATTTTGACGAAGTAAATAACGCCCTACTGCAGGTCCAAAATTGGTTCACTGCTAATAATTTAGTATTAAATGGAAAAAAAACTAAGTGCATAAAATTTTCTTTACCAAATGTCAAAAGTAGGGATTGTGTGATTATATTGAATCAAGAGAAACTAGAATTCGTCGATAAAACTGTTTTCCTAGGGATCACGCTCGACTCAAGGCTACAATGGGGTTCTCATTTAACATCTCTTGCAGGACGGCTAAGTTCAGCAGCATATGCTGTCAGAAAAATCCGTCAATTTACTGATGTAGATACCGCGAGGCTAGTCTATTTTAGTTACTTTCATAGCATCATGTCTTACGGTATTTTACTATGGGGACGGGCTGCAGACATCGAGTCTATCTTTATTCTGCAGAAAAGAGCGATTAGAGCCATTTATAATCTCCGCAGGCGCGATTCTTTACGGGAACTGTTTAAGGATATTAACATCATGACGGTAGCTTGCCAATATATCTATGAAAACATCATGCACGTAAGAAAAAATTTACATCTTTTTAGTAAAAGAGGTGATAGACATAACTATAGTACTAGAAATAGGGACCTATTAGTTCAACCAGGTTTCAGACTGGCTAAAGTAGACTCATCTTTCATGGGGTACTGTTTAAAATGTTACAATAAAATTCCTCCCCACATACTTCAACTGAACGAGACGAAATTCAAAACTTGTATAAAACGCACACTATGCAGGCAGGCATATTATAAGTTGGAGGATTACATTTCTGATAAAAATGCTTGGCTTAATGCTGGTCCTGCTCCACAACCACAACTAACTAATTAACATTCGAAAATAATGTTGGAGCTGCTGAAGATTGTAAGACCATCTTTGCATTGTATAAACTCAATTTCCTTTGTATTATATAACTGCATAGCACAGGTGTGAGTACTATGTACTATAGAGCCATTTACCGGGTAATTTGTCTTTAATTGACTTGAATGTGCCCTGGCGGCTGGGAATGTCATGCTCACTCAAATGTCTCGCTGATGGTGGCGCGTGTGTTGGATCATTTAGCTCCCTTCAAAATGGTTGAGCTGAATGGTGCTGATCCATGCGTCATGTTCGTGAACGGGCGCCGTCAGTTGTGACTGGTCATCTCTTAGCTGCCATGGCTTATTTTAATTTTTGATTTGTTTGTTATAATTGCGGACGCTTTTAACGTGCTTTCTACATTGTTCTCACATGTATAATTTCAACATAAATGATGTAACCAATATTTTGTAACAATATTTTGATTTAAAAGAGTGTCCGTGGAGTTTCTTGCCCGTTCTTCTCCATAGGTACCTACTACGCTTTGGAATGGGCAACTAGCTTCATATTTCTGACTGACCGACTCCTTGACAATTCAAAAGTGCCTGTAAATGGTTTAATTGAAATAAATGCTTTGAGTTTGAGTTGAGTTTGAATACAACTCATATAGAAAACATTGTAATGAGTCATCAATAAATTAAATTAAAATCAATATTAAAATAAAATTGACTATAAGTACAGTCCAAATAAAAATAATAAAAAAATTATATGAACTCATATAACCTGTCAGTGGGTAAGCTAATTCTGGAGAAAGAACATAAACATTGTCTTGAGTTAATCACAGCAACCAACTACTCTTATCATTTAAGTAGTCGTTAATGGAGTAGTAAGCCTTTGAACAAAGGTTGCATTTTACTTTAGCTTTAAACGCATTATAAGGCAAATCTAGCAAAGGAGAGGGTAGCTTGTTATAAAAGGTTATACCAAGCCCAACAAATGAGTTATGAACCTTATGAAGCCGGTGAAAGGGAACTCGTAGTTTGGCCTTATTCCTAGTGTTAACATTGTGAATATCACTGTTTTTAGTGTATAAGTGTATATTTTGCCTAATATATAAGATGTTGGCGAAGATGAATTGTGATGCCACCGTGAGAATACCAATATCTTTAAAAAAATCTCTCAGAGAAACTCTGGCACCTAGCTGGTAAATTGCTCGAACAGCTCGTTTTTGTAGGACAAATATATTTTGAATATCAGCAGCTGTACCCCACAGCAGAATACCGTAGGACATAACGCTATGAAAATAACTAAAATAGACTAGCCGAGCAGTATCAACGTCAGTGTATTGTCTTACTTTTCTGACGGCGTAAGCGGCCGAACTGAGCCTCCCCGCTAAGCTCGATATATGTGGGCCCCACTGAAGTTTGGCATCTACTGTTATCCCCAGAAAAACTGCCGAGTTTACAGTTTCAAGCACTTCTTTATCTAAGACGATGTTGGGTCCTAGATTTCTGACATTCGGTAAGGCAAACTTTACACATTTCGTTTTCTTGGCATTGAGAACTAGGTTATTTGTCGTAAACCAATCCGTTACCATTGAGAGTGCACTGTTTACATCGTCAAAATCTTGCCTATTCCTGTCTACTTTAAAAATAAGAGAGGTATCATCTGCAAACAGTACAACTTCACAGACACCCTTTAAATAGAATGGTAAGTCATTGATATACACTAAGAACAAGAATGGACCCAGTATGGAGCCTTGAGGTACACCTAACTGAACTGGTAGCCCAGAAGATTTCACACCATTAACATCTACACATTGGAACCTATTCTGTAAATAAGAATTTATAACGTTCAGAGCTTCGTTTTGCACACCGTAATGACGAAGTTTACGCAAAAGCGTGTCATGGTGCACGCAATCAAAGGCTTTGGAGAGATCACAGAAAACCCCAATAGCATTTTGCGAGTTCTCCCATGCATTAAATATGTGTTTCAGCAGAACAACACCCGCATCTGTAGTCGAACGACCTTTAGTAAAGCCATATTGTTCATTATGAAGGAGGCTATTTAAATTAAAATGTCTTAGTAACTGCTTGAGAATTAACTTTTCAAATATTTTGCTAAATGCAGGTAGGATAGAAATAGGTCTGAAATTGCCAACGTCATTTTTACTACCTGACTTAAATAATGGTATGACTTTACTACTCTTCATGAGGTCAGGAAAAGTTCCTAGATCAACACATTTATTAAAAGTAACAGCAAGATAGGGGGCTACAATGTCTATTATATTACTTAAAAGTTTAATGGAGATGCCCCAGTAATCACCAGTGTTTTTAGACTTGAGTGTGTTAAAAACATTAACTACATCACGAGGCGTTACATGTTCGAAGCTAAATAAGCGACTACTTTTAGACACACTACCGTGCAAAAGGTTCTCAGCTTTAGACGGGGACGAATTTAAGGAGCGAGTCGTAGTTATAGGAATGTTGGCAAAAAACTCATTAAATGCCTCGGCTACGTCAGTAGCTTTATTAACTAATTTGTGGTCAACCATAATCTCAAGTTGTTTATCTTGTTTAACCGATTTACCCGTTTCATTGTTAATAATTTTCCAAGTGGTTTTTACTTTATTATTGGAATTTTTAATTGTATCGCTTTAAAATTTAGATTTAGCAAAAGCACTAACCTTTTTAAATAATTTTGAATAATTTTTGACATATTCTAGGAAAGGAGTATCAAACCTGTATTTTTTCAAGCCATACAACTCGTATAGTCTCGCTCTACTTTTATAAATACCCGGAGTGGCCCATTGGTTAAAACCAACGGAGGTGCCATTAAAGTTAATAGTTTTGGTCTTGAAAGTTGATAGGTACTCTTTTTGCACAACATCAAAAAGGGCTCCGTATATTTCATTAGGATTCTCGTGTTCTACTATAGATGGAGTAATTTTATGAGCTATACTATTTTTAAACTTATTGCAACGACTAGCTGTATAAGGCCTGCATTCTATTTTATGCGGCTTTTTATTTAATGGCATGGGGAAGCTAGATAATAAACCACAGTGGTCAGACGTTAAGTCACTTAACACTAATTTATTTTTGGCATCACAATCACTAAATATATTATCAAGACAAGTTGACGAAGATGTCGAGATCCTAGTAGGTTCAAAAAACAAGTTAATTAAATTATAAGACCTAAATAGATTAAGAAGTCTAATACTTAATGGAGTAACATCTAAAATATTAACATTAAAATCTCCACATAAAATAATACTTTTATTACTTGCTTTTAACCTATTAAGTGAATCCTCCATTACGGATTCGAAACGAATAAAATCACCAGAGGGGGGTCTATAAACACAAATTATAATGTATCGCTCGAGTTCAACACAAGACAACTCAATAGTGCGCTCGATAGAGAGATTAACTAAATCAAAACGTTGTTTACATTTCAACTTGTTTGAAACAAGAACTAAAGAGCCATCGCGAATAGCGCTTTTCCTTACAAACGCACTTTGTACAGTAAAATTATCATCATTGATAAACACTACTTCATGTTCTTTCAACCAGTGTTCAGTTAAACATAACACCTGAACATCATAGTTCTCCATAAATAAACTTAACTCTAGCTCTTTGCCGGACAGACCCTGCATATTTTGATGTACAACATTCAAAGTATGCGGCTCACCCGTTGTCGCACCTAATAGTTTAAACTACAAGGCGTATCAAAGTTAGTGTTAGTACCACTACTAACAGTAGTCGATGGTACCCTACAAGTACCAGTGTCACTGTGTATATTATATGCTAAAAGATTAGCAATTTGTCTCCTACTACTAGCTGGCAAATACATTCTATAGTTAGTCAGTTTGTAATCAGTAATAAATTGATTACAATCAAAATATAAAATAGCGTCACTGTGACGACATGTCCTATTATAAATTAACATATTTAAATTATAAATGTGCCTATTTTGCTCATCAGACAAATATTGAGAATAAGGCAAAGCACAGAAAATAAATTTACAATTATTGGTCTCATTAAGATGATCAAAAGGACACATTCAATTATGTCCTTTTTTCTTACTTTTAAACTATCCCCATACAATAATATAACAGTAGAACTGGGGTTTATTTTTGTCAATCTAATACTACTTATTAAATGGCTAACACTGGCACCGGGTAAACAATTATTAATAACACATTGTTGCGAACACTGATTAAACACACTACCAAAACCTTGACCAAGTTTGTCAGAAAATATGTATGTTGTGTTAACCAAATTATTCAATTTATCATCGATACCTGCTGGCTGAGTCACTGAGGGTGTGGGTGTAACAATTTGATGCTGGGGCTGCCGGGAGCAGGCACTACTAAAAGAGAGGTTATTTGTCAGAGACTCATACATCTCCGCATTGTACTTGACCAGGTCTCCAACTCATTGGCCTCCTGCAAACGCTTACTCAGGTCTTGTTGAGTAGCCTCATATTTACTAAAGATATCCTTTAGAGCATATTCCCTAACAAGCAATTCATCCTGTAGGTGCTGAGTGTCGGTATCATACATAGTATTACATAGTTGTAATTCACTATTACACTTCTTTAATTCTTTAATTAAATTTAGATTTTTTAGCCTAAGTTTTGTATTTATTTTATTAACTTTTTGGCGTTTTAATGATTTTTGATTTTTTTTAATTAGTCTATTAATTTTAATATATTTTTTTAATTTATTATGCCTAGAAAACAAATTACATTTAGTGATTGTATCATCAGTTAAATCTATTGTATTGGCTCAACACATGTAGGTCTGGACCCGCTACCAACCAACTCATCATAAAGACTGCAGGTGATCGCAGACTCTTCACCGGCTTTGAGAGATTCCAGATGGGTTATAGTGTTCTGGGCCCTGCTTAAATCTAGCTCCAATTCAGATATCCGTCTCAAAGCCAGTTCGTGGGTGTCACTACATTCCTGGAAATTTGACACAAGTTGACGGAGGTGGTGATGCTGGTTAAGTATGTCCATATGCTGTGTATGTAGTTCAGCCAACTGGTTCTTAAGCTCAGTGTTCTTTTTATTAATATAGAGTACTTCCACCTCACTGTCTTCCCTTTCCTGTAGCAGCTGATTGCACTGGTTTTTACTAGATTCCAACTCTTTCAAAGTAGCCTTCAGTTTTTCCTCCAAGGATGCAGCTCTTCGGGTCAACATATTGACAAGCCAACCCTAGAGGCACCCTGGAATAAGAGAAGAGAAAGCTAAGTGAGTAAAAGGAATAAGAGAGAGGGATAAGATGTGGAGAATAAGTACTAAGATGAAGGGACTATTGAGAGATCAAATTATTTGAATTGAAAGAAAACAAAGGAACAAAAGTTATGAAGAGTATGTAATCTCAACTATGGGATGATAATTTCATTATTCACTGATAGGTCATAATTGAGATAGTAATATTCTAAAAATAAAAGGGAAAAACAACAAAATTAAATTTGCAAAATGGATGGGGGTAGGTACAACCTACTATTTTAAAGTGAATGAAAAATCCAGTTTTTAACATTAATTTCATGAATTGGCACTAATACAGTAATTTAAAATAACAGAGGTATGTCTAGTAATAATGTGCAGTGATGTCTATGGGGTCTCTAAGGTTTTTAATGTGATTTTATCCTAATTATGCAGCATCATGAATTGCACTACAATGAAGAGAATTAATTAAAGGGTTTTTTTTTTTTGAGACGCAGCTCAGGTGGACTAATGGGAAAAGGTGTAATGACAAGTAATAGGATCTAAGCTTATAATTATTAAAACAAATACTCCCCGGGTTTGTTGGTGATTTCAAATCCGTCCGTTGTATGACAGCTGGTACTAGATCATTGATTTTTCATTGATTTCGCAGCGGAATTACTCACAAACACAAATCCTTAATATTTATAACTATATCTATGGAATTTAAGCACTTTTATCAATAAATGTACACAAAAAATATTAATTTTACAATTTTTTTCTAACACGAAAATTTTTGACAGCCGGCTGCCAGTGTTGCCAGCCCAATGTTTGCCCTATTGTGTAAATGTTACAAAAAAAAAAAGATTATTTTTACATCCAATAAATATGCAAAAATAAATTTGCTTGTTTTTTCTTTATAAAAAACCCTACACTTACCCCATCTATCCTGATTTAAAAACTTTATTAGGAACTGAAAGGTAAATAAAAGTAGGTGTGATGTGTAATAATATATTTTTATTCATCTAAGTAATAGAACACAGAACTATATAGAAGCTGAACAGTGTCTTAGATTAAAAATAAGTTTCAACAATTGATGAGCTAAACTTATTTTTTTTACTATTTTACTAATCAAATATTCAGTTTCATCCATAATATCATCACAATGGTCTTTGACTAGGTACTGAACACTTACACAAGCACTATCATTTTCACTGCGACTCATTCCAATGAGATTGTTGCCACTCAGATCATTAATAGATATATTTATCAAATGATGTGCTTTTCCTGGTTCATTCCGGATAACATAAGAAGATGTGGCAAATGGTTTTATTATCATATTTTTTAAAGAAAGTTGTGTTTTCTTACTATATTTTTACTACTTATGAATTTCTTATTCTTCCCTTTCAATTTTTCCGGTTCTCGTTTCTGAGACACAGTTTCAGCCACATTGGATGAATTCATATCTTGTGAAAAATATAATGATTTAACAATAGAATCATTATCTTCCCCCAGATAAGGATTGTTCATTTTCTGTAAATATAAAAAGTTAATTGAATAAACTATAATAGAAAAACAGTAAACTATTGTTTTTTTTGAAGTCCATAAAATGAATACATACCTCATGAAAAAAATACGGGCTGATTACCGGATTGCCATCATTGAGATCCGCAGAGTTCTCGTGCTAAAATAAATAAAGAGTAAGTAAAAGAAAAAAAAACCCAAATCCACTATAAATACATACATTTATAGTTAAATACTACATGCCTCATGTAATTGGTATTGCTCATGTTCTTCAGAAATCGCGTCATCATTGTCCAAAATGCAGGGGCTATAGCACGGTGAAAGAGACATAATTCAAAAAAAAAATTAATTAAAGTCAATACTTACTTACCAAAAAGCATACTTTATTTTTATTTGGATAATTTAATCTAAAACTTACCTAATATTAGTGTAAGTGACTGTTTTTGCCGGCTGCTACAATAAAATTAACTGTTTTTAATTACTAGTGCTGATTTATAATTACTTAAGTTTATACGAATGTAAACAAAGTGCGTGACACTTCATTTAGTTTGTACAGTTTGAATTTGCCGCGTAATAACTTTGATGTATAATTTATCTGTGAACTTGTTTGATTCTATGGAGCGCGCTGCCATATTGTATGATGGATACAAAAGATAGATGAAAAGTGAGAATTATATTGTAATTTGAATATTTAAATAATAGTGATTAATAAGAACTGATGAAACAATAGCTTTAAATGTTGTTTCTCTTTGCAGGTAAAATTAGTGATTAATTAAGTAATGTCAAAGAATGTTTTGTAAAACTGTTAAAACTAGTTTAAGTAATAAAATAAAATTTCTCTTTGCAGAGCAACACAATTTTGGTTATAGTTTTACTGTTCACCATAATATCCAAAGATAATTATAAATTAACACATTATACGAATATAATATCATCTCAGTTTACCAATGCAAGTCTGAACATGTCGTTTAGAAACTATATTTGCGCTCCAATATAATTATGTATATTAATGAAGGATAGCGGTTTTTGCAAGTAGTAGGCAAGATGAATGACTTCACACCTGAACTTAGTCAAGTAGTTACTATGTTACTAAGTGGTTGAGCACAACACTAAATTATATGCCCAACACTAGTTGACCGACATTACTCATTCATTTCATCTGCAATCAGCCAGACTAGCGGTTCAACGTGTAGCACCCCTAGATTTACCATGTGTCCCGAGTCTAGGGTGAGTTCATCATTATTATTATAACTTTTATACTGTACTGTGTACTCCTTGTGCCATCTGCAATGGTTATGCTCTTTAAGCCTGGCTTGTCACCAACCTAAAATCTCACCTGTCATTCTGCCACGCTGTGATTGCACTCTCTCTCTCTGCCTGTAAGCCGCTGCGATGTATTATGCTTACCTATCCTGCTTCTCATACCGTTCTTGGTCGCTAAGGAGGCTAGCACATCGCACGCGGCTTGCTGCCATCTGCACCGCATCTGACATGCGCTCCCTAACGCGCTTTCAGGGTTCTACACCTCGGCTTCTATGGACCGGCGATTCTACGTACCGGTTTCTACACCTTGGCTTCTACATCCCGGCTACTGCGTTCCGGCGTCTTACGTGCGGCTAAGGACAGGACGCGTTGGCAATGGCCAATGCCCGCTACCGAGTCCTTGCCGAGGCCTGGCCTACCTGCGGCCTACCGCGCCGCGAGCTACCTGCGGCTTAACGCCGAGAACTACCTGCAGGCCTGTGCTGACAAGTCTCCTCGTCGGCCACGTGTCTCCGACCCGTGCCAGCCCTACTGTTCCCGCTGAGTCTGCGCTGGCAGGCCCCTTCCTACTACAACGGATGACCAAGGACGGTACCCTTCTACCTACCTAAGTGTGCGAGTGCTCGGAAAGACCAGTGACCTTACCCGCGACCTAGCTGTGGATCTCCTACTTAATATATGTATCAAACTACCCAGCTGGTTTTACTCCTCTCTCTACACTACCTACGTATCTATCCGTTAACGGCCTGCGCAGCCTACCTGCAAAGCCCTAGCCGTTACAGTGGCGCCCAACTCTAATCCTACCAAACCTAACGCTGGTCTGACTGAGCCCTCGCAGACATTCCTCGCTAATCATCGTAGCGGCATAGTTTTCAAGTTCTACTTTGGATTGTACTAACTGAATGTGACAACTACTTGTGTATCCAATAGTAACTGTGTACATAATGGGAACTCACCTGATGTGTAATTATTTCTACTTCTCATCTAAATCTAAAATCTTACTCAGTGCTGGCAGCGGTGAAACGCATTTTTTCTAAATAATTAAATTCTGATTACTACACAAGATACTGATAGCTGTAATACCCTTACATACCTAAAACTGATTATACTATAAACATACTCTAATTACTAAAATAATGACCAAACCTAACTTAAACTTTGCTAAAAACTTACATTAAACTAAACTTAACCTACAAACTTACCTACACTTATCATTCAAATTAACTATAGAACATTATTTATTACAATCTAAATGACTAATCTACTGGCTCACAAATAATAAAACTACTTACAATATGAATACTGTGGCCAATAAAATAAAACACTAAGACAGCTATCACTCTAAAATACACTTACCTAAAAACTTCATGGAATATCTAAACACAAATTCATACCTACACCAATTGCCTTCCTACAAATACTGCAATAATTCTATTCTTATTCAAAATAATTCTTAAATTGCTGTTACAAAATCTAAAATTGTATTGTTTTCTACTTTAACAATGAAAAACTACTACCTTCATTGCCAAACGAAAGCAATACACAATATTGCAGTACTTACTACTTTTTCCTATACATACAATCTAAAAAAACAATTTAACCTAACAAACTAATACTTAATGAATTGTTGTCATATCTAAAAATTAACAATAAACAACAATTATTTACCAAATCTAAACTAATCTAAATTAAATTCTCAACCTACCTACCTATGTCAACAAAATAAACAGCTGACACCCACTACATAAAAAACAGATTTAAGTACCAAAACACTACACAACCTACCTCACAAACTACTAAAACTACTTGCACTCACCCTCTACAACTACCCACTATCTACATATAACCAACAATTATCATACTATTATCTAAACTTCCAACTATTTGGTAAATCCAAACAGTTACCTACTTAGGATGATGGCCCTACCCCATTCATTTTAAACTTCTACCATGACTATTGGCCCTACAGCCATAGTTATAATTGATGATGGCCCTACCCCATTCATCTTAAACTTCTACCATGACTATTGACCCTACAGCCATATTTATAATTGATGATGGCCCTACCCCATTCATCTTAAACTTCTACCATGACTATTGGCCCTACAGCCATAGTTATAATTGATGATGGCCCTACCCCATTCATCACCTACCTTCTATAACTGATCATGATGGTCTACCCCATTGATCAGTGGTTTTGCTTTATCAATTGGCCCTAAACCATTGGTAACCTAATCTATGTATATGTACTTAGTATCTGTTCTAAAGAGCGGTTGCAACTCTATAAATAAGCCCTTGCAGGAGCGGTCGGTTACTCCCTAAATAAGCCTAAACCAAATTTCCTATTTATTACATATCTATACTCTAAAGATCGGTGCAACTCTATAAATAAGCCCTTGCAGGAGCGGTCGGTTACTCCCTAAATAAGCCTAAACCAAATGTATCTATTTATGTAAACTGTCTATCTATGTAATTGTTGGTATTCCTGTGCGCTTTAGGGTGACACTATGTATTCAATAAAACCTACATACTGGATACTAAGTACATACATAAGCAAATCGAATTATTTTACTTATCACAAACCTACTCGAAAATTCCGAAACAGTTGCTACGTGATAATGCTAATTTTCTTATATTATTTAAACAAGATGATATGAACTTAAAGCATATCTATAAAGAACATGTAAATTCTGATCTACTGTGGAATCAGTTTAAAAACATTATTAAAACTGTTTGGAGTAATCCTTATAATTTTCTACTTATTAACAAAGAGTCACCATTAAACAATGGAAGGTACAGACAGAATTTTGATATATTTTTAAACTTTGAATGAAGGGTTATGCTTATGATAAATGAATTACATATTTAAATGCTGTTAGTATCATTCTTTTCTTAGCTGAATACAGTTGCTATTTATTTTAAGATGGAAAAAAATATTAAAATGGAATTAGTGAAGTCTGTTGACTCCATAAAGAATAAAATAAAACAAATGAAAAACCAGGAACATGCAACGAACTTGTCGCTTGATAAAATGCTAAAACCTGTCACAGATCCTCTAAAAACTCTAGTTGGTTCTAATAGGTCTGTAGAAAAAATGAATAAAATTGAAAATACAACTCTAAATAATTCTGAAGGAATCGAATACGATGAAAATAATATTAGCGTATCTACAAAGATCGGTGACTATTACGAACCAAAACTAAATTCTACCCATTTTGTTGAACAAAATGCTAAAAAGGAATCAATCGATAATTTAGAAATGTCATTAGTGGGTGATGATATCTTTGGTATTTATGATGGTATTAGTTTGGAATTAGAAGTGAAAACAAAACTTTATTGATGGGTAATTCAGCAGTATCATTTTCTAAAATTGATGGTTTGAATAACGATACTATAATTTTAATTAAAATCGTTGACAAAGCTTACAATTTAACGGCTGGTCTAAAAGAACTTTTACTTCGAAGAAAACCTGATTTAAAGTTAATATCGAGTGAAGATAAACTTGTCTATAAGGATATGTTACATTATACAAATGCCCATAAAAGAGATTTTAATCCTAAAGGTCAAATAAGGGGTGACAAAGGTATAAAATATTGTAAAATAATCAAACCCCTATTTGCCGAATCGCCAAACGATGATAAACTTGCTTACACTAAACTTGGAGGAAACTTACCAACGTTAAAAAAATATAAAAACGTCATTGACTTGGTATATTGGGATGATCCTAACGAATTAGTGGAGAGATTGAAACTATTAGTAGCTTCAAGAGATGCTGGCAATACAAACCATGATAATGAAATTTTAACGATAATTGAAGAATTAAAAGAAGCTGGCTTGATTAAAGAATAAATATTTGTAATAATATGCTTTACATCCAGTATTATAGATGGATTCAAGACAGTACCTATTGAATTCTGAACATGAGCAAAGCCGACGTGGTAAACGAAATTCATAAAAATGCGAGGCTAAACTTTCCTCGAAGACATGTTATTATGTAAGATATAGACGACCTGTGGCAAGCAGATTTAATTGATATGCAATCAATTTCAAAAGAAAATAAAAACAACAGATTTATTCTTGCTGTTATTGACACATTTTCGAATATGCTTGGGCTTTTCCTCTGAAAAGTAAAACTAAAAATGAAGTATGTAATTGTTTCAAAATTTTTGTAGCTATAGGACGTCTTCCTAAAAATCTGCAAACGGATAATGGATTAGAATTTTATAATAATAAATTCCAAAAGCTTATGAAATCTTATCAAATTAATCACTATTCAACCTTTTCAACAAAAAAGGCTTCAATAGTTGAACGATTTATCAGAACATTGAAATCTAAACTTTACAAGGAATTTAGTCTAAAAGGTAGCTATAATTGGGTAGATAATATCCTTAATGACGTTATTTATAAATACAATCACACTTACCATCGGACAATTCATGAAATCCCTGCTAACTTGGATAACATGAATAAAAAACGAATCTTAGAAAGATAAGTAAGGTCGGTAAAAAAACTTTGGTATACGAAGCAAGGTTAAAGTAGGTGATTAGGTACGTATCAGTAAGTACAAAGGAACATTTGAAAAAGGATATACCCCCAACTGGTCATGGGAAATATTTAAAATTCGAAAAATACAAAATACAACACCTACTTAATTGAAGGTACAATCAGAGGTCAGCCTATTTTAGGAGCATTTTATTTGCAAGAGCTTTAAAAGACAAAACATCACAATGTGTATCTAGTCGAGAAAGTTCTTAGAAGAAAAGGAAGCAGGGTTTTAGTAAAATACTAGGCTAGGTTTGTCTTCTGCTGAAAACAGCTGGATTGATAAATCAAATATAATATTATACTCAATAACAAAGTCAATGATGAAGCGTGTATTTATTATAGCGCTCGATTCAGATTCATTAGTCTTATAATGTGTATTGGAGAGAGTAGTCTTCTCCATTGGCTTATAAACAATTTACCATTTGAATTACACTTACCAGGATACAATTATTGTGGTCCTGGTACAAAATTAATTAAAAGGCTTGCACATGGAGATAAAGGTGTTATAATAAATTAGACGAATATTGTAAAGAACACGATATTGCCTATCACAAATCATCAAACTTAAAGGATCGTCACAAAGCTGATTTAATTTTGCTAAAAATGGCAAAAGAGCGAGATGTTGCCTCGGATGCGAGTGGAAGCGAAAAAGTTATATGGCACGTTTAGTTAGCAAGGCAATGTCTACAAAAATTAAAACTGGCTCTGGCCTAAAAAAAAGCAACAAAAAGTTCTCGGAAAGTTATACTGGGAAAAGGTTTAAAAAATAAATTAAAAAATGTTATTAGTAAAACGAAAAGACACATGAAAAAATTAAAACCAAAATGCAAAAAAGTGGCAATAGAATTAGCTATGGCTGCAGCCAGAGAATTAGCTGATGATTCATCCATTAAACTTCTTCGGGTTATTCCTATACCAAAAAATGGAGGTGTATTACCTTTGATTCCTATTTTTGCTGGATTGTCAGCAGCAGGTATTGCCAAAACCATAAATGAATTCAAGATAGCTAAAAAGCTGTTGGCTGAATCGAGGAGATACAATGAAAAAATGGAAGCTCTTTGCATTGGAAAAAGCTTACACATTAAACCGAATAAAGATGGGCTTGGAATTTTTGTCTCGAATAAAAAAACTAAGGTATTGGTTACCCAAACGAGCCTTAACTAACTTTGACATTTTGAAGTATGGAAATAATATTCCTTATTTTCGAGGTATATTTATGAGAGATGAGCTCCCTAAACAACCTTTGAAAAAAGAGTGTGGAGTTGTTAATTTAGATAGTTCTAAAAATCCAGGTTCTCATTGGGTAGCCTATGCAAAATACAATGATTATATTGAATATTTTGATAGTTATGGAAATCTTAAACCACCCAAGGAATTTATAAAATACTTAGGTGCTAAAGTACACTATAATTTTGATAATATACAACGCGACCACCCTTATAATTGCGGCCACCTATCCAATGACTTCTCCCACTCTGGGCGGAGCGGAAGGGCGTGTCAGACTCTTACTGACTAAAACCCACCCGTGTTCCTTCAGTTGCCTGTTGCCAGGGCCCCTTTCGGTCTATTACGCAACCCTGGCAGGCATCGGTCCTAACGGACCCCGTCAGGTGTGCTGACATCTCTTTGAGGCGCGCGTGGAACACGACGCGCCATCGACCTGGGCCTGGTCCTTATCGGACGGCGAGCTACCCATTGCTCGCCGTCCGCAAGCCCGCGGCTATGGTGGCCGGGAATCCGCCTGGGATTCCCGACGGCCAGGGTGTCTCCAGCGGCGGCGGTTAGGGGCGTGAGGGTGCAGGTTTTGCCTCTCCCTCACGCGTTCCGCCTCCTCCTTCGCGAGCATCACTGCTTCGCAGAAGGAGGTGACCGCCTCCCATGCCCTCTCGCTCCGTACCATGGCTTGGACCAGGGCCGGACGACAGAGGTCAGTGCCGCCAATCGCCTCCACGAGGACACGGCGGTGCTCCGCCCAGGCAGGGCACACCTCCACCGTATGCTCCACCGTGTCCTCCAGACGATCTGTACAGTGGTGACACCCGGGCGTTTCCTCCCGCCTAATCCTACACAGGTACCTCCCAAAGCTGCCATGTCCGGTGAGGACCTGCGTCAGGCGGAAGGTGAGGACGCCGTGGCGCCTCTCCAGCCACTCCTCAAAGAGGGGACTTATCACCGCAATTGTGGCGTGCCCAGCACTGGGTTGCCACAATCGCACTCTCCATGCCGCCATGAGATCCTGCGGTATCCCCGGGCCAGCCGAATGGCTATGACCCTTTGGGACGCCTTCAACCGGCGGGCTGGCCGCAGCCTAATGGAACGCGCCCACACCGGTGCCCCGTAAAGGGCCATCGACCGCACGACCCCTGCGTAGAGCTTCCGGCAGGAGGCGTTTGGCCCCCCAAGACTGGGCAGAAGCCGCCCCAAGGCGGCCCCGGCCTGGTCCAGCCTGGGAGCCAAACGACGGAAGTGTTCCACGAAGTTCCACCGGCTGTCGAGGACGAGTCCTAGATACTTCATCGTCGACTTGACGCCGATGTGAACCCCTCCTACCGTGATTTGGGAACCCGACAGTGGCGTGTTCCGAGGGCCATGAAAACACATGACCTCGGACTTGTGCAAGGCCACCTCAAGTCCCAATTGCCGGATTCTCTCGACGATTGTCACAAACCGCCTGTCACAGGCCGCCGCCTGGTGCGACCTCCCTTGCGCCAGGACCAGCGTGTCGTCAGCGTAGCAAACTACGCTGACGCCGCTAGGGAGGTCGGCGCGCAGCACCCAGTCGTATCCGATGTCCCACAGATGCGGCCCAAGGACCGATCCCTGCGGGACACCGCACGACATCTCTCGCCGGTTCCACACTCCGTGGTGACCGGGGTAGATGCCGGCCCTGTCCGTCAAATAGGCCTCGACCACACGACAGAGGTAGGTCGGCATCCGGTGGTACCGGAGTGCCTCCCTTATGCAACTCCAGGGCAGGGTGTTGAAGGCATTGGCGATGTCGAGAGACACCGCCAAGACGACCCCACCCCGGGCCACAGCATCCCCCGTCGTGAGGGCCTGTACGCGCATGATGGCGTCCACCATAGAGCGCCCTCTGCGGAAACCAAACTGCTCTCCGCCAAATCCGGCCCCACCCGCACCAACCACCCGACGAGGCGGTTTGCAATTACTCTTTCAAAGAGCTTGCCCACCTCGTCGAGCAACACGATGGGCCGATAAGCGGACGGAGAGTCCGCAGGGCGCCCCGGCTTCTTTATGAGGACCAGTTTCCCCGTCTTCCAACGAAGTGGGAACTGGCCCCTCTCCATGCATGCGCTCAGGAGACCCCTTAGTCGAGGCTCGAGAGCCTCCATGGCCAGGACCCAGGCCTTCCCAGGTAAGCCGTCGGGTCTTGGGACGGTATTTTTGGCATTCAGCCTTCGTACCGCCACTCTCATTTCTAACTCGGTCACCTCCGGAGCATCGTCGTCGTCGTCGGCGGTGTGGTCCGCATCGAGCACCGCAGTAGGCGGAGCCATGAGCGGGGAGGCATGTTCCCCTCTCGAAGGGAATAGAGCGCTCACCACGTCCTCCACAAGCTGAGGCCGGAGACTCTGCGTCAGCGGGGGAGCCCATGGGCGGAGTTTCTCCCGCACCATCTTGTATGGGCGTCCTCACGGACTTGCGTTCAAAGTCTCCAGCGTCTCCTCGCGGGCCAGTGCCCTAGCCCGCAGGATCTCCTCCTAGAGGGCGGTCTTCGCTGCTCTGTACCCCTCGTACAGCTCCGCCTGAATGGCAATTGCGGCCACCTATGTTTACATTTTTTAAACAATTTTTGGTGTAGTCGAGGAATAAAATAAGCAGGATCTTCTAAAAGGGTTCAGTCCGCAAGCATGTCTATAGCGGTAACCATCTCTGGAAATAAATCAGAATTGGATGCATTCTTTCAACCCCCTCTGTATTTATCTGGTCATTATGAGTGTGGTTTGTTATACTTTTCAATATTAAATTCAATAACAAATGTGCGTATTAATAACGACATTCTTCCTGTGATCAGAATCGAATGTGATCTTGTACACGGTTCATACTCTAACGGGCTACCAACTCATATTATTCATGAATTTGTATCTAATACCAATACAGGTCATCGAATCATAGAAATACCACAAAACGTTATTTACTTCCCAGTGAACAAAAATACTATTACATCGATATCTATTAAGATAGTTGATCAATTTGGTTTCTGTATTAGCTTTAGAGAAGAACATAAAAATATTGAACTACGTGTTCATTTAAGAAAAACAAAATGATATTATATTATAAAACCCCGCAGTTAACAAAAAGCGTCCTATTTCTTGTACAACCACTAAGGTGCAAAGACGTAAGAAAAAAGTTATAAAATTAACTAAAGCAAATAAAGAATTTCTTAAAGCCCTAGGTTTAAAAGTATGAATATACTACAGATTACTGAATTACCGCACTTCGATACTTCGATTGAAAGTTATGAAGTCCATTCATACAATCCCTACAACAACAGCTTTAGAGAAAATGATGAAATTAGAATTCCCATACACCAGCAAGACATATATGTGCTACCGTCAGCCAGCTCAATTTACGTCGAAGGACAAGCAAAGTTCGTCGGTAAAGATGGAAATCCTATTAAGAAAACTATCATATTCAGTAACAACCCTGTTATGTTTTTGTTTCAAGATATCAGATACGAAATAAATGGTATAGAAATAGATCGCATTAAAAATTCTGGAATAACGTCAACAATAAAGTCATACGTTTCAATGAATGATGGAGAAAATAAAGTGGCTGCCTTGTGGGGATGGAACATAGATGGATTTAAAAGCGATGGTCATTTTAGTGCCTCTTAATAAAATTTTAGGATTTGCGGAGGATTACAATAAAATTGTGATAAATTGTAAACATGAACTTATTCTGAATAGAAGTAACTCTAACTTAAACAGTTGTACAGCACCTGACGATGTTGCACATTTTCAAATAGATATTCAAAAAGTGCAATGGCGGGTGCTGCATATAAAAGTATCAGATCGCGAACGACTGACACTTCTTAAACATTTAGAAAAAGATAAATCTATTCAGATAGCCTTTAGAAATTGGGATTTATACGAGTATCTTTTGCTCCCTAAAACTACAAAACATTGTTGGTCTGTTAAGACTGCCTCACAATTAGAGAAACCTTGATATGTAATTTTTTGTTTGCAAACCAATAGAAAAAATAGTAAAACCAAAGACAGTTCTCTGTTTGATCACTGTGGGGTTACTAACGTAACTTTGTTTTTGAATTCACAATACTATCCTTACGAGCCTCTAAGCTTAAATCTTTCCGAAAACAAATACAATATATTATTTGAAATGTATGTGAAATTCCGTCAGTCGTATTACAACTGTCCTGCAGACCCCCTGCTTGACTTAATCGGTTTCAAGGCAAAACGATAGTTTGAAAACAGGTCCCGTAGATGTGCGGTTGGAGATTGAATGTTCAGCACCAATACCAGATAACACAGCTATATATTGTTTAATTATTAACGATCGACTTATAGAATATAAACCTTTGAGTAACATAGTGCGCAGGTTATCATGACTGCCATTGTAGATGTTCAAGGTTTTAAAACAGAAGCAAATGAATTCATAGTAAAAGAAATTGCAATATTGTGAGATAATAAAATACAGGTGCTTTTGATTTAAGCACCTTTCCCATATCACGAATTGACAAAACAAGAAAGGAGGCAAGTAAATTGGATTGAACGCAATAGAAAGATTTATTGGAGTGAAGGATTTGTGTCTTACTCAAATTATCAGAATTTGATTGCAGATATTTTGAGAGATAAAAGTGTTTACACCAAAGGTTTAGAAAAAGTGATGTGGTTAAAAATTATTTCTAATAATAATAATATGTAGGCATATTGTCAGGATCGGTCATTTTGAAGTAAAAAAGTAGGTAGTTTACTTATTATTGAATTTTATTTGATTAACTCACTAAATTAATTAATTATAACACACTGACTTAATTAATTATAATTATTATTTATTTATTTATTTATTAAAACTTTATGCACAAGTAAAAACTACTGTACAAAGGCGGACTTAATGCCTGAGGCATTTTCTACCAGTCAACCTTAGGGTGATGCAGAGACAGACATGGCAGGTGCAATATAAGATAATACATATAACTTGAAAATAATGAATAATAATTAATACATACATAGATACATACATATGAACAAAAAAAAAAAAACTTAGTTGGGAGAAATAACGAATACGAAATACGAATATTATTGTTAATGTAAATACTTTGACACAATAATTAGCAACTCTAGGCGCTATGACAACATGTGCACTGGACCGAAGTCAAGAATAGAATGTCCTGATCGCTTTTTTTTTTTTTTTTGTCTAGGGCATCTCGCAGTTGATCTTAGAGAAGATCGTACTGCTTAACCGGACTTTTCTGTGGCTGCCTTAAGCTTGTACACTCAGGGCCTCCAGCCAGGGGCATATAAACTATTCTAAATTAAAAACTAAGTGAACGCTCGCTAAGGGCATCCCCTGTGGGGTACGAACCTCGGCTTAGGGCGTCACTGACGGGAGGACAGCAAGACGGGACAGGCTGGATTATTAATCGGGGAATGTCCGCCCGACCTCGTTTTATACCCGTGCACAAACAAGTCGAGTAGTGGGGGAGGTGGGGATGGCGACATCGCCTGATCGGTCCGGTGCACGTGCTGTTTACAACAGTACGATGACGTAGCGCCGTCACGGCCATGCTGACGTGCGTACGTCCTCGCACGCGCACTTTAGAGGTACCTAGGTGTCTGAAAAAGGAAACCACAACTTTAGTGTTCGTTCATCCTGATATTAAAATCATATCATGGTTTGGTCCGGTCTAACGACCCTTCAGAGTTATAATCTCCTGGTCCGGTTATGACTAACCCTTCAGGTTTATTACTGCTTGGTCCGGTCATAGACGACCCTTCAAGATCACTTCAGATTAAACTGGTCCTGATTTTGCTAGTCCGGACTAAAATGGTCTCTATAGCTCATATAATCAATTAACACACACAATTAATAACACTTGATAAACTCACAAATAATTTGTCCGTGTTCTACTTCATTCATTTTCTCTATGTATTAAAACACTTGTCACAACGTTAATTGATTCAGGCTCCAAAGAGTCTACCGAAGATATACGTGACTTATTAAATTGACTATTGCTACTGGCTTTTAAAGTACCAGAGTCGGCAGTCATTGTATCACTATTAAAAGACACGGTGTCACTGTTCTCTAAAATAGTATCAATTAAAACATCATTTTCATGGGTAGTTTCATGAACAAGCTCATCATTATTATTCGCCGTCACGTCATCATCACTGATATTTGCTGCGATTTCTATTAAACCAGATTGACCATGAGGCACCTCCCGTAAATTTTCGTGAGAATACTTGTAAATTCTGTTAGATCCATTAATATGTTTTAATTCATAACGGTCATTTTCTAAAACAGAAATGATTTTAAATGGGCCCTTATACTTCCGATCTAATTTGGATTGGTGTCTTTCTTCGCTTTTTATAAAAACAAAATCGCCTATGGAAAAAAGAGAGAACCCTGGCTTTTCCCTTATTGAACCGTTCAGCATCAGATTGAGACAGTCTTTGCATATTGTCAGATGCGTTTGACCTAGCTGATTTAAGATCAAGTCAGTTAGTATTGTAACGGCTAGGGCTTTGCAGGTAGGCTGCGCAGGCCATTAACGGATAGGTAGGTAGTGTAGGGTAAAGATAGGAGTAAATCCAGCTGGGTAGTTTGATACATATATTAAGTAGAAGATCCACAGCTAGGTCGCGGCTAAGGTCACTGGTCTTTCCGAGCACTCGCACACTTAGGTAGGTAGAAGGGTACCGTCCTTGGTCATCCGTTGTAGTAGGAAGGGGCCTGCCAGCGCAGGCTCAGCGGGAACAGTAGGGCCGGCACGGGTTGGAGACACGTGGCCGACGAGGAGGCCTGTCAGCACAGCCTGCAGGTGGTATACGGCGTTAGGCCGCAGGTAGCTCGCGGCGGTAGGCCGCAGTTAGGCCAGGCCTCGGCAAGGACTCGGTAGCGGGCATTGGCAGCATGCCAACGCGTCCTGTCCTTAGCCGGACGTAAGAGCCGGGACGTAGTAGACGAGGTGTAGAATCGCCGGTCCATAGAAGCCGAGGTGTAGATGAGCCGGTACGTAGAAGCCGGTACGTAGATCCGAGGTTTAGAAGCCGGTACGTAGAACCCGGGATGTAGAATCGCCGTGTAGAACCGAGGTGTAGAATCGCCGTGTAGAAGCCGGTATGTAGAACCCTGAAAGCGCGTTAGGGAGCGTATGTCAGATGCGGTGCACTTAGCAGCAAGCCGCGTGCGATGTGTTAGCCTCCTTAGCGACCAAGAACGGTATGGGAAGCATGATAGGTAAGCATAATACAACGCAGCGGCTTACAGGCAGAGATAGAGAGAGTGCAATCACAGCGTGGCAGAATGACAGGTGATTTTAGGTTAAGTAGTGACAAGCCAGGCTTAAAGAGCATAACCATTGCAGATGGCACAAGGAGCACACAGTACAGTATAATAGGTATAATAATAATGGTGAACTCACCCTAGACTCGGGGCACATGGTAAATCTAGCGGTTCTACATAACGAACCGCTAGTATGGCTGGTTACAGATGAAATGAATGAGTAGTCTGTCAAGTAGTGTTGGGCATGTAATTTAGTGTTGTGCTCAACCACTTAGTAACATACTAACTACTCGACTAAGTTCAAGTGTGAAGCCACAAAGTTACAGTACCCCGGCTGCAGAGAGAGGATTTTACCTATATAAAATCCGCTAGAACTACCACTTCCCACTTGCTGTCTCATCTTTAGCACAAGTCTGAATCCAGTCCAATCAGAGCAGAGACTGGAACCATACTCTATAGCCATGAGTGAAACTAGTTAGTCATAGTTCACTCAAGATTTCCAGACAGCAAGCAAAGAAATACACAAGATTAAAAGCAAGTGTATCTCAGTCAGTAGTGTTCTATTAGTAGCTGGTACCAGTGTATTTAGTAGTATTCCTACATGTGAGTAGACATGTGGTGTATTAGATAATTAGATCTTAACTGGCTTTAGGTAAATATAGGTAAGTGAGTTCAGTGTGTACTTGTAGGTGTAGTTAGTTAAGTATGCACATGTAGTTAGAATGCGTTACTGTTAGTGTGTTAGTAGGGGTAGGTTAGGGGTAGTGTGTAGTGGGGGTAGGTTAGGTAAGTGGGGAAGTGTGTAGTGGGGGTAGGCTAGGTTAAACTATTTAGTGTCAGGTTTGTAAGATGTGCATCGGTGCGGCCACCTCACTTGCAGGTACCGTCCCCAAGACGTTCACTTGAACATGACACAAACAACACAACAGTTAAGGGTAGTAATAATAGTGACCTGCTCTGCAATAATAAATAGACATCCCTTGGGATGAGCAGCATCCGCTATAATAGCGCCAGAGCACCATAATGCTATTCCAAAAGATAGCTTAATTTTTTTATATAGTTTTAGGTAACAGATAGACAACACAAAAGCTAAGGGTGGTTATAGTAATGAACTGCTCTGCAATAAAAAATATTTATCCCTTGGGATCGGCAGCATTCCTCAAAATAGCGCCAGTGAGCAATAGTATAGTTTATTTCAGGTTATAGATGTAGTTTATTTTAGGTTACAGATATTAATAGTGTATTTTAAGTTTTATTTAGATGTAGTTCCAGTTTCAATATTATATTTAGTAGTCATTAGTATTCCCATAATAACTCAGATAATAGAATAGTTAAGCTAGCAACAGATCAGATTTCTGTAGGTAGTTACTGTTGTAGTTCAACTTAAGTCCCAATAGTATAATGCAAACACAGGACTAGAAAATTAGGGTCCAGCCCAGTGTACTTAGCATCCAGTATGTAGGTTCCATTGAATACATAGTGTCACCCCAAACCGCACAGGAACACCAACAATTACATAGATAGACAGTTTACATAAATAGATACATTTGGTTTAGGCTTATCTAGGGAGTAACCATCCGCTCCTGCAAGGGCTTATTTATAGAGTTGCACCGCTCTTTAGAGTATAGATATGTAATAAATAGGAAATTTGGTTTAGGCTTATTTAGAAAGTAACCGACCGCTCCTGCAAGGGCTTATTTATAGAGTTGCACCGCTCTTTAGGGTACAGATAGTAAGTACATATACATAGATTAGGTTGCTTAGGTTACCAATGGTTTAGGGCCAATTGATAAAGCAGAACCACTGATCAATGGGGTAGACCATCATGATCAGTTATAGAAGGTAGGTGATGAATGGGGTAGGGCCATCATCAATTATAACTATGGCTGTAGGGCCAATAGTCATGGTAGAAGTTTAAGATGAATGGGGTAGGGCCATCATCAATTATAACTATGGCTGTAGGGCCAATAGTCATGGTAGAAGTTTAAGATGAATGGGGTAGGGCCATCATCCTAAGTTACTGTTTGGATTTACCAAATAGTTGGAAGTTTAGATAATAGTATGATAATTGTTGGTTATATGTAGATAGTGGGTAGTTGTAAAGGGTGAGTGCAAGTAGTTTTAGTAGTTTGTGGGGTAGGTTGTGTAGTGTTTTGGTACTTAAATCTGTTTCTTATGTAGTGGGTGTCAGCTGTTTATTTTGTTGACATAGGTAGGTAGGTTGAGAATTTAATTTAGATTAGTTTAGATTTGGTAAATAATTGTTGTTTATTGTTAATTTTTAGATATGTCAACAATTCATTAAATATTAGTTTGTTAGGTTAAATTGTTTGTTTAGATTGTATGTATAGGAAAAAGTAGTAAGTACTGCAATATTGTGTATTGTTTTCATTTGTCAATGAAGGTAGTAGTTTTTCATTGTTAAAGTAGAAAACAATACAATTTTAGTTTAATTGTAACAGCAATTTAAGAATTATTTTGAATAAGTATAGAATTATTTAGGTAGTTTTATTTTATTGCAGTAATTGTAGGAAGGTAATTGGTGAAGGTATGAATTTGTGTTTAGATATTCCATGAAGTTTTTAGGTAAGTGTATTTTAGAGTGATAGCTGTCTTAGTGTTTTATTTTATTGGCCACAGTATTCATATTGTAAGTAGTTTTATTATTTGTGAGCCAGTAGATAAGTCATTTAGATTGTAATAAGTAATGTTCTATAGTTAATTTGAATGATAAGTGTAGGTAAGTTTGTAGGTTAAGTTTAGTTTAATGTAAATTTTTAGCAAAGTTAAAAGTTAGGTTAGGTCATTATATTAGTAATTAGAGTATGTTTATAGTAGATATTATCAGTTTTAGGTATGTAAAGGTATGACAGCTATTAGTACCTTGTGTAGTAGTCACAATTCAATTATTTAGAAAAATGCATTTCACCGCTGCCAGCACTGAGAAAGTTTTTAGATTTAGATGAGAAGTAGAATAATTACAAATCAGGTGAGTTCCCATTATGTACACAGTTAGTATTGGATACACAAGTAGTTGTCACATTCAGTTAGTACAATCCAAAGTAGAACCTAAAACTATGCCGCTACGATGATTAGCGAGGAATGTGTGCGAGGGCTCAGTCAGATCAGCGTTAGGTTTGGTAGGATTAGAGTTGGGCGCACTTTAACGGCTAGGGCTTTGCAGGTAGGCTGCGCAGGCCGTTAACGGATAGGTAGGTAGTGTAGGGTAAAGATAGGAGTAAATCCAGCTGGGTAGTTTGATACATATATTAAGTAGAAGATCCACAGCTAGGTCGCGGGTAAGGTCACTGGTCTTTCCGAGCACTCGCACACTTAGGTAGGTAGAAGGGTACCGTCCTTGGTCATCCGTTGTAGTAGGAAGGGGCCTGCCAGCGCAGGCTCAGCGGGAACAGTAGGGCCGGCACGGGTTGGAGACACGTGGCCGACGAGGAGGCCTGTCAGCACAGCCTGCAGGTGGTATACGGCGTTAGGCCGCAGGTAGCTCGCGGCGGTAGGCCGCAGGTAGGCCAGGCCTCGGCAAGGACTCGGTAGCGGGCATTGGCAGCATGCCAACGCGTCCTGTCCTTAGCCGGACGTAAGAGCCGGGACGTAGTAGCCGAGGTGTAGAATCGCCGGTCCATAGAAGCCGAGGTGTAGATGAGCCGGTACGTAGAAGCCGGTACGTAGATCCGAGGTGTAGAAGCCGGTACGTAGAACCCGGGATGTAGAATCGCCGTGTAGAAGCCGGTACGTAGACCCGAGGTGTAGAATCGCCGTGTAGAAGCCGGTACGTAGAACCCTGAAAGCGCGTTAGGGAGCGCATGTCAGATGCGGTGCACTTAGCAGCAAGCCGCGTGCGATGTGCTAGCCTCCTTAGCGACCAAGAACGGTATGGGAAGCAGGATAGGTAAGCATAATACATCGCAGCGGCTTACAGGCAGAAATAGAGAGAGTGCAATCACAGCGTGGCAGAATGACAGGTGATTTTAGGTTAAGTAGTGACAAGCCAGGCTTAAAGAGCATAACCATTGCAGATGGCACAAGGAGCACACAGTACAGTATAATAGGTATAATAATAATGGTGAACTCACCCTAGACTCGGGGCACATGGTAAATCTAGGGGTTCTACATAACGAACCGCTAGTATGGCTGGTTACAGATGAAATGAATGAGTAGTCTGTCAAGTAGTGTTGGGCATGTAATTTAGTGTTGTGCTCAACCGCTTAGTAACATACTAACTACTCGACTAAGTTCAGGTGTGGAGCCACAACGTTACAGTATCGGGAGAGTTCACAAATATTCTCGATAATTGTAAAGAGTTTCCTTGAATTCCAAACATTAGTTCCAATGGGGTGAACCCCGTTACTCTACAGCGTGTACTGTTAATAGCAAGTTGGATATCTCCCAATTGGTCTTGCCATACAGTAACTGGGTCACATTCAACAATGGTAAGTAAACTTTTTAAAGTTCGCATGACACGTTCTACTTGACCATTTGCCTTACTGGAACCAGTCGCAATAAGATGAAGTTCAATATGATTATCGGTACAAAATTGTTTGAAATCGCTGTTATCATATGACCGACCTCGGTCAGCTATTATTCGCTTTGGAGCGCCAAATAAATCTACTGCGTTTTTAACCGCTTTAATGGCATTTATCGAATTCAAATTCATCGTATGTTTCAGGAGAACAAATTTGGTGAACGCGTCTATAATGACGGAACAGTATTCTTTACGATCGCTTTTTCCACTAAGTTTGCCCGTTAAATCTAGTTGGATGGTGTGCCATGGAATAGCCAATTGGGATAGGATGCAAACGCACTTGCTGAGCACCCGATGAGCCCTTGGAAGCCTTACATGTGACACAAGAATCAACGAATTTTTTCACAAATTTTGACATATTTTGAAACCAATAGAGGTCATATAATTTATCAAGTGTTTTCTCAAAACCAAGATGTTTTATTTCATTGTGCTCGAGGTTTATTAGAGACCAAATTAATGATTTGGGTAAAATAGAAAGCCATTTTGTGATTTTGCTTCGTTCAATCTTTCGATACAAAATGCCTTGTCTAATATCGTAAATGCGTTCCACATCAGTAGGTTACTCATTTGATCGCATTTTCGATATAATTTCTGCTATTTCAGAGTCGCGTGATTGTTCAATATGCAATCACCCCCTTTCTAATTCAGATAAATTTACTATTCTTGTATGTCTTTGTTTTAAAGCACATACTTCATTATGTTCAATAGCCAACGGATTGCGAGAAAGAAAATCTGCGTGAACCATTGTTTTGCCCTCTTTATACACTATGTCAAAATCGTAGGACTGCAAAATAGCCCACCATCTATGAACTCTTGGAGTTAAATCTTTTTTTGAATGAGATGCTTTTAATGCATTACAATCGGTGAAAACTTTAAATTTACGCCCAAAGAGATAGGGTCTAAAATGCTCTACAGATTTTACTACCGCCTAGCGTCTCTAATTCATAGATAGCGACTTTCCGCATCAGTTGTTTTGTGGCTAAAATAGGCAATGACATGGGGAAGGTTGTTTCTCCTCTGAATTAGGACTGCTCCATACCCATCACTACTCGCGTCAGTATCTTAAAGTCTATGGTTAAATCAGGATCAAAAATTCTTAGAACGGGTTCTGTGACGAGATGATTGACAATATCTGCGTGAATTTTATCGTGTTCTGGGGTCCAACAAATGTTACCCTTCCCAGCTGTCAATGGATATAAGGGTTTCATAATTTTTGAAAAATTGGGGATAAATTGCCGGAAATAGGTAGCTAGACCGATGAATTGTCGAACTTGTTTAACAGTTTTTGGTGTGAAGACATTTTTTAAAGCTTTAACTTTACATGGGTTTGGTCTGACTTCGCCAGCTGATATTACAAAACCCAAATATTCGATCTGTTTCTTCATAAAAGAACATTTTTTAAAGTGAAATGAAAATCCGGCCTTTGACAAGGTATTCAACAATTTTTTAAGACGTACCAACCCCTCTTCTATAGATTCTGATGCAGAGAGTACGTCATCCATATCGACAAAAATTTTACTGTCATTAAGAGGCTTAAGTGCTGTATTTATAGCTCTTTGAAATACTTGAGGAGCATTTCTAAGACCGAATGGCATAGTTAACCATTCAAACTGACCTGTTGGTGTAACGAATGCAGTTTTTTCCACTGATTCCTCATTTACTTTAATTTGATGAAACCCAGAGGTCATATCTATATTAGAAAAGAAATGAGCTCCATGCAATTTATCTATTTGATCGTTTATCAGTGGAAGAGGGTAGCTATCTGGCTTAGTGTTACTATTGAGCTCTCTGTAATCCACGCACATACGATCAGAACCATCTTTTTTTTTAACTAATAAAATCGGACTTGCAAAAGGTGAAGAGCTTTCCCGAATTATATTCGCGTCTAATAATTCCTGAACCATTTTACTCACGATATCGGATTCTGTAGGGAATAACCTATATGGGCGTCTATGGACGGTTTTATTAGTGTCAATCAATTTAATTTGAAGTTCACCGGTAGATACACGAGAGGTGGGAAGCTTTTGTATGAAATTCGAAGAATATTTTTTAAGTATCTCAATTAGTTGATCCTTATTTTTTCCTACAAGATCTGTATCGATTGAAGCCATATCAAACAACTCCTCAACTCTTGAACAGGCATTGAAAGCCTTTGTTTTAGAAAAAGTTAAGGTATCCCTATCAATTTTAACAGAAATTCCTTGTTCCAAAATATCACGACCTAGTAAAACTTCTTCGCTCAGACAGTCATCGTGTAAAACGTGGTAAATAACATCAAACAAGCAACCTTGCACCATGGTTGGACATTTTGCCTGCAAAGAACAATCCACGCTACTGGGTCCTACACCCTTTAAAACCACTTGTTCATGAAACTTTTCACCCTTCAGAAAATAACAATTACTTTGTCTTATAAGACTGCATTCGGAACCAGAGTCGAAAATGAAAGGTAGTTGTAAATTATTTATCTGCAACATACCTCGCGTCACCTTAGAGCATAGCTTCACCTGCTTGCTGCTGTTGCCGCCGCTGCTGCTGCTGCTATTGCTGCTGCTGTTGTTGTTGCTGGTTGATGCTGCATCTCCTTTTTTCGGCCAGCGCTTAGGACACGTAGTAGCAGCATGTCCACGCTCGCGGCACACGTAGCAGATGATATCAGACCTAGGAGAATCCATAGTGTTCTCTGAAACAGTCGAGTTTTTAAGCAGGTACCGTTGCTTGTTTCTACAGTCTTGACCTTTAAGTCCTCGCTTCTTGCAGAAATTGCAATTTCCCTGGAAATCTGTTGAAGGACGAAACCTTTTTGCATCATTACCAGATGTAGCTGGCTCGTCAATTCTTCGCTTTAATGTGAAGCTTCGCAAGGTAAGAAAAAGTTGAGGTTTATCATTAATTACAACCGAGTTAAGTTCTCGGCGAATTTTGTCATCACATTGAGATAAAACAGATATGACAAAACCTGTCACAACTTTGTCTGGCATTTTTGCTTTAGGAATTTTCTCTATTAATTGCCATAGACGCAAACCAGCTTCTGCTGGACTTTCTGTGTTATTAATCTGAAACTTAATAACTTTATTAACTCACTAAATAAATTAATTATAACACACTGACTTAATTAATTATAATTATTATTGTTAGTATAAATACTTTGACACAATAATTAGCAACTCTAGGCGCTATGACAACATGAGCACTGGACCGAAGTCAAGAATAGAATGTCCTGATCGTAAGTGTGGAAGTCGCTACACCCCCGTCAGGGGGGTGTGGCTAGCGGGGGGTCGGGGCTTTCAGCCCCTCGCCCGCGGAGGCTATACTGTGGCCCGTTAATACGGGCCCCTCCTCTTGTTGCCTTGATCGGTGATGGTAGTGAGCGCGTTTAGGTCGCGCTCATTGTGTATGGATGCGATGTTTATTTTCCGTAGGAGCGCCGCGACGCTCATAGTGGCGTCGCTATCTTCACGACATCTCGGCGGTCTGTCCCTACCAGGTGAGATCCCTAGTTACCTAGGGGAGGCCTAGCAGAGGACGACCAGCGTCGGAGATGTCGACTCGACGCGCCCACGGGACGGTATGTAGTCCCCCCCCCCTCCCTGCTCACAGAGCTAGCCGTTTACAGTTCAGGTGGGGGGCTGTCGTGTGTGTGTAGGCGGCTTGTATTGTTGTGTACCGCCGCCTAGTATGTCCGTACGAGACGCCGGCACGCCCGCGCCGCGTCATCGCACTTTTTTGTTTGGCTTCGTAGTGGAGTAGAGGTTGTCTGTTTTAAGTTGCGTAATATGCCTATATTAACCTAGAACACATTACGCAACAGTGTGTGTGTACACTGTGGAGTCATTTTTTGTTCAAGTAAACCGCGTGTAACCTGAGTGCGGTTTACTTGAGGATTCAATTTTTTCAGGCGTCTACGTCCGCTATCAGGTCGCGGGGCAGGGATCGTCTCGCGTCAGGGGGGCGCGTATGCCAGGGCGCAATCTGTTTGACGTGGGGCCAATCAGATGCGTCGGCACGCGCGAACATCCTTTCCGCGAGACGCCGCACGAACTCATCCAGGCTCTCGATCTCGAGATCCCGTGAGATGACATCGTTCCTCACATAGCGAGGGGCGTCTACTATCGTCCGCAGCGCAAGACTTTGTTGCGCGCGGAGGAGCTTCTTGTTCGTCTCGCTAGTGAGGGCGAACCAAGCGGGGGCGGCGTACGTCAGTATAGGGCGTACGTACGTTTTGTACACGCCCAGCTTGACACGCAACGGGATTCGGGACCTGAGCACCGGGCCGAGTAGATTACGGGCGACCCTACCTTTAGCGGCGACCGAGCGGACGTGTGGGCCCATGGTGAGCCGGCGCGGGCGGTCTATCTTGACCCCCAGGTATGTGACCTGGGGCGACCAACCGACCTCGGCTCCCTGTAGTTTCAGCGGTGGCGGGAGGCGCGCGTGTCCAACGACAATCGCCTGCGTCTTACCCACATTCACCGATAGCCGCCACTTAGACAGCCACTCGGGAAGCAAATCGAGTGCGCGCTGCATTTTGACCGCCGCGTGCTTCGCATTAAGCGAGGTGGAAATATACGCGGCGTCATCTGCATACAGCGCGAGCGTCGCGTCTGAAGTGGCGGGGATATCGTCAGTGTAGCGTGAGTAACACGCCGGCGATATACAGCTACCCTGCGGTACGCCTGCCAGTACCGGTCGGGCGCTAGACAACGCGCCGTCGACCACCACCCTGACTGTCCTTCCTGTAAGGAAAGTGGAGATCACCTTTACAATACGACGGGGCGCATCGGAGGTGGCCAGTTTGTATAATAGGCCCTCATGCCATACACGGTCGAAGGCCTTCTCCATGTCGAGGAATACTGCTACTGGATGTTCCTTCTTATTTAACGCGGCTGCGAGAAGGTGTACAGTACCCTCGACAATTGTAGCGTCGTACTATGTTCCGCCCTGAAACCGAATTGTTCGGGGCGTAGCACGATATGTGGTAATAGGTGTCGCAGCAGGAGTGCCTCGAACACCTTGGAGACCGTCGGCAACAGTGTTATAGGCCGATAGCTCTCCGGCTTCAGTATGTTCTTTCCCGCCTTGGGCAGCATAATAACACGCCCTTCTTTCCACGAAGCAGGAAAAGTCCCCGTGCGCAGTATCGCCGTATACAGGCGCGCCAGCGCCGCTACCATACGGAAGGGCAGGTGGCGCAGCGCCGCGTTGGTGATACCGTCGGCACCGGGGGCCTTTTTGAGCTTCGTGCGTTGTATGGCGCGCTTTACAGCGCCGGGCGAGAAATAAATAGGATCTTCATCGGGAGCTATCGGTGACGAGAAGTAATCTCCGAGGTGTTTCTCGACCGCTGCGACGTACTCCCTGTCGTCGGTCGGGTTTGGACGGAACTGACGCTCTAGGTGTTCTACGAAGACCTCCGCCCTGTCCTCCGCTACGTATCGTAGCGCCCCGTCGCTGTTTAATAGCGGACGTACCGGGGCTGGGGTGTTCGTAAATTGGCGGCATAACTTATGAACCGACGGCCAGCTGTCTATCGCGGCGTCGATTCGCTCCTCCCAACCCACGGCGGTGTGTGCCTGGAGCTCGGCCTTCACCTTCTCCGCGAGACGGTTAAGCTCTGTTTTGAGCGTGGGGCATCTGGTTTGTTGCCACTGCTTGCGTAGCCGCCTTTTCCTGGCGATCAGCTTTGTAATCTTAACCGGTAGGGGCGGCAATTGCCCTCTCCCCTCCGATTGTGTTACAGTCGCCGCCTCTAGGGCGCCCTGTATGCAAGCAGTGACGTCGGCCGCCATGAGATCTACGTCCGCGGAGTCGGCGATGGGTCGAGTCGGCGTGGTGATCTCCACTTTCTCCAGGAAGGTTTCCCAGTTGAGTAGTCGACGTGGCGCTAGTGGCTTCAGTCGGGTCGGTACACCCGATAGTACGACGAGTACAGGTTGATGGTCCGACTGTAACTCGTCGTCTATGACTTGCTGTGTGACTTGGCAGCGTAGCCCTTGGTGGACTACTACGCCCAGCACATCGGGCATGTGCCCTATGACGTCTGGGTAGTGGGTCGGCGTCTCTGGGCCGGACACCGTGTAGCCACGGGCTTCCGCATCCGCAAAGAGTCGTCTCCCCTCGGTATTTATTATATTGGAATTCCACGCTGGGTGTTTACAATTTAAATCCCCGGCGAGGAGGGTAGCGTGTCCGGAACAAGTTAACAAGGTCCGCAGCTCCGACAGGTCCAGGTGTGCTGCGGGCGGCTTGTAACAAGCGTAAATGTCCATGTCCTCGCCGGCTATATGTAGCTGGACACCCAGCGCATAAAAAGTGTTGAGTGTCGGCGGAGGGATTTCCTGATGGACGACCCTTCGCCTAACTAGTACTACCAAGCCGCGGTATGTACATATTATGTCCGACCATTCGTCCTTCCTGTAAGTGAGGTATCCCGGGAACTTTATCCTGTCAGCAGGTCCCAGTAGCGTCTCACTTATAAGCGCCACATCGATATCCTGTTC
The DNA here is from genome assembly GCA_947363905.1 of Lithophane semibrunnea. Classification (NCBI taxonomy): domain Eukaryota; kingdom Metazoa; phylum Arthropoda; class Insecta; order Lepidoptera; family Noctuidae; genus Lithophane; species Lithophane semibrunnea. The sequence continues at coordinate 3,737,235 of OX376191.1, read as the reverse complement.
CCGCAGGAGATGGCGGAGTGGGGCGACCTTACTCCTAAGGCCGCGGGCGTTCCAATGGATCACCCTTAGCGGCCTAGCCATGGTACAACGTTAGTAACGTCGCCAGACCGTCAAGGATGACCGTCTCCACGTCCTGCCCCTGTCTGATGGCCTTGATTAGGTCCATCAGAAGTTTAATAGCGCAGGTGGTAAATTCTTTGTGTTGTTGTTGCTGCGTCGCGACGCTAGCGCCGCCGCTCGCAGAGCCGGTGAACTTGGTTCGTTCTAAATTCTGCCACTGCGGGCGCGCGGCGCTAGCCGCGACCGCGACGGTGACTTGTTTATTAGCGAACCTACGCGTTTGCGCGCTTTGCTGCTGCTCGACAATGGCGCTAGTAGTAGGTTCGCTACTTGCTTGTTTGCACTCGCCTGTTACCACCTGCGTGCGCACTACATGTGCGGGGGCGGGATCGGCCAGAGGGGTGACTTCCCCTTCCTCCGCCTTGAGGAGGAGGTTTGGGTCCGTGGAGTGGGTTCGTTGGCTGGCGCCATAAGCGTCGGCCCGACCGCCTCTACGTGCCGCTCCTGTGTTGGCACCTCCGCGGCCAGCTTTGGCCGGAGAGTGGTCGTGGATGCCACCGTGCCCGCTCGCTTGTTCCGGATCTCTGCCTGGAACACGGAGCACTTTATGTTGCACGCGGGGTGCGGGCCACCGCAATTTATGCAGGTGGCCGGCTCCTCTCGCGGGCGCTCTCTCATGCCGCGTGCTCCCCTCCACACCGCACACAAGCGAGCGGACGGTGGCACTGGTGCGAGCTGTGCCGGAAGCGCTGGCACCGATGGCATTTAGCGGGCCCACGCTTACCCCTCCAGGCCTCTATTTTGACACCACGCATATTCATAAATATCGTGGTGTCATAAATAGTCCGGACGTCGGGTGTCTTTTTAAGGATCGCGTGGAACACGCAACAGGGTCTTCCTTGCGCGCCTTTGATATGGCGCACATACACCGGCTGGTATCCCAGCGATCCCAGCTCCTCCTCTATCTCCCGGGGGTCTGTATCTGCTGGTAGCCCCCTGATCGCGACCTTCATATTTTTATCCGCTGGTAGCGAATAAGCGAACCATGATACGCCGCTCTCTTTTTCCAGGCCGGTTAGGTACTTCTGTACCAGCCTGTACTCTTCCTCGCTGTCCGGGTTAAACCGGACTCCGTTCCCGTACGGACGCGCGCTGGGAGGTCGGCCTAGTCTAGCCCGCTATGGCTCGGAAGAGCGGCCCAATTCGGTAGCTTTTCAACTACCAACGGTGGGAAGCGCATCTTCTTCGCCTTTTTGTTTTTCCCCGCCCCTTGGGTTGCCGGCGTCGGCGCTATAGCGGCGCCGGTGGCGGTCACAGGGGGCGAGATAGGCACAGGGGGGTGGGGGGGTAAATAGCTAGGACTTACCCCCAATGGTGAGTCCGGTGATGCTGGCGGCGTACGGCGCGCCGCGTCGGCAAAAGTAGGCGAAGCGGGCGAGACCCGACCTCGCGGCGCGCTATCGCGCTGTGGCCGCGGCGGGTCCTGGCAGTACCGCGTCGCTTCCTCCGACGCGGTCTCGCCGGAGCTCCTCCTGCGCCACTGGGGCTTGGGTCCGAGCATCTCGGGCGCGTTACCAAGCGATGCCGGGGGCGGCATCGGCGAAAAGGCCGTACCACCTACGATGGGCCGCGAACCGGGTCGCGGGGTCGTGTCGTACGAGACGACATCGATACCGATGACAGTGGCTTCTTTCCATGCTTGTGGAAAGATGTTATTGCTTAGAGCACCATTGAAGATGGTGGTCAGTAGCATAATGAGGTGGGCTGGGAACAGTTGAACTACCTTATTGGTGATTCCATCCGAACCGGGGGCTTTACGAGTTTTAAGACCTTTGATGATCTCGTCCACCTCGTCAGGTGCGACGGGGGGCAGGGGATCATCGGGGTCTTCTACGGTTGGTAGGGAAGCTCTACGTTCGACTTCAGCGTCCACCTCATCGAGGTGAGCTTGGTCTACTGGTGCGGTCAACAGGGAACTGGGACAGGCTCTGCAGCCTGAAGGAGGTGTGCGCTATTGCAGCAGATGGCAAGCTCAACATGGACCAGAAATTGCGCATCAGTGCCCTATGCCGGAAGGTTGGCCATGGGACATCACAAATAGCCTTCTAGTACCAGTCCACCAAAGCAAAATCCGTCCAATTCCACCATGCTAGCTTTTAGCATCCTAGCCCTAGCTAGCCTTTTGCAGCACAGCTACAGGAGCTTAAGTCGAAAATCGGGGATTCAATGAAACCTGCCCTAGAACCGTCTTTTTCTGATATGGTAAAGACAGGTGCCAACAACTACATCCAGCAAATTAACTTAAGTTCAGTTGCTATATATCCAAATGACAAATTGAAGACCAGTGATGAGACAAAATCTTTGTTCCAAAAAATTATTTGCCCCGAAAAAATGCAACTTCACGTGAGGGGTCTGCGCAAGGGGTGCGTGGACAGGAAACCTCCCCGTGTGCCCGGGGGCTGGAGTTCCTTACGGATACGTCCGTGGGGAAGGCCAGTTTCTGGGACTATGCACACTGGGGTGCGGGCGATGTTTCTCCTATGGGTGCTGTGTGTTAGACACACAGTACCTAGTGGAGAGGCATTGCCCGTATGCCGATATCCTGTCGGTGGGACGCTCTAATGTGTACTCGGAGGTGTACACGTTTAGTAGCGTCTTGAGCGGGCTCGGCGTGCACTAACCCTGCTGTCGGGCAGGCAGGAAGAAGTCCTTTCTTCTGCCACCGTTGGTCTCGTAGCCCCAAAGAGTGTCAAGGCTATGTCTCTGGCATTTGACGGGGGTCGAGGGTCATGGCTTAACCGCCCGGGCCGCGAGGAAGAAATCCTCTATAAAAAATTACCCCAAACCTCCAAGCGGCGGCGCACCGTGAGGGAGGTTGATAGCTTGGCTGATGGGTAGCTATGGAATCAGTCGCTTGTGCGAACCACTATATTTTGAGCCAATAAAACTTGTAAAATACTCGTGAGATTAACTATGGATTTTTTTTTACAAAATAAACAAAACCAAGAGAGACAGGGAGAGAGAAAGGAGGAAGTAAGGGATGCGCAGTCGGAGTCCGACGCGGCATCGAGCTTTAGCTCGTGTACGAGCGTAGAGCGCGAAGTGATGGTGGTGGGGCCTTCCGGGAGACAATTCTTCCGGAAGCGCCCCAAGACGGGGTCATCCTCGGACGAGGGGACCACGAGCCGGAGGAAGATACACTCCGGCCGGCGGGGTGGAGCCCGTGTGAAAGGTGCGGGTAGGGGGCTCATCACCAAGGGGGCTGGTGATCCGAGTCCGGTCAGCCCAGCCGATCCGGCTCAGCAGGTCGAGAGGTTGGAGACGGAGGTGCCCCACCCTGGTGGGACCAGCCTCAGGTCGGCGGTCCCTCAGAGGTGAAAGGTTGTGAGCCGAGCGCTGCTGGCGGCTCCAACTTGGAGGGCGCGGCAAGGATTGCGGAGATCGTGGTCTCTGCGATAATAATAGTGTGGCCTTGAAGAGGCTTAAGACCTCTAAAGACAAGGCCATAGCAGAGGCCACGGCCTCCATAATGGCGGCAGTGGATGCCTCCCGCAGGGGGACCCCGGTGGGGCGGAGTGTCCGAGATGCGGGCGGAGGTCGCACGCCTGACGGCCGCGATGGAGCTTCTTCGAAAGGAGAACCGAGGAGAAACGAGGGCGCGGGGTGAGCAAACGATGCAGCGACACATAGAGCTGCATCGGTCTCAGCTTCGCGAGGTCCTGGTGGCAGAATGGCGGGAAAGGCTTTCACGCCCTACCGCCGGCCTCGACATCATCGAGGCGGTCCGGCCGGTGCTCGAGTGCTGGCTCGGGAGGTGGCACGGCTCCCTGTCGTTTCGGGTGACGCAGGTGCTCTCGGGGCATGGTTGCTTCGGGAAGTACCTGTGTCGCATAAACAGGGAGCCGGACGCTCGGTGTCACCACTGCGTCGACTGCCGGGAGAACACGGCGCGGCATACGCTGGCAGAGTGTGCCGCTTGGGAGGGGCAGCTCCGTGCCCTCATCTCAAAAGTAGGCAGTGACCTCTCGCTGCCGGCCGTCGTTGAGTCGATGGTCGACAGCGAGGAGTCCTGGGACGCGGTGGTTTCCTACTGGGAGACAGTCGTCTCGCAGAAGGAGGCTGCGGAAAGGGAGAGGGAGATCTCATCCACTCACCCGGCCCGCAGCAGGCGCACCGGGCGTCGGCGGAGGGCAGACAACGCCCTCTTCCAGCCCCCCTAAATGGATCCAGGGGCGACGGACTTGGGGACGTCCATCGCCCCCCATACATCAGGACCCGAGGTGGTGGCGCGTAGTGTTCCATGCGCGCCTTTCTTAGACGTCACGGGGGGAGTCAAACACCTCACTCCCCCCCCTGACCCGAGGAGGCCGGCGATGGCGGGCCGGCACCAGTCGGGGGTTGCGGAAGATTTTTATGTTCCCGCGACCTCCGGCGTAGGTGTGAGTGTGAAACACCGGTGTGTTTCAAAGTCAGTAAGAGTCTGACAGACCCCGCCACCCGCCCTAGGGCGGAGAACATCCATGAGGATTTTCCACCCCGGGAAAAAAAAAAAAAAAAAAAAGGCACCATCGGTCCCGACTACAGGGGGATGCAAGCCCTCACGCTGCCCCGTGGCGGCGGCTAAGAAAATAGCTGGGGAGGGCCAAAGGCTATTGGTGGGCTGGGTTTCCGCGCAGGTGAAACTACTGGAACCCAGACCTCGGAGGTGCTTGCGCTGCCATGTGCGCGACCACGTGGGAGCTAAATGCACCTCCGAGGTTGACCGCAGCAATGCCTGCTACCACTGCGTCAGCCCGGTCACAAGGCCACGCCGCACTGCGTCGTATGTGCGGCGGCGGGCAAGCCGGCCGACCACCGGATCGGGGGTAAGGCCTGCGCTCCAACCGCCAAAGCCAGGGGCAAGGGCAGTTTTGTGGGCCGCCGCCGGTACCCCGTCCCTCGAGGCGGTCAAGAGAGGACGGGGTTGCGTGGCAGCACGGTTTGGGGAGATTGTCGTGGTATGGGTGTACTTCTCCCCGAACCGAACTCTCGCCGAGTTCCACAACTCCCTTGCGGAGTTGAAAGTCGTCGTCGTCGGGTTCCGTTCCCTCCCCGTGCTCGTCCTCGGAGACTTCAATGCCAAGAACGTGGCTTGGGGTTCCCGGTACACGGACACACGGGGCAGGATGGTGGAGGACTGGGCTCTGGAGACAGGCCTGGTCGTCCTAAACCGGGGTTCTGTCCCCACGTGTGTGCGGATACGGGGTGAATCAGTGGTGGACATGTCGCGCTTGTCTCGTGTGCACGCTCGTACCAATTACCCCCCCTCGTTCTTACCAACTCAAAATAGTGATTCCAAGATTCGATAAATCGCTATCGATAAAATGTGTAACAACGTTAGTCTTTGATACTAATGGATAGATACCTGCAAAGATCGGACTCAAGCGGTAGTCTCAACTCCAAGAGTCCAGCAACCGAAAATATGGACAATTGGCGTACGCCAAAAGCGGCCAGCTGTCGCGAAACACGCAAAGTTTGATAGCACCCGAGACATTCCAACACACAACAATTTTCAAGACCTTCCGGTAGATGGTGTCGCCAAAACTTCTGGTAATGAATTCTACCTCAAAGCAACCGTCAAAGTCAAGAAGACCGGTCACATTCCTCCTATTATCCTGGATATGAAGACCGACTGGACCCATGAGGATTTAAAGGATAAAATTGCTCCGTTTACAAAACGCTACCACCTTCAATAAAGAACTGGTGGCAAAGTTGCCATTATATGTCACACAGCTGATGGCCACCAGGCAGTTAAGGATGGTCTCCGTCTTCAAAATGCCTCCTTTGTTACTTTCACCCGGAAGGACGAAAAGGTGCCTAGATCGGTGATTCGCGGACTTCCGTCTCATGTTGAAGAAGAACTACCAGAGGAGCTGGAGAAACTTGGCTTCGCCGGAGCTTCTGCAAAACCCCTGAAGTCTCGCATTTTTACAAACATACATGAAAACAAATATCCAAAATTACCTCGATAATGTTTGGAATGCTAAGCTGGCAAAAGTTGATAACCCCAGTCAGGCAGATATCCTGACTAAATCTCTCAAGCGTGTGACTAAATCTCTCAAGCCTAGATCCGCGAACATTCCTCCCCTTAAACTTTCGGATGGGTCCCTGGCCTCTGGTACGGCCGAACAATATAACGCTTTGGCAAATGCCTTTTGTGACAACATGAGGCTTACCACTAATTGGGCTTGTGATCCCAATCTCAAGGATGAGGTATCGAACTCTATGTCTATCATTAATAGTTATAACCTCGCTTCTGATTTTATAAAGCTGGTGAGGCCATTTGAGATACGTAAAATATTGTCAAGGCTCAAATCCCGTAAATCTGTAAGTCATGATGGGATCCATAACTTACTTTTAAAGAACTTGCCACAGAAGGCGATAGTCTACGTTACAAAAATATTCAGTGGCTGTTTTGGTCAGGGCTATTTCCCAAACATCTGGAAAAATGCTAAAACAATTCCCCTTAAAAAACCCGGAAAAGACAGCACTTTACCCATAAGTTACCGCCCCATAAGTCTGCTACCTGCTGCCGGTAAGCTTTTTGAGTCTGTAATTTATACAAGACTATTACGTGCCACTGGGCAGTTTCTGATCCAATAGCAGTTTGAGTTTCGTGCCACTCATTCAACTACCCAACAGCTAGCCAGGGTCACAGAACACGTATCCCATCACCTAAATCTCAAACAGTCCACAGGTATGTTTCTGCTGGATATCGAAAAAGCGTTTGACACCGTCTGGCACGAAGGCCTGCTACACAAGTTACTCACTCTAGATGTGCCTATGCTTCTTATCAAACTCGTTCAATCGTACCTTGCGGATCGTATATTCCGGGTTCACATCGGAAATACCACTTCATCACCTCAAAATGTCCCAGCTGGCGTTCCTCAGGGCTCGATTGTTGGTCCCTATTTATTTCTCCTGTTCGTAAATGATATCCCTATTCAACCTCGAACCCAATTGGCTTGCTTTGCTGACGATACGGCCTCTTATACCTCTTCGGATGATACCGACTTAATCATAGGTCGTCTACAATATTCTATCGATTTACTTCTGGACTACTTTAAGAAATGGAAACTCAAAATAAATGAGGATAAAACGGAAGCTATATTTTTCTCCCGCGCTAGGCAACCCCCCTCAAGAACTTTAAAAATAGCTGGGCTTACAGTGCCTTGGAAAACCTATGTGCGCTATCTTGGGATCAAAATGGATAGTCGTCTAAATTGGTCCAAACATATTGCTGACTTGCGTTTGAAGGGCGCCCAAGCTCTTGGTGCTTAAAACCCTATATTGAATCGTAAAAGCAAATTAAGTAGCAGTACTAAACTAAGAATTTATACTACGCTTGTCCGCCCGTGTATAACATACGCCTGTCCTGTCTGGAGTAGCACATGTATTTCTAACCATCAACTTCTGCAAGTTGTCCAAAATAAAGCTGTTAAAATATCCTATAAAACCAAATTTAAAACAAACATTAAGAATTTACATAAAAAAATTAAACTTCCTTTATTATTTTTAATCACGTACTTAGAATAACATCAAGATTTTATAATAAAAACAAGATTAATACTACCAACCCATTAATTTCAAATCTATGTTCATCAAACTTAGACAATTTACCATATATCGATAGATATGGCACTTACCGCCTACCGCATCACTATATTTTGTTCCCACCACCCGAGATGCGAACGACCAGCGGCTTGACCCCTGGTAGGCTTACTGCCGCCCCGGTCCCAGCGGCAGTGTCACCGGAGCGCGGGCGGCAGGGAGGCTCTGTCCGCTGATCATTGACTGGTCGCACGGGTGTTAGTGTTTACTTACATATACCGTGCGATCAACTAATTTATTTTAAAATATTTCATTTTTTTCTTGTCATACCTACATGCAATCAGTAAATTATAACTAGCTAAATAATTTGCGAAACTGTCATCACGTACCCTTGATAATTGTGTGTTATATTTATGTTGTTAACAGTAATTATAAAATACCTCTTTTAAGCTTTGAAAGGCAAATCGCTAGTCTCATAAAGTGTTTGAATTATATTGAGTTAATGTAACTTAAGATAAGTGCATTTTGTTCATTGTACCGTTTTAATAAAGTTATTTGAAAATGAAAATGAAATGAGTGGTGGACATCTCGTTCGCCAGCCCCGCTCTGTCACTACGTGTCATTGACTGGCGCATCATGGAGGGGGTGGAGATGTATTCCGAGCACCGGTATATCCGGATTGACGTCTTCACCCAGACCTCGAGCGCGCCGGTCCGACAGGCCCCGAGTGGTCGGCGGTGGGCGCTGAAGCAGCTAGACCGGGAGCTCCTCCTGGAAGCCTCGATCGTGCAGGCCTGGGTGTCATCACCGGACAGGCTTGCCGACATCAACGACGAGGCGGAGTGGTTCCGGGAGGCCATGTCCAATGTTTGTGACGTGGCAATGCCCCGGGCCCAGCCCGGACGTGCTTCACGCCAGGTGAGCTGGTGGTCGCAGGAGCTGACAGCGCTGCGCCATGCGTGCGTTGTTGCGCGACGCCAGTACACCAGGCACCGCAGGCTCCGTATCTGCCCTCCGGATACGGAAGCCATTCAGGCGGAGCTGTACAAGGGGTACAGAGCGGCGAAAACCGCCCTCCAGGCGGAGATCCTGCGGGCTAGGGCATTGGCCCGCGAGGAGACGCTCGAGACTCTGAACAGATATCCGTGGGGACGCCCATACAAGATAGTGCGGGAGAAACTCCGCCCATGGGCTCCCCCGCTGACGCAGAGTCACCGGCCTCAGCTTGTGGAGGACGTGGTGAGCGTTCTGTTTCCTTCGAGAGGGGAACATACCTCCCCACTCATGGCTCCGCCTACTGCGGTGCTCAAAGCGGACCATACCGCCGACGACGACGACGATGCTCCGGAGGTGACCGAGGTAGAGATGAGAGTGGCGGTACGAAGGCTGAATGCCAAGAATACCGCCCCAGGACCCGACGGCCTGCCTAGGAAGGCGTGGGTTCTGGCCATGGAGGCTCTCGGGCCTCGACTGAGAGGTCCCCTAAGCGCATGCATGGAGAGGGGCCAGTTCCCACTTCGTTGGAAGACGGGGAAACTGGTCCTCATTAAGAAGCCGGGGCGCCATGCGGACTTTCCGTCCGCTTATCGGCCCATCGTGCTGCTCGATGAGGTGGACAAGCTCTTTGAAAGAGTAATTGCAAACCGCCTCGTTGGGCGGCTGGTGCGGGAGGGGCCGGATTTGGCGGAGAGCCAGTTTGGTTTCCGCAGAGGGCGCTCTACGGTGGACGCCATCATGCGCGTACGGGCCCTCACGACGGGGGATGCTGTGGCCCGGGGTGGGGTCGTCTTGGCGGTGTCTCTAGACATCGCCAAAGCTTTAAACACCTTGCCCTGGAGTTGCATAAGGGAGGCACTCCGGTGGTACCGGATGCCGACCTACCTCTTTTGTGTGGTCGAGGCCTATTTGATGGACAGGGCCGTCATCTACCCCGGTCATCAGGGAGTGTGAAACTGGCGAGAGATGTCGTGCGGTGTCCCACAGGGATCGGTCCTGGGGCCGCATCTGTTGGTCATCGGTTACGACTAGGTGCTGCGCGCCGACCTCTCCAGTGGCGTCAGTGTAGTTTGCTACGCTGATGACACGCTGGTCCTGGCGCAGGGGAGGTCGCACCAGGCGGCGGCCGAACTAGCGACACGCGGGGTTGCGACAATTGTCGATAGAATCTGGCAACTGGGACTCGAGGTGGCCTTGCACAAGTCCGAGGTCATGGGTTTTCATGGTCCTCGGGACGTGCCACCGTCGGGTTCCCAAATTACGGTAGGAGGGGTTCACATCGGCGTTGAATCGACGATGAAGTACCTAGGACTCGTCCTCGACAGCCGGTGGAACTTCGTGGAGCATTTTCGACGTTTTGCTCCCAGGCTGGACCAGGCTGGAGCTGCCTTGACACAGGCAGAGCTGATGGCGACCGTGATGCGGCTCCGGGCCAAGAACGTGGCTCCGGGGCCCGATGGTGTGAGCCCTCGCTCTGAAGGAGCTTGAGCCCCAACTGAGAGGACTCTACACAGCGTGCCTTGAGCGGGGCCAGTTTCCCACTTTGTGGAAAACTGGTCGTCTGGTCCTGCTCAGGAAGGCGGGGCGCCCTGCGGACTCGCCGTCCGCGTACCGGCCCATAGTGCTGCTAGACGAGAAGGACAAGATAGATAGATAGATAGATAGAATACTCTTTATTATGTACACCATAAAAAATACAGATACAAATGTAGAAATTTAACATAGGGTGACACAATGGGCGGTCTTATCGCTAAGAGCGATCTTTTACAGACAACCTTTGGATGGATTAAAGCGCGAAGGAGAGATCATACTGCAGGTAGTCAGTGGTGTACCATTTACATATACAATAAATACATACATACATAAAGCATATACTTATCTATATAAATATATCTAACAAGCTATCTGACAAGCTGTTTGAGCGGATAATCACAGCCCGCCTCGTCGGCCACTTGTGCAGAGAGGGGCCGGACCTGGACGACAGCCAGTTCGGGTTTCGGCATGGGCGCTCCAAAATCCACGCTGTGTCGCAGGTTAGAGTCCTGGTGGAGTAAGCGGTGTCCCGGGGCGGGGTGATGTTGGCGGTGACTTTGGACATCTCCAACGCCTTCAACACCCTGCCCTGGAGTTGTATTCGGGAGGCACTGCGGTACCATGGGGTGCCTCCCTACCTCCGCCACATCGTTGCGGCTTATTTTTTGGAGAAGTGTGTCACCTACATGGGACGTGATGGCGGAAACCAGCGCCGCATGTCATGCGGTGTTCCACAGGGCTCGGTTGTAGGCCCGCTCCTGTGGAACATCGGGTACGACTGGGTGCTGAGGGGCGAGCTCAGTCCGGGGGTTGACCTGACGTGTTATGCGGATGACACGCTGGCACGCACAGGGAGGCAGCGTTGTTGGCGACGGCTGCGGTCTCACAGGTGGTGAGCCGCATACGTTGCCTAGGCCTGGAGGTGGCCCTCAGCAAGTCGGCCATGGTGTTTCATGGCCCCCGGCGGGCGCCGCCACCCGGCTCACACATCGTGGTCGGGGGGGCTCGGATCGCTGACGAGTCAACCATGAAGTACCTGGGATTGGTGCTCGACAGTCGGTGGAACTTCGGGCCCCACTTCCGACGGCTGGTGCCCAAGTTGCTGGGCGCTGCTGGGGCGCTGTCAACGCTGCTTCCCAATCTGGGGGGCCCGAGTGCCGCTTGTAGGCGGCTCTACGTGAGGATCGTGCGATCGATGGCCCTTTACGGGGCCCCGATCTGGGCGGCTGACCTGACGGCCGGTAGTATCGCAGTCCTGCGCAAGCCGCAGAGAGCGATGGCCGTCAGAGTCATCAGGGGGTATCGCACGATCTCCTACGAGGCGGCTTGTGCACTGGCCGGATCCCCGCCCTGGGACCTCGAGGCGAAAGTACTCGCGTCATCGTATCGGTGGCGCGAGGAAGCGAGGGCGCGGGGCGAGCAACAAATGTAGCGACACATAGAGCTGCTTCGGTCTCAGCTTCGCGAGGTCCTGGTGGCGGAATGGCGGGAAAGGCTTTCACGCCCTACCGCCGGCCTCAACATCATCGAGGCGGTCCGGCCGGTGCTCGAGCGCTAGCTCGGGAGGAGGCACGGCTCCCAGTCGTTTTGGGTGACGCAGGTGCTCTCGGGGCATGGTTGCTTCGGGAAGTACCTGTGTCGCATAAACAGGGAGCCGGTGTCGCCACTGCGTCGACTGCCGGGAGGACACGGCTCAGCATACGCTGGCAGAGTGTGCCGCTTGGGAGGAGCCGCACCGTGCCCTCATCTCAGAAGTAGGCAGTGACCTCTCGCTGCCGGCCGTCGTTAAGTCGATGGTCGACAGCGAGGAGTCCTGGGACGCGGTGGTTTCCTACGTACGTTTTCCTGTAACGTTGTGGCTTCACACCTGAACTTAGTCGAGTAGTTAGTATGTTACTAAGTGGTTGAGCACAACACTAAATTACATGCCCAACACTACTTGACAGACTACTCATTCATTTCATCTGTAACCAGCCATACTAGCGGTTCGTTATGTAGAACCCCTAGATTTACCATGTGCCCCGAGTCTAGGGTGAGTTCACCATTATTATTATACTGTACTGTGTGCTCCTTGTGCCATCTGCAATGGTTATGCTCTCTAAGCATGGCTTGTCACAACATAACCTAAAATCACCTGTCATTCTGCCACGCTGTGATTGCACTCTCTCTATCTCTGCCTGTAAGCCGCTGCGATGTATTATGCTTACCTATCCTGCTTCCCATACCGTTCTTGGTCGCTAAGGAGGGTAGCACATCGCACGCGGCTTGCTGCTAACTGCACTGCATCTGACATGCGCTCCCTAACGCGCTTTCAGGGTTCTACGTACCGGCTCTTCTACACGGCGATTCTACATCCCGGCTTCTACACGGCGGTTCTACATCCCGGGTTCTACACGGCGATTCTACGTCCCGGCTTCTACGTCCCGGCTTCTACATCCCGGCTTCTACACGGCGATTCTACATCCCGGTTCTACGTACCGGCTCATCTACACCGCGGCTTCTACACCCCAGCTACTACGTCCCGGCTCTTACGTCCGGCTAAGGACAGGACGCGTTGGCAATGGCCAATGCCCGCTACCGAGTCCTTGCCGAGGCCTGGCCTACCTGCGGCCTACCGCCGCGAGCTACCTGCAGGCCTGTGCTGACAGGCCTCCTCGTCTGCCACGTGTCTACAACGTGTGCCGGCCCTACTGTTCCCGCTGAGCCTGCGCTAGCAGGCCCCTACCTACTACAACGGATGACCAAGGACGGTACCTTTCTACCTACCTAAGTGTGCGAGTGCTCGGAAAGATCAGTGACCTTACCCGCGACCTAGCTGTGGATCTTCTACTTATAATAATATATGTATCAAACTACCCAGCTGTTTTCACTCCTCTCTCTACCCTACCTACCTACCTATCCGTTAACGGCCTGCGCAGCCTACCTGCAAAGCCCTAGCCGTTACATGCGAGACAGTCGTCTCGCAGAAGGAGGCTGCGGAAAGGGAGAGGGAGATCTCGTCCACTCATCTGGCCCGCAGCAGGCGCACCGGGCGTCGGTGGAGGGCGGATAACGCCCTCTTCCAGCCCCCCTAAATGGGTCCAGGGGTGACGGACTCGGGGACATCCGTCGCCCCCCATACATCAGGACCCGAGGTGGCGGCGCGTAGTTTTCCACGCGCGCCCCTCTTAGACGTCACGGGGGGAGTCAAACACCTCACTCCCCCCCCTGACCCGAGGAGGCGATGGCGGGCCGGCACCAGTCGAGGGTTGCGGAAGATTGTTACGTTCCCGCGACCTCCGGCGTAGGTGTGAGTCGGAAAACCGGGGTGGTTTTTAGTCAGTAAGAGTCTGACAGACCCCTCCGCCCGCCCCAGGGCGGAGGACATCCATGAGGATTTTCCGGAAAAAAAAAAAAAAAAAGGCTGGAGCTGCCTTGGGGCGGCTCCTGCCCAATCTGGGGGGCCAAATGCCTCCTGCCGGAGGCTCTACGCGGGGGTCGTGTGGTCCATGGCCCTTTACGGGGTACCGGTGTGGGCGCGTTCCCTTAGGCTGCGGCCAGCCCGCTGGTTGAACGCGTCCCAAAGGGTCATGGCCATTCGGCTGGCCCGGGGATACCGCACGGTTTCCCGTGAGGCGGCGAGCCTCCTTGCCGGATTACCGCCATGGGATCTGGAGGCGAAAGTCCTCGCGCACATATGGGAGTGGCGCGAGGAGATGAAGCGCCGGGGCGTAACTCCGCTGCCGCGAGAAATCGCTTCACTCCGCGTACGTCGCGCGTTCTGTTCGCACGCACGCGTAGTAACGTTAACCCCACCTCGTTAATTGCCCACCGTATCTAGGGATGCCTCGCTACTTATCGATATTTCGTCGATATCGTACCAAAAATGGATAGATTCCTAGTGAGGTCGGAATCCGCCGGAAACCTCAACTTTAAAAGACCTGGTGAAAATATCTCTGACACATGGCAGTCCGCCAAACGTCCTACGGTATTGAGAAACTCTGAAAAGTTTGATGAAGCGCGCAGATTACCTCTGCACAATCAGTTCAAATATCTCACCGTGGACGACGAGAGTGAATCTTCAACGAATAACTTCTACGTAGAAGCCAACTGGAGTGAAGAAAAAAGGACATATTCCATCCCTAATACTGGAGATACAAAAAGATTGGACACATGAAACAATTAAAAACCTCATTTCCCGATACACCAACAAGTTTCATCTTCAGTATAGGACTAATAATAAAGTTGCAGTAAGTTGCCACTCAACAGAAGCTCACCAACTTGTGAAAGAAGGTCTCCGCAAAGAAAATCCAGCTTTCCTAACGTACACCCGTAAAGAAAAAAAAGTTCCCAAAATGGTGATAAAAGGCTTACCATCCTACGTTTAAGAAGAATTGTCTGCCGAGCTCGATAAACTAGGATTTCCTGGTACATCAGTCTCGCAAATGAAGACACAAACAGTGAGTACGTTGTCTTGCCCACCTTTTTTAGCAGTGCTTCCTGCAGGAACGGACATAGCAAAGTTTCGTAATATTAAATATTTATTTAATTGTGCGGTTACGATCCAAAAATTCATGCCCAAAAAGACCGCTGGGACTCAATGCTACAGATGCCAAAACTTCGGTCACGCATCGAGGAATTGCAATATGCCCGCTAGATGTGTTAAATGTACGGAACCTCATGCAACTAGAGAATGTCCTAAAAAAGATCGCATTAAACCAGCACGCTGCTGTAATTGTGACCAGGGTCACCCTACTAACTTTCACAAATGCGAGATCCGTCTTGCCTACCTGAAACGAGCGCAAACCAAGCGTGAGATCCAGTCTAGGCCGATGAAACCCGTGGCGGCGCAACACGCGTCTGCGCCTCTTACTAATTTACCACCCTCATTCAAAAAACTGTCTTATGCTGCTTGTGTCAAAACACACACCAATCATGATTATGCTCGTATTTGGACCTACCACCGGACGACCCTGTGACAAAAGAGATGTTGGAAATACTTGTGTGTGTTAAAAACCTTAAAACTCAATTTTCTGCCCGTCAATCTATGTTAGATAAGGTTATGCTAATTCTGACCCATCTTGGACACTATGTATAATAAGAATGAGTTAAGACTCTTACCTTGGAACTCCGATGGAGTTCGCGCAAAAATGCATGAATTACTTGAGTTAGCTGTATGTACCCTATCCATTGATATAATAGCTGTCTGCGAAACTAAACTTACTTGTGATACTCCCTTAACGACACCAGGTTTTAACTGCTATCGACAAGACAAACACCACAGTGGGCGGGGACAAGGTGTAGCCATCCTGGTCAATGAGAGTTTTGAGGTTGGACCAATCGCTGTTCCAAAAACTAAGCACATTGAAGCGGTTGCTATTGGTTAAAAAATTAGCGGGAAAGACTATGTCTTTGTCTCAGCTTACCAATCTCCAAACTTGCAGCTCGAATGCAAGGACATGGATATATTATTTTCCCTGGGGCCTCGTGTTATAATAATGGGAGATTTTAACGCCAATCACGGGTATTGGAATAGTAGTTATGTCAATACCCGTGGTAATATACTATTTCGCCACATGCTTAACCACGATTATGTGATACATTACCCTGACTCACCTACGCAGGTTAACTATAGACCTGAGCTTAACCCTACAAATCCTGATCTGATTTTGGCGCTAAATGTAAATAGTATACATGAGGTTCGTGCAATACCTGCCCTCTCATCAAACCACTTTCCTATACTGTTTACAGTGAATGGTCAATGCTCTCGATAAATACCGGTCTTATCTTGACCAAAAGATCACACTAAACTCGAAGATTTTTAAATCTGAACCTGAAGTCGACCACGCCGTAAACTACCTACATCAGTGTTTAGCTGCTGCCAGGGACAAATTTATTCCTAGTAAAGTACACGTAAATATTGCATAAAACTACCAAATTACATCGCAAAAATGATCAAGCATAAAAATCAACTTCGTCGTAAGGAACAAAAAGTGTCTCTTGTAGAGAAAAACCTGTTACGATCAGCTATCAATAAATTACAACATTTGATTAATTTGGCTATAACGAAACATCAAGATGAACACTAAACTGTCGAAAGTTGATAATCCTAGCAACGATATTTGGCGACTGGCTAAGTCATTAAAACCCAGATCTGACTCAATACCTCCACTTAAAACACCCGAAGGCACCAACATCCCTGAACAATGTGATGCTCTAGCAGATGCTTCTGAGGTGAACACCAATCTAACTCGTGGCTGGATAAGCGATAGTGTCGACAGGGACGTTCAGTCAGCCACTACTCATTTAAATGATTATGTCATAAATGAATTACATCGACCTGTGCGGCCAACTGAAGTCTGAAAAGTTATACGTAAACTCAAGACCAGGAAGGCTCCAGGTGATGATGGTATACACAACATTATGATCCAAAATCTGTCGCAAAAATCTATTGTATATACCACAAAAATTTTCAACGGTTGCTTAAAATTAGGATATTTTCCCAATACGTGGAAAGCTGCAAAGGTTATCGCTCTTAAAAAGCCTGGAAAGGATTCCTGTTCTAGGTAAGCTGTTTGAGGTCATGAAATATAACCGCTTGCTTCGTTGCTCTGACCAACTCATTATGAACGAGCAATTTGGGTTTCGTTCCTCTCACTCCACGGTACAACAGTTGGCTCGAGTCTCTGAACACATCCTATCATCTTAATCTTAAGCAGTCTACCGGTATGTTCCTTCTAGACATCGAAAAAGCCTTCGATACCGTCTGGCACGAAGGCCTGTTATACAAGCTCATCAATTACGGCATTCCGACTGAGCTAGTAAAACTTATCCAATCTTACCTTAATAACCGCAAGTTTGTGGTTCATATTCGTACTGACAGGTCTTCGCCCCGGACGGTATCGGCAGGAGTTCCCCAAGGTTCGGTGCTCGGTCCCTACCTCTTCATTTTATTCGTGAGTGACGTTCCTGTGCAGGTCCGTACTCATCTGGCCTGTTTTGCCAATGATACAGCATCATACACAAGCGATGATGACATCGACATTATTATAAGTAGACTTCAGTTGTCGCTTGAACTATTTCAATCTTATTTCAACAAGTGGAAGCTGAAGTTGAACGAATCCAAAACTGAGGCGATACTTTTCACACGCTAACGTACCACCCCAAAAAGAAAATTTAAAATCGCTGGGCAATTGATTCCGTGGACCACAGAAGTTCGCTACCTTGGCGTAACGTTGGATAAGAAGCTCAACTGGACAAAGCATGTTACTAAATTACGCGTTAAAGGAGCTCAAGCACTTGGTTCTCTCAGTCCTATACTTAACCGAAAAAGCAAGCTCAGTGCTACCACCAAACTTAGGTTATACACTACCCTAATCAGACTTTGTATCACCTATTCGTGTCCGGTATGGAGTAGCACTTGTCAATCAAACTATAAACTGTTACAAATAATCCAAAATAAAGCAGTTAAAATTGCCTATAATACTCCGTTTCGAACTAACCTTACAGCACTACACACAAACATAAAGTCACCCAGCATTACAAAATTCATCTTAAAATTAACTCGTAAATTTTACAACAAAAATAAATCTCATCTAAATACATTGATTGCTAATATAGGTCAAGTTAAGTTTAAAGACTTGCGACATATCGATGGATACGGTACATACAAGCTTCCCCATCACTACGTGTTGTTTGCGCACAATACTGATAACGCGTCGTAGCTGGGCCCGTACGATGCGCCAGCGTATCCCCGCTCTCACCGTATACAGGTGAGCGCGCGGGAGGTGCGGTAGCTCGTGCGCCGCTGGTGGCCACGCGCGATCACCTAAGCTGCCGCTTGTACCGGTCGCACTTACGCTGAGCGCGTAGTTAAATATTTACTGTTACCCTCTCCTTTTATAAGTGAAATTATTACAATAATTTCATATGTCATTGTTAAAGATTTAATAAATAAATGCATCATGTTGTAATAAGCTTGTAAATAACCAATTTTATTTTAAACTTATAAAGGTGCTTCTAGCCTGTAAAAGTGTTGTTATTAATATTAGTGTAACTGTTACTTTATTTTTAAGTACTACAGCCATGTATATTTTATGTTAATAAAGAATTTTTCTAAACTAAACTAACCGCCATAGGATCTGGAGGCGAAAGTCCTGGCGCACATCTGGGAGTGGCGCGAGGAGATGAAGCGCCGGGGCGTAACTCCGCTGCCGCGAAAAATCGCGGCACAGCGGACAGAGCTCCGGCAGGATCTCATGGCGGCATGGAGAGTGCGATTGTCGCAACCCAGTGCTGGGCACGCCACAATTGCGGCGATAAGTCCCCTCTTTGAGGAGTGGCTAGAGAGGCGCCACGGCGTCCCCACCGGACAAGGTTGCTTCGGGAGGTTCCTGTTTCGGATAAGGCGGGAGGAAACGCCCGAGTGTCACCACTATGTGGATCGCCCGGAGGACACGGTGGAGCATACGGTGGAGGTCTGCCCTGCTTGGGCGGAGCCCCGCCGTGTCCTCTTGGAGGCGATTGGCGGCGGTGACCTCTCGCGACCGGCTCTGGTCCAGGCCATGGTACGGAGCGAGAGGGCATGGGAAGCAGTCACCTCCTTCTGCGAAGCAGTAATGCTCGCGAAGGAGGAGGCGGAACGCGTGAGGGAGAGGCAAAGTTTGCGCCCTCACGCCCCTAACCGCCGCCGTTGGAGACGCCCTGGGCGTCGGGAATCCCAGGCGGATTCCCGGCCACCATAGGCGCGGGCTTGCGGACGGCGAGCAATGGGTAGCTCGCCGTCCGATAAGGACCAGGCCCGGGTCGATGTCGCGTCGTGTTCCACGCGCGCCTCAGAGATATCAGCACAATTGGCGGGGTCCGCTAGGACCAATGCCTGCCAGGGTTGCGGGTTAGTCCGAAAGGGATACCGGGACCTTGGCAACAGGCAACTGAAGGAACACGGGTGGGTTTTAGTCAGTAAAAGTCTGACACGCCCTTCCGCTCCGCCCAGAGCGGGAGAAGTCATTGGATGTTTTCCCACCCTCAAAAAAAAAAAAAAAAAGGGGTCTGCGCAAGACAAAAAATGGTGAAGTGATTATCAGCACCGAGACGAAGGACGACATCGAAAAGCTGAGACATCGGTGCAGCTCACAAGATCGGGTCTAACCGTTGACGAGCCTCATAAAAGAATGCTGAAGTCTTTACATGTATATACCATCAAAACTTATCCGAAAAACTTCAGGACTGCAGCCTTGAGTCAATTTTGACCTCTATAGACTAAGTCATAAGTCAGGTAAGAAGGACGCCGAGACCTGCAATTATATCGTAGAAGTATCTCCGGTCATTCGAAAAGCCTTGATGTGAAAGGAACGTGTATTTGAGAACTGGTCATCGTGCCCTGTCAGAGACTTTACTTTGGTCACACGCTGCTATAAGTGTCAGCAGTATGGACACGCTGCCAAGTCATGTCGACAGACGACAGACATCTTACACCTGCGGCCACTGTGGTGATCAAGAGGACTCGATCAAAGATTGTCCAAAGAAGGCAAATGAACAAAAATGCGCTACTTGTTCGCATTTTAAAAAGCCGGACAAACACTTAACAGGTGCTACTGACTGCCCGGCAAAAATAATGGCTGAGAAAAGATACATAAATTCTATTGATTATGGAGGCGCTTAAGAGCGCCGTTTATATTTTGATTTAATTGATTTCCAATTGACGTTTTGACGTTTCTACTGGTGGGATCGTATTCTGAGTTTTTTAAATAAATAAAATAAAAATAAAGTCGATAAAGTGTCTGGAAAGTTTTTAATCAAGTGTTTAGCAACATAATATAACATATACAGAGTAGTGAGGCCTTGTGATTGCCCCTAAAGTGCCTAATTACTGCATAAACCAATTTGAAAATCTCCAAACCAAAACATAAATACCCTCAATTTTATATAAAATAAGTTTGCGAACATTTACAGCTGTTCAAAGTAAATAAACTTTGGGTGTCACACTAGAGAGGTTTTTTGAACTCATTCTAGCAATAAGAATGGCGGTGAAGTGCGGTGGATGCGGTAAATTCGTGTCAGCGGTTGACACTGCTAGGTGTTCAAAGTATCGCGTATCTTATCACCGAGTGTGTGTCGCCCTCCCTACGAAGGGCTCCATAGTCTCTTCCTGGCACTGCCCTGAGTGCAGGAAAAATGTCCGCAGGGACAGCAAGGTCAAAACGCCGGTACGAGGTTGTGTGGTGGAAGTACAGAGTGAGGAGTCGACGCCTACGACGACGCAACTGTCAGCTGCCGCATCGCCGACGCTTCGGTCAGCTGTTCCACCGTTGACGCCCCAGTCAATCGCTGCACCGTCGTCGCCTGTGATCAGTGAGTTCCCGTCGGACGAAGGCTCCGCTCTAAGGTTAGTAGTGGAGGAGATTCGCACCTTACGCTTTGAAGTCTCAGAGCTTCGGAAAGACGTAGCGGAGCTGAAGGCATCTACCAACTCGTGTCACACGCGCATGGATGGGATTGAGTCCAGACTGGAGGTGCTTGAAAAGCGTCACGATGCCGGATGCGATCCGACAACACATTTTAATGCGGTGGAGAGTGTGGTTCTACAGCTCAAGAGGGACCTCAATGACAGGGATCAGGAGCTGATGGCAAACGATCTGGTGATAGGGAACGTACCTGAGTCGCAAGCTGAAAACCCAGCACACCTGTTCCAGTTGATTGCCACAAAGCTGGGAATTGCTTTGGAGGACCGCGACATCGTGAGCGCAGAGCGAGTCGGTGGCAGACACATTAAGGCGACAAGCCCGCGAGTCTCAACAGAGCCCCGCCCTCGCGCTATCATGGTGCGCCTCGCTCGACGTGATCAGCGTGACGCCGTGTTGAACGGCACCCGCGTGCGACGTGACGCCACAACCGAGAATCTCGGACTCTCCGGGAGACCCGTACGCCTCTTTGCAAATGAGAGGCTGACCAGATCAAATCAGCAGTTGTTTCGTCAAACAAGGGCAGCTGCGGGGACTCATGGATGGCGGTTCGTATGGACGAAGCACGGTTGCATCCTGGTCCGACGAAAGCCTGAAGAAACCACTCCCAGGATTGCATCTAAGGAAGACATCAATCAGCTTATTGGACCGCTCACGGACACTAACAAATAAATCTTTGTTTGTTGCTGCACATTTTCTTGTATTAGCTCATAGTTTTTCTAATTGTAATTTGGTGTCTGTGTGTCGTATCTGTCGTGACCTGGGGAGCTGAGAATATCGAAGTGAGTACTGCAGTCAAATGAGGAACATAGTTATATTATCTACACATATTATTATTTACAGACAAACAACAACATTATTTACAAACAATACACATTATTTATAAAGGCAATACTGGTCTTTATCAGAAGAGGTCTTATTGTCTCTTATTATGCGTGGGTTTACGGGCTAGGAGATGTAATTAAATGGGAATGAACACTAATATAAACGACGTTCCACCGAGTACGTGAGCCGCGAGCACAGATCAATCAACTCACTGCCCTGCCAGGGTAGTCACCATGATCACCAATACTACAGTCGCCATGAATCCTTGCCGGTTTCCCGGTTTCGATCCATCTCCGCGATCTTTTAATATTTTGTCGGGGGGCCACCTCCTCAGTACCCGGGGTTACGTCAAGTTGACAGCTGGCACCATCGTTCGAAAATCAACTCCGTAAGTTTAGCGTCGTAATATCCTTAGACGCGCCTTCATATATTTTCTTATTTACAATTGAGCGAGTGTATGAAGCGAGGAATTTAGGTGTTATTGTCACCCGGCTTCCTGCCGTGCTAAAGTAAATTTATTAGGTATATATAAATAGGGAAAGAACCAATTAAACCATTACCTTTTTTACAAAGTTTATTGTAATTATATAACACAGGTTTACAAAAATTGTGGCAAGCCACTAAAACACTAGAACTTTCCCAACCTTTAACCTGGTATTAGCCTCTAACACACCCCGTCTCCGTAACAAGGTGTGTTAGGAGAAATACAAGCATGAGATTAAATATCAACAAGCTCAAGGTCGCTTGTGAAGATCCGTGAGATGAACGCTTAACAACTTCTAGCTCAATCGAATAATAAGTGACCTTAAATATGGTTGTGCTCATAAGAGGAATTATAACATTTGGGCAAAGCCCCTGAGACACAACCTAACACATGAAATTTAGAACAACTGGTTTATAACCTAGTTTACTACACATAGGCCTAAATCACTTGGAAATGACCTTAACAAAATGGTCACCTGGGTATCACTCTCAAAGGGTCTACTACAAACTTGCAGGTGTTAACTGTCCCTCTGTTCACGACGGACTCTCAGTTGACGTCAGTTGACGTCAGTTGACGGAATCAAGTCCCTTGGCATGGAACCACAGAGAAAACTCTGGGTTCCCACGTACACGCGGCCTACGGGATCCGTAAGGAAAACGATGACGCTAATCGTTACCTGGAGCGGCGACACTTTCCTGGACGAGCTACCGGATGGTAAGGCCTTCCAATATACGGGGATGGCCACACTGCCAGCACTCGTAGGATCTAACCTCAAAACTGCCAAAGCCCGGGTCAACCAGCACACTGCCCGCCACGAGTCGGGACTAACTGCTATTTCACCAGACCACGGGACGGCACCAGGGCGTCACGTCCTTCACGTTCGCATCAGTTCAGGCTAGCATAAAAAGCCAGACAGGTTCGGCTACTGAAACAACATCTCTGATATATTTCCAATAAGATTATTGGCCGAACACAGTCTAATCATCACAGAACTGGTGCCTCTCGAATAACATACCTGTTAAAACTCCATCATTGCGTAGCGTCACCAGGATCGGGAAGGAACACCCTTCTCGTCACACACGCAGGACCAAAGACCTGACTCCTCCTTATCGACCTTCGAGAAAGTTCTAACGACAGACTAAAAACCGAATTCTTTGACAGTGACAATCCACTTCCGAAATTCTATCATAAGAATTAAATTTAATTTATTGGACATTGCATGACTATAAAATTTGGGTGATTACATCTGAATGTTAATAAATTTTAATTCCTTAATTAACATCTAATTAATTATCGAAACCCAAAAACAACGCTCTGTCTCCAGTATTGAGAAACTCTGGAGCTACCTAGCTCCACCGCTAGATGTCGCCTAAGATGTCAATTTGCAACGTCACATTATTATGACAAAATAACCTCATGGTTACAAAGGTGGCGGATAAAGGCGAGCGCAAGCAAATCGGTTCATATCACATTTACGCTGCGAAAAGGTGACTGTCCACCTGTAAACCTCGAGAACATCACACTACCTCACCACGATAGCGTAAGATACCTAGGGCTACATCTTGACCGACGTCTAACGTGGAAGAAACATCTTAAGACCAAGAGACACGAACTTAATATCCGTTACAAAAACTTACACTGGATCATGGGGCGAAACAGTAAATTGAGTACTGACAACAAACTTTTAATATATAAAGTGATCTTGAAGCCAGTGTGGCTTTATGGAATTCAACTTTGGGGCAGCGCCTGCAACTCTAGCATTAGCATCATACAGAGAATGCAGAATGCTATTTTGAGGTCAATTAGTGGCGTTCCTTGGCTGGTCACGAACGCTGAAATACACAAGGAGTTATCTATGAATACCGTCATGGACGAGATCAAAAACATCACAAAAAGATACCAGCAAAGACTGGCAAGGCACCCTAACGATCTGGCTGCTGCACTGAAAACAAGAAGTTACAGGAAAAGACTTAAAAGGAAAGACATTGTGTAGTCCACCCACACCTGTGTGGACGTAAGCACGAATACGGAGTAGATGGCTCACTGGGGTCACGCTCTTCCTGCCAGTTTTATTGTTCAACTCATCCGCTAATAGTAGAAACTGATCGCGGATTGACCCGAAAAAAAAAAAAAAAAAAAAAAAAAAAAACATTATTATGGACAAAGACCTTCGTTTTGAAAAACATGTGGCGGACTCGGTAAGAAACTGTTTTTATCACCTAAAGGTTCTATATAATATGAGGCCTTATTTATCCGAAAGACTACGAGAACAGCTAGTGAAAACCCTGGTTATGTCTAGGTTGAACTACGCTGACACGGTTTACGGCCTCTTCCCACAAAAAAGGTTTTCGCTATGCGAAAAACCGCACACCGCCCTCGGTGTTAAAACACAAAAAATGAATCTACTAATTCTCAAAATAAACTAGAGCGGAAGAGTGCTAAACTACTTCTAAACTGTATGGTTAGAAGCAAGAGGGGACTAAAAAAAAAACGTTAATATTTATATGTCATATCATAAGCAAAACTTAATCCAAAATAAAACCATACTGCCAGGAACCATATTCTACCTACGAACTTCCTACAAACGGGGCATAATCCCCCCCCCAATCTGTCATACATCCCTAATCTTACCTCTCTTTCAATCAGTAGCAACCTGCATCCATATCGCAGGAAGTCACCCCTTACATTACTCCCGAATTCCGTCTGTGTACCAGTGGAACTCTGCATTGTTACAAAAAAACATAACGATCCTCCTGGAGAATATGTTCTGCGAGCAGATACATAATAAATTGGACAATAAATGTCCATACAACTCACCAGGCAGGACGTATTCAACTTTCCCAGAAGTAAACCTTCGGAAAACAATGGTGAATGGCTTATTTTATGAGTCACCGGCCGCTCAAAATGCGATAAGCAACTAGTGCTATCTAACTGAAGCTGGCTTCGAATCTGATAAACAACTTTGTGCTATCAAATATATAAAAAAAACTCACCGATACCATAATGCTATCTCGGTGAAGACAAAACTAAGTAAAGGCTTATTTTAGGAGTTACAACCCGCTCCATAACAAATATCTTACCGATGCAAAAATATCGGTGAAGACAAAACTAAGTAAAGGCCTATTTTAGGAGTTACAACCCGCTCCATAACAAATATCTTACCAATGCAAAAATATCGGTGAAGACAGAAATAAGTAAAGGCCTATTTTAGGAGTTACAACCCGCTCCATAACAATATCTTACCGGCGATCCATCAATCTCGGTAAAGACAAAACTCAGTAAAGGCCTATTTTAGGAGTTACTAACCGCTCCATAACAAATATCTTACCGATGCTACTATCTCGGTAAAGACAGAAATAAGTAAAGGCCTATTTTAGGAGTTACTACCCGCTCCATAAAAAATATATAGACAGAACTATTTGATCTATCCATTGTAAATTAATGCCAATAGACACTATCAAGACGACTGTGTGATAAAAAAAAATGGGCAACATTGGATTATTTTTAGTAAATTTTAATATCCTTTATGTGCCAACTGCCTAATGGTTTACCATTTAACCCTACAAGCTCATAAACTAAGGGCGAGAGCACTTTACCTACAATGCACTGCTGATATTTAGGAGCCAACTTAGATGCCTTATACTTGTCCGCGTCACTTTGGATGTAAGTTTTACGCCAAACCAGCTGACCTTCGCGTAAAGTGACGTGGCGCCTACGCAAGTTGTAGTATTTCGCGTTAGTGGCATGAGCCTTCACTATATTAGAACGCACCTTTTCAAAAATATCTTTAAGGACTCCTAATTCACCTGCGTACTCTTCACGAGGCATAGCTACTTCATAATCGCAGTCGTCTGTGTCTTTATAAAACGTGCCATTTATAATGGGTTCACGGGCATGGACTAAAAAAAATGGAGTAAATCCTGTAGTTTCATTCACTGCACTATTTAAAGCAAACTGAATTTTCGTCAAATTTAGATCCCATGTCCTATGGTCTTCTTTTACATAAGCCGACACAGCTGTCATTACCGTTTTATTGTACCTTTCTACCATGTTAACTTGTGGAACGTACCTAGGCCCATAATGCACTCGAGGTATGTTGTACTTCTTTAGTAGGCTACGAAATTCTGATCTCGTGAATTGAACCCCATTATCGGTAATTACGGTTTCAGGAATCCCGTGAGCGAGAAGAACATAATTCTCAAAGTTTTTTGCTACTAAAGCACTAGTCGCACGGCGTAGTGGAAACAATAACGTATATTTTGAAAAACAACAAGCTACTACCAGTAAATGAACGAATCCCGAACGTGATTTTGGTAGAGGACCAACTAAATCTATAGATACAGCTTGAAATGGTCTATAACATTGCTTTGGCTGACCCATGAGACCTGGTGTTGGGGTAGTCTTATGTTTGTGAGCCGAACACTCACTACAACCCTTAATGAACTCAACTACGTCACGGTACATTCCTGGCCAAAAATACCTCAAACTTAACCTTCGGTGTGTCTTAAAAACCCCTTGGTGACCTGAAGTAGGAGGTACATGGTTTTCTGTCATGACCTGTGAACGCAGTGATTTGGGAACTACCTCCTTCCAGTCAAATTCTTGCGTCAGCGCATATTTGCCCTTACTGTACCTATACAGAACACCCCTGTCTATGCGGTAGTTAGGGTAATTTTTCCCGCAAGTCGAACAACCGGTCATAATCTTATCATACCATTCATCACCAGTCGGTATGGGCGTAATGGTAGTATTTACAGCCTCAACCTTGATTAACCTTGATAAAGCGTCCGGTACGACATTGTCCTTACCCTTCCTATGCTCGATGGTATAATTATACTGGGATAACCGACAACCCCAGCGAGCTAAGCGACCAGTTGGGTTCTCCAAATTTTTAAACCATCTAAGTGAAGCATGGTCTGTGATAACTGTAAAATGCCTACTACCCAAATATGGTTCAAATTTTTCTACTGCATAAATTACAGCTAATGCTTCACGTTCTGTTGCACTATAATTACGCTCGGTTTTACTGAGGGATCTACTAATATAGGCAATAGGTTGGTCATGCCCGTCAATATTCTGAGTTAACATACCACCTATGCCAAAACCAGATGCATCGCAGTGAACTGAAAACGGTTTTTCAAAGTCAGGGCAGGCTAAAACTGGAGCTGATACTAATATATTTTTTAAAGCATTAAATGCTTCGTCTGCTTCTGGGTTCCATTTAAATTTTATTTTGGTATTGGTAAGTGCATTCAAGGGCGCTGCAATAGAAGCAAAATTTCTAATAAATCTGCGGTACCAAGAACAAGTTCATAAGAACATTTTTACCTCTTTCGAAGTCCCTGGTACTGGAAAGTCTAAAATAGCGCGCACCTTATCTGGATCAGTCCTTAATCCACACTCATCCACCACATAGCCCAAGTATTTTAAGGATTTCCTAAAGAATTTACTTTTTGCATAATTTATCGTTAAATTGGCACTCTTAATTCGTTCTTGAAGCCTTTTTAACAGAAGAATATGAGTATCTAAGTCCTCTGATACTATGCAAATGTCATCAACGTAACAGAATATTAACCCTTTGGTAATATCGCTACAAAACGGATGACCAAACAACCTATCCATTAATCTTTGCTGTCGAGCAGGAGCTCCGCAAAGTCCAAATGGCATAACTTTAAATTTAAAAAGTCCTCTACCAGGAACAGTGAAGCTGGTTTTCTCCTGTGAGGCTGCATCCAGCGGTATTTGCCAAAAACTAGATTTAAAATCTACAGAACTAATATATTTAGCGTTTTTGAGACTATCCAAGATTTGTGGTATATAAGGTATTGCATAAGCGTCCCCTTTTGTAAACGCATTTAACTTTCTACAGTCAAGACAGAACCGCAATGTACCATCTGACTTTGGAACCATAAGGACTGGATTATTCCATGGACTCTCACTAGGTACTACCACATCGAGCTTCAACATGTAGTCCAATTCCTTATGTAGTTCCTTTTGCTTTTCCGGTGACATTGGATAAGGTCTGCACTTAATGGGTAACGCATCATCTGTGTCTATTACATGTTTAACTAAATGTGTTCTACCCAAACCTTTAGTCTCAAAAGAGATATCATAAAATTGTTGAACTATTAATTCTGCGATTGTTTTCTGTTCTGGACTCAAATTATCAAATGACTCTATTGAATTTGCAAATGTTTTACTTGGATTACTATTGAACTGTATAAATTGTTTTGGTGTCTCAATATAACTAATATGTTTAAACATTTGAGGCATCAAACTGAAAGCTATCCAAAAATCCACACCGAATATAACATTGGATGTGATAGTAGGTATCACATAAAAATTAATAATCCTAGTTATACCATTAAAAGTAATTGGTAACCTTAAAATACCTATAGGACTACTTTCGGAACCATTTGCTACTAGTAACTTTTTCTTAAACTCACTTGAGGTATCTAAAGAATAGCCCTAGTTAACAAACTTTTCATGAGCTCCATTACCTATAATTGAAATGTCTGCCCCTGAATCTAATAAACCGTATAATGCTACATCATATAAATTTACACTTAAATATGGCCGAATATCTTTTCCCCTGTCTGGCTTAAACAGTGCTGTCACTGATTTGTTATATTTGTAAAAATTAGAAACACATTCTAACCAAGATTTCCATTCACCTGGATCGACCGTTCCTGGTGGTTGGTGACAGACCGTTGGAACTAGTTTTTTGGAACATTTGGTACACTCTTGCAATCTGGACATGATTTATTAGTGAACCCTAACTTTCCACACTTGAAGCATTTTATTGCCTTTGGTTCGCTTCTACAACTTGGACAAGTCCTTTTAGTGAACCCTAACTTTCCACATTTAAAACATTTAATCTCCTTCCCTGAGGATTGTGGATTTGGTTTGTCCTTTGGTTGTGGTTTCCTATAATCGTTTTTATTGACACGGTGATCTAAACTGGCTATTTTTGGTTTGTGTTCTGTGGTTTCCGATTTTGACTGGGATTTAGCAAAATTATTCGATTTAATATCTTCCGCCTCTAGTAGGCGACAAATATCTTTTAGTTCCGCTACTGAGTCCGGCTTTACCAATACTAAACCTCTTGATATCGAAGGCTTGACGTTCCTTTTCAGGATTTTAATCTTTTCCTTTTCGGTTAGAGGTGTTTTTAAACGCGAAAATAATCCATTCATGACGGCAAAATACATGTGGATTGGTTCATCCGTACCCTGAATCCGTTTCTTGGCCTCGTCTAACAAATTATCCTCATAGTCAATGGCATGAAATTCGCTAAGGAGCAGATCTGCTAACTCCTTCCAAGTATTTGCCTGACATTTCGCACTCCTATACCAAATCAAAGCATCACCCTTAAAGAAAGCAAAAGCCGAATCAAACAACACAGAATACTTTAAATGCGTTAGCACGCTCTGCGATTGAATCTAAAAACAAAAATGGGCATGACTTGCCATCAAAAGTGACATTCCATTTACAAATATTCTTACTAACAGCATACTGAGTATTATTATCTTCAACCTCAGGCTGTGACTTTTCAGTGTCTGACCGACCAAATAATTTGTCGAGTGTAGTCCCATAACCCTTCATGATGTTCCGAAGTTTCTCCTGTAAGACACATTCCCTCGCTTCAGTACAAAGAAGCCTTTGTAAGCGATGGTATAAATGACAATACAAAGCCCTAGCACGAGCAAGACTATGGCTATCCCGAGTATTCTCAGCACTTTCCACCTTGGTCTGCAACTCCTTAAGCTTATCCTGGATTGCAACTAATTCCTTACCGGCGTCCAACTCTTCATCCACAAATTCGGAGGGGCTGAAACCTAAGCTGAGTGTTTTGAGTTGTTTCCGAAGCTTCATAACTGTGTGTATCAGAATGGCGGGTGTAATTTCCAGATTTGCCTAAATTTATTACAGTTATTTGGTACCTTCTGTGTACCTTTACGTACCTCTCTTGAAAATCTGTGTACCTACACCCCTATGATGATATTTTAAAAATTAGGTACACCCGCCATCCTGATGTCAGAACCGCGGGTGTACTGCTAACCAATATATGTAGCCAAGCGTACTGTTTATGTAAATTTGGTACCTCTTGTATACCTGCAGATAAAAGTATTAAATAAACGAAATACTGCAAGGTTGCTGCGAAAAATAAAAAAATATTTTTTTATTACACGACGTTACTTTGTATTTTATAATACTAACTAACAATAGTAACGACGTCAAAGGATAATAACAATCTTCGGTAATTGAACCTTGAACTTCCATATTAAACATATTGCCAAGATACGTTTAATGTGTACCTAGTATGTTTAATAGTAATCCCAAACCTCCGTGTATCATTTAGTCACTGTTGCGTGCGTGACTATACCGGGAATCGGAAATGAAATTAACGGACACAAGTTACACACAGACTCAGGACAACACTTTAAATGTGATCCGCAAATTGTTGTTTTATGTGGAGATCAAACCCACAACTTCGTGTTCAGCAGTCGCATACTACGACCACTGGACCACTGGCAGTCTACAATTAAACTATTTTTATTTGATGCATTTGTATTACTCTGATGCAAGGACGCGGTCATTATATTTCCTTGTTGCCTGTTTCCTAATGATTCTGATATCAATAGTAATAAAATATGAAATTATTTCCATTCAGTTCCAGGATCGAAATAGATTCATAACATATATCAAGCTAGATAATGTATGCATATAATTTTCTTGTTGAGACATACTTGGTTTATCGTTTCGAATGAAGGTAGACGTAAATATTAATATATTACACCAACCCTCTAACGACCATTTGACGATATAGTAATCTTACAGATTGCGTAATATTTTGTTGTCTCTCGAAAAAGTGTAAAGAAAAGTGAATTTATTTTTATAAAATGAAACGTGGTAACAAAAGTTGTGTACCGTTACAAGAGCAAAAACAAGCGTTTGTAAAATATCAACAATATTTCAAATTAAAAGATGATTTGCCTTCACCCTGTGATAAGATATTTCATGAAATTTCTAAGGATCTACAGTGTAAGATGTCTGCAAAGGCTTTGTATATATCATTAAAAAGGAACTATGACAATTTTTTTGATTCTGAAAGCCTTCATGATGTGTCGTCTGATAACAGTGATTCAAAGAGCATTGTTTCAAAAAGTGTCATAACAGAATTTGCTTCGGATTCTAAAGAAGATTCTGAAGGTGCTATAGAAGATGAAGACGAGGTCTCTACAAAACATGAGGTTTTTACATTTTTTCTTGACTTATATCATTGGGAAAAAATACAACCTATCACAAAATACACCGTACGAAACAAATTTCAATCCAAGTCGAAGACTTCTCAAAAAAGATTTGTTTTACCCAAACATGAATGGGCTCATCTGTTACGCGAAGAAATTTGGAAAAAAACAAAAATACCATGTAGTTGGACTTTTCAAAATCATTCCGTTAAATATGGCGATACAGTTACATGCTATGGAACTTGTGCACAATGTAAGGCTGGTGTCAAAATACGAATCAATTGGCCGACGGATAAAATTATTGTTTGTGAAGGGTTTTTAACTGACTATGACAGTAGTCATCATCATATACCCGCCAAAAAGATTAAAATATCACCAGCTAAGCGGAGAGAACTGTCTGAAATTTTGAAAAACGAATCTGCGATAGTTGTTCGTAATAGGTTAGCGGATGAAAGTATGTCCGTTGGAGATACCGAGCCATCAATACTACCAACTGCAGGATGTTTGCGACAAATAAAATATGAATATAAACAGAGTCAGTACTACCATAATCATCCTATTTTGGCCTTGTGGAGTATGACAACAGTATTCCCCTATAACGGATTGATAAGACATATTGCTTTGTACCCGTTTTATTTGCACTATTGGTCACCAGCTCAAGATCGTTACTATGAATCCTATTCAAAATTAAAACCAACTATTATGAGTTTAGATGCCACCGGTAGTATTGTAAAAGAAACTGGTCCGTCAAATGATAAAATCATCACAAAACATATATTTCTATATTCAGGAGTACTGTATGACACAAACAATGGAAAAAGTGTACCTATTATGCAAATGTTATCTGAAAATCAAAGTTTGAATACCATATACAAGTGGTTAGAAGCTTGGTTGGCAAAAAAAAATCCTCCCAACGAGGTAATAGTGGATGACTCTGCTGCTTTAATTGGAGCTGCAGTTAAGGCATTTACTCCTTACGAGTCCACGAAAGATTATTTAACTTCATCGTTCAACAAATTAAATTCGGACGCTAAAACGCCAAAAGAAACATATATACGTTTAGATACTAGCCACTTTGTGAAAATAGTGTATAATTTATCATGTTTTCAAAATGTAGACTCGCGAGTGAAAGCTTTTTATTGTAAATGTATCCTGTTTATTAAATCGTTAGATAGTTATGATCGCGTAAAAGACGTGATCGCAGATGTAATAGCAGTTTGTCTTCATAAATTCATAAATACAGGATCAAGATGCGAAACTGCAATAAACACACTCAAAAATATTATTAAAGCGAACAAAGAAATAACAGATACAAGCAGTTCCACTGTAGAAACTGAAGCAAATGCGTATTCCATTTTTAATGAAACTATTATAAGCAATGGTCATACATCAGAAGATACGCTTCCTTTGATAGAAGTTACGAATGTCCCTAAATGGTACAGAGACGAAATCGACAAAACAAACTTGTTGGTATCTCTGGCTGATGATGATGAACCCGGTTGTCATGAAAATTTATTTTACATGCCGTCATTTATAAGAACACTAACTCGTTTGGTTAGCCAACTCCCACTATGGTCTAATATAATGGTGACGGTTTATAACTCTACCAATACCGTGGCCACTTCATCCAACGTAGAAAGTTATTTTAAAACGATAAAAAGATACCTCTGTCGTATTCCCACAAAAAGCCAGAGACTAAGAGTTGATGAGTTTTTAAAAATCCATTCAGAATTTTTGGCTGGTGAAGTCAAAACGGCTATGATTAAAAAAAATGTGGAAAATAGCTCATCCCCAACAAGCAACAAAAAAAAAAATAAACCAAAGAAAATTAAATCACAAATAGTTAAAAAAGAGTTCATGGATGAATCAGTTTTCTCAGAAAATCCATCTCTCGTAGAAAATTGGAAGGGGTTAGGTAAACGAAGCACATCATCAAAACATAGGATAGGTTTAAACTCTATTCCATTACTGTTTAATGGAACTAGGACAAGAACTGGTATTAAAGATGTCCTGGTATCTAACACATGTGCATTCGATGCTGTTTCTCAAATAATTGCTGTTGGATGTGTTGATGGTTTTAATTTAAACACTTCGATACTAAATAGCGACAACATGTACTGTCAATTCGTAAAAGCGATGATTGACAAAAATAGCAAGAAACAATATTTGTACAAACGTCGAGCTGAAATTTTAGGCAAATTTTTTGACAAAAAAGTTTCTAATAATAATATAACCCATATAAATTGTGAGTGTTCAGTGACGTATATCTTTGATAAGATTCTAATAGACAGTGATATAATGTACAGTGCTGAGCGTATAGAATCTTGTACAAACGAATCTTGTCCACTTAAAAAAGTCAGCAGAAAAATTGCATTTATTCCTATTGACACAAATATTTGTGAAAATATTTCTCTACTAAATAAATCCGCACAAGATTCGTTGAGCGACGATGTAAATATTGTTGAATGTCGGCGTAATAACTGCAAGGGAATAAGAACATTCAGTTATATACTTCACAACACTGTGTCGTTTGAGTTAAGTCAATCCGAAAGTATATGTTTAGATGATGTGCCCCGTAGTATAACATTAAACGATAACACATATAGCTTGCTTGGTATTATTGAATTTTTACCTTCAGGTCCTAAAACAGATAGAATTACGTGTATTGGCCATTACAGATCACATTGTTTTAGAGGCAAACGATGGGAGTGCTATGACGACCTTCGTAATCATGTAACAAAAAGCTATAAATGTATGATTGCAGAATGTATAATATACGGATTAAAATCATGTCTGTAACATAAATGGATCTTTACTATTATTAACGTTAAAATACTGTGTAGTTAATAGAGGATGTTTTAATTATACAGGGTGTTGAAGTTGAAGTTGAGGATGTTTTAATTATACAAATGTTTCTTAGAGAAATTTTACCTTGACTAATAACCTTATCGATTAGTAAAATAAAATAGCGACTTTGTTTTTTTAAATTTTAGTTGGTTCGAGAGTCCCGGGCTGGGCAAGCAACTTTTAGAAAATCTTTGAAGGCGGTTATGTTTCTTTTTAAAAATAAAGGAATGTTTCCTTTAAGTAAAATAAGCTAACTTAAGGATTTAAGGTACTTTGCCTTCCACGCCCGACTTATCTTTCCACCCTGTATACTAGTCCAATTTTTATTACATTGATTATAGTTTTGTAACAAATTATAAGGCCGAGTTAAATGCACATGGAATCAGTGCGTTATTCATATATTAATCCTTTCTTATTTCGTTATCGTGAAAATTAATTAATATATCCTTTAAAACTGTCTCTTGTTTCATTTTGATTCTGGAAACACTGATAGACAAACATCCTAATTCTATAAATCCTTCACAATTCTAAAATGGGCAATATGTTGTTTTTGTAATTATGTATACATATAGTTTTTTTTAATATTTAAGATAAGTTATCAATACGTAGATTGTTATTTTAAAAGATACGTTTTACGAGAAATTTTTTTTTTTAATTTTTGCAGCAACCTTGCAGTATTTCGTTTATTTAATACTTTTATCTGCAGGTACACAAGAAGTACCAAATTTACATAAACAGTACGCTTGGCTACATATATTGGTTAGCAGTACACCCGCGGTTCTGACATCAGGATGGCGGGTGTACCTAATTTGTAAAATATCATCATACGGGTGTAGGTACACCGATTTTCAAGAGAGGTACGTAAAGGTACACAGAAGGTACCAAATAACTGTAATAAATTTAGGCAAATCTGGAAATTACACCCGCCATTCTGATACACACTCATAACTGTATCCGCTGGAGTTTCCGCACGAATTGCAACCTCATACACCAATTCGTCCCGTAGAAGGGAATGAAAATATAATTATACTTTTTCTAAATCCATTTTAATAATGTTTTAACTTCTAGTGAAATAAAGAATTTACTATTACTTAATGTGAGGCAATGTTTTCCTTCACTAAATGTCACTATTCTGATTCACGTTTCCAAACGTACCAAGACTTAACCTCAAACGTCACCGTGACAAAGTCAATGTGAATTAAAAGTTATTTCACAATTAATGAAAACAAATGTTGTTGTTGTATTCCAGTGACTGTAACACAACTCTAATAGTTATTTGAGAATCCTGATTTGATCTATAAAGACTATCGTTTAGGTAACCAACCAGTTGTCATAAATCTTCTATGCTTTCCAATAAAGTCATAGTTACTATTTATTCATAAACTAAGTTATATTTCCCTGTAATGCACAACCAAAAGAAAAAATGATAATTATTGATACTGTTATTGTGTCCTTGAATAACCTCACAAACCAATATGAGCTACAAAGTTGTATTTTCAAATGTGAATTTCAAACAAATAAGTTTTGCAATGTTTTACAAACAAGAATTAACTTATTATAAACAGTTCTTTTACCAAAAGTCCAATTATACTTATCATTTAAACCAAGAGTGTAATCTTATAATTCACAAACTTCTATACTTTCCTAGTTCAAAAGATGACTTAGTCATTAACCTTTATAACAACATTTGCAACATAGGTAATTAAATATTAAAATTTACCACAAACAACTTGTCCAGCCTCTGTGCTGATCAAATAAACAAAATAGGTTAATGACATAAATACACATCTACACCTTAACGGTTCAAACAATAGAAAATGTGATCTGATTGTGGTGCGTTGACCACTTAAAACTTAAAAACTAGCCTTAAACTAATACGATATTCCGTCAACTGAACGTATTGAGTGAGAGAGTGATACCGTTATTAATTGTTCACCTTATATAATCATATAATTATATACCAATTGGGCGCCAACTGTCACCCGGCTTCCTGCCGTGCTAAAGTAAATTTATTAGGTATATATAAATAGGGAAAGAACCAATTAAACCATTACCTTTTTTACAAAGTTTATTGTAATTATATAACACAGGTTTACAAAAATTGTGGCAAGCCACTAAAACACTAGAACTTTCCCAACCTTTAACCTGGTATTAGCCTCTAACACACCCCGTCTCCGTAACAAGGTGTGTTAGGAGAAATACAAGCATGAGATTAAATATCAACAAGCTCAAGGTCGCTTGTGAGGATCCGTGAGATGAACGCTTAACAACTTCTAGCTCAATCGAATAATAAGTGACCTTAAATATGGTTGTGCTCATAAGAGG
This sequence comes from Lithophane semibrunnea, assembly GCA_947363905.1. Lineage (NCBI taxonomy): Eukaryota > Metazoa > Arthropoda > Insecta > Lepidoptera > Noctuidae > Lithophane > Lithophane semibrunnea. The sequence continues at coordinate 3,700,882 of OX376191.1, read as the reverse complement.
AATTATAACATTTGGGCAAAGCCCCTGAGACACAACACATGAAATTTAGAACAACTGGTTTATAACCTAGTTTACTACACATAGGCCTAAATCACTTGGAAATGACCTTAACAAAATGGTCACCTGGGTATCACTCTCAAAGGGTCTACTACAAACTTGCAGGTGTTAACTGTCCCTCTGTTCACGACGGACTCTCAGTTGACGTCAGTTGACGTCAGTTGACGGAATCAAGTCCCTTGGCATGGAACCACAGAGAAAACTCTGGGTTCCCACGTACACGCGGCCTACGGGATCCGTAAGGAAAACGATGACGCTAATCGTTACCTGGAGCGGCGACACTTTCCTGGACGAGCTACCGGATGGTAAGGCCTTCCAATATACGGGGATGGCCACACTGCCAGCACTCGTAGGATCTAACCTCTAAACTGCCAAAGCCCTGGTCAACCAGCACACTGCCCGCCACTAGTCGGGACTAACTGCTATTTCACCAGACCACGGGACTGCACCAGGGCGTCACGTCCTTCACGTTCGCATCAGTTCAGGCTAGCATAAAAAGCCAGACAGGTTCAGCTACTGAAACAACATCTCTGATATATTTCCAATAAGATTATTGGCCGAACACAGTCTAATCATCACAGAACTGGTGCCTCTCGAATAACATACCTGTTAAAACTCCATCATTGCGTAGCGTCACCAGGATCGGGAAGGAACACCCTTCTCGTCATACACGCAGGACCAAAGACCTGACTCCTCCTTATCGACCTTTGAGAAAGTTCTAACCACAGACTAAAAACCGAATTCTTTGACAGTGACAATCCACTTCCGAAATTCTATCATAAGAATTAAATTTAATTTATTGGACATTGCATGACTATAAAATTTGGGTGATTACATCTGAATGTTAATAAATTTTAATTCCTTAATTAACATCTAATTAATTATCGAAACCCAAAAACAACGCTCTGTCTCCAGTATTGAGAAACTCTGGAGCTACCTAGCTCCACCGCTAGATGTCGCCTAAGATGTCAATTTGCAACGTCACATTATTATGGACAAAGACCTTCGTTTTGAAAAACATGTGGCGGACTCGGTAAGAAACTGTTTTTATCGCCTAAAGGTTCTATATAATATGAGGCCTTATTTATCCGAAAGAGTACGAGAACAGCTAGTAAAAACCCTGGTTATGTCTAGGTTGAACTACGCTGACACGGTTTACGGCCCGCGCCTATTAGCTCGTACAGACCGCCTCATCCAAAGGGTACAAAACGCTTGCGCTCGGTTCTGTTACAATATCCCTCGCAGAAGCCATGTAACGCCGTTCCTAAACAAGCACTGTACGCTGAAAATGAAATCCAGACGCAAACTGCACTTGGCTTGCCTTCTGTTCGGTGTAGTTAAATATCAGAAACCGGACTACCTATTCAATAAGCTTAGTTGAGTTACGAGTAGGCGGGAATGTGGGAGAAGGCAATGCTCACAACAACTCTCGACTCGGTCACAGGGTACAGCCGCCTTTAGAGACAGCTTCTGGTATGCGGCTTCCAAAATATGGAATAACCTGCCACCACCGATTATGGTAATTAACGCGATAGACACTTTTAGACGACGCTTACGGCAGTACCTCATAGATGCGCAACGGAAGCTGGATATGGTCACACTAAATGTCTCAATTATATGATTTGCATTGTACGGTCCGGTTCAAAACAGCATTAGCACGTTAAGACTCGTTGTCAATTGAACACACGATACAGTCTGTACATCTGTACGTGTAAGTACACACACTGCCGTATCGTCACGTATTCCCGCGTGTCGTACTCATGCTAAACGAACGAAACAAAAATATACTTCCCACACTTTTGCTAGATCGGCCACACACACGCATCATGCGCGTGACCTTGGCCAGTTTATCCGATTGCTTAATTCGATTAAATTTAATATGTTCTAATAGCAGTGAGCGTCTTGCAATGGACTGTGAAGCAGATGGCTTAAGTTCTAATCTCGAATAGCGCAGCTCAAATTTTTGCAAATATTTTTATTTTTATTTGCAATTATAATAATATTCAGAATTGCTGCCTTTTTTATTAATATTGTTATTGCAATAAAGGGTTTAGAATAAAAAAAATGTGTGTTGATTGATAAGAAATATAAAAAATATTTATTCGTTCCAAGTAGGTATTTATTTTACATAAAGTTAACAAACCGTTACTAATAAGTATTGTTGTAATATGCGAAATTTAAATAGACGTAAAAAAACTTAGAAGCAATTTGGTCAAAGATTTCAAGTAGGTAATATTTTTATCAATGCAATTTGTATTATTTTGGCATAAAAAGGTTTTAAATTATTTACTTATTTATTTATTTTACCATAAACATTAAGCTTCGATCATAATCGATGAATTTAAGCAGTAAATAAGAATATTAGAATATATTCAAAATGTAAAACAACAACAACTACTTACCTACTTACTAAATAAGTGATTTTAAGGTTAAGTATAGGCAGTTTGTTTACATTATGTATTTTACATTTTATTTGTTTTTAGTGAATAGGTATTGAGGTTATAGCTTAAGTATTCATTTTCTTTACGAAAAGAAGATTGAAACTAAACCTCAAATTTTAATCCCTAAATAATAATATTACCTACTTATTAAAATAATGTAAACATTTTTTATTACGGTTAATTTTTGTACTAACTCCCATTATTCTCGATACAGTCAAGCAGACATTTAAATTGTCCCAATTAAAGTCTGGTGGTCTGGTGAAGTCTGGTTGGTCTTCGATGATGTAAGCCAGTTCAGTGTTGAGTGCACGATGAACGGTTAATAATGACGTGTTGAATAATTCAGCAAAATTTCTCGTTGGTATGAAACCATTTGTTTCATATTCAATCACCATGTGACGTCACTGCGCCTCGTGAATTAGCACCGGCTTTATCTTCCTCATATATCTTGACCCACAGACTCACAGCATTTCTCTTAAACAAATAATGAAATACCTACTGTTAGAAATGCCTAAAAAAATACTAAAATAAAATATTGTTTAGTTTACTATTCATAAATAAGAAAAAAATACATAAATAACATTATATTTATTACACATAATAATTATTTATCATTCACTAATCGAAATAAATAATCTTTCAAATTACCGTGTGACGTCACTGGTCCTTGTGAATTAGCCGGCCTTCCTCGTAAATCTTGAGTTTGACCCACAGACTCACAGTATTTCTCTAGAATAAAATATAATGCTACTGTTAGACATCTCTAAGCAAAATACTAAAATTGTTTACTTTACTATTCATAATTTAAAGAAAAAAAAAACAAATAAATAACATTATATTTATTACACATAATAGTTATTTATCATTCACGAAATACGTAAATAATTTATATTTTTATATTTTTCTTTTCTTTGACCTCATATTGAATTTAAAACTTTATTTAATTATATATCTTCTGAGTAAAAGGATTAACAATGTCTTTGTTTTAGATTTATGTTCAGTAAAATATTTAAAATGATAACACTTACACTCGGTCCGGTTTCATTAGGTATTTGTTAATGCATCCAGTTTTACGCAGCGCAATAATATTTGCCCTCACTTCAATATTAATATTTGACTGCATTGTGAAAAGAATAACTACAACACCGCTAATAGATATATATAACCGTCGTCACCCACAATAATCACGAACCAACAACAACGTTCTAAGCATAGGTGAATACTCGTAACGAACTGCATCTGTCTACCTCACAGAAATCGAAATATTTTACTTTGTTTTCTGTCTACCTACAAAACTTTCATTATTTATGTGACCAAGTCGAACGAGACAAAACACTAATGATATCGAAATACTTATATCTAGTAATTTAAAAAAAAACAAATACTTACTATTTAATTATGGAAATACTGCTAGGTATTATAAAAGCTAACAGAACAATAAATAGTAATTATAAAAATAAAAAAGTTAACCGCAGCGCAGGTGAGATTCGATCCTGGGTCGTCATAGTAGCACCTCACAAGGCTCATTATTTAACCACTGAGCTAGTAAGCCAATACTATGTTGGTTGAAATAATAAACTTCTATCAGTTGCAGACAAAATGAGTGTGTGTGCGTGTATATAGTATTGAAACAACTTATAGAAGAAGGTCGTAAGTCAAGTCGACACGACATTCATTTGCTTTCCGAGATTAACAATCCACTTTTGAACTGTATAGTACCTACTCACTTGAGTTATATGTGCCAGTGTTTCTGTCGGTTACGCAGTTTCATTGCTGGGAATTGCTCTTGTTCATTCATGCCCGCGCTCGGCTCGCCTCACTAGCTCGTGTTTTCGTTCCGTGGGTTGTTGTTGCGATGTCCGCGGCATCGTCGCGTCCCATTCGCAGATGTGAGACCTATTAAATAAAGGCAATCGTTAAAAATATGCGTTTTTCACCAATTTAACATCGCCGAGCCGCGTTGCTTTTCATCATTACCTAATATGTCTAGCCTGCTTGCACGCGACTGAGACGTACGATGTCGGAATGGCGTCATTTTACCCATCCGCGACCGGGACCTGGCGGTGGGCGAACCACTATTAACCAGTCTGTGATTTGTCTTCCTCGTTCACAAGATTATTACTGTTGTGTAGTTAAATATTTACTGTTACCCTGTCCTTTTATAAGTTTTCTCCTTTCAACGTTGTTTTGTTTCCTTTCAAATGTTGAAAGGAAACAAAATTGAAAACGGGTAGGTATAAAAAAAAAAATAAAAAAAATCTTTTTCTGCAAACAATAATAATATTGACTTGCGCTTACCTTTCGTCCGTATCTTCTTAGTATAACTAAGTATGTTTTTGGCTACATTCCACTTTCGCCAACAATGTTTGGGTGACTTACATACCTATATTTAATTATGTACTTTATGACCATCGTATCGAATCAATCTGAATGCAAACCATAGCTAAGACAAATTTTAAAACGCAAAAGGTTTGCTAACTGTCCGTGTACACTTGTACAGTCCGCCGCGCTCGGCTGCTTGCAGCGTATTGTGTGATGAAGTGACAAGTGCACGGATAAATAAATTACCTATTATGACTATGTGTTGGAACGTGGAAGTCTGGCAACGGCTAAAACAGGTTTTTAGTTCTGACTCGTTACGAAGAATTTCTTTATTTTATTTTATTTACATACATATCAACTGTCTATTATGCGTCCGTCCCATTTATTTATTTACCAGTCTTTTATATATTTTTATTTTGTTCTGCAATTTTACACACAATCACACTAATTATGCATACTTATAGTGAATACCTCTGCAATTTGTGCGGCACCGACACTTGCACCGTTGAGGAACTCACTCCGAAAGGTAATTATAAGTCGTTTAAAATTGGTGTGCCGATTGCCTATTATGAGAAGTGCTATTCGGCAGATGTTTGGCCAGTAAATGCCAGAGTCAAGCCTTGGGTCTACTATAAGAAACCGGAACCTATGGGCAAAGAACAGGAAAAGGCAGGTACAGTACCTGACGGAACTAGGAATCTTCGTCATACCTTTCGTGACAAAGGCACCGCAGGAAACCGGGAAATGCAGAAGCCTTAACTTTTTATATCAAAATATCCGAGGCCTTAAAACAAAACTGACGCAATGGCGCCACAACACAAGAATAGCTGATCAAGACCTAATAGCAGCAACTGAGACGTTTCTTGATGCCTCGGTGGAAGATTCTGAGCTCATCAGCGGAGATTGGCGTATTTTACGCCGTGACAGAACTACACCTTGTGGAGGAGTATTGCTTATGGCGCGTGCACCCATCGTCATGCGACACCATCCTGAGCTTGAAACAGGCTGTGGCGAGGATCTCTGGGCGAGTTTCAAGTGGTACGGACGCTCCGTCTGCGTATGTGTTATCTACATAAAACCGAGTGCTACAGACGATACTTATATGGAATGGTTTACCAAAGTTGAAAGTTTTATAAATGACCTGAAAGGAACAATTTTTATATTAGGAGATTTAAATCTAAACAGCGCTTCTGTAAATATAAATAATTATTATTGTTATTTTCTAACTTTTTGTAATTTGTGTGATATGAATGTTGTGAGGAATGTGCATGGCGGTATGCTGGACGTGGTTTTAGTTCGGGAGAGTGTAAGTCTGTGTGAGATTTCAGTAATATCTACGGAAGGTCTAGTGCCAATTGATGCATACCATCCACCGCTGGATGTCCGGGCAGAGTTGCTGTCATCTGGCCAATCCGACAAAATCGAACCCAGCAATATTGACCGCGCCAGGGATTGGAACTTTAAGAAATGTAATCATACACAACTTTTTGATATGCTGTCTAGGGTTTCTTGGGACGCGATTATTTCTTCTAATGACGTTTGCACTAGTACGCATAACTTTTATGATATAATTTACAGCTTGTTCGACGCCTGTGTACCAAAAAAACGTCGGAATAACAAATTAAGTAGGAGATACCCTGCTTGGTTTACTTACGATATTATCAAAGATGTGGAGGCGAAAGTTGGGTTGCAGTCAAAATGGAAACGTACAAAGTGTGAATGAACGTACAAGTTGTTCTCTGACCTCAGATCCAGTTTGAAAACACGTATATTGACGGGGCACAGGTTGTACGTAAGACATATAGAAAACAATATCAAGAAAAATTCAAATGAATTTTGGCAGCATATTTCTAACCTGCGCTCAAAAGGGGGCTTTGAACCTGATGTAGTCTATAAAGGAAAAACTTTTAGTGGCATTGCTGCCGCTGAAGCTTTTGCGGAGTATTTTGCAAGTGTTTTTCACAATGAGGTACCGAACCTTAACACTGAAAACTTAATCAGTACGTGCAGTGCCGGAGCACACAACTATATAAATATATTAAATTTTTCGGATTGTGATGTGGAGTCAGGAATTAACAAATTGAAACTTAATAGCTCTATAGGGCCGGATAATATACCGCCTTGGTTTCTAAAACAAGGGAAAAAAATTTTCGTCCAACCCCTAAATCATATTTTTAATTTAGCATTGAAAACCGGAGAATACCCAACACAATGGAAACTATCGCGTATTACCCCTATTTCAAAAACTAGTAACAAATCATCCGTCGAGGGTTATCGCCCAATAGCTATACTGTCGTCTTTAGCAAAGGTTTTAGAGAACGTCTTGCATGAAAAAATATATCGACAAGTGAAGCAATATCTTTGCGACGAACAACATGGCTTCCGCACCCAAAGATCAGTCAATACCAATCTGTTGACTCTTGTCGACTTTATCTCACGCACTCTTGACCGTGGTGGTCAAGTAGATGTCCTCTATTTTGACTTCCGCAAAGCATTCGACAGAGTAAACAATGACATCTTAATTTCAAAACTGAGTGCTATGGGTGTTACACCAGGGCTCCTGCGTTTTCTTGCGGACTATTTACGTGATCGACAACAATTCGTGAGACTGGGTCTTTATGAGTCCTGTCCTTACCATACTCGTTCAGGAGTCAGTCAAGGTTCAGTGCTTGGACCTCTCTTTTTTATCTTAATGATCAATGACCTACCTGCAGTAATTCGAAATGCCAAATGCCTTCTGTACGCTGACGACTTAAAACTCTTTTACGAGATCAAATCTGAAGAAGATTGCACCGCTCTTCAATCAGATGTAGATGCAGTATACAGATGGAGTGTTGAGAATAAAATGGAGTTTAATGCTGCCAAATGCCAAGTCATGACTTTTGGTCGAATGCGACACCCAATAAAATTCACGTACAAATTAGACAGCAATGCTATTATAAGGACTGATTCAATGAAGGACCTGGGAGTCACATTTGATCAAAAGCTCACTTTTCATGAACATATTGTATCTGTTTCCAAGGAGTCTTTTAAGCGGCTTGGTTTTGTATTAAGGAACTGCCGCGATTTCCAAAGTGCTCATGTTATTAAACTAATTTTTGGGACCTTAGTTCGAAGCAAACTTGAGTCCAGTGCAATTGTGTGGAACCCGTACGAGAAAAAGTATGCGCTTATGTTGGAAAAAGTCCAAAAAGCTTTTCTAAGATTGTAACGGCTAGGGCTTTGCAGGCAGACTGCGCAGGCCGCTAACTGTTAAGTAGGTAGGTAGGTAGTGTATAGTGAGATGATTGAAACCAGTCGGGTAGGTTAATACATATAATTGTAGTCATAACACAACTAGACCTCAGCTAGGTCGCGGGTAAGGTCGCACTGTTCAGTTCTAAGCACTAACACACTTATAGTTAATAAATGTACTTCCTTGCACTAAGTTGTAGACGGCGGATGCCTGTTCCTACAGGCTCGGTGAGAGGCCGGCAGAGGCCTTCGTTAGGGGCCGGTAGAGCCTCCGTGAGGCACCAGCAGTACAGGCCGGTGACGCGTGGCCGTCGCGGAGGCCTGTCAGTACAGGCTCGGTGAGAGACCGGAAGGGCCTTCGTTAGAGGCCGGTAGGGGCCTCCGTGAGACCCGGCAGTACGTGTCAGCGACACGTGGTTGGCGCGGAGGCCTGTCAGTAACAGGTCCGCGAGTAGCTCGCGGCGTTAGGCCGCGGTTATCCTGACCCCGCAAGGCCTCGGTAGCGCACGTGGGTAGAATACCCACGCATCCTGTCCTCAACCGGAACTTGGAACCCTGGAAGCGCATTAGGGAGCGCATGTCAGAAGCGGTGCAACTAGCAGCAGCCCGCATGCGATGTGCCAGCCTCTTCCCTTCTTCTAGCCACCAATGAACAGCGTGGTAAGCATAGTGAATGAGAGCTCAACACATCGCAGCGGTTTACAGGCAGAGTGTTTGCAAACACAGCGTGGCACAATGACGGATGCACTTAAGAGGTTATGTATGCGGCACGCGGGCATAAAACAAAGTAACAACGATCATAGCAGATTGCTCACTTAATCACTTATAATACACAGCGAGGCACTACATCACCTAGATGCAGTAGCGATACATACATATTACAGTCTTCCATGCACTGGATGTCCCCCTGACGCGTAGTCCGCCATTGACACTCGCGAAATCAGATAATACATATGTGATGAAAACAATATAGGTTATCCAGTGCAGAGGGTCTGATATGGTTACCAAATTAATGTGGAACTCACCCTAGGTCGGGGTACTTAGAATCTTGAGGATCAGGGAATCGCTTCTATCAGCTAGGCGAGCGGATGTCGAAATGGCAGAGCGTCCTTAGAAAATTAGTGTTGTGCCACGTTTTTAGTGATGTGGTAAGGAGCTTACTAATTGTAATAATTTAGCACCACTCGATTATTTTCCGCTGAGACCCCTCACCACGCTACAGTACCCCAGCTGCAGAGAGAGGATTTTACCTGTGTAAAGTCCGCTAGAACTAAATAACCCTCCCTGCTGTTCCATCCTTTCATTGGTTCAGAAGCCAGCCAGTTACAACTTTGGCTGGATTCCTACCCGATATGAAAGTATGTCATGTTGGTTCTGACTCATCCTGTAGAGGTACACAATTAAGTGTGGAAGTGTACCTCAATTGGTGTGTTCGTCCCTAGGGTTAGTGTACTAAGTGTGTAGGTGATTGTATGTATTTGCTTCTGTGCCCGCTGCTAATTGTAAAGTGTTTGTTAGTAGTGTGGGTTAGTGGGGTTGATTATGTTAGTAGTGGTAGGTTAGGGTGTTAGTGGGGTAGGTTTGGTTAGTGATGGTAGGTTTAGGGGTTAGTGTGTTAGGGGGGTAGGTTTTATTAGATTAGTGGTGGTAGGTTGAGTGTTGTTGATGTGACTTAGTTCTCGGCGGCGTTTGGTGTAATTATTTTGTTTTAATGTATTTAGTTGTTTTTATCCACTTAGGAGCGGTCACCTCACTTGTAGATGCCGTCTTTAAAATGTTTGTTTAACATAACATTAACAACACAAACGCTAAGGGTAGTTACCATAGAGACGTACTCTGCCATCAAAAAAAAATTAAACACCCCTTAGGGTCCTCAGTATTCTCTATGGCAACGCCATTTTAATGTAGAAGATTAGTTTTTTTTTTTTAATTAAACACCTGCGCAGTCTTGGTGCGGTCACCTTTATAGTTGGAGCCGACTTGAAGATGTTCTGGTTGGAACATGACATAACAACACAAGGGTTAAGGGTAGTTACCAAGGAGACATACTCTGCCATCAAAAAAAAATTAACACCCCTTGGGGTCCCCAGCATTCTCCATGGCAACGCCGTTTCAAAATACTAGACTATTTTTTTTTTTTTTAAATTAGACCACTTCTATTATAGAACCCCCCTCACACGCGACAAGGCTTTAGCTTCTCTACGTAGTAATATTGGGAGTAGAATACTAACTGACCCGTAGTTAGGAACTGGTCTTAACAGGAGTTTAGGACCCCTGCAACCAAGGCAATTAAATAGACAAACCCTTGTAGGTGGGTTGACCCCCCACGATATGTGGTGGTCGTAGTCCCTTGGCATCGTTTGACCTGGTGTGGGTCAAACACTAGCAAGCTAGGCCTACGGGACTACTGTGGATTCTTCCACTTTAAATCCTTGATATGCCAAGTACCTAGTGGTTTTCCGTGTGTATCTACCAAGTCATACACAAGGGGAGACAGTTTCTTGGATACTTTACATTTCACGAATTTAGGTGCTAGTTTTTTACTGAAATATTTGTCCTTATCGCTTTGGTAATACGTTCGTTTCCAGACTACATCCCCAGCATTGAATTCCACCTCTTTCCTACGTAGGTTGTAGCTGCAGGTGTTCCTAGAATATGCTTTCAGCAAAGCCGATTGTACCTTGTCAAATATGCTTGATAAGACACCTAAATTCTCCGCGTAGTGATCCCTTGGTTGGTAAACTATTTCATTTATATCAGCATCCTGATAGTGTAAACCGTCAGCGACTAACTCCCTACCATAGACCAAGAATGCCGGTGTGTAGCCTGTGACCTCACTGGTTGAGCTGTTTAGTGCGAATTGAACCTTTGGTATATGCAAATCCCAAGAGCGCTGGTCATCATTAATGAATGTGGATAACGCTGTGATTATTGTTTTATTGTAGCGTTCCACTGTATTTACTTGTGGTGTATATCTAGGAGTATAGTGTACATTTGGAATATTGTATTTTTTAAATAAGTTTTTCATTTCATTTGATGTAAACTGTGTTCCGTTATCTAAAATAACACATTGTGGTATACCATGGATCAAGAATATATTGTCCTCTAGTAACCTTACTATAGTAATAGCATTCGCATTTCTTATGGGAAATAATAGACAGTACTTAGAGAAACAACAAGTAGCTACAAACAGATATGAGTTTTGACGTCTAGAAAAGGGTAGTGGTCCCACTATGTCTATACTCAGCATTTGGAAGGGACGTGAACATTCCTTAGGCTTTCCCATTAGTCCTAGAGGGGCATGATTGGCTTGTTTATGAGCAATACAAGTTTCACATGCCGTTACAAACCGTACCACGTCACCGTGCATCCCTGGCCAGTAGTAGCGTAGTGATAGTCGCTTGTATGTTTTATGGATACCTAAGTGTGCCGCGGTTGGTACGGCATGGTTGTTAGTTATTACTTGATGCCTAGTTTCCTTCGGTATGACTTCCTTCCAGTCAAACTCGCATAGTATTGCGAATTTACTTTTTTCGTAGCGGTATAACTTGTTGTTTTTTACTATATAGTTTGGGTATGCCGTAGGGTTCTGTTGGCAACCAGTGTAGATATTTTGGTACCAAGAGTCGTTTGTTTGTTTAGGTGGCCCTGACTGTGTGGTGTTTTCTTGAGTGAGTGCTGCTATCGGACACGCTCGAGACAACGCGTCTGGCAAAGTGTTATCAGTACCACGTCGGTGTTGTATGTCAAAATTAAAGGCAGACAAACGTATACCCCAACGTGCCAAACGTCCCGAAGGGTTTTGTAGTTTTAGGAACCACTTTAGTGCGGAATGATCTGTGAACACTGTGAACTTGATGCCATTCTCTAGATAGCAGCGCCAATGCTCCAGTGCCAGAAGTACAGCCAGTGCCTCTCTCTCTGTAATACTGTAGTTTTGTTCTTGTTTAGACAAGGATTTACTCATGTACGCTATGGGATGTTCAACTCCGTCCCTAATCTGTGTTAGCAGACCGCCAATGCCATAGTTACTGGCATCTGTGTGGACTTCAAATGGGAGAGTGTAGTCTGGACACGATAGTACTGGGGCCGATATGAGTATTTCCTTTAGTATAGTAAAGGACTCCTGACATTCTTGCGACCAGTCAAAGGGGGGAGCCTTCTTACTTGAGCTTGTTAGTCTATTTAGTGGGGCTGCTAGCGCGCTGAAGTTTGGTACAAAACGTCTGTACCATGATGCAGTTCCTAGGAATCTTTTAACTTCCTTTGGGTTAGTGGGAATTGGAAAGTTCTGTATTGCTTCTACTTTTTCCGGGTCTGGATGTAAACCCCTTTGATTTACTATATAGCCTAGGTATTTTAATTCATCACGGAAAAATTGGCACTTATCCATGTTTATCGTTAAGTTAGCGTTTTTTAGTTTATTGTAAACTTTAGTTAACAAGGCTATATGGTTGTCAAAGTCCGATGAAACCAATACTATATCGTCTAAGAATGCAAACACCCTATTCTCAAACTCCGGTCCGTAAAACAATTTATCTACCATTCGTTGTTGCGTAGCAGGCGCATTAGTTAGACCGAAAGGTGTAGTTTTAAATCTGTATGTTCCGCGGCCGGGTATGTAGAAAGCCGTTTTATTTTTGTCTGATTCTCTTAGTGGTAGCTGCCAGAAACTTTTGTATAGGTCGATACTAGTAAGGTATTTAGCGTCCCTCAGGTTGTCTAATATTTCTGAGATGTATGGCAAATTGTACGCATCTTTTTTAGTAACCGCGTTCAGTTTTCTACTATCTAAGCAAAACCGTAATTTGCCATCCTTTTTTGGTGTAAGTAATACTGGAGAGGACCACGGACTTTTGCATGGTTCTACCACATCTAAGTCAAGCATCTCATCCAGTTCCATGCTGAGAATACTTTGTTTCTCAGGAGACATCCTATAGTAACGTTGTCGAATAGGGAGTGCATCGCCAGTGTCGATGCTGTGTGTTATTAGGTTAGTCCGGCCTAGGCCTTTTTTCCCTGAGGATATGTTCTCAAATTGTGTTTTAATTGTTTCCGCAGTTAGTTTTTGTTCGTCGGTTAGCTGTGCAAACGTATGCAAATGTATGTTTTTTTTAGTGTTTACGCTTGTCGTAGTTGTGTTCACAAGGAATACAGATTTTATATTCTTAGGAAATATATGAAAGGTGTTCCAGAAATCCATTCCCAGTAAGATAGGAGTATCTATAGATGGCACCACATGTGCCTTAATTATGTGAGACTTTCCTTCAAATGTAATTGGTAAGTTTAGAGTACCTATAGGAAGAAGCACCTGTCCCCCAGCGGCGACAAATGACTCTAAGTGATCCTTAGGTTGCAGGGTTAGCCCCTGGTCCTTGATTAGTAGTTTATGATAATCTTTCCCAACAATGGTGACTGCGGAACCGGAATCCAACAATCCACAAACGGGCATGTTGTTTATTTGTATAGAAGCGTAAGGCCTTATGTCGTTGTGAGGTTTGTTCCGTTTTGTTGATACAGAGTAGCAAGTTCTGAATTTTGCGACTACAGCTAGCCAATCTTCCCACTCCGTTTTACTTAGCTTGGCGTTAAATTTACTATTACAACAAACCTCACTAGCTAGTTTTTTTGGCGGTTGACACTTTGAGCAATCGGGGTATTTCACTCCTTTTTCTCCGCATTTAAAACAAACGAGGATACGGTCTGCCGTACACCGACGTAATGAATGTGTGTTTACTCTACATCTGGGACAAAAAGGTTGTCCTCTAGTTGGTGTACCCGTGCTTTTATTATCAACTAGTGCGACCGGTTGTGCAGAGTGTGAGTCCTCCCCGGATGTTTCCGCTTTTTTGTAATAGTCACCGCGGCCGTATCTGAAACGGTTGTAGTATGGTTTCGAGTTAGAATTGGTAGTTTTAATAGCTGTTTTGAAGTAAGCAAATTCTGGTGCGAGTGTGGCTAGGTTAGATTTAGTTGGTTCCTGATAGTGTGCTGCTCGCATCTTATACTTTTCGTAGTTTTTACAAACAGACTCTAGTTGCTCCAAATTTTGCACGTTACTGATAGCTAGTACTTCCGCATACATTGGTTTTATATTGTGAGAGATGATATCAAAGATTTCTGTTTTTGTTGGTTTAGTGTTTAGTCTATTGAATAAACCGCTCATTATGGATATGTAAATAGTTATGTTTTCCGTGTCACCTTGTGAACGCGTTCTGATCTCGGTAAGCAATCTATAATCGTAGTCATCGCTGTCAAAAGCAGCCTTCAAGTGTTGCAATAGTTCTTCCCATGAAGTGACATTTGGTTTGACATGCCTATACCAATGGAGAGCATTATCTGTAAAGACATCAAATGCGAAGTTAAACATATCATCTCCTTTTATTTGTTTACTTTGTCTGAACTCCTCGATTTTTTGTATGAAAGAACGCACACAAGTTTTTCCATCATATTTCGGTTTATTTGGTATGTGATTAGTGCATGTTACGGTTATGTTAGTGTTTGGAGTGGCTGTTGTGTCAGTTCGCTGTGAACTACCAGAACTTAACTTAGTGTCTAGTTTGGAGAGTTGTGAATCCAATGTGTTGTATTTTTCATCTAGTTTTTGCTTTAGTAATACATTCTCCGGGTTGGTTGGTGTAATACGGGCTAGTCGGTATTTAATATGATTTTTGTATGATATACCCTTTGCTAGTCCGGCTTCATTGTTAATTTCACCTAGAATTAACTGAAATTCACCTATGGTTGCCTTAACTGCGCATAAATCCTCAGTCTCATCAATGCCTGATTCATGTATATCCTCACTTGTATATTTTTTACTCAAGAGGTTAATTTGCTTCCTTAAATTAAGGCAAGTACCAATTTCACCGCCCCGTATCAAGACTTCATATTCTAGTTCAGCCTTCCGTAAATGTATGAAGTTAATAGGGTGAGATCCCATTATTACAAAAGTAGTAAGCTATTAGTTGAGCTAGGTACGACACACACACACACACAATATAACAGTATCAACATAAACTTAAAACTAAACCGCAACGATGTGATATGAGCAGCGTGCTAGGACTCAGTCCAGAACAGTGTGACAAAGATATATAAAGCCTGGGCGCCACTGTAACGGCTAGGGCTTTGCAGGCAGACTGCGCAGGCCGCTAACTGTTAAGTAGGTAGGTAGGTAGTGTATAGTGAGATGATTGAAACCAGTCGGGTAGGTTAATACATATAATTGTAGTCATAACACAACTAGACCTCAGCTAGGTCGCGGGTAAGGTCGCACTGTTCAGTTCTAAGCACTAACACACTTATAGTTAATAAATGTACTTCCTTGCACTAAGTTGTAGACGGCGGATGCCTGTTCCTACAGGCTCGGTGAGAGGCCGGCAGAGGCCTTCGTTAGGGGCCGGTAGAGCCTCCGTGAGGCACCAGCAGTACAGGCCGGTGACGCGTGGCCGTCGCGGAGGCCTGTCAGTACAGGCTCGGTGAGAGACCGGCAGGGCCTTCGTTAGAGGCCGGTAGGGGCCTCCGTGAGACCCGGCAGTACGTGTCAGCGACACGTGGTTGGCGCGGAGGCCTGTCAGTAACAGGTCCGCGAGTAGCTCGCGGCGTTAGGCCGCGGTTATCCAGACCCCGCAAGGCCTCGGTAGCGCACGTGGGTAGAATACCCACGCATCCTGTCCTCAACCGGAACTTGGAACCCTGGAAGCGCATTAGGGAGCGCATGTCAGAAGCGGTGCAACTAGCAGCAGCCCGCATGCGATGTGCCAGCCTCTTCCCTTCTTCTAGCCACCAATGAACAGCGTGGTAAGCATAGTGAATGAGAGCTCAACACATCGCAGCGGTTTACAGGCAGAGTGTTTGCAAACACAGCGTGGCACAATGACGGATGCACTTAAGAGGTTATGTATGCGGCACGCGGGCATAAAACAAAGTAACAACGATCATAGCAGATTGCTCACTTAATCACTTATAATACACAGCGAGGCACTACATCACCTAGATGCAGTAGCGATACATACATATTACAGTCTTCCATGCACTGGATGTCCCCCTGACGCGTAGTCCGCCATTGACACTCGCGAAATCAGATAATACATATGTGATGAAAACAATATAGGTTATCCAGTGCAGAGGGTCTGATATGGTTACCAAATTAATGTGGAACTCACCCTAGGTCGGGGTACTTAGAATCTTGAGGATCAGGGAATCGCTTCTATCAGCTAGGCGAGCGGATGTCGAAATGGCAGAGCGTCCTTAGAAAATTAGTGTTGTGCCACGTTTTTAGTGATGTGGTAAGGAGCTTACTAATTGTAATAATTTAGCACCACTCGATTATTTTCCGCTGAGACCCCTCACCACGCTACAAGATACTTGTATAAAAAATTGTATGGGTATTATCCATACTTATATCCAACGAAATTTCTGTTGGGGGCTTTGGGTTTTAACTCTTTGGAAGTGAGACGGTCGTTTGATCAGATGATTGTAACATGCAAGGTTCTATTGGGGAAGATTGATGCATCGGACCTCCACGATCAAGCCTGTAGGTTGTTTGTGCCAAATAACTATTGTCGTGGTAGACGGCACAGATTGCTGGCGGCTCCGTCGTGCCGTACGGTTGCACGGTCAAACTCCCCCCTACCAAGATCACTAAGGGATCTCAATGCTCTCCTGGACTCAAATCCTGATTTTGATTTATTTGCGGATGAATGGAAGTTGTTATTGTTGGAATGTTTGAATTTTTGTGAGAAGAATGCATGAAAGTGTGGTAAAATATTGTTTTGCAAATTGTGTTCGTTTTAATTTGATTAAATAGTATAATTGGCCTCGGCCGTTCTATTTAATTTAATAATAAATAAATAAATAAGTATGTAGTTCGTTATTATTATTATATGAAACTTATTTTATTTTATTTAAGTAACTATGCATACACACATTACATTATAAAACTGATTTGCATCCGTCACCTCACACTTTCGGGTCCGGTTGAAAACCAGCGTCAGGCATTTTGCTGAACTGGGCCTTTTTGGCGCAGCCGTGAGGAACACTCCCTTGTTAATGTCCTACATCGTACTTTTACACTATTTTTTTTTTTTTTTTTTTTTTTATCTGATGTGTATTGTGTGCCTCTTAGTCTGTGCTGAATAAATGTATTTTCTTTCTTTCTTTCTACAATTCATAATTTACTACTGGAACTAAAACTTATGTACAATAATAATTATTTACACAAAACAAATAAACAAAAGTACTTTAATAAATATTATATTAATGGAATATTAACCTTACTATATACATACACTTATACAACCATTATTATTTACATGCCATGACTAAGTCAAAATTACTCAAGTTTGGTTTATTTAATGCGGGCTCTCTGGCAACTAATCAGGACGAGTTTCTGATTGCAATGTCTCAACACTCAGTGGATTTAATGGCAATCAACGAAACGTGCCTGCGACCTGGGGAGGAGGGATGCGCGTCTATGGTACCGGGGTATAGGTTGTAGCACGTGCCGCGCCCTGCGACTATACGCGGGGAACGGGGCAGAGGAGTAGCGTTTTACATTAAAACGGGAGTACGGGCGCGTGTACGGGCACTCTCAGAACAATCTGATGTGTAACAGATGTGGCTAAACCTAACTGTCAATGGTAGGAAGTTGTTGATTGGCACGGCATACAGGCCACCCTGATTTGAATTGTCAAAATTTCTGGATGGCATAACTGACAGTATTAGCGCATTGGCACCTTACGATCATTTTGTATTACTGGGGGATTTCAATGTAAATTTATTGGATACAAACAATACAAAAACTAAAGATATGACGGAATTCCTAAATTATACCAATCTAAATCAGGTAGTGCAGTCACCAACTCATTTTGTAGGGGATTGTAGTACTCTCATAGACGTTATCTGTACTGATGTGGGGGTTTGTAATGTACTGGTCAGTCATGTCAGTGAACTTGGTCATCATTCGTTTATTGTACGTGATACTGTCATAAAGAAGGTAAAAAGTAAGCCTAGGCTAGTTGTGTATCGGCCTCTAAGGGATATATTGGTGGATTATTTTGCAGTGGATCTGAAACTAATGTCATGGTTTGAAATTGGTTCACTGCCTGATGTAAATAGCACGATTGAACATTTAAATGCCATTATTACCCAACTATACGACTTACATGCCCCCATAAAAAGTAAGATATTTAGGGACCGACCCACGCCGTGGATAACGGATAATATTAAATTGATGTTTAAGCTGCGAGACGAGGCAAAAATTAATTATAATAATAAGGATAAGTCAGACACTACAAAGAATTATTATTTGGATTAAAAAAAACAGTCTGTTACAGCACTAATGCAGGAAAGGAAGGTATACTTTGACAGGCACATTAATAGTCAGATAAAACGCTCCAAAAAACTTTGAAAAAATCTGAAATCAGATGTTTTCGCAGAACATAGTGAAGGTACGCTTCCCGAGCAATTTAATGACCCAGACGAGATAAACAAGACATTTCTCAATGTTCCAGGGCAGTGCATACTTCCCACATCGCAGCTATCATATTTTGATGCAAATAGGTTTGGTGAAACTCAATTTGAAATACGAAATGTTAATTATTAGGAGGAAATTTTGAAAATTATTAAGAGCTTGGGGACAAACGCTAAAGGGATTGATGGAGTCAGTCTGGATCATGCTATGGCAACTTAGAACATTCAGCAATTTCGTTTTTTTTTATTTAGAAGAGCGCCCCCTTTTTTTTTTTTTTTTTTTGAGGGTGGGAAATCATCCAATGACTTCTCCCGCTCTGGGTGCGGAAGGGCGTGTCAGACTTTTACTGACTAAAACCCACCCGTGTTCCTTCAGTTGCCTGTTGCCAAGGTCCCGGTATCCCTTTCGGACTAACCCGCAACCCTGGCAGGCATCGGTCCTAGCGGACCCCGCCAATTGTGCTGACATCTCTTTGAGGCGCGCGTGGAACACGACGCGCCATCAACCCGGGCCTGGTCCTGATCGGACGGCGAGCTACCCATTGCTCGCCGTCCGCAAGCCCGCGCCTATGGTGGCCGGGAATCCGCCTGGGATTCCCGACGCCCAGGGCGTCTCCAGCGGCGTCGGCGGTTAGGGGCGTGTGGGCGCAAACTTTGCCTCTCCCTCACGCGTTCCGCCTCCTCCTTCGCGAGCATTACTGCTTCGCAGAAGGAGGTGACTGCTTCTCATGCCCTCTCACTCCGTACCATGGCCTGGACCAGAGCCGGACGCGAGAGGTCACCGCCGCCAATCGCCTCCAAGAGGACACGGCGGGGCTCCGCCCAAGCGGGGCAGACCTCCACCGTATGCTCCACCGTATCCTCCGGGCGATCCACACAGTGGTGACACCCGGGCGTTTCCTCCCGCCTTATACGAAACAGGAACCTCCCGAAGCAACCGTGTCCGGTGAGGACCGAAGAGCGCCCCCTAACATCTAGTTACTCGAATTAAAAATAGTGTTGCAATATTAAAATATATTGCCGGACCTATATTTTTACGTGATGGCAACTTTTACTAGTGTCACTTCAAAAAAAAGTAGTATCTTTAAATATTTTTCTGCTTTCAACTTTTATCTGAGTGTTTTTTGCCGGTTTGTTTGTTTTTTTTTATTGCGAGATAGTGAGTTCTGTGCACAATTAAAGCTTTTTGTGTTGTGAATTCAATAATTACGAAATTAAGACTCCTGCCCGAAATTGACACATTTTGTTGTGATTTTTTTTCAAACGGTGCGTGTTAATATTTTTTTGTCGTTTTTCCAGTATTTCGTGTGATTTTCCATTCAAAGTGCGTCGAGTTGAGTATTCTTCTCCACCTTCATCTCTCTCCACGTACGGCATACCGAAAGTGTGCAAAATGCAATGTATCAAAGCACAATATTCGGCACTGGTCTTACATCGTTTTCCAAAACTAGGACATTCCAACGTACAGCGGTATGTATATAATCTAAAGTATAGTACCAATTTTAATCAGTATTATCATTCTATTGTTGATCAAAAAATGTAACCCTAAATCATGTTTTCAGGTTGGGCAAGGTTTTGTCTGAACTCTCCACCACATCAACACACAGCTCGCAAATTGAGATGTCCATTGCTGAAACTGGAACCAGTCAACATCCCTGGAACCTCAAGATCATCTGAGTTAATCAACTCATCAGATGTAAGTTATCTTTTTTATTTTAATGCCTCAGGCATTAAGTCCGCCTTTATATATTATTTTTTACTTGTGCATAAAGTTTTATGAATGAATGAATGAATGAAATGCACCGACCCCAGCGTGGCTTAACCAGACTCGATAAATCGAATGAACCCCAGGATTTGCACTAGCCCCTGAAGCCTCATGGTTCATGGAGCTACAGAAGCCATTGCATATCGAAGAGTAGACCGGGGGGCGCGGGTAATGGTAGGGATAGACTGTGCCCTTAGGGATAG
Source organism: Lithophane semibrunnea (assembly GCA_947363905.1). NCBI lineage: Eukaryota > Metazoa > Arthropoda > Insecta > Lepidoptera > Noctuidae > Lithophane > Lithophane semibrunnea. The sequence goes on along the minus strand of OX376191.1, from coordinate 3,680,390 downwards.
GGAGGGACTTGCGAGCCTACCGGATATGCATCCTTGAGTAAGCACTGGACTAGTGGAGAGACGGGTAATATTTATCTAGGGATGGGCATCTTTTTACGATGTCGCCGCCAGTTGACTTCGTTCGATCTTCACCGTTGAATCCATTGGCGGAGATATTATGCTTCGTTCTCGGCTCTTTTCTAACACCTTGCTGTACTATGCTCCAATTTGCTGTGTTCTGTATCTTCGTCTGAGCTCTCGCTGCTGTCCGTTTCAGGTTTCTTGTATATCTCGCTAGCTGCTTTCCTGATCTTGTTTCGGTCTTCCGCCGCGTCCATCCAGAAATCGATTTCCTTGTCGAAGCCCGGTATGTCTTGTTTTAGGTTGTCGTTCCATGTGTAAATCGGTCGGCCTACTTTCTTGGATTTGGCCCTGTACTTTATTGCTGCATGTAATAGGTGTGGTTTGCTGCGTCTGTGAACATGTGCGAGATAGCACATCCTGTGGTTCTTGATGCGTTTGGTTACTGTCTTTCCGTCTAAGATTTCATGCATTTTCTTTAGTCTTGGTTTGTTCCTAGCGTGACTAATCAAGTCCCTCATGATGACTCTCTCATATTTCCTCAGTCTTGACCTGTTAGCTTTGGTGATTGTCGATACTTTCAGACCGTATATCATACACGGTACGATCACCATTCTATACATGAGACTGGCTAGTTGCCAGTCCATCTTTGAGTTTTCTATGAATGGTAATAGTGACTTTGCGTTTCTAGTGGCCTGCTCACATCGTTTTCTGATTGTGTTCCTCCTGTCTAATGTAGATGTTATGTATGTGCCTAGGTATTTAATTTCATCGACTGTAGGTAGACTTAATCCATTCATTGACACGTGGGTCACTGTCCTTGTAGTTAAGGGGTCTCTGATAAGTATTTTAGTTTTTGTTTCGTTTATTTGTAAGCCAACACTAGCTAGTAGGGGTTTAATGTGGTATACGATTCTTTCTAACCCTTCTACGTCATCTGTAATGAAGATGAGATCATCCGCGAATGATAGCACCAGAGGGAGTGAGATTCCATGATCTTGGTCAAGTTTGATTAGTTGGGTTTCTTCTTCGAGGGTTCTGAGGACCTCATCCATGACCAGTGTAAAAAGGCGAGGGGATAACGGGCAACCTTGTTTAATTCCCTTTCCTTTGATGATCCGCCTACTTTGCTGGCCACACCATTTGATGTGTGTTCTTTCATTCATGCATACCTTGATTATCCTGTTGGTTACTGTTATGTTCGTCCGTTGTATTAGAATGTCGCGCAGTACATGAAGGTCGACATTGTCGAAAGCTTTTTCTATGTCCAGAGCGAGTACATAAATTCTTTTTCCTTCACGCCATTCTTCGTCCAGTACCCTTTTCATCGTAAATATGTGGTCGTCTGTAGATCTATTGTTTAAAAAGGCTGCTTGATAATTGCCTAATTCTTTTATTATTTCATCTAGTTTTTTTAGTACGTAGGAGGCGTAAATTCTGTAACCCGTATTGCAAATTGATATTCGGCGATAATCGTTTGTATCTTTAGGGTAAGTTTTTTTCGGAATTGGTACCTGCATTGTTTCTAGCCACGTGTCGGGTGCTTCGTTCCGTGTCCAGGCTTTGTTCATATGATTGGTGACGGCTTCCTGTAATCTTTGTGGCATCGCTTTGTATAGCTCGATTACCACTTGGTCTGTTCCTGGGTCTGTCCCGTTACGCATGCCGTTAATGATTCCCATCACGTCATCCACTGTGGGTCCTTCATTTTGTGTGTCTGTTACCGGCTTTGTTATGTTAACCGTCGGTATAGGTAGGCCTTCTGAGTTTTTTAGAATCTGCTCCCATTTGAATATTGGTATGTACGCGTTTCTCTTCCGGCGTTTTGTTTCTAACTTGTTTCTCCTGTAGAATAAATAAAGTACCTGCATGCGTTTTGAAGGGTGTTTTTTCCCTAGTCCGGCAAAGAAGGCTCTGCATTCTTTTTTTTTCCTCATGATGTTTAACCTTTTGAAGTGTTTCCTGGCATTTTTTTACGCGATTATGTCTATTCGGGTTATCAGGTTGTCTACTTTGTAAGAATTTAGCTTTTTGGAGGTTAGCAAGCGCTATACGATCCTCCCTAGAGTGACTCGGCTGAAAAGTTAAAGTTTCCTGGGCTGCCTCTTTTAATACTACCGTTATGGTGCTCCATGGTATGTCGCTGCCTTTATCCGTTGACTTGACGCCTATGTTTTCCAGTTTTTGTGTTATGCACGCTTGGTATTTCTCTTTGGTGGATTTGATGTTGAGAGCGGCATAGTGGCATTGTTTGTAGTTGAAATCGTTGGTCTCAATTGTAGTCTGTTTCTTTTGTGTATTGTGTTTGGTGTTTTTCGCTTTATTTAAAATACGACTTGTTTGTAACTGTCCCCAGATTATTTTATGGTCCGAGGTATCCCTACCGGACCATTCGGCTTTAATGAAATTAAAGAGTTTTCCTGTTGCCTGCGGCGTAATAATGTGGTCCAATTGAGATTTCTGCGTGCCTTTTGACCATGTGATCCTGCATGATGTCCTCGCTTTTGTTGTTTCTATTTGCAGATTTTCCCTATTAACTATATCCATTAACATTTCCCCGTTGTAGTTAGAGTATTCATGATATAGGTTTTTGTCCATCAGCCCTTTGCGTTGGAAACATAGTGTATCTAGTCTACCAATGTGTGCGTTGAAGTCGCCTAGGATTATTAGAGTACATTGCCTCGGTTTTTGTCTAATCAAATTTAGTAGACCTGTGAATGATCTTGTTGCTTTAGAGGTACAGCTGTTGATGTGCGAGTTAATTATATACACAGGAGCAGATTTGTCGCTTCCCCTACCAACTTTAAGAGTGATTGCCATCGCGTCGGTATCCTTCTTAATGTTCAGTATTTCAATTAGGGCATCCTTTCTGATTACAATTGCAAGTCCCCTGTGTGCTTTATCTGCGGTTCCAGATAGATGCCATCTGTAGTGGGTGGAGTTGTATGTTCCTAAATTCATCCCTGATTCTTGAAGGCAGCCTATGTGGAACCCCCTATTTGAAAGTTCCGCATCTATTCTATCTTTTTTGGTCGGTTTTGAGGCCCCGCGGACGTTCCAAGTTGCAATACGTAGTTCAGGGCAAGTGTATCTACTTACGGAAGAAGGCGAGTTTCTGAGTATTGTGTATCCAGTGCCGTCCGCGACTTCTCCTGATGTCGGTGTATGTAATGTTGTTGGTACTCGTACACACTGTGTTAATGAGCTAGCTAATTGCGGGCTGTTCTGGAATCGGGGTGGAATCTGTTATGGGCTGCCCTTGTTCGGTTCTTGTGTTGTATTTACCTACCGTTTCTTTTTGTTGTAGAGCTATGTTATTAGTTGTTTCCTGCGTTAGACTTTGCCTGCTATTGTTGTCTTTTATGTCGATGATCCAGCTATCATAGTGTTGATCCTTGTAGAAGATATGTATGTCTCCGGGCACTGGATCTCCGGCAGGTGAATACACCTGTATGTTTACGTTGTTTATGTGCACATGTACATTTACGAGATAGAATTCGGACGCGGCGATTATGACGTCTTCTCTTCCCCAGAACGACTCGTTAAATTGATCGATTATGTATTTTGTTATCAATTGTTCCTGAGAAAGCTTGCTGTTAGGAAGGAGCTCTTGGATGTTATTTATTAGTGCTAAACGAATTCTGGCGTCCTCTCGGTTCATTAAGACGTAAGTTGCGAGGTCTCGTCGGACAGACACGTGGTCGAATGTCAGTGCCATTATGTTGTTTATTTGGTGGGCTATCGCTCTAAACAGGCAGTTACCATCTTTTTGCATGGGCACTATAATCGCCATTGTAAAAACTTTTGTTTGGAATTGCTAACGGCGTTATTACTGGCGTCACACGTGCAGGTTTCGTTTCGAGGAATACAAAATTTGGCGGCGTTGCGTTTTGCCCGGAGTTTTTATGAGCTTGTCTCTTTTGTTTGTCCGTAGAAATGAATCTTGTTATGCAATCTTAAGATTCCGGGTTAAGTTTTTGTTTTTTCTTGAATGGGCCGCTTGCGTAAAGTGCTACACCCTCAATGTTTCTGCGCACATGGGTGTAATAAAACTTGATTAATGGCTGCCAGAAGATGTATTAGTTGACCGAGCGACTTTTTGTAACGCTACAGAAATAGTTAATTTGTTTAGGGTCGTTTCTGTAAATTAAGCTTACTGTTATAATCGTCAGCATGCAAGAGGCTAAAACACTTGTCTAAATTTATGGGAAAATATTTACTTTTACGAAATCGAAAGCGATAACGTTATTTTGTTAGAATGTTGTTGTATATAAAATATTTAATACTTATTACACATATGATATGCACTTTTATAGTGATCTTATGAAATTAGCTTAGAAAATAGGAGTTGAATGTGCGACCAATTTTGTATAGGGAAGTAACGTCCTGAAAGATGAGGAAAGGTCTCCCCAGATTAGCTTAGGTCCGTGGAATGCCGTAGATTACCTGCCAGGAATGCGCCTACTTATATTTACCATGCACACAATGCTCTTATAAAATTGGCTTATAAAGTAAGAGTTGTTTATGCGTCCGGCATCAAACGCCCGCTGCGAATGGCGCTCGAGGTGTTGTCCAACAATCTATCAGTTGAAATACCAATTTTGCAAAGGGAAGTAAAGCCCTGAAAGATATGGAAAGATCTCACCAGATTAGCTTGGGTCCCTTGTAGTTGCGTGCCCTGGATCGATCGCTTGAGATCAGGAACTCACGTAGACATGCACCTCACTTTAACATTGCATCGCACTATTTTAATGTATTTATTTATTAGACGACTACTAATGTCCCAGCAGTATCAAAATAAATAAAAGAAAACACTGTTCACTTCCGTCGGCAAGCGAGCGCAAGACGCAGCATGTGCGTACCCAAGCGTAACGTAAAAAAAATTTCAAAGGAGCAAGCGCACGACCGTCCACTCCGACGACCAAACATCGACCTCTTACTTGTGCATAAAGTTTTAATAAATAAATAAATAAGTTTACTTAGAATGTCAAAATCCATTTAATATAAACTTGGTCTTAAGTATGTCCATGATAAATGCTATGATTCCGAACAGATTTTTTAAAGAACAAGTTAATACTTAGTTGAATTATGAAGAATGACTTAAACCTATTTGAAGCCAAATCACTTAATTTGTTTTTAACTCTGACTAACTACTTCATATACATGTACTTAGTTCAGATATAATGGATTTAACACTATTTTGAACGATGTAAAATATAAACATATTTGTTATTATTATATTTAGATTGTTTCTATAAGGAAGAAACTTTATGTTCTTAATGAATGTAGCCATTATCATTATATTTTTATTTCTTCCACTAATTCGAATGGTTTTGTCTGTTTTAGTATTCACATTTGGAACAGCCTGGAACTTCATAAGCAACTAGCTCAACTATTGATATTATACAGACTCCAAACTCATCTGTTGTAAGTAAAATGATTTTTTTGTTACGCTTACACACTAAAACGGCTGAACAGCTTTGTATGAAATTTGGCAAATGGGTAGATCATGACCTGGATTAGGTCATAGGATACTTTTATCCCGATATTCCCACGGGATCGAGACTTATGTTGCGGGGCGCAACTAGTACATAATATGTTATAGTTCTGTTTTATTTTTTCATTTTCACATATTATCTTCTTTGCTGATCACCTAGTCTTTACCTCGAGAAGAAGATAATATCGTCGTGTTATTTTCACACCTTTTGTTCACTATATTTCTTATTCCTAATTTTGTAAAAAATATTTGCATGCCACTTACTGTGTCATAGCACAGAGATACATACTTTATAAAGTAGTTACACCCTCTAACCTGTGTGTACTGTACCTACAATAAAAATATTTGATGTTGTTTACTAGTGCATGACAAGAATTAATTTCATTCATTACATAAAAGACCCTTTGTATCAATATGTAATTTACGAAGCATAATTTTATTATACAAATTAGAAAACAAAGGTATTTGTTTAACTATAATAATATTATTTAAATAACAGCTTGTCTACTATGTGAAAAAACGATAACTAAATCAAAACATAACTTATATTCTAAACATTTTTTTTCCTCAATTAAATGCTCCATGACAAAATCAACCAATTTTATATACTTTTTAACCGACTTCTTCAAAAAGGAGGAGGTTCTCAATTCGTCTGTATGTTTTTGTTACGTGATTACTTCGCCAGTTACGAATCGATTTTGATGATTCTTTTTTGTTTGGTAGGTCATGCTTCAGAGGTGGTCCCATATAAATTTTATTAACTTTGCTTGCGTTGTTTTTGAGTTAGCTTCAATAATTACGTAGTTTTCCCACTAGATAGTAGATGACATTATTATTTTTCCGTCACTGTTATTTACATAGCAGGTAGTGGTATTCGAATTTGTGTGGGGTAGGTACCACAACTAAAAAGTGAAAAATAAATAAAATAACTTTAATTTCGGAAGTCGGTGGCAAAAAACGAAAATTGAAAAGCAGACACCGACTTCCGAAATTAAAGTTATTTTTCACTTTTTTTGTTTTTTTTTTAAGTCGGTTGTTTTTTTGTAAATAGTTTTTATTATACAATAGATACTAGCTGCGCCCGGTGGTTTCACCCGCGTTAGTCTCGATCCCGTGGGAATATTGGGATAAATAGTATGTCCTATTCCACGACATGTTCTACCCGTGTGCCAAATTTCATCCAAATTCGTTCCGCCGTTTTAGCGTGAAAGCGTGACAAACATACAAACTCACTTTGGCATTTATAATATTAGTTAGGATTCGTATTTCTTATTAATATTTCTGCTACCCCCATGGGAGAAAGCGTGAGTTTTATGTACCCTACAATATTATTATATTGAATTTGATTGTGATTTCCTAAAATGAATAAAAAGTAAGTAAGTACAGTATTTGGCGAAATGTGTACTATATTTACACCTCTGCCCAACCCTTCGGGGAATAGAGGCGCGATTTTATGTTAAGTATATATTTGTCTACTGTGTTTTCCTACTTTAAAGGGAAGCATCATCAGTTACAATGCGATTGCATTGAAACTGTGATGAAAGAAAACCGTCGAACACCAATGCCATATAAACATAAGTAGGTACTTATTTAAAATTCAATTAAAACTGGCAATACACTATGCGATATTCAGGAACCCCCTTTTCCCTAAATCGGGATGGTGTAATACGAGAAAGGGAGGCAGGGTCCATCCAAAAAAACATACTTAAATATCGGGCTTAGATTGCCTTAACTTTCAAAATAAGTAGGTACTCAAAAATAAAGATACCTACATGTAAAATCATTCAACTTCTATCGAATGTTCTAGAAACTATCATTCATATTTTGAGGGTACACAAAAATAATACATGATTTAGTCAGTGTTTTTCAACCTTTTTCGTGACACGGCCCCTATAGTATGAAGAAATATTTCGCAAGCCACCCGTTGCTTTTTTTTAATGTATTTTATTTTCTGAAAAATATTGAATACAACATAAGGAAAGAAATCGCTTATTTAAAAAAAAACGGATCCACGATGGGAGAAATTGGTTAATGAAAAACTTCGCATTAAGAGTTTTTTTTTTACTTTTTAACCGACTTCTTCAAAAAGGAGGAGGCTCTCAATTCGTCTGTATGTTTTTGTTACGTGATTACTCCGCCAATTATGAATCAATTTTGACGATTCTTTTTTTGTTTGGTAGGTCATGCTTCAGAGGTGGTCCCTTATAATTTTTATTCATTTTGCTTGCATTGTTTTTGAGTTAGCTTCAATAATTACGTAGTACTTAGTTGACTCCGTCAATGTTATTACATAGCAGATAGTGGTATACGAATTTGTGTGGGGTAGGTACCACAACTAAAAAGTGAAAAATAAAAACTTTTTACAAATAAAATCTAATCTTCACAATCCAATAGGTCCCCCCGACGCTCGAGTAAATCCCCATTTAGCATCATTCCCGCCCCTACTATAAGAATTTCTAATAAAAGTTCGACTTTCTTTTTCAGGTCTATATGTACCAATTTCAAAACATAGAGAATACAAATCTCTTTTAAAGCAGCTGAAGAAATCTGAAAGTGCTAAGGTGGCTTTTAAGAAAAAATATAATCTTGCAAAGAAAATGTCAAGAACCACAGCATTCGATATTATGTCATCGAAAATATCAGCTACTGCAAAGATATTCTGCCAAATGCAAGCCTCACAGAGTGGCAAGAAAAAACCCGGTAGACAATTCACATCGGACGAAAAAAATTTGGCATTATCTTTGTACAAGCCCTCGCCTAAGGCTTATCGCTTGCTTAGTCAAATGTGCGTTTTGCCGAGTAGAAGAAAATTGCAAAATTTACTGCACAAATTAGATTTAAAAGCTGGAGTCAATAAATTAATATTTGAAAACTTAAAAAATAGAGTAGCGAAACTGCCTGATAATAACAAATATTGCTCAATTTTTTTTGATGAGATGGCGATTGGACCAGGGATTACATATGACAAAAAACATGATAAAGTTATAGGATTTGTCGACAATGGAGAAAAAACTGAAAGAGAATTTTGTGATCACGTCTTAGTTTTCATGATCAGAGGCATCGTTAAAAAGTTCAAGCAGCCGATAGCATATTATTATTGCCATGGAAGCACTAAGACTATTGACCTAAAATCGCAAATTAAAAATATTATTTTAAAAGTGCAAGAAACTGGACTGAAAGTTGTTGCAACCATTTGTGACCAAGGTACCTCCAATGTGGCAGCCATAAACTTATTACTGAAAGAGACACGAGAAATGTTTGTAAAAAAAGATAAAGAATACCGTGAAGGATTTTAAAATGTGGGGAAAAACAACATTTTCCCCCTATTGTAGCGAGTAGGCAAGTGTTAAGCAAGTACTCGCACACGACTACTTGCTTAACACGTATGATCGCCTACGTCACATGAGGTGATTTGGTGACAATAACAAAATAGACCACGCCTCCGTGACGTCACCCTTTGTCCGAGCGGCGCGCGCGCAAGATGGCCGTCAGTGAAGTGATTATGTGTGCACTTCGTAACGTGGATAGGTACGAGCAATGAAACACGCATCGAGGTAAGTAGAAGAACGCTTTTTAATTTTAATTAGCACTGTTTATATACTCTAACATATTTAATAATAATTAAGGATCACGCCACCTTTGTACAAACGGTTCGGACTTGACCGTTTGTCCTAATGAGCTCCTAATGAGGGGGCATCGACATAATACAATGGATCATCGACGGCCATCTTGCGCGCGCGCCGCTCGGACAAAGGGTGACGTCACGGAGGCGTGGTCTATTTTGTTATTGTCACCAAATCACCTCATGTGACGTAGGCGATCATACGATCCTGTGCTGTGTTGAGTCGTGTGCGAGTACTTGCTTAACACTTGCCTACTCGCTACACCACTCCCCTGGCGAGCCCGATGCTACGGGCGATAATAGTCAGGAAATTTGACTGTGCGCCCACTTCTTGTTTTTTTTATGATTTCACTGTCGGGCTTTTCGGGTTGCGTTTTCGTGTCTGGTTTTTCTTCAGCGACGAAGGCAGGTTTAAGACGGTCGATTGTGATCCGTTGTGACCTTCCTTGTATATCGACGTCGAAGGTTTTCTGGCTTCGTCGGAGTACCTTGAATGGGCCTATGTATGGTGCTTGAAGCGGTCTTCGTGCAAGACCTTACCGGATGAAAACATGTGTCGTTGTGTTCAGATCTTTCGGTATGTAGAAGCTTCTGGAACTTCCGTGCCAAGATGTTGGTTGAGGAGCTAATTTGCTGACATGGGCGCGGATTCGGCTGGCTATGGAAGTCATGTCTGCTTCTTGTTCGAGCATAGGAGTGAAGAACTGTCCTGGTAAACGCAGCGGTTCGCCATAAACTAGTTCTGCTGCGGATGCTCCAAGGTCTTCTTTCCAGGCGCTTCGTATACCTAGCAATACCCAAGGTAGAACTTCAACCGAGTTTGTTGAGGTGTGGCAGCTGATGGAGGCCTTAAGCTGTCTGTGAAGCCTCTCTACGAGTCCATTTGCTGCTGGGTGGTATGACGTAGTGGTATGGTGTGTTGCATTAAGTATAGCGGCCAGTTCTTTGAAGGTATGTGATAGGAACTGTCGGCCGCGGTCTGTCGTAATATGTTCTGGACAACCAAAGCGTGAGATCCATCTATTTATCAGGGCAGTAGCACAAGTTTCCGCGATCATATCTGCTAGAGGGTATGCCTCAGGCCAACGTGTGAAGCGGTCGACTATCGTGAGGCAGTATTTTTGACCGGAGCATAGTGGTAGCGGTCCAATTAAGTCCAGATGTAGTAACGGCTAGGGCTTTGCAGGTAGGCTGCGCAGGCCGTTAACGGATAGGTAGGTAGGTAGGTAGTGTAGAGAGAGGAGTGAAACCAGCTGGGTAGTTTGATACATATATTAGGTAGTAGATCCACAGCTAGGTCGCGGGTAAGGTCACTGATCTTTCCGAGCACCCGCACACTTAGGTAGGTAGAAGGGTACCGTCCTTGGTCATCCGTTGTAGTAGGAAGGGGCCTGCCAGCGCAGGCTCGGCTGGAACGGTAGGTTAGCACACGTTGTAGACACGTGGCAGACGAGGAGGCCTGTCAGCACAGGCCTGCAGGTGGTTCGCGGCGGTAGGCCGCAGGTAGATCGCGGCGGTAGGCCGCAGGTAGATCGCGGCGGTAGGCCGCAGGTAGGCCAGGCCTCGGCAAGGACTCGGTAGCGGGCATTGGCAGCATGCCAACGCGTCCTGTCCTTAGCCGGGCGTAAGAGCCGGGACGTAGTAGCCGGGGTGTAGAAGCCGGGATGTAGAAGACGAGGTGTAGATGCGCCGGTACGTAGAACCGGGATGTAGAAGCCGTGTAGAATCGCCGTGTAGAAGAGCCGGTACGTAGAATCGCCGTGTAGAATCGCCGTGTAGAAGCCGGGATGTAGAAGCCGAGGTGTAGATGCGCCGGTACGTAGAACCGGGATGTAGAAGCCGTGTAGAAGCCGGGATGTAGAACCCGGGATGTAGAACCCCTAGACTCGGGGCACATGGTAAATCTAGGGGTTCTACATAACGAACCGCCAGTATGGCTGGTTACAGATGAAATGCGTGAGTAGTCTGTCAAGTAGTGTTGGGCATGTAATTTAGTGTTGTGCTCAACCACTTAGTAACATACTAACTACTGGACTAAGTTCAGGTGTGAAGCCACAACGTTACAGTACCCCGGCTGCAGAGAGAGGATTTTACCTATATAAAATCCGCTAGAACTACCACTTCCCACTTGCTGTCTAATCTTTAGCACAAGTCTGAATCCAGTCCAATCAGAGCAGAGACTGGAACCATACTCTATAGCCATGAGTGAAACTAGTTAGTCGTAGTTCACTCAAGATTTCCAGACAGCAAGCAAAGAAATACACAAGATTAAAAGCAAGTGTATCTCAGTCAGTAGTGTTCTATTAGTAGCTGGTACCTGTGTATTTAGTAGTATTCCTATATGTGAGTAGACATGTGGTGTATTAGATAATTAGATCTTAACTAGCTTTAGGTAAGTATAGTTAAGTGAGTTCAGTGTGTACTTGTAGGTGTAGTTAGGTAAGTATGCACATGTAGTTAGAATACGTTACTGTTAGTGTGTTAGTAGGGGTAGGTTAGGTAAGTGGGGTAGTGTGTAGTGGGGGTAGGTTAGGTAAGTGGGGTACTGTGTAGTGGGGTAGGTTAGTTTAAATTATTTAGTGTCAGGTTTGTAAAATGTGTATTGGTGCGGTCACCTCACTTGTAGGTGCCGTCTTGAAGATGTTCATTTGAACATGACATAAACAACACAACAGTTAAGGGTAGTTATAATAGTGACTTGCTCTGCAATAATAAAAGGGCATCCCTTGGGATCCACAGCGTCCGCTAGAATAGCGCCAGAGCAGCATATGCTATTTTAAGAGATAGTTTTTTTTATATTGTTTTTTAGGTAACAGATAGACAACACAAAAGCTAAGGGTAGTTATAGTAATGAACTGCTCTGCAATAAAAATAGTCATCCCTTGGGATCAGCAGCATTCCTTAAAATAGCGCCAGTGAACAATAGTATAGTTTATGTCAAGCAGCAGTGCAGTTTTAGTTTCAATATTATATTTAGTAGTCATTAGTATTCCCATAATAACTCAGATAATAAAATAGTTAAGCTAGCAACAGATCAGATTTCTCTAGGTAGTTACTGTTGTAGTCCAACTTAAGTCCCAATAGTATAATGCAAACACAGGACTAGAAAATTAGGGTCCAGCCCAGTGTACTTAGTATCCAGTATGTAGGTTTTATTGAATGCATAGTGTCACCCTAAACCGCACAGGAATACCAACAATTACATAGATAGACAGTTTACATAAATAGATACATTTGGTTTAGGCTTATTTAGGGAGTAACCGTCCGCTCCTGCAAGGGCTTATTTATAGAGTTGCACCGCTCTTTAAAGTATAGATATGTAATAAATAGGAAATTTGGTTTAGGCTTATTTAGGGAGTAACCGACCGCTCCTGCAAGGGCTTATTTATAGAATTGCACCGCTCTTTAGAATACAGATATGTAATAGATAGGAAATTTGGTTTAGGCTTATTTAGGGAGTAACCGACCGCTCCTGCAAGGGCTTATTTATAGAGTTGCACCGCTCTTTAGAATAGATAGTAAGTACATATACATAGATTAGGTTGCTTAGGTTACCAATGGTTTAGGGCCAATTGATAAAGCAGAACCACTGATCAATGGGGTAGACCATCATGACCAGTTATAGAAGGTAGGGGATGAATGGGGTAGGGCCATCATCAATTATAACTATGGCTGTAGGGCCAATAGTAATGGTAGAAGTTTAAGATGAATGGGGTAGGGCCATCATCAATTTATAACTATGGCTGTAGGGCCAATAGTCATGGTAGAAGTTTAAGATGAATGGGGTAGGGCCATCATCCTAAGTTACTGTTTGGATTTACCAAATAGTTGGAAGTTTAGATAATAGTATGATAATTGTTGGTTATATGTAGATAGTGGGTAGTTGTAGAGGGTGAGTGCAAGTAGTTTTAGTAGTTTGTGGGGTAGGTTTTGTAGTGTTTTGGTATTTAAATCTGATTTTTATGTAGTGGATGTCAGCTGTTTATTATGTTGACATAGGTAGGTAGGTAGGTTGAGAATTTATTTTAGATTAGTTTAGATTTCTATGTAAATAATTGTTGTTTATTTTATTGTTCATTTTTAGTTATGACAACAATTAATTAATTATTAGTTAGTTAGGTTAAATTGTTTGTTTAGATTGTATGTATAGGAAAAAGTAGTAAGTACTGCAATATTGTGTATTGTTTTCGTTTGTCAATGAAGGTAGTAGTTTTTCATTGTTAAAGTAGAAAACAATACCATTTTAGTTTAATTGTAACAGCAATTTAAGAATTATTTTGAATAAGAATAGAATTATTTAGGTAGTTTTATTTTATTGCAGTAGTTGTAGGAAGGTAATTGGTGTAGGTATGAATTTGTGTTTAGATATTCCATGAAGTTTTTAGGTAAGTGTATTTTAGAGTGATAGCTGTCTTAGTGTTTTAATTTATTGGCCACAGTATTCATATTGTAAGTAGTTTTATTATTTGTGAGCCAGTAGATTAGTCATTTAGATTGTAATAAGTAATGTTCTATAGTTAATTTGAATGATAAGTGTAGGTAAGTTTGTAGGTTAAGTTTAGTTTAAAGTTTTTAGCAAAGTTAAAAGTTAGGTTAGGTCATTATATTAGTAATAAGAGTAAGTTTATAGTAGATATTATCAGTTTTAGGTATGTAAAGGTATGACAGCTATAAGTAGGTACCTTGTGTAGTAGTTACAATTCAATTATTTAGAAAAAAATGCATTTCACCGCTGCCAGCACTGAGTAAGTTTTCAGATTTAGATGAAAAGTAGATATAATGACAAATCAGGTGAGTTCCCATCATGTACACAGTTAGTATTAGAAACGCAAGTAGTTGTCACAGTCAGATAAGTACAATACAAGTAGAACTTTAAAATATACCGCTACGATGATTAGCGAGGAATGTGTGCGAGGGCTCAGTCAGATCAGCGTTAGGTTTGGTAGGATTAGAGTTGGGCGCCACAGTAACGGCTAGGGCTTTGCAGGTAGGCTGCGCAGGCCGTTAACGGATAGGTAGGTAGGTAGGTAGTGTAGAGAGAGCAGTGAAACCAGCTGGGTAGTTTGATACATATATTAGGTAGTAGATCCACAGCTAGGTCGCGGGTAAGGTCACTGATCTTTCCGAGCACCCGCACACTTAGGTAGGTAGAAGGGTACCGTCCTTGGTCATCCGTTGTAGTAGGAAGGGGCCTGCCAGCGCAGGCTCGGCTGGAACGGTAGGGTAGCACACGTTGTAGACACGTGGCAGACGAGGAGGCCTGTCAGCACAGGCCTGCAGGTGGTTCGCGGCGGTAGGCCGCAGGTAGATCGCGGCGGTAGGCCGCAGGTAGGCCAGGCCTCGGCAAGGACTCGGTAGCGGGCATTGGCAGCATGCCAACGCGTCCTGTCCTTAGCCGGGCGTAAGAGCCGGGACGTAGTAGCCGGGGTGTAGAAGCCGGGATGTAGAAGCCGAGGTGTAGATGCGCCGGTACGTAGAACCGGGATGTAGAAGCCGTGTAGAATCGCCGTGTAGAAGAGCCGGTACGTAGAATCGCCGTGTAGAATCGCCGTGTAGAAGCCGGGATGTAGAAGCCGAGGTGTAGATGCGCCGGTACGTAGAACCGGGATGTAGAAGCCGTGTAGAAGCTGGGATGTAGAACCCGGGATGTAGAACCCCTAGACTCGGGGCACATGGTAAATCTAGGGGTTCTACATAACGAATCGCTAGTATGGCTGGTTACAGATGAAATGCGTGAGTAGTCTGTCAAGTAGTGTTGGGCATGTAATTTAGTGTTGCCTGGGATGTTTTCCGACTTCTTATGCGAACAGGGTTGGGTGCATTTACGCGCTCGCTCACCGAAACGGTAGTGGTAGCAGCAGTAGGGGTGATTTTTAGTGTGTGAATTTGAACGCGATCTTCTGTTGGAGTGGCTTCTGCCTCTGGAATGTGGGCGTGAGCGTCTGTGCAGTTCTGTGCTCATGGTTTCCAGTCTTCGGCTTAATTCTGCCACTGTGCGTGTTAAATGTTCGATGGGATTATCTGCTGCTGTTGTAGTGGTTGACGTGCTGGCTACTTGACTGGATGCTGGGCTGGTGAGTGACATGGTCGCTGCAACAACGTCGTTGACACGGTTTGCTAGCTCGGCCAGGTCTTCCAGTGTCATCTTCGCCTGTTGAGCAGCGATGCATGTTTGTAGATGGGTTGGTAGTCGACTAGCCCAGATTGTCCGGATAAATTCTTTGGGCACATTATCTCCAGCCAGGTGTTGCAGGTGTCGAAGGAACTGAGTGGGTTTTCTGTCCCCTATCTCTTCGTGCATCAGCAGCTGTTTTATTTTGCGCTCTTCAGATGCTGATAATCGGCGCTTCAATTGCGTCTTCAACGTCTCGTACTTGTTAGTGTTCGGTGGGTTCACTACTAGGTCTCGGACTTCTGCTGAGTGTTGCGGTTCCAGCTGTGCCAGGACGAAGTAGAATTTCGTCGCGTCTGCGGTTATGTTGGACAGAATGAATTGCCCCTCTAGTTGAGCGAACCATAATGTAGGGTCACTTGGGTTGAACGGGGGTGTCCTCGCTCCGACTCGGTTCGTTTCCCCCAGCAGGATGTCTTTCCTGGTTGTTGGCGGAGTTTCATCAGGCATTTTCTAGGTGTTCTTGAACTTTCGGGGTCGGGGGGGAAGTGATTATGTGTGCACTTCGTAACGTGGATAGGTACGAGGAATGAAACACGCATCGAGGTAAGTAGAAGAATGCTTTTTAATTTTAATTAGCACTGTTTATATACTCTAACATATTTAATAATAATTAAGGATCACGCCACCTTTGTACAAACGGTTCGGACTTGACCGTTTGTCCTAATGAGGGGGCGTCGACATAATAAATACAATGGATCATCGACGGCCATCTTGCGCGCGCGCCGCTCGGACAAAGGGTGACGTCACGGAGGCGTGGTCTATTTTGTTATTGTCACCAAATCACCTCATGTGACGTAGGCGATCATACGATCCTGTACTGTGTTGAGTCGTGTGCGAGTACTTGCTTAACACTTGCCTACTCGCTACACTATATGATCCATCTCACCTCCTCAAAGGGATAAGGAATAACTTAATAACAAAAGATTTGAAATATATGATGAAAGAAAAAGAATGCATGGCTAAATGGTCCCACATTGTGGCCTTATATAATAGGTGCCCATCATACAGAGGCGTCAAGATCGTGCCGCGGTTGACTGCTCTTCATGTATTACCCAACTTAATCCCGAAGATGAGGGTGAAACACTGTATACAAGTGTTTAGTCAGTCAGTTGGAGTGGGACTTGGGTGTTTAGCAGGTATGGACACATTTTCTACAATATAATGTTGTTTTTTTATAAATAATTAAAATATGTTATGCAATTCCTCATAATTTTCTCTTTTTTGTATGTTCAGTGCTGACTACTTATGTCTTGCTTTGTCATATTTTATTGAAGTATAGTATTATTTGAGTAGTCTTGATTCTGGCCATCCTCTCGTCAAGTCTTGATTATTGTTTTCCTGGAAACAATCTGAGGTAAAAGCTAGTCGGAAAGGAGGTACAAACCCGCAAAAGGTCTTACTCTCTACTGTGAAGAGCTTTTTACTTTAGGACCAACACCAAAATCTCAAAAACAGCTGATTAATACATTTTTTTGCAGGACATGGAAGTATTAATTTTTCATTGCAGATATGGGAATTCTGGAAAAAGCCAGTTATGAGATAGCGGACCTCCTGATGTTCTTCGACGACCTATTTGACAGCATCAATGGCAGTTTAAGTGAAATTAGCAAAGGGTAAAAGTATCGCACTGCAGTAACCCCAACTTCACCACATCACAATTTGTGGAATTACAGTATCCCTATTCTTAAAACGATGAAATTTGTAAGTGGTAACAATCAAGGAGTAGTACCTTCTTTGTCCAGTTGGATTAAGACAATAGAAAGTTTTAAAAAGGTTGTACTTTTTTTAAATTCGAAGGGTATCAATTCCTTATTGCTGCGACATTTCAACCAGGATCCATTGGAGAACTTTTTTGGAGCAATTCGAGCTCATGGTCATGGGAACATAATGCCTAAGTCATCTGCATTTGAAGGAGCTTTTAAGACACTTTTAATTAACAATATGACATCTTCACATTCAGTTGGATCAAACTGAGAAAGATGATAGTGTTTGTCTCCAGTCACTAAAATCTTTTTTAATGAATCGTGGAGACAACAGCATAACAACTGAATGTGAAGATGAAATAGACTGTGCTCATATGTGTATAGACCTTTTAAATACAGATGCATTATTAACGAGTAAAACTCCAGTGGATATGGAAAAAAGCACAGCAATTGGTTATTGTAGTGGCTGGATAGCACTACTTGCAAAAAAAAATGTGTACTAAAACTGTGCCACTTGCAGGCATGATTTAGAAGAAAACATTGTACAACATTTTCATAAATATATAAAAATGAAAGAATATGAAAATAAGAAGTGGTTGTGCTATCCTACTAGGGCGCTCTTTGATTTCTTTGCCCAAGTAGAACACATTTGCATAGAAATATTAAAATTAGGGGAAATGTGTACAAGATGATCCGTTGAGGTGAGATGATCCTTCTTTATTGCAACGAAACTATTAGCGACATCTGGTTGTTTTCAATGGTAAAACGTAGTCCCTGACATTCCCGCCACAGTCAATCGTAACGGCGTCGTGGGTGACAAGCAAATTTTTAGTGAAGAAAAACAAAAATTGCGTGTCTTTTATCTAAGGTAAGGTTGACTTTGAGTTTATGTCAAATGTGATCTAGGTAGTCTATTGTAAAGGTTGTTATATTAGTAGCTTTGTTTATTGCTCTATTTTGTTTTTTTAATGGCGTGGTAACAGTTGATAAGATATAGGTTATGTTATCGAACATTGAATAAAAAAGTTGGTGGTGGGGTGATATGATTATGTTACTGGTGTACAAGATGATCCGTGCGGATCATCTTGTACACCATCTTTAACCATTGTGTATGCTATTAGATTATGTTTTAATTTATTTATTTTTTCTAACAAATATGACTTAATTAATAGCCTGCACTATGGACAAAATAGTAGTAGACTTGTATTCATTCATTTTATCTATTTCAATTAATAACAAAAAGTATTGTATAATTTTTTAGACTATGCCTCGTCATTATAACAGAAAAACGAATCGTGGTGAGTGGTCGGAAGACTCCATGATCAAAGCGCTGGATTCTGTAAAAAATGGCATGCCATATAGAACAGCAAGTAAACAGTTTGCAGTGCCAGTTATGTCACTGAAAAGGCGGGCTAGAGGCACGAATAAAGTGGCTGTTGGTGCAATAAAATATTTAGGTGGTAAAAAAACAGTTTTTACGACAGAACAGGAAATTGAGCTGGTGAAGCACATTAAAGATATGGTGACGAGGATGTATGGATTAATAGGACAAGATGTTTTAAGTTTTTTTGAGTTTCATTTTGATTGTTTAATTGGTAAAGATGTAAGAAATGTTATTTCTTTACTTAATGTACGATATTTTATTTCATAATTAAAGATATAGTAAACTCTGATAAGTTTGTAGGATAAGAATCGATGGAATGAAAATAATGCATAAATTAAATCAATTTTATATTTCTAATTTAAAGCAAAACTCAGTAATTATACAGTTTGCACCATGAAAGTATGTAGCAATATTACATTATTATATTAAAACAATAAAACAACATTAATAATAATCACCAGTATTTTGCAAAGCAACATAAAATATATTTATTAAAATAAAACATACCTGACCGTTCAGAACAGCTGTCTTGCCAAGTCCGTAGTCGAACAAAGTCTGAACGGTCGTGCGGGATGTCGCTACGTCCCCGTAAGGGGGCGTGGCGTGCGGGATCGGGGCTCCGCCCCTTGCCCGCGGAAGCTATTCCGTGGCCCGCCACTGCGGGCCCGTCGCTTTGTTTGCCTATGCGGCGTTTTTTGGCAACGGTCGGACGCGTAATTATAACGCGTCCGTGTGATTGACTGCTATGTGTATTTCTGTAGGCGCGCCACGACGCTATGTCTATAGCGCCGCTTTCTTCACGACATCCCGGCGGTCTGTCACCGCCAGGTGAGACCCCCAGTTGCCTGGGGGAGGCCTAGCGGGTGACGACCAGCGACAGAGATGCCGACTCGACGCTCCTACAGAGTAAAGGTGTAGTTTTCCCTCGCCCCGGTCACAGGTCTAGCCGTTTGCGGTTTGAGGGAGAAACTGTTATGTATGTGTGAGCGGCTTGTAGTGAAATGTACCGCCGCTCAGTGGCTGCGTGCGTCGCGGCCCGCGTCGCGCCTGCACGCGTTATTTTTAGGCGTCTGTGTAGTGGTGGGTGTCTGTGTTAGTTACGTAGCATGCCTATATTAACTTAGCACACGCTACGCAACCTATGTGTGAGTACACATGTGGAGTCATTTTGTGTCGGGTGAGCCGCGTGTAACCTGGGTACGGCTCACTCGAGGCGTCAGTCCGGTAATATGGTGGCAGTGTCCGCAGCCAGGTCGCGCGGGAGGGGTCTAGCGTCGGGGGGGCGCGCATGCAGGGGCGCAATCTGCCTGACATGGGGCCAGGCAGACGCGTCGGCACGCGCGAACATCCCCTTCGCTAGGCGCCGCACAAACTCATCCAGGCTCTCGATCCCGAGATCCCGGTGGATGACGTCGTTCCTCACGAAACGAGGGGCGTCTACGATCGTCCGCAACGCAAAGTTCTGTTGCGTGCGGAGCTGCTTGCGGTGTCCCTCGCTCGTGAGGGCGAACCACGCCGGGGCGGCGTACGTCAATATTGGGCGTACGTACAGCTTGTACACGCCCAATTTGACGCGCGCCGGGATGCGGGATGAGAGCACAGGTTTGAGCAGGTAGCGGGCGACCTTACCCTGCGCGACAATGTTGCGGACATGTTGCCCCATCGTGAGCCGACGATCGATGGTGACCCCCAGGTACTTCACCCGGGGCGACCACTCGATGTCGGCTCCATGTAGTTTCAGTGGTGGTGGGAGGGGCGCGAACCCGGTGATAAGCGCCTGCGTTTTACCCACGTTAACCGAAAGCCGCCACTTCGACAGCCACTCGGGGAGTAAGTCGAGGGCGCGCTGCATCTTGACGGCCGCGTACTTCGCATTAAGCGATGTAGTGATGTACGCGGCGTCGTCGGCATACAGCGCGAGCATCGAATCTGGAGTGGCGGGAATGTCGTCGGTGTAACGTGAGTAACACGCCGGTGACACGCAGCTGCCTTGGGGCACGCCCGCGCGCACAGGGCGGGCGCTAGAGAGCGCCCCGTCGACCACCACCTTGAATGTCCTGTGGGAGAGAAAGCTAGACACCACTTTGACGACGCGGCGGGGCGCATCCGTGGTGGCCATCTTGAAAAGTAGGCCCTCGTGCCACACACGGTCGAAGGCCTTCTCCATGTCGAGGAATACTGCAACTGCGTACTCCTTCTTATTTTGCGCAGCCGTGAGGTGGTGCAGTACCCTCGACAGCTGGAGCGTCGTGCTATGTTCTGCCCGGAACCCGAACTGCTCCGGACGCGGCGCGATATGTGGTAGGAGATGTCGCAGCAGGAGGGCCTCGAACACCTTGGAGACTGTCGGCAACAAGGTGATCGGCCGATAGCTCTCCGGCTTCAGGATATTTTTTCCCGCCTTGGGCAGCATAATGACGCGCCCTTCCTTCCACGAGGCGGGGAAGGTCCCGGTGCGCAGTATCGCTGTATACAGGCGCGCCAGTGCCGCTACTGCACGGAACGGCAGGTGGCGCAGCGCTGCGTTAGTGATACCCCAATTACCCCAACCCCGTTAGTCTTACCCCAATGCGTGCCAACTCGAGTGACGCGAACCGCCGCGGCCAGTTTATGCTCCGTGTTATTAATGTTTAAAAATAGTAAAATCACTACAATTGTCATAAAAATGAGACGACAGCAACTAAAATGTGATGTGTTTTATGTGGAAGTGTTATAAAAACTTAAATACAGTTGACAGTGAACACCAATATTAAGCGTATATTTATTACCCATAAACTCTTAAACTATAAAGTAATCAAGTGTAACAAACTACATACCAGTGTTAAATGTGTAATATAATACAACCAAAACTCACCATATACCCGTTTATAGTCTTACAGAAGCGATAAAAAGAAACAAAAATAAAAACACAGTGTAAAAATCAAACAAAGAAAATGACCTTTGGACTTCATTAACACATTTGAATTCAAAACTTGGATAACGATCGTTTTAACGACACTATGGCACGTATACCGTAATTTGAACCGCAAAATCATCGTTCAAGTGGCTCGATACGCTGTGTGTTGGCTTGAGCGACCACTCCGCACGAACGTTTCAAGTTCGAGCCCCGTAAATTGAGATCTCTTTTTGTAATTTGGTTTTGTCAAGGATGGCAGAAATAAACAACGTAACGATTAGAAGGCCGATAATGAAATCTAAGTCCTTAGAGACTATTGACACGAGTATTTCTCCTTTTTCCCTGAATTCCTCAGGCTCAGAAGAATTATTAGGCAAAAGTTTGGACGTGACAACCAACGTTCTTGCATTATGCCGAGAGGAAATGAATAAGGAAGTAAATATTCTTAAGTCGAACTTACAAAGCACGCAACAAGAATTAGAAAATGTTATATTAGAAAATACAGACTTAAAGTCAAAATTAGCTCAACTTTCTCAAGAAATACAAATGTTAAAACAAATATGCAAGAGTCCCTTATCTTCACTTCGTAAAGTACAGCGCTCGACACGAAAATCCAGTGCTAGACGTCGACTAACGGAATCCTTCAAAAACACACCACTATACCAAGATTTCATCCAATGCGCTCAGACCAGTCCTATAACAGTAACAACGTTGACTGAGGACAAAAATTGTCACCAAAAAAATAGTTCTCCTGAAACTGATAGCATGGCTCCTGTTATTCAATGCTCTCAACACCATGACCATACAGTATCCACTGAACCCATCCAGAGCAACCAGCCGAAGACTAAACACAGACTATGTATAGTAAGCGCAAATAGTAAAAACAATATCCTGTCAATAACAGAAAACACTTTTAGTAAATACGAATATTGTCATTACATAAAAACAGGCGCTAATGCAGAACTACTACTAAAAGGTTTAAACACTAAAATAGCTGACTACACCATGAGTGATTATTGCGTCATACTGTTGGGAGAAAAAGATTTTAAAACGACAAATAATTATATGACCACTATCTTCAATATACGAAAAACCCTACAGAGCTTAAAGCACACGAATATTATTGTTTGTTTTCCGACATACAAATGTAATGGTAACTTCAACTTATTTAACTGGCGTGTGGAAACTTTCATTAACCTATTGAATTTGGATGTTTTGCACCATGAACATGTGTATTTAATAGATAGCAACCGGCAGTTGAAGTACGATAACAGTATGTTTGATAGCTACTCGGGTAAACTAAACAACTTTGGTATGCAATCCATATTTCTTGACTTATTAAATCTAATGCAACAAATACAAAATTATAACAATAATAATAACATAGCTTCTACTAGTTCGTCATTAAATGAGTTTTTTCTTGACAAGTAATTCATCTTGGAAGCAATCGAACTGTAATAAAATTAATGCTGACAATCATACTTTAATATATAGTGTAAATAATAGTAGCCAGACAGATGAACAATTAAATATCTTTCATCAAAACCTATGTGGATTGAATAATAAAATAGATGAATTTGAGTTATACTTAGAAAGTCTACAAAATAGATTCCATTACTTATGTATTAGCGAGCATTTTCTTAATGATAATGTAATCAACCTGTTAAATCTCAACGATTACAGGGTAGCGTCTTACAATACCCGAATAAAGAAAAAAAGAGGAGGTACAGTCATACTCGCAAGAAAAGATAGAGATTTCGAGGAGTTAAAGATTGCGAAAAAATTATACAAGGTGGAATCTTTTGAGATTTGTGCTGTAAAAGATAAAGTCACTGGTGTGTGTATATGTTGTTGTTACCGGAGCCCTTACGATAAAAACCTAACATTTTTTATGGACAGTCTGGAACAATTGCTTGAACATCTTTTCAATTACAACTGTTGTTTTTGTGGTGACTTTAATATAAATCTACTAGCCGAGAATAATAAGAAAAATGATTTTATTAATTTAATGAATTATTATAACTTTAGAGCTCTTATAAATACTGTGACCTTTATAAGGAATAATTCTGAATCATGCATTGATAATATATTTACTAATATTTTAAATGACCATATAATATCCTGTAATGTTGACCATAACGGTTTAGCTGATGGGCACGGGGGTTTGCTGTGCTGTTTAACTGTGCCAAGCAATCAAAATAAAAAAAAATAAAAAACCAGCAATATATGTAAAAAAAAGGTTATTCAGTGTTAATAATAAAAATATATTTAGACAGTTACTGTTAAAACAGAACTGGAGCATTTTGGGCATAAACGAGTTTGTTAAAAAGCTTAACGACACATTTAAGACAGCTTTTAAAAGTACTAATAGACAGATAAATTCAGAACGACCTTCCTTAGCATGGGTTACACAGGGCATCAAGATGTCTAGTAAAATGAAGCGATTTCTAGTTACAAGCAAAAATTCTAACGTTCATGGAAGCGTTACAAATTACGGAAATAAATACATAAGTTTATACAGGAAAATTATTAAAAAAGCAAAAAAAATTGCAGTGCGGTCTCAAATATCACGTTCTAAAAATATTGCTAGGGATGTATGGAAAATCATAAATAAACATAGGAATAAAACAAAAAAAGAACATAAAAGTATAATATTAAGTACAGGCAATAAACTCGTGACAGAGCCTCTTGAAGTTGCCAATATCTTTGCAAAACAATTCTCAGGAAATACAAACATCACTAAAGGTAGTACAGGAAGCATTTTGGCAATGGAAAAAATATTAAAGCAAAGTACAAAGAGAGTAGATAAGGAAATTAATTGGGAACCCGTAACAACTAGTGAGATTTTTAAACTTATCAATAAAATGGAACGTAAGTCATCATGCGGTTTTGATGAATTACCTATAATGATATTTAAAGATAACATAGATATTTTAGCAGAACCTCTAAAAATTTTTTATAACAATTGTTTCAGAAACAGTATTTTTCCTGAGCAACTAAAAATAGCCAAGGTGATCCCAGTTCACAAAAAAGGCTCTACTCAGGATCCTAAAATGTATAGACCTATATCTCTCTTGCCTACCTTGTCAAAGATTTTCGAAAAGTTAATAAAAACTAGACTAATTACACATTTCAACAGAAACAGGGTCTTGAATCATAAACAGTTTGGGTATCAATCGGGCGTAGGAACGCAAGATGCTATTGATAGATTACTTATGGAGGTCAGAAGTAAACTAAATTCAAAGCAAATGGTGGCCGGTCTCTTTCTGGATCTAAGTTCTGCTTTTGATTTGATAAACCACGACTTGTTGTTAATTAAGCTTGAGCATTATGGTGTGAGAGGCAAAGCTCTACAACTTCTCACATCCTACTTAAAAAATAGAAAAATGTTCGTGGAAATAAAACAACTAACTCGCGTTGATAATGACAATGACAGGTATGTCTCTAACAATGCATTTCATCAGCAAGCCGTTAAATCTAAATTAGAAAATACTACAGTAGGAGTTCCTCAGGGATCTATACTGGGTCCTATTCTCTTTATTATATTTATTAACGATGTTATAGACTACGTGGAAAATATTTTGGGGGAACATTCAAAGTTAGTGGTATTTGCAGACGATACTAATGCTATTATTTCAGCAGACAACATTCAATCCCTTAACTTGCGCGTAAATAAAGCTTTAGAGGTATTTCACGATTGGTTCTCTATCAACGGACTCAAAGTGAACGCTAGTAAAACAAACTTAATGTTATTTCGCACGACTTCCAAAAATAAAAGCCACCTAAATTGTGCTTTAGATGGAGTACATGTCAGTATGGTGGACGCAGTAAAGTTTTTAGGAGTACATGTTGATTGTTATTTAAATTGGAAACCAGAACTTGAAAGCTTGAATAACTCCATCAGCTCGGCATGTTATGTACTGAGAAGCCTGCGAAATGATGTTGACATTTCACAGTTAAAAAAAGTATATTACGCGTTAATCGAGTCAAGGTTACGATATAGCATCTTATGCTGGGGAGGCAGTTACGATTACAATATACAGAGAGCATTTGTGTTACAAAAGAGGGCCATTCGCACCATGGTTTGCATCCGTCAGCAAGAATCTTGTAGGAGACACTTTGTAAATTTAAACATTCTCACTGTACCTGTGTATTCTCACTATACGTATTGGTGCTCCTAACACATTTTTCTAAATATGTACATCATTTTGAGACTGAAGAGGAAAGAAAGCTTAGAGAGAGTACGAGAAGAAAAGATTTTAAAAGCACAAATATTCCTAAACTTAACATATTCGCACACGGTACCGGTCACATGTCAGTGAAAATCTTCAATAAACTCCCCGATGATATAAAATTATCTCTTTACAAACGAGACTTCAAAACTAAATTGAAGCGTTACCTACTGGAAGGCTGCTATTATTCAATTAATGACATTTAAATTGTTAACATACATACTATACTAGAAATTAATTAGGATTATTATTGCTGCTACTATTGGTATATTTTTCTATGATTTGTAAGTAATTGACATTGAACATCTGACATAGCTATATTTAATTATTGTGACATTGATAACCTGTATATTTAAACTACATTTATTTATTATTATTACTCTCCCTCATTGTAATTAAGTGGCATGTAATTTATTTTTCTTTTAATTGTAAAATAATATTTTTATATTCGACACAATGTAAAAATTGTTATGAATAAATGAAATGAAATGAAATACCGTCCGCACCGGGGGCCTTTCGGGGCTTCGTTCTTTGGATGGCGCGTCTAACTACGCCAGGCGAGAAAAATACAGGGTCTTCTTCGGGAGCTATCGGCGTCGCGAAGTAGTCATCCAGGTGTTTCTCGACTGCTGCGACATGTTCGAAGTCGCTGGTCGGGTTCGGTTGGAACTGACGCTCCAGGTGGGTGGCGAAGACCTCCGCCCGGTCCTCCGCTATGTACTTAAGCGCCCCGCCGCTGTCTAGCAGCGGTCGTACCGGGGCTGGGGTGAACGGTCGAGTCACTTGCGCGCTCTTTTAAACTATGGCCTGCTTGCTTGTCAATAGGTGGGGGCGAGTAGTCAACTGAACAACTTATTTAACCGGAAGTAACTCGAAAAGTAACGTAAATATTTTTAAATTAATCAAAATGTAATTTTTCTCCCACACGGCCATTCTGACGAGCAGCCATTATGGCTCGTGAATATCAATTACAATTACAATTTAAATATAAAATTGGCTCATATAGTTCAATCGTACATTAGAACACAAAAACATAATTTCTAATAATACATCATTTATAATTCAAAAATCATATTAAGATGGCCTCGGTAAAAGCCTTACATGAAGGCACAGCCTAAACATTTAATAAATTATTGCCTCGGTAAGAAAGCCTTATCAAAGGCGCGGCATGAATGATATGGCCTCGGTAAGAAATCCCTTAAGGACACGGCCGAAATAGTATACTCATTACCAAGCACTCATCCAACATCTGGCCAGTATGTAATGGATTCGTACTAGCCAATAAGTTGCTAATGTCCAGAATCTAGTGATTTTGTGAGTTCAGTTCCCATATCAGGAGAAACAAGTCTCAGATTTTCATGAGAAACATACAAATCATTTCCAGTACTATGAACTTTTATAGTGTATCGTTCATTATCATGAATATTAGTTATAATGCATGGACCTTTATACTTACTGTCAAGTTTCATAATAGCACGTGGATTTTGCTTTATTAAAACAATATCACCGAGTTTAAACGGGACAACTTTGGCTTTTTTTTTGTCAAATTGACTTTTTTGTATTGCCGCGCGTTCGTCTATGCGATTTTTTGCTACTTCTCGACAAGCATTAAGGTCCAAGCGTTCAACATCATTCACTAGAGCAGAAATGGCTGGGGGCGACCGATTGCAACCCATGAGAAGCTGAAAGGGAGTTTGTCCAGTGGTTTTATTAAACGTACAATTGATTGCAAGTTGGACTTCTCCGACAGCATCCTTCCAGCTTCTACGGGTAGTATTCTCGACTACCGTGAAACAGTCAGTTAGGACTTTCATTAGCCTTTCGACCTGGCCATTTGCACGACTAACACCAGTTGCGATAAAATGTAATTCTATAGACCAGTTTTGGCAAAAATTTCGCAGTTCTTTTCCTGTGTAAGAAGCCGCTTGATCACAAATTATTCTTTTGGGGGTTCCAAAAGTACAGACCAGATCTTTAAGACAGTTTACGGTAGCATTTGCAGTGAGATTAGTCACAGGTTTTAAAAAGCAATACTTTGAAAAGGCATCAATAAAAACTACTGCATATTGTTTCTTGAGTTTGTTACCAGTTAGTTTGCCTGTGGTATCCATATGCACAGTATGAAAGGGTACAGGTACCTTATCAATGGGATGAAGGGTAACTTGACGAGAACCAGATTGGCTTTTGTTGATTTTACAAGTGAGGCAATTTTCAACATATTTACGAACGTTTTTAGACATGTTTGGAAACCAGAACTGTTCACGTATTTTTTCTAAAGTTTTCTCCCAGCCCAAGTGCTTAAGAGAATCATGATACAACTGAACTAAGTGCCATCTATAAGATCTAGGAACAAACAAGGATTTTTTCGTCTTATTATCTTTTGTACTGTAAATTCGATACAGTAAGTTATTAAGGATTTCGTAACTAGAAGCTAAATTTTTATCTATAGTAGAGTTTTTAATGGAATCTATCAAATTCTTGGTTTCCAAATCATTCTGCTGTTCAGTTTCTAACCATTCATTATAATTTAAAACGTTATTTATGCTGAGAACTGCAGGGTTTCTACTTAGAAAGTCTACATGAGGTATGCGCTCTCCTTTACGATACTCAATTTCAAAATCGAATGATTGTAAGTATGCCCACCATCGATGAACACGGGGCAAAAGCTCTTTTTTATTCCTAGATGCTTTTAGCGAATTACAATCCGTTACGAGTTTGAAACTTCTGCCGAATAGGTAGTGCCTAAAATGCTTTATGGCTTTAACCACTGCCAAAGTTTCGAGCTCGTACGACTGATACCGTTTTTCGGTGTCGGTGGTGCGCATACTGAAGTACTCTACGGCTTTAAGCCTAGCTTCGTATTTTTGAAATAACACCGCACCAAAACCAGAGGAACTGGCATCAGTATGGAGTTCAATAGATTTAGTTGGATCGAATAAGGACAAAGTTGGTTCCGAAGAGAGATGTTGAATAATTTTTTCTCTTGCTGAATCATTGTTTGATATCCAGTTCCATTTAGTATTGGCCTTAGTTAAAACATATAAAGGGCTCATTGTTTGAGAAAAGTTTGGTATAAATTTTCTAAAATATCCCGCAAGGCCGCAAAATTGACGGACGTGTTTCACTGTCTGAGGGACAGGAGATTTTATGTACTTTCCCAGGACTTGGTCTTACAGTACCATTGGAAATTATTCGACCTAAATATTCAATTTCTGTTTTGAGAAATTTACATTTTTTTATATTCAAGGAAAAGCCAGCACTTTTTAAAGAATCAAGAACTTTTCTCAAATTATCTAGGCCTTCATGTACAGAGAGGAGAAGACGATCACATCATCGATATAGATCAACACGAACACATCAACATACATTTTCAGAGCTGCATTGATGGCCCTCTGAAAAACCGATGGTGCATTACACAATCCAAAAGGCATACGTAAAAATTCGTATTGCCCATCAGGTGTGACAAATGCAGTTTTTTCGGTAGAGTCAGGAGCTATAGGAATTTGGTGAAAGCCTGCAGCCATGTCGAGGACTGTGAAGAACTTGGCATTCACGAGTTTGCCAATATGGTCATCGATCAGTGGGAGAGGATAATGATCCCTTACAGTATTACTATTAAGTTCTCTGTAGTCCACACATAGTCTGTCGCTACCATCTTTCTTTCGGACTAACAGAATAGGACTCGAAAAAGGGGAGTTGCTATCACGAATGATTCCATTGTCTCTTAAATCCTGTATAATCCTTTTGACATTCTCTCGCTCGATGGGGGCAAGACGATATGGGCGTCGTTGAACAGTTTTATCTGGGTTTTTTAATTTAATAGTCAGTTCTCCTGTATTTATTTGAGTTACAGAATTTCCCGATGTGAAAAGATCTGAATAGGTTTTTAATAAATTAAGTAACTGATCTTTTGAAATCGAATCAACATCTGTATCAATACAGGCTTCTAAATTAAGTTTTTCAACAAAATTAATGTTGTAAGAGGTTTTAGAAATTTTGGTTTCATAGTTAGATAACACTACTTGTATGCCAGGAATGTCAAAAAGATTCTGACCCAAAAGAATGTCATATTGAATATAGTGATCGGGAACCAATACAAGCTCCAGCTCCAAATTCAGGCCATCAATACAAATCCGACTTGTTTTGATACGAGTAGAACAAAATGAATTTTCTCCAACTCCACGTAACATTGTAATTTTAAAAGATATTTTGCCACTGGTGCAATCCCCAACACTTTCACGCATTAATGAGCATTCAGCGCCGCTATCTATGAGACAGAAAAAATCGCGATTATCGATTTTGCCAATGGTGGAACGGTTGCTAGCAATTATTAAAGAATTTACCGATTTTTCTGTTTTTTCAGATTTCGGTTTTGTATTTAAGCGTTTGAAGCAATTTTCAAACTTATGACCCGCCCTTTGACAAAAGGTACATACTACGCGAGTTTTAGGTGTTACACCAGTTGGCAGATCCTTAGTTTGGTCTGGATGGGTCTTATGAGATTGATTAGTAGTAGAGGTGTCTGAATCCCTACGGTTACGACAGTCTCTTTGCAAATGTCCCACCTTAAAGCATTTTTGACAACGCCTAAACTTATAATCTTGCGAGTTATATTTGGTCTTTTTAGCAGGAATATTGTGATCAGCGGAATCATGAACTGGATGTTTACGTTTATAAGAATTAAGATTTTGTATCAATTGAGGCAACGTTTTAGGCGTCAGTCGTAACAAATCTGATCGAATACGAAAGTCCAACACACCTGATATCACGGCGTCTACTAAATGCAGCTCGGTCACCTTAACACCAACAGCCTTTTTCGCCAGCTCCCATTTACGAGATGCGTACTCAGCCAAACTGTTAGCCTTGTCGCTCGTATACTCCATGAAGGTGGTTAAATCATCGTAGTATCGGGTTTCGTCTGCAAAGGTTTGAATGAGATTAGATTTGATATCTTCCCAATTAGTTAGTGTGGTATAGTTACGACGTGTCCAATCAGCAGCACGTCCTTTTAAGTTTTTCCTGGCAAGGTTTAGAGTTTCACGCTCGTTAAGCTGATATTCTGACTTCAAATCGTCGACATGACGACACCAAACCTGAATAGTATCCGTGCGATCATCAGGATCAAAAGAGGGTAGATAGATATTATCTAAATTTCTTGTACGTGGCAATGGATGTAAAACTTGTGACGTAGCAGCAGTATTTGTAGCCTGAAGAAATGAACTCATCATTTCCTTCATCATAGACTTCATAAAGTCAATAGGAACGAAGTTGCCGGCGCCATCCTGATTTTCTAGTCCCGGTATTGGTGTGTGTGGTGGAGTCGGGCTAGAAGGAGGTCTGCACTGACTGGTGCTGGGGCCAGGTTGGTTGTTCAAGTTCTCTTGCAGCCGCTGTCCTCGAACTCGTGTGCCGAGGATCGGAGATGCCAATTCTTCGTTAGAAGCGCCATCAACGGTTTCAGGCACTTGCGGAGAGTAGTTGTGCTCGAAATTTGACATCGTACCTGAGGCTCAAACAAAGAGAAAAAAAAAAACATGTTAGTATATCGCACACCTAGATAAAGAGTAGCACAACTCAAAAAACCTCTTTTTTCAGGAACAGTAAAAAACGTTTTACTCTTTTTCTATTTGACCGATTTAAATGATTGTTGTATGATGTTGTATAATATTTTACTACGATATTAATTTGCTCAATTACTCACCTTCAAATACACGCATCACTGTTTCATTATTAAGTTTTGTGTTATGTTAGTAATCGTGACTAAATCATTGTTTAATATTTTTATCAACTCAAATTAATTCCATATTAGTGATTTTTTTTTAATGAATCCGCTCTTTTTCTTTATTTTTTCATAATCTTCACAGAAAGAGTAGTGTATCTAAATTATTATTTTGTACAATTATTATAATAATAATGAAGTAAAACATTATTTTTAGTTATGAAACATATCTATTTGGTATTTAGGTAACAAACAAATAAAGGTAATAAAAAACACAGCACTTTTTTAGAAAATGCCTTGGAAAATAGAATGAACACCTTACATTATTCTAATTTTGAATAGGTTAGTAGTAAAACGTTTAAAAAAGTTGTGTTCAAAGGGCTGTTTTTGGGTAAGTAATAACATCTCTTTAATCAGTGCTAGAACCGTAAGTTTATGTATAAACTACAGGAAGAGTTATAAAAAATACAGCCCTGTGAATTGTACATGACTTTCGTCTTGTCCAGATTCATGCCGAGGCCAACACGCCGATAGGCTCCTTTTAGGCTGTGCAGCATCTGTCGGTGTATTTTGTAAAAATCTCACCGTGAAAACGTAGGTAGGTGAAGTGAACTTGCAGCTGTCTTTCCACATACTGCTAGGGATTGACACTATTGACAGCTCACTCTAAGCTCACTACATCTTCTAACTTTCAGAGATTTTTACAGAATTGATCGGCTGGTCGAACTATTCCAGCGTCTCTGCCATTATGACGATGCCATTGGCAAAGCGAAGATGTGAGATGTACCTACTCGGCATTCACGTTGAGACCCTGTCCAGTCCAGGGTCTTGAAGACGACCAACGCATTGGTCAACAGTTCCACGTTTCGCCTGGGTTTCGCTGGTTGATGGTGGTGCTAACGTTGCACCACCATCGACCAGCGAGCTTTGAACTAGTCTCCATCGCCTTCTGTAGAAGTAAAAGGCCACAGCCCTTCATCATTTGTAGCAAATAAATGCGAAATTAAGAAAAAATCACGAATACTAAATCAACTCAAAAATGTTAAAAAATTGCAGTATTTTATTACAATTAAAATTTGAAAAAATCTTTTTCAAAAATACAAAAGCAACTCTAAATATGCCTTTAACAAAATAAACAATAGCATTTATTGTTTTAGAATAAGAGCGAATTTAAATGTAACCAGCAATAACAGACTAACTCAAATAGTGTCAAAAATTTTCACCAACACTAAACTATTGTGAATTAGTAAAATAAAAATTACTTACATTTGTAAACAATACTAGGGTAAGTGGAAATAATTTGAAGAACGCCCAAGAAATAAGACCGGTTCAATCACGAATACAAAATCAACTCAAAATAATTCACACTTGATTACTGCGGTTAGCGACGAATACAAAACTAAGTCAAAATAATTTAGTCTTTGTGCGTATTGACAGCATCTTCCCCTATGGCTCCATGTCGTAACTGGTGATGCGTTACTATTGTTGGTGGGAAGTGACTGTGGAGCTACTCAGAAAGACTGACTTACAGCGCCATCTCATTCATATTAATGGAGATTTGTACACAGGTGTCTTTGGAGTCGATGTAGTTTTCGACGCAGATTCCGATAATAGCAATAACTCGATTTTGGATTATTTTGAGTTGTGCCACTCTTTATCTAGGTGTGCGATATGGGCACTCGATCCCGCTTCTGATGTAGGATAAGAATCGATGGAATAAAAATAATGCATAAATTAAATCAATTTTATATTTCTAATTTAAAGCAAAACTCAGTAATTATACAGTTTGCACCATGAAAGTATGTAGCAATATTACATTATTATATTAAAACAATAAAACAACATTAATAATAATCACCAGTATTTTGCAAAGCAACATAAAATATATTTATTAAAATAAAACATACCTGACCGTTCAGAACAGCTGTCTTGCCAAGTCCGTAGTCGAACAAAGTCTGAACGGTCGAGCCACTTGCGCGCTCTTTTAAACTATGGCCTGCTTGTCAGTAGGTGGGGGCGAGTAGTCAACTGAACAACTTATTTAACCGGAAGTAACTCGAAAAGTAACGTAAATATTTTTTAATTAATCAAAATGTAATTTTTCTCCCACAAGTTCTTTTTTATTCATTTGCAGAGGCCATTAGGACATTGTCACAGGAAATTAACAAAAAGTTAGATGCCTGGCGTGGTGAGCTGGACTGCGCAATATCTAAAATAACTGACAGTGTTACAGTTATTAAAGCTGATCTAGCCACCGTAACCCAAGTTACTTGCGATATCAAGACCGACTTAGACAGTTTGCGTTGCGAACACACTGGCTTAGATAATAAACTGTGTAGCCTAGACGCTAAAACACAAGGGGCTGGTGAAGGACGTGGAAACTCAGGAATTCTGTCCAGTACACCATGGACGAGCAGGACGACCTTAAGAAAAAGATGGAACTCATTCAGTCTGTAAACACAGAAACTATTACGGATATGATTACTGGCCTTGAAGCGAAGATCGATTCTCTTGAACAACAAGCCCGTCAATGTAACCTGGAGCTATGCAATGTTCCGGAGCTGCGTAATGAAAATTTGATTACTCTCATGGAAAATATTTGCACAAAAATACAGTTTACATTATGTCCCAAGGATATCCTTGCTATACACAGAGTGCCACACGCACACACAGAAAATAAAAAGCCGAAAAACATCATCGTAAAACTGAGCTCGCGCATCCTAAGGGATAATTTATTAAGCGCTTACCGACTAGCAAAAGGACTAGATACTAACCAACTGCAACTATCTGGACCTTCTAATCCCATTTATATGCACGAACACTTAACTCTCAAAAAGAAGCAATTATTTCGACAATGTAAGGATGCCGCCGTCAAGAACAACTTTAAATATGTGTGGGTTAAGCATGCTACTATTCTCGTGCGCGAAATTGAGTCTGGACCAGCATTTGCCATACGATCCGAGAAAGACATTTCTAAAATCAAGCCCAATATGGCAAAATTCAAACCCGGTACCGATCATGTGTAGAAGTGATTTTTATACAGGCTTCAGCTGTTTAGTATTTCACAACTTTATAGAATTTAAGTATCTTTTTGTTTATTTACTTTACTCTGTTAAACAGCTATTAAGGCTCATATTATGTCCTCATATTTTATTTTTACATAGTGTAATTCTTCAACAATGGCATAGTAGCTGTTTTAAAAACATGTTATACTTGTTGTCATCACTTTTCATAATAATAGTAATTTTAATCTTACATATTATACATAATCTGGACTTCCGTTTCATATTGGTTGCGTGCATGTTTACTACCTATTTATTCTTAGTATTGTTGCACTTTCACCGTGTTAGATAAGTTAACAGTATACTACCAAAATTGTAGGGGTACTCGTTCTAAACTGAATCTCTTGTACATGAACATATTATCAAACTGCTATGACATAATTATCTTAACAGAGACCTGGCAAACCTCTGAAATATTTGACGATGAGTTTATTGATGTGCGCTACGTAGTTTACAGAAATGATCGTGATCGTATTGCCACCAATAAGAAGGATGGGGGAGGTGTTCTTATAGCTGTATTAAAATCATTACATTCCACCTGTGTACCATTCGATTCCCAGGCTAGTTCTCATATTGAAGATGTTTTTATACAACTACCTTTTGCTGGACGCGAAAAATTTCTTATTAGCGCGGTATATATTCCAACCAACACGGCCAAAGAAGTCTATGTTGATTATTTTGAAACATTAGAAAATCTGATTGACAAATTCGGCTTTAATCATTTTCATATTTCCGGAGATTTCAATCTCCCACATATTGAGTGGCTCCTTGCTACAAACAATAACACGACTGCACTTATTAGTACTGGCTCCTCATCTCTTTGTAGACATATGAGTAATTTCTTATCTTTGCTTAGCGCTTATCAATACAATAGTTTCAAAAATTATAAGGGGCGTATTCTGGATCTACTTATATCCATTAGCGAGTGCGCGATTTATGCACCTTCATGTAATTTGTTACCTCTCGATAAAAATCATCCACCCTTTTGCGCCAATATAAGATATAAAACGGCGTTACAGACAATCAATCCTGTAAAAGTTGTAAAGTATAACTATTATAAAGCTAATTACGAACTCATAAACAAATAATTGGCCGATATAGATTGGACTAATCGTCTGCAGGGGTTGTCTTCAGAGGAATGTCTGAATACTTTTTACGATGTTATTTTCAATGCTATAAGAACTTATACACCCTTTTCGTACTCACGTTCATCTAAATTCCCTGTGTGGTTCTCTAAATCACTCATTCGCATTTTCAAAAACAAGAACAAAGCCTGGGTGAAATGGAAAACGTATGATAACATTTCGGATTATGAACAATTTTCGCTTCTACGGCATAGATTTCGGGTCTTATGCAAGTCAAATTACGCTGACTACCTGAATTCTGTTGAGGACAATGTTAAAAAGAACGTAAAATACCTATGGAGCTATGTCAATAATCGTAAGGGTAATGTCGGCATTCCTTCCACTATGTTTTTTAAAAACCGGACATCCAGTGATCCGGATGAGATTTGCAATATGTTCATGGAATACTTTCAATCGGTTTATGAACCCTCAAATCTAAATTAGAAAGAATGGCTTCCCCCTGAAGCGAGTAGTGACAAATGCACTAATATTACTAGCATTACGTTTAGCGAACATCAGGTCTTGAAGTCATTACAAGCTTTAGATTCCACTAAAGGTCCTGGACCGGAACAACTACCCCCTTATTTCCTTAAAAAGACTGCTAAGAGTATATACAGACCCCTGTAAATTATATTTAATATGTTTATATCAGAGGGCACCTTCCCTGAACAATTAAAAAGGGCTAATATAACTCCTGTATATAAATCAGGGTCCAAACAAGAGGTCGAAAATTATCGCCCCATATCCATTTTGTCTGCTTTGTCGAAGCTTTTTGAAAGGCTCGTTTATCAGGAATTACATAAGATAATTGACAGAATTATAATAGAACAACAACATGGATTTGTTAAAAGTAAATCTACAACTACTAATCTATTAATATTTACCGACTTTCTCTTTAACAATATGGATCAACAAGTACAAGTAGACGCAGTGTACACAGACTTTCAAAAAGCGTTCGACAAAGTAGACCACAATTTACTTCTTACCAAAATTGCATTTAACGGCATACGAGGAGATTTGCTTCGCTGGTTCGCATCATATGTTAGTAATAGATCACAAAGGGTTGTTATCAAGGGATTCCACTCAGCGACCGCTGTCGTAACATCTGGCGTACCCCAGGGCTCAATCTTAGGGCCTCTTTTATTCATAAATGATATTGGAAATTGTTTCAGACACTCAAAATTTTTGCTCTATGCTGACGACTTAAAAATCTTTAAAGCTATAAGAAAACCTGCAGATTGTTGTCAGTTACAAGAAGACTTAAATCGATTCTCTGAATACTGCGTTCAAAACAAACTTTACCTGAGTATTTCTAAATGTTTAACGATATCATTCACAAAAAATAAAAACTTTTTAAATCATAATTATAAAATACAATAGACGCTGATATATTTAGTAACCTATTCCGCTTGACTATTCTTCAAGAGTCATAAAAACCCTGTAAGAAATCGACACGTGTTTCACCTCTCAACGAGGCATCTTCAGGATGACGATTGACCAATTGCAACGCAGACGACTCTGCGTCCAGCGCTCGGTGTGGTAACACGTCGCGTTCTGGTTTGCAATTGGTCAATCGTCATCCTGAAGATGCCTCGTTGAGAGGTGAAACACGTGTCGATTTCTTACAGGGTTTTTATGACTCTTGAAGAATAGTCAAGCGGAATAGGTTACTAAATATATCAGCGTCTATTGTATTTTATAATGGATTTCCGCAAAGTCACGCCTGAATCAATTAACTATCATAATTATACTCTAAACAATGTAACTCTATTGAAAGCTCCATCCGTGCGAGACCTAGGGGTACTGCTAGATAACAAACTTCACCTTGATCAACATATTGATAACATCACCAAAAAGGCTTATCGTATGTACGGGTTCGTTATGAGATCAGCTACTGAATTTAAACGCGCAAGCACTTATTCTCATCTCTATAAAGCACTAGTTAGATCGCAGCTCGAA
This sequence comes from Lithophane semibrunnea, assembly GCA_947363905.1. Lineage (NCBI taxonomy): Eukaryota > Metazoa > Arthropoda > Insecta > Lepidoptera > Noctuidae > Lithophane > Lithophane semibrunnea. Next base: position 3,642,957 of record OX376191.1, on the reverse strand, counting down.
TATGCAGTGGTAGTGTGGAACCCTTTTTATAATAAATATGTTGAGATGCTAGAAAAAGTGCAGCGCAAATTCCTCAGATCGATGCACTATAGGTGCTCCCACAATTTCCCAACCTATAAAAATCTACTTAATAAATACAATTTAATGAGCCTGAAGTCTAGACGTTTATATCTAGACATTATGTTTCTTTTCGACGTATGCTATAACAGGTATAACTGCTCTGAGATTACTAATAAAATATGCTACTGTGTCCCAAGAACTGTTATTAGACGAGAGGTGCGCGCACGTCCTCTTTTTGCTGTGTCCCATTGCCGCACCAATGCTGGTCTGCGGGCGCCTCTACGTCGCTTGTGTAAAAATTATAATGATTTTTGTTCAGAAACTACAGAATTAGATTTATTCTCAGTGTCAACAAATAGTTTTCGTTCTGCTTTGTTAAAGAAACTTATTCAATTTTGCCAAAACCTAGCAAATTCCCAAAATAGGGGCAACATGATCTCTAGGATCATCTTGCCCCTACTGTAGGGATCATCTTGGACACCAGGGTGTCCAAGATGATTCTTTGGTAGTGTTTTAAAAAAAATGTTTTAGAATATTATTAGATCTAAAAAAAATGCATTTTGAGTATGACAACGGGTAGACAGATAAATTTACTATGAATAAACGTTTTCACATCTGCATTAACTTGATTATCGTTTAAAGTACAAGCATACTCCCTTAAGTGGATCATCTCGTACACCTTTCCCCTACATTGTAATCAAAATAATTTATGTAGATATATTCAATTAATCATTACCATAAATTTAAATTTAAGCTATTTCCATAGCGTCGCTTTCTTCACGACATCTCGGCGGTCTGTCACCGCCAGGTGAGACTCCTAGTTGCCTAGGAGAGGCCCAGCGGGTGACGACCAGCGACAGAGATGCCGACTCGACGCTCCTACAGGATAGGGTGTAGTTTTCCCTCGCCCCGGTCACAGGTTTAGCCGTTCGCGGTTTGAGGGATAGACTGTTGTGTATATATGAGCGGCTTGTATTGTAATGTATCAGTGATTGTGTGCGTCGCGGCCTGCGTCGCGCACGCACACGTTGTGTTTGGCGTCTGTTTAGTAGGGAGTGTCTGTGGATTGTTACGCAGCATGCCTATATTAACTTAGCACACGCTACGTAACAGATGTATGTGTGCATCTGTGGAATCTTATTGTATCGGGTGAGCCGCGTGTAACCTGGGTGCGGCTCACTTGAGGCGTCAGTCCGGTGTGGAGGGGGCAATGTCCGCGGCCAGGTCGCGCGGGAGGGGTCTAGCGTCGGGGGGGCGCGCATGCAACGGCGCTATCTGCCTGACATGGGGCCAGGCAGACGCGTCGGCGCGCGCAAACATTCCCTTCGCCAGGCGCCCTACAAAAACGTCCAGGCTCTCAATCCCGAGGTCCCGGTGTATTATGTCGTTCCTCACGAAACGAGGGGCGTCAACGATGGTCCGCAACGCATAGTTTTGCTGCGTGCGGAGCTGCTTGCGGTGTCCCTCGCTCGTGAGGGCGAACCACGCAGGGGCGGCGTACGTCAGTATGGGGCGCACATATAACTTGTACACCCCCAATTTGACGCGCGCCGGGAGGCGGGATGAGAGCACAGGACGGAGTAGGTTGCGGGCAACCCTACCCTGCGCGACTACGTTGTGGACATGTTGCCCCATCGTGAGCCGGCGATCGATGGTGACCCCCAGGTATTTCACCCGGGGCGACCACTCGATGTCGGCCCCATGCAGTTTCAGAGGTGGTGGGAGGGGCGCAAATCCTGTGATTAGCGCCTGCATCTTACCCACGTTAACCGAAAGCCGCCACTTCGACAGCCACTCGGGGAGTAAGTCGAGGGCGCGCTGCATCTTGACGGCCGCGTACTTCGCATTAAGCGATGTAGTAATGTACGCGGCGTCGTCGGCATACAGCGCGAGCATCGAGTCGGAAGTGGCGGGAATGTCGTCGGTGTAACGTGAGTAACACGCCGGCGACACGCAGCTGCCTTGTGGCACGCCCGCGCGCACCGGGCGGGCGCTAGATAGCGCCCCGTCGACCCATACGTTTATTTTCTTATGTGCTACTTATATGCTAAAAAATACAATGCACAATTAGTGGTTGGCCTAACCCTTTATACAAATTGTAAAAACACCAATCACAGACAAGCTACACCAAACTCAAAATGTTTTGGAATCGAGACCATCGTGCGCGGAGTATAAATAGCTCCCGCCATACATTTTGCCTCACACTCGGCGCGCGGCAGCGGTAGCGGACGGACGTGTTTGTGGTTCGAGTGCTCCCAATTCCGGCTCTGTGGTTCCTGCTCTCAAGATTTCGTCGCACCTCGTGACGATCTTCTATAGTCCTATTTTTAATAGTGACTATCTTCAGCTACTAGCTGTGTGCCTTTTTCAAGGCACAGCTAGTATAGTATTTCTATTAATAGTTATAGTCGATAAAACGGTCGTCGGGTTATTTTGTCCCCTTCAGGGAAAAACCACAGTTTCGTGGTCCTCGGTGGATACCATACGGTGCCAACGAAGCCGAGTGGGGTGTTGACCCAAACGCACCCGCCGATCCCCATCAGGGTGAGGCAGAAAGTTGGACGGGTCCCAGTGTTCGGCCTTGGGGGGTCTCCTAGTCGGCATTGGTGACAGTTTTCCTTTCACAGCTACACACCTGGTGTCGGTTGGGTGTGTCTACCCCTTCGCACCAGACCCTGTTAGGACCCCGTTGCACAAATAAGATAGGCAACGGGCCAAAGCAAGCTTAGGGCTCACCAGTAGGTACTCACCTCCCTGTCTATACCCGGCAGGGAAGGTCACACACCCCCGGGCAAGTCCACCCGGGGAGTTAGGTGTTAGGGAAAATGTTAGGTTCCCCCAACATTCCCTCCCACTAGCATGGCTTCCCTCCCGACTATGGGGAGCGCCTCCAACAGGACGGTGCTCCTCATAATGGAGTGCCTCAAGACCATCCTTGAAAAGGAAGGTCTAGAGGCCAAATATGCTGAAGAGGTCGCCGCCCTAGATCGGGCCATCTTCAGAGAGTCCCAGGCCATCGCTGATTTCAGCGATGCCCTAGTCAGTCCCTCTTCTCCCGAGAGCCCGCTCAGTCCAGACATGGACATTGATGTTCCCGCTCCCCCAAAGCGGGCGGACACTCCCATGCCCGCCTCCTCAAAGCGAGCAGCCACCTCATTCCCCCCCCCTCCCCACTCAGACACCGAGGCTAACCTCTCCTCTTCTTCCCACACGGACGACGAAGGCTTCTTGCCCGTCACCGGGAAGGGAAATAAGAGGAAGAAGAAGAAGCAGAGCACCTCCCAGGCCACCAAGGTGGTCGCGGTCGAGGAACCCGCTTCTGGCCTCAGTTCACCAACTCCCCCCGCGGTGCTCACCCCCACCGCCCTGACCCCCGCTTCATCCTCCCCGCAGGATGCCCCCATGTCCCCGGTCCCTACTACTTCTGGCACCCAGAAGAGTGAGATCCCCCCCCCCTCCCCCCGTCTTCATCCAAGACAAGGGAAACTGGACCGATATCTCCAAATGGTGCTGCGATCAAAAGATCGCATACACCAATGCCCGTAATACCCAACAGGGTATCAAAGTGACCATCCCGACGTCGAAAGACTACCGGGAGCTCACTAGACTCCTCCGTTCCAGAGGCGTGGCATTCCACACCTTCTCTCTCCCTGAGGAGAAACAAACTCGCGTGGTGATCAAAAGGATCCCACGAGAAATCCCCGCCCAAGACATTAAAGAGGATCTTTTGTCACAGGGCATCCCCGTCGACGAGGTGCATCGCATGCACCGCGCTCGCAGCGGCGAAGCCTTCGACATGATCCTTGTGGTCTGTCCCCCAACCGAATCCCGCCTCCACCCGATCTTCAATGTCAAAGCCATCTGCAATCTGATGGGCTTTGACATAGAAAAGCCCCATAAGAACGCCACCGTTGGGCAGTGCCACCGGTGCCAGTTATACGGGCACTCACAGAAGCACTGCTACGCAAAACCCAGGTGCGTCAAGTGCCTGGGCGAGCACGGCACTGCTGAGTGTACTCGCCCCAAAGACCGCGCACTCTGCACTGAGCCGCCTAGCTGTGTGCTATGCGGCCAAACAGGGCACCTTGCTAACTACAGAGGCTGCCCGAAAGCCCCCAAGGCTGCTCCCTCCAAACTGGCCAAGCGCTCTGACGCTCGCCAGCAGAGGGAGGCTCCCTCTGCCTACAAGGCCCCCTCCGCCCAAATCCCAGAGAGGCTTAGCCCCCAAAGGCCTAGCCCTTGGAATCAGCTCCATCACCAGCAGGCTTTCTCTGCACTGGGTAACCCCAAACCCCAAAACCCCCCCTCTCGCATCGCCCCTCTGATGGACCCCCGCATCCGCGCTCCCGCGCCCCTAATCCAACCGCTACCTACTCCGGTAGCGACGCGCCCCCCTCCCCCTCCCCCTGCGCAATCCCTTGATCCCTTCAGCGTGATCACCACGTCATTCATGACTTTCTTCACCCCTCGCGCTAGGCAAATGGCCAACGAGATCGTTGCTGCCAGGAATGCCAACGATGTGAGTAGGATTCCCCAAATATTCAATGCGTACCCCGAAATTACGCAAGCTATGACCTCCCTCGCTAACCAACCTTCGCCCCATTATGGATAAAACACCCCTAGCTAGGTTTAAACCCCGATCCCTAAACTTAGGCTTCTTCAATGCCAATGGCATTCTTGGTCAAAGAGATGAGATCGTGGAATTCCTCCGCGACCATCAAATAGACATCCTCCTAGTACAGGAAACGTTCCTCAAACCCCATAAGCGTAACCCATCCATAGCGAACTATCGCATAGTTCGCAACGATAGGACTCGCTGTCACAAGGGCGGCACCCTTATCTATTACAAAAAGGAGCTCTATTGCATCCCAATGGACCCTCCTACCCTCTCTCAGCTAGAAGTCTCTGTTAGCCGTCTAGGCATGACTGGCCATCAGCCTATCACCCTAGTCTCCGCTTACCTCCCTCCCCCTTCCCCGGCAACCGAGAATCCCCAGGAGATCTCCAACGATTTCACCACCCTTCTAGGCTTGAGCGACTCCGTTATCATAGCTGGCGACCTCAACGCTAAACATCCGTCTTGGAATAGTACCAGGACCTCAGCCAGAGGGCGACTCCTATTCGACCTCTCAAATTCCCTGACCTTTGACGTCATCGCCCCGATGACTCCCACCCACTTCCCCCACGACCCCAACCATACCCCAGATGTCCTAGACACGGCGCTCCTTAAGAACGTCAGCCTTAGGCTTAACTCGATCGAAACGGTGCAAGAGCTTTCCTCTGATCACCGCCCAGTAGTCATGAAACTGGCCCCCCGTATAGGTCTCCCTGACCCCACACAGCCCCCTGCCACCAAGAAGGTCACGGACTGGAGGAAAGTAGGCGAATTGCTGAAATCCAACACGTCCCCCCAATTTGACTCCATACCCGAACAGTTCGATTCTGTTGCGGACACGACGGCCGCGATCGACTCGCTCACGGATCACGTACAATCGGTCTTGAACGACTGTTCGAGGCAAGTTCCAGCGGTGGACGACCACCGCTTCAAATTGCCGACCGATGTACGTGACCTGATGACCGAGAAGAACGCGGCCACTCGTGCTTACAGAAACTTCCCTTGCTCCGCTAACAAATCTCACATGCGTTACTTACAACGTAAAGTAAGGAATCGCATAGCTGAGCTGCGTGAAGCGGGCTGGGACAAGATGCTGAGCGATCTCGAACCCACCCACTTAGCTTTCTGGCAACTCCAGAGGAACCTTCAGTCCCAACAGAGCGCTGCCAGCTGCCATGCCCCCACTTGTTCGCCCCGATAAGACCATTGCCTTCGATGACATCGACAAGGCCGAGTGCCTAGCCGACAGTCTCGAAGCTCAATGCTCACCCAGCTTACTGCCAGTAGACCAAGCTCATCTCACTGAGATCGACGCTGAAGTCGAACGCAGAGTATCTCTTCCCCTCGTAGAAGATCCTGATGACCCACTGCCCCCCGTCACCCCTGACGAGGTGCACGAGATCATCAAAGGTCTTAAGAACCGCAAAGCCCCCGGCTCAGATGGACTCACTAATAGAGTGATCCAACTATTCCCAGCCCACCTGATTATGCTTTTGACCATCATCTTCAATGGTGCTCTCAACAATAATATCTTCCCCCAGGCATGGAAGGAAGCCACCGTTATAGGCATCCCCAAACTCGGCAAGCCCAGATCCGAGCCTTCCAGCTACCGCCCCATCAGTTTACTCAGGGTACTCGGCATAATCTACGAGAGGCTTATTTATAAGCGACTTAGAGATTTTGCTTAGACCAAGGGCCTCATTCCGCACGAACAGTTTGGGTTCCGCACCCAACACTGTAGCATCCACCAGGCCCACCGCATTGTCGAGCATATAAGCGAAAGCTTCATGCAAGGCTCATTAGTCAGTGCGGTCTTCTTCAACATAGCGAAGGCTTTTGACAAAGTCTGGCACAACGGCTTATTATATAAGCTGTACCAACTCGGGGTGCCTGACCGTCTCGTGCTCATCATACGAGACTTTCTGTCAAATCATACCTTCCGCTATCGCATAGAGGGTGCCATATCCTCCCCCCGTCCCATACGTGCAGGTGTCCCCCAGGGCTCTGTCATCTCCCCACTCATCTTCACACTGTTCACCAGCGATATCCCAAAGAGTAAGAAGGCGCAGTTGGCTCTGTTCGCAGACGATACGGCCATCTACTCCAAGGGTCGTAGCCCCGATGCGATTCGCCGCACTCTCCAGGCCTCAGTCGACAAGCTCGGCGAATGGTTCAGGAAGTGGCGAATCGAAGTCAATCCCGACAAAAGTCAGGCGGTACTATTCTCTAAGCCGCGGATGTTCCCCCCCCTCCCCGAGCCCCTTACCATGTTCGGCAAGCAGATCCCTTGGGGGAAGCGAGCCAAATACCTAGGTGTCGTCCTAGACAACCACCTTACCTTCCAAGAGCACATAAAGCAGGTCCGTTCGCGGGCCGCTTTCGCTCTAGCTAGGCTTCATTCCGTCCTCCACGCTCGTAGCAAATTGTCACTTAGGTGCAAATTGCGTATTTACACGGCGTGTATCCGTCCCATCATGACTTATGCCTGTGCCGTCTTTGCCCACGCTAGGCCCCGCCATATCCATAGGTTGCAAGCCCTCCAAAACCGTTTCCTCCGTAGAGCTACGGGTGCCCCCTATTATGTCCGTAACGAGGCCCTCCACCTCGACCTTAAAATCCCCACAATAGTCCAGTTCATGAAACGCCTTTCCAAGCGTTTCTTTGACTCTGCCGCCAAACATCGCAACCCTCTGGTTGTCGAGGCGGCCAACTATACCCCCTCCCGCATTAGTCGTACCCACCGTCCCAGGCACGACCCCATAACTCTCCTACAGGAGAGCTATAGGGCAACTAGTACGGTTCTTAAAACCAGACGCCGCCCGTCCTTCCGACCTCGCCGTCGAGGTCCCCCGCGACCGCGACCCCGATCTGATACTACTCCTCCCCGACTCTTGCTCGACGCTGAAACACCAGCCCGGGCTGATGTAGAGCCGTCAGTAGTTTTAAACTCCCCGATCCAGCCTGTCCCGACTTGCTGCCCTCCCCCCAGCGACGCCCTAAGCCGAGGTCCGTACCCCACAGGGGGTGCCCTTAGCGAACAGTCGCTTAGTTTAAGTTAGTATTTAGTTTTTATGCCCCTAGCTGGAGGCTTTAAGTTAGTAGCTTAGAGCATCTCCGCAGGAAAGTCCGGTTGAGTAGCAAATACCCCTAGTGGTAACCCTACGAGATGCCATTTATAAAAATAAAAAAAAATAAAAATTGCCTCAGTGATTCGACGCGCGCCAGCGGCAGCGGTCACACGTGTGCGCAGTGCGGTTCGAAGTGCTCTCCGATTCCGGAACCAAGCGTTCCTGAATATCAAGACGTCATAGTGCTATATTTTATTATTTATAATAAAATTATAGCGACTATCTCCTGCTACTTGCTGTGTGCCTTTTTCAAGGCACAGCTTGTAAAAGTTTCGATAACAGATTGTTTGTCATACAAACGTACGTCGTGTTGTTGGCCCCTTCTGGGTAAAACCACAGTTTCGTGGTCCTCGGCGGATACCTATACGGTGCCAACGAAGCCGAGGGGGTGTTGACCCAAACGCACCCGCCGATCCCCTTCAGGGTGAGGCAGAAAGTTGGACGGGTCCCAGTGTTCGGCCTTGGGGGGTCTCCTAGTCGGCATTGGTGACAGTTTTCCTTTCACAGCAACACACCTGTTGTGGTCGGGTGTGTCTACCCCGACACAACAGACCCTGTTAGGACCCCGTTGCACAAATAAGATAGGCAACGGGCAAAAGCAATCTTAGGGCTCACCTTAGGTACTCAACCTCCCTGTCTATACCCGACAGGGAGGGTTTACACATCCCCGGGCATCCCTCCCGGGGAGATAGAGTTAGGATTTTATGTTAGGAGAAATATTTAGTAAGATAGATTTAGAGATGGATCCCCTAATAGGGAGACTATTCTCTATTATCCTTAGGCTATTAGCCGAGCCCACCGCGGAGGAAAAGGCCGCAATCAAAAGGGAAGTAGACGAGTTAGCACCGCTACTCAACCCTAAGCCCAGTCACTCTAACATCGCTGATTTCAGCGATGTCATTCCCCAGTCCCAGTCCCTTCCGGTTATTGAGCTGGAGGACCCTTTTGTCCGCTCCCCTAGCCCGGCCTTCAGCCCAGCCTTCAGCCCCGCGGTGTCTTTGGACACTACCGAACCGGCCGTTTCCTCAAAACGTGCCGCGACTCCCTTTCAATACGCCTCTGACATTGAAAATGCCTCTCCTGCTTCCTCTTCCTCCCATTCCGATGACGACGGGGTTACCCCAGTCACAGGAAAAGGGAGCAAAAGGAAGAAGAAGAGACAATCTTCTAGTCAAGCAAATAAAGTCATCGCCGTCGATGACGTAATTTCCCCCACCCCTACCCCCGTAGCACAAGTAGCCGGTACCGCACCTAGTAGCGCTACCGTAGCTAACTTAAATTCGCCCTCCACCTCCCGCGCCGCGACCGTTGCACAAGTTGCTACCCCAGTCCCATCTGCTTCGAGCTCTAAGAAGCTCCCTCCCCCACCTTCCGTGTTCATTCAGGACAAGGGGAAGCGGACCGAAGTGTCCAAGTGGTGTGTCGACAAAAAGGTCGACTTCACCAATGCCCGCTCTACCCTACAGGGTATTAAAGTCCAAGTTCCGACCGCGAATGATTATCGCGAACTCACTAAGCTCCTGAGAGCAAGAGATGTGTCATTCCACACTGTTCAATGTTAACCTTTGAACATCGAATCAGCACTTGGCCCGGCGACGACTACACGAGCGGCCTAGTTAAAATAATGACTGAGTTGCATCTTACACGCATGAAACACATACAACTTTGTATAATAGTGTGTATTAAGTCAAATTAGTATATAAGCTGTACATTTTGTAAAATAAACCAGATTTGAATTTTATATTCTTGTCTCATTACCCCTCACTGTGGCCAAGACACCTTTAGCCATCTCTGATCAGTCTCGTGAGTCTGCGGGCTGGCAGTGAGTTTATCCTTCCCGAACCTGGACATCCTGTCTACTATCCGGCTCGAAGGACCAAAATGTACAACCACTATCACCACCATGTATGAGTGTATACTTTGTTACGTCGTGTATTGGAAAGTGAGCATACACACATAAGAGTATATGCTCACTTTCCAATACACGACGTAACAAAGTATACACTCATACATGTCACGCCTATTCCAGAGAGGAAAACTGATGGATCGTTCGAGTGCTTCTCTATTCAGCAGACTTTCACGGGGTTCGACTACAACAACGAGCGTTACTTTGAACTGAGTCAAGAAGAATTTAAAGATTGTCTTCATAGCAATACAGAATTTGTCTGCTATCCTGTAGCTGTCAAGAACATGCAATTAAATAAAAATTGCATAGTTGATCAACTTTTTAGAACTGAGAACTACACACAAACTCAATGCACGTCAGAAATCTACAAAATGTCGACAGATATTGTATGGAAGCAATTATTCATGCAAAACACTTGGCTCTTCGTAACGACAAAACCAGTAGCCATATCGATTGTGTGTGACGGACAAAGACAAGAAATAACGATTCACGATGTTGGAGTTTTACATATCGCCGAGAATTGCGTCATTAAAACACTTAAAAACATACTTGCTGAAAAAGAACAACGACTGTGACAGTGCTAGCTTCTTATTCTAAAACAACGAATTTCTCCATTAATACGCAGATTTTACAAACAAACATTAAAGATATATCGAAAGAAGAAGTAGTGTTAGACCGGACAAAAGGAATTTTTGACCATTTAGTCACATCTGAAACTAGCTTACAGACTCAACTAGATAACACAATTTGGAAACAGTTACAGTCTCATACATACATAGCTAGCATCAGTACTTCACTCATAATCATAACTTTAGCATTTGTTTTAATTTATTTTGGTCCACAGGTGTTGAATCGACTTAGAGCCGTCATTACTGCGAGAAGAAACACTGCGCCACCTACTCGATTGCCCTCGACCGTCAGCAACATACCACACACGCAACTAACAGAGCAGCCGTACGGCATACCACGCAGGGTGCCCACTCAAGCACAGCAAACTGGAGAAGGCCAGGCCAGACCATACGAAACCATTGAGCTGTACCAACTACGGTCCTGTCCCTGAGGAGTCGCCAGAATGTTCAATGTTAACCTTTGAACATCGAATCAGCACTTGGCCCGGCGACGACTACACGAGCGGCCTAGTTAAAATAATGACTGAGTTGCATCTTACACGCATGAAACACATACAACTTTGTATAATAGTGTGTATTAAGTCAAATTAGTATATAAGCTGTACATTTTGTAAAATAAACCAGATTTGAATTTTATATTCTTGTCTCATTACCCCTCACTGTGGCCAAGACACCTTTAGCCATCTCTGATCAGTCTCGTGAGTCTGCGGGCTGGCAGTGAGTTTATCCTTCCCGAACCTGGACATCCTGTCTACTATCCGTCTGTAACCTTAGGTCGCATGGTGCAGACATCCTGAACTTATTTATATATTTATATATCACTACTAGGTATATGGTAGGTTAGGGCTGTAGGGCTTATAGGGATTATAGTCGTAGGGACTGTTAGGCTTATAGGTTCAGTAGGCGCGTGACGTATCATATCCCTACATGTACTAACGCACCCTCAACAGTATTGCGACCTCACGTGACATCTGTTTGGAGTGGTTGTACACACACCTTCTCGCTCCCAGAAGACAAACAGACTAGGGTCGTGATAAAACGAATCCCTAAGGAAATCCCCGCCGCCGATATTAAAGCCGACCTTCAGTCGCAAAACATCCCCGTGGATGAAGTCCACCTTATGCACCGCTCGCGTGGCGGTGAAGCATTCGATATGGTTCTTGTCGTCTGCTCTCCCGTTCAGGGGCATCACCCCATATTCAATTTAAAATCCCTATGTAACTTAGTCGGTTTTTCCATAGAAAAACCAAAAAAGAACGGTAACATTGGACAATGTCACCGTTGTCAATTATACGGGCATTCGCAGAAGCATTGCCATGCGAAACCCAGGTGCGTAAAGTGCCTGGGTGAGCACGGCACTGCCGACTGCGCCCGTCCTAAAGACCGCGCTCTATGTCTCAGCCCTCCCAGCTGTGTACTATGCGGACAAGAGGGTCATCCGGCCAATTACCGTGGCTGCTCGAAGGCCCCCAAGTCAAGTTCTCCCAAGCTCATAAAGCGTGCTGACAATCGTCAGCAAAGGGAATGCCCCACCGCCCCGTTATCTCAAACCCCCCAGAGGCTTAGCCCTCAGAGACCTAGCCCGTGGAATAAACTCCACCATCACGAGGTCTTCCCGGCCTTGGCTACCGCGAAGCCCCCCGTCCCTCATACCCCTCTCTATTCCCTCATGGATCCGCGTATCCGTGCCCACCCTCCAGCGCACCTAGCGCCCCCCGCGCACTATGCGCCCCCCTCCCCCTCCCACCCCGCGCCCTCTGCGCCCCCCGCAAACCGCGCACCCGCTCCCGTAGCACAGCGCCCCACCCCCACTCCCGTGGCTTCCCAAAGTAAACCACCCTCCGACCCATTCAACGTGATCTCTTCCACGTTCATGATCTTCCATTCCCCTCGCGCTATTCGTATGGCCGCTGAAATTCAGCATGCCAGAGATAGGTGTGACTTCGACCAGGTCAGACTGGTCTATAACGCGTACCCGGACATCACGCAAGCCCTAAGATCTATCGCTAACGGTACCTATAATGGATAAAGCCATCAACGATAGACTTAAACCCCGATCCCTCAGAATAGGCATCTTCAATGCAAATGGCATAAAAAGTCAACGAGACGAGGTTGCTCTCTTTCTCCGCGACCACAAGATAGACATTCTCCTGATACAGGAATCCTTCTTAAAACCCAGCCACCGTATGCCCTCCATAGCCAACTATCGTTTAGTCCGTAACGATAGAACGCATTGTCACGGTGGCGGCACTCTCATTTATTATAAAAAGGAGCTGTATTGCATCCCTATGGACCCCCCTACCCTCTCTCGTTTAGAAGTCTCTATGTGCCGTCTAGGCATGAAAGGTCACGAACCGATCACTTTAGTATCGGCGTACATCCCTCCCTCTCCTTCGGAGGACTTTCAGTCCCTCTCGAACGATATCATTATCCTTCTCGGCTTGAGTAACTCCGCTATCATAGCGGGGGACTTCAATGCCAAACATCCCTCGTGGAATAGTACCACAACCTCCACCAGAGGGCGACACTTGTTCGACCTCTCAAACTCCCTGACCTTTGACGTCGTCGCCCCGATGACTCCCACCCATTACCCGCATAATCCTAACCATACCCCCGACGTACTAGACTTGGCGCTCCTTAAGAACGTCAATCTACGATTTGATTCGATAGAAACGATAGACGAGCTTAACTCGGACCACCGTCCCATAATACTAGCTCTGGCCCCCCGCATAGGTTTCTCTGACCCCTCCCATCCGAACCTTGCCACCAAGAGGGTCACGGACTGGAAGAAAGTAAGCGAAAAGCTGAAATCCAACACGTCCCCCCAATTGGACGCTATCCCCGATAAATTTGACTCTACCGCGGACACGACGGCCGCGATCGACTCACTTACGGATCACGTACAGTCTGTGATGAACGAATGTTCTAAAGAGGTCCCAGCCGAGGAAGACCGACGCTGGCGCCTCCCGCAGGATGTACGTGATCTGATAACGGAGAAGAACGCGGCCACACGTGCCTACAGCAACTTTCCCTGTTCCGCAAACAAGGCCCATATGCGCTATTTACAGAGATCTGTAAAAAAACGTGTATCGGAGCTGCGTAACACGGACTGGGATAAGATGTTGAGCGAACTCGAGCCAACCCATCTAGCCTTCTGGCAACTCACCAGAAAGCTTAGATCAGATCAAGTCGCGACTATGCCCCCCCTAGTACGCCCCGATAAGTCCATCGCATTCGAGGACCAAGAAAAAGCAGAGTGCCTAGCCGACAGTCTAGAAGCTCAATGCTCTCCCAGCTCCCTACCAGTAGACCAAGCTCACCTCGATGAGGTGGACGCTGAAGTCGAACGTAGAGCTTCCCTACCACCCGTAGAAGACCCCGATGATCCCCTGCCCCCCGTCGCACCTGACGAGGTGCACGAGATCATCAAAGGTCTTAAAACTCGTAAAGCCCCCGGTTCGGATGGAATCACCAATAAGGTAGTTCAACTGTTCCCAGCCCACCTCATTATGCTACTTACCACTATCTTCAATGGTGCTCTAAGCAATAACATCTTTCCACAAGCATGGAAAGAAGCCACCGTCATCGGTATCCCGAAGCCCGGCAAGCCCAAGTCGGTGCCTTGGAGTTACCGTCCCATCAGTTTGCTCAAGGTTCTCGGCAAAATCTATGAGCCTTATTTATAAGCGTATCAGAGATTACGCAGAGACTAAGGGCCTCATCCCCCAAGAGCAGTTCGGTTTCCGAACTCAGCACAGTAGCGTGCATCAGGTACACCGGATCATAGAATACACAAGCGCCGGCTTCCAGCGCGGTAATATGACCGGTACAATATTTTTCGATATCGCGAAAGCATTCGACAAAGTCTGGCACAACGGCTTGATATACAAGCTATATCAACTCGGTGTGCCGGATCGTCTAGTACTCATAGTACGGGACTTTTTGTCGAACCGCACATTCAGCCATCGTATCGAAGGAGCATTATCCTCCCCCCAACCCATCCGTGCGGGCGTCCCTCAGGGCTCCGTAATCTCCCCACTGATTTTCACGCTTTTCACGAGCGATATCCCAAAGAGTAGTAAGGCGCAGTTGGCTCTGTTCGCAGACGATACGGCCATCTACTACAAGGGAAAGAGTAATGACAACATACGAATCACACTCCAGCGAGCAGTCAATAATCTTGGCGCCTGGTTTAAAAAGTGGCGTATCGAAGTCAACCCCGATAAGAGTCAGGCGGTATTCTTTCAAAAATACCGTAGGAATAACCCATTCCCCCCCCCCCCACCAATCACGATGTTCGGCAAGCCGATCCCTTGGGAGAAGCAAGCTAAATATCTCGGTGTAACATAAGACCGTTTCCTCACTTTTCGAGAGCACATTAAGGAGGTGCGTTCGCGCGCCGCCTTCGCTCTAGGTAGGCTCCACTCGGTTCTGAATGCACGTAGCAAATTGTCACTCAAGTGCAAATTGCGTACGTACACGGCGTGCATTCGCCCCATCATGACCTATGCGGGCTCGGTCTTTGCTCAGGCCAAACCCAACCAAATCCATAGGATGCAAACGCTCCAAAACCGATTCCTTAGAAAAGCCACGGGAGCCCCCTGGTTTGTTCGTAACGAGATCCTACATCTCGACCTAAAGGTGCCCACTATCCGTCAATTTCTTAAACGCCTTACAAAGCGCTATTTCGACTCTGCAGTCAAGCATCGCCACCCTCTGGTTGTCGAAGCTTCCACTTATGTCCCCTCTAATGGGTGATTCTTTGAACCACCCTTTTGACAATATTTTCATTGAAGAACATAAGAAAGTAATGTCCAATTGAAATATCCTTTGCAGGTGTTATGTAAATAGTTAATATCTATCGTGGCCTTATATTACTAATGCGATTTATTTAAACAAATATTATATAAGTTTGCAGATAACAGTCAATTCTAATTAATCTGCTGTGTCCCAACGTCGGTTTTTGTTAAGTAATTTTGTTTCCTGTTACTAATTGTTGAAATACAAAAATAATTGTAAGTTGTATCGATATTTGAATGTTTATTTCTTAATATTATTATACTTAAATTCAAGATACTTGTATATTCTCGTAATAACAATACTTTAAAAATTGTCCTCGACTAAAATGATAATTCGTCTGGCGCATCTTTGCCACGCATGAATTCAACGTAAACATCAAGTATTTCATTCAATAAAATCGACTCGTGATTGGCTGCGCCAGTCATTGCCGATCCGTGGCGTGGAGTGGTCGTGCGTCGCGTGTATTTGGCGAAAAAGTGCGATTGAAACCCGTCGTCTGGCGATTGTAAGGTAAGCGGCATAATTAATCTGTCTTAATTTATGAATTGTACATATGTCCTTATGTTTTGTTATAAAACCAAAGTGTGTTATTAGGTTGTTTATTTACATTTATTACACTATTACTTTTGTAAATTTATAAATAAAAGAGCAGAGTTTAATTCTCTTCAAATTCCTAATTCATCTGGCTCGCATTAGTCTGGTTTTATCTGGCTCTTAAGGCCAGATGAATTTAGATGTCCAGATGAATTAGATTTCTTTTCATGGACGAACCTCTCACGGACTTAGTTATCTTAGAACTTATTATTAATGAAAAAAATAACTTTATTTTGTTAATATTACTCACTATTTTATGGTCTTGTGAAGTCTATTTAGTGATAGACCACAGTTTTTACAGTTTATTACACGCAACTTTGGTAACTGACGCCCGACTAGTGGCACACCGATGTAGAATGAGCGCGAAAGTGGCAGTTTATGATTTTTGTTCAGATCTTGGCTTAGACTGGATTTTACCTATCCACTCCATTCATTTTATAATAAAACTCCATTTTCTTGTTTCAGATCTATATTAAGAATCACGATGGCAAAACCAAAGAAACAAACAAGAGAAGAAAGACTTCGAAAAAAGAGGCTCGCAGAGAAGAAAAGATACGAAAACATAAAAAATAATGCAGAGTTATGGGCAGAAAAACAAGAAAAGAATAGAAAAAGCTACTTACGTAGAAAGGAACAAAAGAAACAGCTTCCAATAAATGAAATGCCTCCTAGAGAACTACGACTACAGAGAAAGAGATGGAGAACAAATTTTAAGACTTATTATCTAAAAAAGAAGCAAGAAAAAAGAACAGCGGCTTTACTTGAACTAAACACTCCGCCACAAAGTCCCAGCATTTTGTCAGATACTGAACTGATAGGCATCCAAAACCCCATTAATGAATCACTTTTACATGACCAGTCAATAAACAGAGAACTAGAGTCATCAGTACCAGGACCATCTAGAATTACGCGTAGCAATAGTGAACAGAGCTGCAGCAGTAGGTTATTCTCTAATTTTGAGGTTAAACTATTAGATAGAAAATCTCCTGTCTGTTCTTCACCTGTCTCGTCTGCCGTAAGACGTATCCGATACAATAAAGATAAAGAAATAAATCAACTCAAACAAATCATACTAAAAATGAAGCGACAAAATGAACGTTATAAAAAACAAATACAAAGAATAATGCCAGCAAAAATAAAGGAAAGAATCCCAGCTTCGACAGACCGAAATGCTTGTAGAATGAAACAAAAGGTGAAACACACACAAATCCATAATTTAAAAACTTTTCCTGAAGTTCTGCGAAAAAAAATCGAAGTATTTTTTGAAGACGACGAAAATAGTCGGCTTCGCTCCGGAAAAAAGGAATGTATAACAAGAAACAAAGTTCGTAAACAAAAGCGGTACATTAGCGACACTCTTGTTAACCTGCATGAAAAGTTTCTAAAAACTTCTTCCTACACTATCAGCTATTCAGCATTCTGTAAGATGAGGCCTTTTTGGGGACTACTGCCTGATATTCGATCACGAGACACTTGTTTATGCAAATTGCACACTAATATGGCTTTAATCATTCAAGGATTGTATCAGCGTAAGATACTAACAACTAAGACGTCTCAAGATTTTCTATCTTTGATATGTTGCGACGTGTATAACGTTGATTGTTTGCATAGAACCTGTTCAGCATGCAAAATTAGGGGCAGTATGTTATCAGGAATTTGATAATTCAATCGAAATTACGTACTGGCAGTGGGAAACTAAAGAACACACAATACAAGGGACAGCTAGAAAAATAAGAACAACTGAGAAATTAAAAAAACGAGAAGAGCCCAAAAAGTGTATTGACATATTGGAATCAACACTGGATCAGTATCTTATACATTGTGGAAATATAGTTGCTCAACAAAAGGCTTTCAAACATTTAAAAGAACATCTTCAAGAGGGTGAGTGTATTATCCATATTGATTACAGTGAGAATTATGCAGTCAAATGTAATAACGAAATTCAGGCATACCATTTTGGTGGTAGCCGTAAACAGTTAACTTTACACACTTCGGTTATATATTACCTAGACGATGAGAAGATACAGCAAGTTCAATCATTTTGTACGGTGAGTGAGTGCCTTCGTCATGACATATCAGCAGTATGGGCCCACATAGTACCCATCCTTGAGTATATAGGTGAAACAAAGACAGGCATTCATACTGTACATTTTATTTCTGATTCACCATCTAGCCAGTACCGAAATAAAAAAGTTTTTCATTTAATTTCTTATTTGCACATATACTTGAGCTCAATCAGAACCATTTCGTGGAACTACAGCGAGTCTGGCCATGGAAAAGGTGCCCCCGATGGAGTAGGCGCTATTATTAAAAGAACTGCAGATCGAGCTGTTTCTCAAGGCCAAGATATAAAAGATCTGGATGATTTTCTAAATATCATGAAGCAAAACTTAAAAAAAACTATATTGCGAACTGTTTCTGAGTATGATGTTAGTGAGAAGGACTTACTTTTTCCACAAAAAGTTAAAGCTTTTTCAGGGTGCATGAAAATGCACCAGATAGTTTGGAACTTGGAATCATCTGAGATAGCCGTTCGAAAATTGAGTTGCATTGATCAAGAATGTCTTTATCAAGCCATTAGTTGCAACCACATGAATCATCTTGGATTTTATCGCTTAGAAGAAGTTCCTCATATCTTGCCAGTCACACCGCTAGTTAATTCCACAAGACAACTGAGAGAAATTGGTGAATCTTTTTGGACAAGTAATAAAACGAATGAACACCAAGATATTAGCGGAACGCCTAAGAAAAAAGTAAATAAAGAAGGGACCAGTTTGTCAGAGATTGATAAAACCACCTTAATACGGAACTGCTCACATAGTAAAAGTAAATCATTAGGAATAAGTAATACACAAAGTGCCATCGGAAAAGAATCAACAGTAATGAAAAAAATGAAGCTAAAGGAGAAGGGATCGATAGCGCAGATCGATGTATTGAATCTACAGGAGATGTATTCTATAACATTTCAGAGATAACTTTTTCAAGGGATGGAAACCAACATTTTAGTTTTGATTTAGAAAATGTCAATCCGTATCTATTGGACTCTGATGACGAAGATTTAAATATTTTTTGATATCTAGGTAGAAATATTCCCAGATTCGATTCTTTGATCTCATCTCTCTTTTAAATTAGGACTGATTTTGATTCTCATGAATATCATTATTATTAAGTGTTTAGTTTTCAGCGAAGATTTTACTGTTTTTATTATTAGAACTATTATAAAGATCTTGATTAACCTCGTTGTAACCAACAACGAGGTTTAGTTTAAAAACAAGATCTTTACTGTTTCTGTTGTGTGTTATTAAGTGTTTAGTTTAAATCAAAGATTTTACTGTTTTCATTATAAGTACAAGGGGTTTAGTTTAAGATCAAGATCTATGCTGTTTCTTTTGTATGTTATTAAGAGTTTTGTTAAAAAAGAAGATTATTTTAAAGTTTCCTCAATTGAAAATGAAGGCTGATTTATATTGCATTTATTACCTTTTTAAGAACATTACTACTCATTAGCGCAGCCGTAGGACTAAGATTAGTATGACTAAGATTTTATGATTATATTTTAAGTGTTTGTAAGAATTTTCTTTGAAACGAAAGACGACTGACAAAATTGTGATTTAATACTCAATTTAATTAATGTTTAATAATATATAATACATATAATATATATATATATATTGTCACCCGGCTTCCTGCTGTAGTGTATAAGTACTTATGTGTAGTTATAAGCATGATGTATTAGACCTAGAGAGTCGCAATAAACCACTCGTATCGAAAGGACGTGTTTACTTTGTCTTCCCGCAACCCACACACTTCATGGCGACCCTGCCATGCGCGAACGCCGCGGTGTAGGATTCGTACCTACGTCGCCGGGTGTCGCGTATCGGGCGAATTGTGCAATTGGACAAATTCCTGTGTGCCTCGGTGCACTGAATACGAACGTTTTAATATCAACGATGTATCAAATAATGATAACTTCGGAAACATTGAGCATAGCAAGACGCGTATATCAACTCAAAAATGGGAAAGTCTTACTCCAAAACTGAGGATAAGGAGGTGATAATATCACAGAATGCGTCAGGTGGAAGTAATACGTCAGTTGAATCTCACATCCAGATGAATAATATATTAATAGAATCGGCCTTGACAATTATCACCGTTGCAGTATTTATATATATATGGAAGAAGCTGAAGGACAGGCAGAAGAAGTGGATCGAAAAACGTGTAGAATCCGAGTTTATAAAGAAAATGCGTTTGCGGCTGTCAGGAAGGCGAGAACGAGGAGAAGAAAATGGAAATGTCATATAATCAGTGCGAAGTGAATAGTGGGAAAAGTGTACGACTTCATGTTTCGAGTATAGTAAAAACTGTGTTGCAGTATCCAATACGGATGGTATAGAAACTTTGGTGACTCCATTCAAAACCAGTACTGAACAATTAAGTATAATAATAAGTTCCTTTCTAATTATGTTCGTTATAATTCAATGTTACTTACAGCCAGATTGTATCGGAATGTCACATGGAACAAATATGGGGCTAAAACCATAAACTATTGATATAAGGATCAACCTACTAGGTATAACTTCTAAAATGGATTTTAACATGTAAGTATATTTTAATTTCTAATTCTATGGAAAGGGATTTAGAAATAATTGTAAGTGAATTAACAGATATCCAAGTCAATTTGAGGAAGTTAGGCCCTAGCAAACGGGTTCAATATAAAGAGAAGGTAGAAGAAAAGATAAGAAAAGCTAAAGAGTTATATTCATTATATAAAACTATTATTAGGATAATCTACGAGAAAGAAAGCTCGTTGGAATTAGCAGAGTATATTTACGAAGTATTAAAAGAGAAAATAGATTTAATTTACAATAAGATTTTATCATATAATTTTCAAGGCGAAGCAGAAACAATATTTTCAAACATGGAGAAGTTTGACATAAAAACTGCGACATCCTTAATACCTGTTATGGATGGTTCAGAAGGTACAACTGAAAAAATCATAGATGCTGTAGAGCTATATAACAGTTGTCTCAAGGACCCTACTCAGACAGAAATGCTTATTTCATTCGTTTTAAAAACAAGATTAACTAAAACAGCTAAGTTGAAATTAAAATGCGAATATAAAGACGTCACAAGCCTCATACAAGATATAAAAACATATTTATTAACAAAAAAATCCGCAAATTCAATACTTTGCCAATTAAATAATTTGAGTCAAAATAATATGTCCATTAGCGAATATGGAAACAAATTATCAGACTTATTTATAGACCTCACTATTGCGCAAGCAGACGGTAATGAAAAGGCAAGCGAGATACTGAGACCAATAAACGAGAAACTCGCAATTAAAAGATTCTCTGACGGATTAAGATATAAACGCTTAAGCATTATCATTTCAGCACGGAACTACTCGGAGCTGAAAGATGCGGTGCGTGCAGCTGAAGACGAGGAGCTGGGACAGCCCTCAACTTCCAACGGTATTTTCAGCGCGAGGGGTAAGCCAAACAATAGGTTCAATAATAACAATAATTTCAATAGAGGAGGCCGAAATAATTATAATAATCAGGGTTCTCGTTATCATGGAAATTATAGTATGAGTCAAAATTATAACAACAACAGTTATTATCGGCAAAGGTTTAATAGTAATCCCCGTGGTGGATACTATACACGCGGAAGGGGAAATCATTATTCACGCTCGGGAAATAACCATAATCCTACTAAATATTATCGTGGTAGGGGTACCCGAGATAGAAATACTCAAAGAAGAATGTATCCAGCTCAAGCGAGCGAAGACCCCCAAACAGAGAATGAAAAAACAGAAAACGAAAAATCAGAGAACAAAAATCAGTTTTTTCGTTCCTAAATCGTATAACATTTTAACGTGTAACAAACATGTTAGGTACGTACATTTTAATATCAGCAATACTAGGCGTTCATGGTTACTTGACACCGGCGCGTCTATTTCCGCTGTTTCTAAGAAGGCGTTATCGGAACGCATTCCTTTGTATGAGGATAACATTATAATAAATGGTATAGGTGGTAAAACTTATTCGGAAGGCTATGTTTACCTTACATTACATACTCAAAATGGTAGTTTTAATCACAAATTTTATTTGTTCAATGATTTACCGTGTAAATCAGATGGAATTCTCGGCTTAGACTTTTTATCGAAATTTAATTCGCATATTAACTTGGAAAATGATACTTTAATTCTATATAACGAATGCGAAAACATAATACCACTTTATGCGTCACCAACTATTTCAAATAGTTACTTAACTATCCCTGCCAGAAGTGAGTCCATCCATTACATAATGCTAACAAATAATAAGGTAAAAAATGATTGGGTTGTATTACCAAAACAATTACAAGAAGGTTTATTTTTAGCAGCGCTAATAGTACATCCAGTAAATAACGTTATCCCTATTAAAATATTAAATACTAAAGAAGAATCAATTACTATACCAACTTTTCAACCAGAGATACATTCAATAAACGATTATCAAATATGTCAGTTCAATAAATGCAAGTCCAACGCAGAGAGAGCTGACACTTTGTTAAAATTACTAAAACTAGATCACTTACACCCTACTGAGCGTAAAACGATAGAAGCAATATGTACTAAGTACAATTATATCTTTCACCTACCGGGTGACAAGCTCACAACTACTAAAACATATAAACACGATATTTATCTAAAACCGAATGCTACTCCCGTTTATACAAAACCATATAGGCTACCACATAGTCAAAAACCAGAAATAAATAAACAAATACAACAAATGTTACAGGATGATATTATAGAAGAAGCCCAAAGTGAGTGGTCTAGCCCTATTTTACTCGTGCCAAAAAAGTCAAATGACGATAACAAAAAATGGAGATTAGTAATAGACTACCGTAAATTAAACGATGTTATACAGGATGACAAATTTCCTTTACCAAATATCGTTGACATTTTAGAGTCCCTATCAGGTGCCGTTTATTTTACCCATTTAGACCTTAGTCAGTCATATTATCAAGTGACCTTGGACCCAGAGTCATGAAAACTAACTGCTTTTACAACTAATACTGGACAATACCAGATGAAAAGGATGCCGATGGGTCTAAAAACCAGCCCAAGTTCTTTTTCAAGGGTAATGACTATCGCCTTGTCAGGTTTAACATATGAGAAGTGTTTTGTATACCTCGATGACCTTGTAATTTTTGGACGAAATTTTGAAGGGCACAATAAAAATTTAAAAGTTTTTGAGAGACTAAGAAAAGTAAACCTAAAATTAAATCCCAACAAATGTAATTTCATGAAAAAGGAACTAATATATTTAGGACACACCGTCTCAGCAGAAGGAATTAGTCCAGACAGAACAAAAATAGAAGTAGTAGAAAATTATCCAACACCAAAAAGTACCGAAGAAGTAAAACGTTTTGTCGCATTTTGCAATTACTACAGAAAGTTTATTAAGAATTTCGCAGAAATAACTATACCACTGAATTCTTTATGTCGTAAAGATGTCCCTTTTATATGGTCTGACCAATGTGAAAAATCATTTAAACAAATGAAAAAAGCGTTAATATCACCCCCCATTTTACAATACCCAGACTTTTCAGACGAAAACGAGTTTATTTTACAAACTGATGCTTCTGGTACAGCATTAGGAGCAGTACTTTGTAATGAAGACATGCGACCAGTCGCATATACAAGTCGACCATTAAATAAAGCTGAAAAAAATTACCCAACTATACAAAAAGAGTTGCTTGCGATAGTATGGGGAGTAAAGTATTTTAGGCCATATCTTTTAGGGAAAAAGTTTACAATTATGACAGACCACAAACCATTGTTATATTTATTTGGAATGAAAGATCCATCAAGCAGATTATTAAAGTTCCGGTTAACATTAGAAGAATACGATTTTAACATAATATACATAAAAGGGAAAGAAAACGTCGTAGCAGACGCGTTGTCAAGAATTTCAATTAATTCCGATGAATTAAAATGCATAAATGATAAAATACTCAACGTAATGACTAGAGCACAGAAAAAGCAATTAGAGGATATAAACGATGGAAGTAACCCTCCGATCATCAATAACAATACAGACTATCGGCCTGATCAACCGAGAATCGTAGAATTATTGCGGATGCCGGGTGATGCAGTAGAAATAATTTTAATAGAAGGAAAAGAATTAAAAAGGATAAGAAAACAAGGGAGCATAGACGTAGAAACCGAGTGTTTTGCATTTTCCCAAAATAAGAAAATAATATACATTAACCTTGATTTCAAAACGCAATACACGCGAGCCGTTTTTGTGGAGAAATTAAAGCAAATGAGTAAAAATATAAATGTCGACGAAATATGTATAATAAAAAGAGAAAATAACGCGTTATTCATAAAATAATTGATAGAAGAGATAAAAAGTAAGGATATGTGGACCGGCCCACGGATATGTATTTTACGAGGAGTTGAAAGAATCGAAGATGACAATGATAAGAGATTTATTATTAATGACTATCACCTACTACCCACCAGCGGTCATGCAGGCGTACGTAGGATGATAAACAATATGAAAAGGAAATATTACTGGCCAGAAATGGAAGCAGACGTTAAAGACTTTGTAAATAAATGCGAAAAGTGTCAGAAATCTAAACATTGTCTAAAAACCAAGGAGCCGATGGTGATAACCACCACAGCTACATATGCTTTCGAGAAAGTGTATCTAGATTTAGTCGGACCTTTAGATAGAGATATAGATGGAAATAATTATATACTTACATTACAGTGCGAATTAAGTAAATTTGTTGAGGCTTATCCTCTTCATAATAAGGAAACGGTCACCGTTGCTAAAGCATTTGTTAATCAATTTATTTTAAGGTTCGGAATCCCAAAAACAATAGCCACAGATAAAGGCACTGAATTTATGTCATCTACTATGACAGAAGTCTGTACACTTTTAAGAATTGAAAAATTGAACTCGACTTCTTATCATCACGAGACAATCGGATCACTAGAAAATGCACATAAACATTTAGGTTCATTCTTAAGAATACAATGCGATAATTTTCGTGATACGTGGAGCCATTGGCTACCCTTTTGGTGTTTTAATTATAACAACACTGTACATTCCTCTACCAAATATACCCCGTACGAATTAGTTTTTGGAAAACCCAGTGACATTCCGAGTAGAATAAGTACTAGTATAGAACCTTTATATAATCCAGAAAATTATAACCTAGAATTAAGATATCGTTTACAAGTAGCACACAGAGATGCGCGAAATAATTTGATAAAAAGCAAACAAATGCGAAAAACCATGTATGATAAAAACGTAAATCAAGTGAGATATGAGAAAGGAGATTTAATATTGTTAAAAAATTAAACTGCAAATAAATTGGATACTTTGTTTAATGGCCCGTATATTGTTATTGAAGATATGGAACCAAATGTAAAAATAGTAAAAAACAATAAAACAGAAATTGTACACAAAAACAGAACAAAATTGTTTAAACAATAGTATAATTATAATTAGTGTAGTGTAGTTTTAAAAAATTATACTAATCATAACACTATTAGGTTGTAAAAAAAAAAAAAAATGTAACATTGTAAACATTTTTTTTTTTCATCTAGCACCCCTGTGGTGTAGTGTATAAGTACTTATGTGTAGTTATAAGCATGATGTATTAGACCTAGAGAGTCGCAATAAACCACTCGTATCGAAAGGACGTGTTTACTTTGTCTTCCCGCAACCGCCGTGCCGTGCTAAAGTAAATTTATTAGGTATATATAAATAGGGAAAGAACCAATTAAACCATTACCTTTTTTACAAAGTTTACTGTAATTATATAACACAGGTTTACAAAAATTGTGGCAAGCCACTAAAACACTAGAACTTTCCCAACCTTTAACCTGGTATTAGCCTCTAACACACCCCGTCTCCGTAACAAGGTGTGTTAGGAGAAATACAAGCATGAGATTAAATATCAACAAGCTCAAGGTCGCTTGTGAGGATCCGTGAGATGAACGCTTAACAACTTCTAGCTCAATCGAATAATAAGTGACCTTAAATATGGTTGTGCTCATAAGAGAAATTATAACATTAGGGGCAAAGCACCCTGAGACACAACCTAACATATGAAATTTAGAACAACTGGTTTATAACCTAGTTTACTACACATAGGCCTAAATCACTTCGAAATGACCTTAACAAAATGGTCACCTGGGTATCACTCACTCAAAGGGTCTACTACAAACTTGCAGGTGTTAACTGTCCCTCTGTTCACGACGGACTCTCAGTTGACGTCAGTTGACGTCAGTTGACGTAATCAAGTCCCTTGGCATGGAACCACAGAGAAAACTCTGGGTTCCCACGTACACGCGGCCTACGGGATCCGTAAGGAAAACGATGACGCTAATCGTTACCTGGAGCGGCGACACTTTCCTGGACGAGCTACCGGATGGTAAGGCCTTCCAATATACGGGGATGGCCACACTGCCAGCACTCGTAGGATCTAACCTCAAAACTGCCAAAGCCCGGGTCTACCAGCACACTGCCCGCCACTAGTCGGGACTAACTGCTATTTCACCAGACCACGGGACGGCACCAGGGCGTCACGTCCTTCACGTTCGCATCAGTTCAGGCTAGCATAAAAAGCCAGACAGATTCGGCTACTGAAACAACATCTCTGATATATTTCCAATAAGATTATTGGCCGAACACAGTCTAATCATCACAGAACTGGTGCCTCTCGAATAACATACCTGTTAAAACTCCATCATTGCGTAGCGTCACCAGGATCGGGAAGGAACACCCTTCTCGTCACACACGCAGGACCAAAGACCTCACTCCTCGATATCGACCTTCGAGAAAGTTCTAACCACAGACTAAAACCGAATTCTTTGACAAGTGACAATCCACTTCCGAAATTCTATCATAAGAATTAAATTTAATTTATTGGACATTGCATGACTATAAAATTTGGGTGATTACATCTGACTGTTAATAAATTTTAATTCCTTAATTAACATCTAATTAATTATCCATACCCAAAAACAACGATCCGTCTCCAGTATTGAGAAACTCTGGAGCTACCTAGCTCCACCGCTAGATGCCGCCTAAGATGTCAATTTGCAACGTCACAATGCCCCTCTTCCCACAAAAAAGGTTTTCGCTATGCGAAAAACCGCACACCGCCCTCGGTGTTAAAACACTAAAAATGAATCTACTAATTCTCAAAATAAACTAGAGCGGAAGAGTGCTAACCTACTTCTAAACTGTATGGTTAGAAGCAAGAGGGGACTAAAAAAAAAATGTTAATATTTTTATATGTTAAATAAAACCATACTGCCAGGATCCATATTCTACCTACGAACTTCCTACAAACCGGGCATAATCCCCCCCCACTCTGTCATACATCCCAAATCTTACCTTTCTTTCAATCAGTAGCAACCTGCATCCATATCGCAGGAAGTCACCCCTTACATTACTTCCCGAATTCCGTCTGTGTACCAGTGGAACTCTGCATTGTTACAAAAAAACATAACGATCCTCCTGGAGAATATGTTCTGCGAGCAGATACATAATAAATTGGATAATAAATGTCCATATAACTCACCAGGTAGGACGTATTCAACTTTCCCAGAAGTAAACCTTCGGAAAACAATGGTGAATGGCTTATTTTATGAGTCACCGGCCGCTCAAAATGCGATAAGCAACTAGTGCTATCTAACTGAAGCTGGCTTCGAATCTGATAAACAACTTTGTGCTATCAAATATAAAAAAAAAACTCACCGATACCATAATGCTATCTCGGTGAAGACAAACTAAGTAAAGGCTTATTTTAGGAGTTACAACCCGCTCCATAACAAATATCTTACCGATGCTACTATCTCGGTAAGACAGAAATAAGTAAAGGCCTATTTTAGGAGTTACAACCCGCTCCATAACAAATATCTTACCGATGCTACTATCTCGGTAAAGACAGAAATAAGTAAAGGCCTATTTTAGGAGTTACAACCCGCTCCATAACAAAATCTTACCGATGCTACTATCTCGGTAAGACAGAAATAAGTAAAGGCCTATTTTAGGAGTTACAACCCGCTCCATAACAAATATCTTACCGATGCTACTATCTCGGTAAAGACAGAAATAAGTAAAGGCCTATTTTAGGAGTTACAACCCGCTCCATAACAAAATCTTACCGGCGATGCATCAATCTCGGTAAAGACAAAACTCAGTAAAGGCCTATTTTAGGAGTTACTAACCGCTCCATAACAAATATCTTTTCCCCTGTCTGGCTTAAACAGTGCTGTCACTGATTTGTTATATTTGTAAATTAATGCCAATAGACACTATCAAGACGACTGTGAAATAAAAAAATGGGCAACATTGGATTATTTTAGTAAATTTTAATATCCTTTATGTGCCAACTGCCTAATGGTTTACCACTTAACCCTACAAGCTCATAAACTAAGGGTCGTCCCGTAGAAATGAAAATATACTTTCTCTAAATCCATTTTAATAATGTTTTAACTTCTAGAGAAATAAAGAATTTACTATTATTTAATGTGAGGCAATGTTTTCCTTCACTAAATGTCACTATTCTGATTCACGTTTCCGAACGTACCAAGACTTAACCTCAAACGTCACCATGACAATGTCAAAGTGATTTAAAAGTTATTTCACAATGAATGAAAACAAATGTTGTTGTATTCCAGTGACTGTAACACAACTGTAATAGTTATTTGGGAATCCTGACTTGATGTATAAAGACTATCTTTTAGGTAACCAACCAGTTGTCATAAATCGTCTATGCTTTCCAATAAAGTCACTAGTTACTATTTACTCATAAACTAAGTTATAGTTCCCTATCTGCACAACCAAAAGAAAAAATGATAGTTATTGATACTGTTATTGTGTCCTTGAATAACCTCACAAACCAATATGAGCTACAAAGTTGTATTTTCAAATGTGAATTTCAAACAAATAAGTTTTGCAATGTTTTACAAACAAGAATTAACTTATTATAAACAGTTCTTTTACCAAAAGTCCAATAATATACTTATCATTTAAACCAAGAGTGTAATCTTATAATTCACAAACTTCTATACTTTCCTAGTTCAAAAGATGACTTAGTCATTAACCTTTATAACAACATTTGCAACATAGGTAATTAAATATTAAAATTTACCACAAACAACTTGTCCAGCCTCTGTGCTGATCAAATAAACAAAATAGGTTAATGACATAAATACACATCTACACCTTAACGGTTCAAACAATAGAAAATGTGTTCTGATTGTGGTGCGTTGACCACTTGAAACTTAAAACTTAAAAACTAGCCTTAAACTAATACGACATTCCGTCAACTGAACGTATTGAGTGAGAGAGTGATACCGTTATTAATTGTTCACCTTATATAATCATATAATTATATACCAATTGGGCGCCAACTGTCACCCGGCTTCCTGCCGTGCTAAAGTAAATTTATTAGGTATATATAAATAGGGAAAGAACCAATTAAACCATTACCTTTTTTACAAAGTTTACTGTAATTATATAACACAGGTTTACAAAAATTGTGGCAAGCCACTAAAACACTAGAACTTTCCCAACCTTTAACCTGGTATTAGCCTCTAACACACCCCGTCTCCGTAACAAGGTGTGTTAGGAGAAATACAAGCATGAGATTAAATATCAACAAGCTCAAGGTCGCTTGTGAGGATCCGTGAGATGAACGCTTAACAACTTCTAGCTCAATCGAATAATAAGTGACCTTAAATATGGTTGTGCTCATAAGAGAAATTATAACATTAGGGGCAAAGCACCCTGAGACACAACCTAACACATGAAATTTAGAACAACTGGTTTATAACCTAGTTTACTACACATAGGCCTAAATCACTTGGAAATGACCTTAACAAAATGGTCACCTGGGTATCACTCACTCAAAGGGTCTACTACAAACTTGCAGGTGTTAACTGTCCCTCTGTTCACGACGGACTCTCAGTTGACGTCAGTTGACGTCAGTTGACGTAATCAAGTCCCTTGGCATGGAACCACAGAGAAAACTCTGGGTTCCCACGTACACGCGGCCTACGGGATCCGTAAGGAAAACGATGACGCTAATCGTTACCTGGAGCGGCGACACTTTCCTGGACGAGCTACCGGATGGTAAGGCCTTCCAATATACGGGGATGGCCACACTGCCAGCACTCGTAGGATCTAACCTCAAAACTGCCAAAGCCCGGGTCTACCAGCACACTGCCCGCCACTAGTCGGGACTAACTGCTATTTCACCAGACCACGGGACGGCACCAGGGCGTCACGTCCTTCACGTTCGCATCAGTTCAGGCTAGCATAAAAAGCCAGACAGATTCGGCTACTGAAACAACATCTCTGATATATTTCCAATAAGATTATTGGCCGAACACAGTCTAATCATCACAGAACTGGTGCCTCTCGAATAACATACCTGTTAAAACTCCATCATTGCGTAGCGTCACCAGGATCGGGAAGGAACACCCTTCTCGTCACACACGCAGGACCAAAGACCTGACTCCTCCTTATCGACCTTCGAGAAAGTTCTAACCACAGACTAAAAACCGAATTCTTTGACAAGTGACAATCCACTTCCGAAATTCTATCATAAGAATTAAATTTAATTTATTGGACATTGCATGACTATAAAATTTGGGTGATTACATCTGAATGTTAATAAATTTTAATTCCTTAATTAACATCTAATTAATTATCCAAACCCAAAAACAACGATCCGTCTCCAGTATTGAGAAACTCTGGAGCTACCTAGCTCCACCGCTAGATGTCGCCTAAGATGTCAATTTGCAACGTCACAATATATATATATATGTTTTATATAAATATACAAATGTTATATAATAATGATATATGTATATATATTATTATTATATAACATAAATGTAACTATAACTATAACTGTGATTCTGATTATGAATGTTTAATTAATAAAATCTATTGAAAAAAAATTGCCTCAGTCGAGAAATGAACGCGGCGCAGACAGCAGGCTCATGACGTCACTCTGCACGCTCCCACACCAACGAACATGGTCGCGCCGAGTGTCAGCGCGCGCGCACTCCAGTAAGGCGCGGCGCTTCGTGGCGGCCGGACCTAGCTTGTAGGCCACTACACATTCTAACATAATTATTAGAAAAACATTAATAATAAACAATAATTTATACGACAATGTAAAAATTCACCTCAATCTACGTAGCTATAGCTACCTACCTATACATGACGGAGACGGTCATCAGTACGGTCGCTAAACGAAGCGCGGCACGTGACGCGAGTGGTGGCAACTCTGACACGCGGCTAACTTCGTGCTACGACGGAGCCTAGCTGTTGGAGGGGCGCCAGGGCGAGCTCTCTTGCCTGCTGACCGTCCTGGAGAACAGAACCTCCAGTTTAGTCTAGGAACTGTCCTACGTTTCGTTTGGTTTTAAGTTATTGTGATTAATTGTAATTCTAATAAACGCCATGTATCGCGCCTAGTGTGTTTTCATTGCACAAAACCCACCTTCTGCCCACATGATGCTTTCTTATGGTTCTAATGGAACAAATCCTGACGTATCTCCGACAACAGAATTGGGATAAAATCGTGCTAATGAGATCACACGTGGGAAATCGACAGTAACAATCAGTGGCGGTTACTTTTTGAAATGCGAAACAATGCGTGCATTTGGCATGCGCTGTTATAAACTCTAAAAACCAAGCCAAGCGAAGCGGATTATCGCAAAAAGATGAACGAGGTCAAGAAACCGTTGCCTGTGCCGGCTGTTACGTGTGTCGGGCAGTGACAACAAGCCAGCAGCAGCTCACTGGTGTGCTTCAAGTACGGCACGCCGGGCCACACGCTGTACCGGCCGGGAAACGAGTCGACTTTTTCATTGTCGAACTACCCTCAGGCACGTTAGAACATGAAGGTGAGCTGTATTGTTTTGTTTATGATTCTGGTGCTGAATGCTCGTTAGTAAACCAGAGTTGTGCAGCCAAATTAAGTGACAAATGAGTTAATAACGTTGTTGCGTTGACTGGAATCGGAGAAACTTCTGTCAGGTAGACTGTACAGATTTTGACTACTATTGAAGTTGATGAAATTATTTTTGAAGTTCTTTTGCACGTTTTACCTGATTATTACTTGCGCTGCGAAATTATGATATGACGAGATATTTTAGCGGTGTGCTGAGCAGTTCATATGTCATCGGATAAATTAAGATTTAAAAAGATTCGATTAGTTCAGATACTTATGTGACGTGGTTGCTGACGACTGTAAATTTGACTTTGACTTTCGTGTGGTGTTAAGTTTGGTACGCAAGTGGCTCAGACCGCATTCATCTCCTGGCCATTCGTAGACGTAGGTGTAAAATCGGGTCTAATTTCCCGTCTCAGTGCGGCCACAATGGTGTGTGGCGTGCGTTTGGCATGGAGATGTAGGCAGTCGCTGATGATGCCGGATGGAGGCAATGTGAAGTGTTGTGTAAGTTGGGTACCGGATGGAGGTCCCACTTATTTGCCAGATGGAGGCATTTGGTTGAGATTGATGTGTAGAGTACTGCGTACTAGAATAATAATTGATACTGGACTTGGACTTTAACGTTTCTTACCGAACATATTGGAGTTAAGATTGATCGACCCTAATCGTACAGTGCAAAGACGTACTTACAGACTGTCTCCGGACGAACGTCGAATCATGCGCGATAAAGTTAACGAATTGTTGGAAGCTAAAATAATTAGACCCGGCCAGCTTGATCTCGGTAATCTCGAAGCTATACAGTTTAAATTCGTAGGTTAGCCTAGTTTTCAATTTCAAATGTTTAGTTTCAAATTGCTGGAAAATTAAAACAGATTTTTAAGAGTCGAGTCCCTCTTAATTATCACATCAGCCTAAGTTAGATCGGAAGTTCAGACGTTTGTTTAAGGTAGCGGAAGTTTTGGGTGGTGAATGCTATACGTAAAAAAAGGTTTCAATTTTAACCGTTCTTACAAATACGCTTACGATAGCTTAAGAAAGATGCCAGTACCTAGGTCACGTACCAGTCAAAGTAGATGGTGATCATAGTGGTGATGAGCAAGCGTAAGTTAGGGAAGCCACGCGAGTAGGGTCCTCTATCGGCCGTATTGTGTTCGACCGTACCAGTTGTTATTACGTAGTCGTAGCCCAGTAGAAATCGGTGTCTCTTGAGGCAACTCAAGTAGTCCGTGGGTGCGCGATGGGAGTTTATCTCTGGCGGAGGTCGTGGTCTGGAGAGACCGTAGTGTGTAGTCATTGGGTGATGCACACGGGCGATCCACTTGATGGATATGCATACCGAAGTTTTGATCCATGCGCTGGATGTGTGAGAGCAATGCGATTGCTAGTCGGCTGGAGAGCCGTGGCGTTAGAGTGGTTTACTCGTGTGTGGTGTGACGTTGCAAATTGACATCTTAGGCGGCATCTAGCGGTGGAGCTAGGTAGCTCCAGAGTTTCTCAATACTGGAGACGGATCGTTGTTTTTGGGTTTGGATAATTAATTAGATGTTAATTAAGGAATTAAAATTTATTAACATTCAGATGTAATCACCCAAATTTTATAGTCATGCAATGTCCAATAAATTAAATTTAATTCTTATGATATGGTTTCGGAAGTGGATTGTCACTTGTCAAAGAATTCGGTTTTTAGTCTGTGGTTAGAACTTTCTCGAAGGTCGATATCGAGGAGTGAGGTCTTTGGTCCTGCGTGTGTGACGAGAAGGGTGTTCCTTCCCGATCCTGGTGACGCTACGAAATGATGAAGTTTTAACAGCCGAACCTGTCTGGCTTTTTATGCTAGCCTGAACTGATGCGAACGTGAAAGACGTGACGCCCTGGTGCCGTCCCGTGGTCTGGTGAAATAGCAGTTAGTCCCGACTAGTGGCGGGCAGTGTGCTGGTTGACCAGGGCTTTGGCAGTTTATAGGTTAGACCCTACGAGTGCTGGCAGTGTGGCCATCCCCGTATATTGGAAGGCCTTACCATCCGGTAGCTCGTCCAGGAAAGTGTCGCCGCTCCAGATAACGATTAGCGTCATCGTTTTCCTTACGGATCCCGTAGGCCGCGTGTACGTGGGAACCCAGAGTTTTCTCTGTGGTTCCATGCCAAGGGACTTGATTCCGTCAACTGACGTCAACTGACGTCAACTGACGTCAACTGACGTCAACTGAGAGTCCGTCGTGAACAGAGGGACAGTTAACACCTGCAAGTTTGTAGTAGACCCTTTGAGTGAGTGATACCCAGGTGACTATTTTGAAGGTCATTTCCAAGTGATTTAGGCCTATGTGTAGTAAACTAGGTTATAAACCAGTTGTTCTAAATTTCATGTGTTAGGTTGTGTCTCAGGGTGCTTTGCCCCTAATGTTATAATTTCTCTTATGAGCACAACCATATTTAAGGTCACTTATTATTCGATTGAGCTAGAAGTTGTTAAGCGTTCATCTCACGGATCCTCACAAGCGACCTTGAGCTTGTTGATATTTAATCTCATGCTTGTATTTCTCCTAACACACCTTGTTACGGAGACGGGGTGTGTTAGAGGCTAATACCAGGTTAAAGGTTGGGAAAGTTCTAGTGTTTTAGTGGCTTGCCACAATTTTTGTAAACCTGTGTTATATAATTACAATAAACTTTGTAAAAAAGGTAATGGTTTAATTGGTTCTTTCCCTATTAATATATACCCTATAAATTTACTTTAGCACGGCAGGAAGCCGGGTGACAGTTGGCGCCCAATTGGTATATAATTATATGATTATATAAGGTGAACAATTAATAACGGTATCACTCTCTCACTCAATACGTTCAGTTGACGGAATGTCGTATTAGTTTAAGGCTAGTTTTTTAAGTTTTAAGTGGTCAACGCACCACAATCAGAACACATTTTCTATTGTTTGAACCGTTAAGGTGTAGATTTGTATTTATGTCATTAACCTATTTTGTTTATTTGATCAGCACAGAGGCTGGACAAGTTGTTTGTGGTAAATTTTAATATTTAATTACCTATGTTGCAAATGTTGTTATAAAAGTTAATGACTAAGTCATCTTTTGAACTAGGAAAGTATAGAAGTTTGTGAATTATAAGATTACACTCTTGGTTTAAATGATAAGTATAATTGGACTTTTCATAAAAGAACTGTTTATAATAATTTAATTCTTGTTTGTACTAAAAACATTGCAAAACTTATTTGTTTGAAATTCACATTTGAAAATACAACTTTGTAGCTCATATTGGTTTGTGAGGTTATTCAAGGACACAATAACAGTATCAATCATTATCATTTTTTCTTTTGGTTGTGCATTACAGGGAAATATAACTTAGTTTATGAATAAATAGTAACTATGACTTTATTGGAAAGCATAGAAGATTTATGACAACTGGTTGGTTACCTAAACGATAGTCTTTATAGATCAAATCAGAATTCTCAAATAACTATTAGAGTTGTGTTACAGTCACTGGAATACAACAACAACATTTGTTTTCATTCATTGTGAAATAACTTTTAATTCACATTGACTTTGTCACGGTGACGTTTGAGGTTAAGTCTTGGTACGTTCGGAAACGTGAATCAGAATAGTGACATTTAGTGAAGGAAAACATTGCCTCACATTAAATAATAGTAAATTCTTTATTTCTCTAGAAGTTAAAACCATTATTAAAATGGATTTAGAGAAAGTATATTTTCATTCCCTTCTACGGGACGACCCTTAGTTTATGAGCTTGTAGGGTTAAATGGTAAACCATTAGGCAGTTGGCACATAAAGGATATTCAAATTTACTAAAATAATCCAATGTTGCCCATTTTTTTATTTCACAGTCGTCTTGATAGTGTCTATTGGCATTAATTTACAAATATAACAAATCAGTGACAGCACTGTTTAAGCCAGACAGGGGAAAAGATATTTGTTATGGAGCGGTTAGTAACTCCTAAAATAGGCCTTTACTGAGTTTTGTCTTTACCGAGATTGATGCATCGCCGGTAAGATTTTGTTATGGAGCGGGTTGTAACTCCTAAAATAGGCCTTTACTTATTTCTGTCTTTACCGAGATAGTAGCATCGGTAAGATATTTGTTATGGAGCGGGTTGTAACTCCTAAAATAGGCCTTTACTTATTTCTGTCTTACCGAGATAGTAGCATCGGTAAGATTTTGTTATGGAGCGGGTTGTAACTCCTAAAATAGGCCTTTACTTATTTCTGTCTTTACCGAGATAGTAGCATCGGTAAGATATTTGTTATGGAGCGGGTTGTAACTCCTAAAATAGGCCTTTACTTATTTCTGTCTTTACCGAGATAGTAGCATCGGTAAGATATTTGTTATGGAGCGGGTTGTAACTCCTAAAATAGGCCTTTACTTATTTCTGTCTTACCGAGATAGTAGCATCGGTAAGATATTTGTTATGGAGCGGGTTGTAACTCCTAAAATAGGCCTTTACTTATTTCTGTCTTTACCGAGATAGTAGCATCGGTAAGATATTTGTTATGGAGCGGGTTGTAACTCCTAAAATAGGCCTTTACTTATTTCTGTCTTACCGAGATAGTAGCATCGGTAAGATATTTGTTATGGAGCGGGTTGTAACTCCTAAAATAGGCCTTTACTTATTTCTGTCTTTACCGAGATAGTAGCATCGGTAAGATATTTGTTATGGAGCGGGTTGTAACTCCTAAAATAGGCCTTTACTTATTTCTGTCTTACCGAGATAGTAGCATCGGTAAGATATTTGTTATGGAGCGGGTTGTAACTCCTAAAATAGGCCTTTACTTATTTCTGTCTTACCGAGATAGTAGCATCGGTAAGATATTTGTTATGGAGCGGGTTGTAACTCCTAAAATAAGCCTTTACTTAGTTTGTCTTCACCGAGATAGCATTATGGTATCGGTGAGTTTTTTTTTTAATATTTGATAGCACAAAGTTGTTTATCAGATTCGAAGCCAGCTTCAGTTAGATAGCACTAGTTGCTTATCGCATTTTGAGCGGCCGGTGACTCATAAAATAAGCCATTCACCATTGTTTTCCGAAGGTTTACTTCTGGAAAAGTTGAATACGTCCTACCTGGTGAGTTGTATGGACATTTATTGTCCAATTTATTATGTATCTGCTCGCAGAACATATTCTCCAGGAGGATCGTTACGTTTTTTGGTAACAATGCGGAGTTCCACTGGTACACAGACGGAATTCGGGGGTAATGTAAGGGGTGACTTCCTGCGATATGGATGCAGGTTGCTACTGATTGAAAGAGAGGTAAGATTTGGGATGTATGACAGATTGGGGGGGGATTATGCCCGGTTTGTAGGAAGTTCGTAGGTAGAATATGGTTCCTGGCAGTATGGTTTTATTTTGGATTGATTTTTGCTTATGATATGACATATAAAAATATTAACATTTTTTTTTTAGTCCCCTCTTGCTTCTAACCATACAGTGTAGAAGTAGGTTAGCACTCTTCCGCTCTAGTTTATTTTGAGAATTAGTAGATTCATTTTTAGTGTTTTAACACCGAGGGCGGTGTGCGGTTTTTCGCATAGCGAAAACCTTTTTTGTGGGAAGAGGGGCATTGTGACGTTGCAAATTGACATCTTAGGCGGCATCTAGCGGTGGAGCTAGGTAGCTCCAGAGTTTCTCAATACTGGAGACGGATCGTTGTTTTTGGGTTTGGATAATTAATTAGATGTTAATTAAGGAATTAAAATTTATTAACATTCAGATGTAATCACCCAAATTTTATAGTCATGCAATGTCCAATAAATTAAATTTAATTCTTATGATATGGTTTCGGAAGTGGATTGTCACTTGTCAAAGAATTCGGTTTTTAGTCTGTGGTTAGAACTTTCTCGAAGGTCGATATCGAGGAGTGAGGTCTTTGGTCCTGCGTGTGTGACGAGAAGGGTGTTCCTTCCCGATCCTGGTGACGCTACGCAATGATGAAGTTTTAACAGCCGAACCTGTCTGGCTTTTTATGCTAGCCTGAACTGATGCGAACGTGAAGGACGTGACGCCCTGGTGCCGTCCCGTGGTCTGGTGAAATAGCAGTTAGTCCCGACTAGTGGCGGGCAGTGTGCTGGTTGACCAGGGCTTTGGCAGTTTAGAGGTTAGACCCTACGAGTGCTGGCAGTGTGGCCATCCCCGTATATTGGAAGGCCTTACCATCCGGTAGCTCGTCCAGGAAAGTGTCGCCGCTCCAGATAACGATTAGCGTCATCGTTTTCCTTACGGATCCCGTAGGCCGCGTGTACGTGGGAACCCAGAGTTTTCTCTGTGGATCCATGCCAAGGGACTTGATTCCGTCAACTGACGTCAACTGACGTCAACTGACGTCAACTGACGTCAACTGAGAGTCCGTCGTGAACAGAGGGACAGTTAACACCTGCAAGTTTGTAGTAGACCCTTTGAGTGAGTGATACCCAGGTGACTATTTTGAAGGTCATTTCCAAGTGATTTAGGCCTATGTGTAGTAAACTAGGTTATAAACCAGTTGTTCTAAATTTCATGTGTTAGGTTGTGTCTCAGGGTGCTTTGCCCCTAATGTTATAATTTCTCTTATGAGCACAACCATATTTAAGGTCACTTATTATTCGATTGAGCTAGAAGTTGTTAAGCGTTCATCTCACGGATCCTCACAAGCGACCTTGAGCTTGTTGATATTTAATCTCATGCTTGTATTTCTCCTAACACACCTTGTTACGGAGACGGGGTGTGTTAGAGGCTAATACCAGGTTAAAGGTTGGGAAAGTTCTAGTGTTTTAGTGGCTTGCCACAATTTTTGTAAACCTGTGTTATATAATTACAATAAACTTTGTAAAAAAGGTAATGGTTTAATTGGTTCTTTCCCTATTAATATATACCCTATAAATTTACTTTAGCACGGCAGGAAGCCGGGTGACAGTTTCAGTTGACGTCAGTTGACGGAATCAAGTCCCTTGGCATGGAACCACAGAGAAAACTCTGGGTTCCCACGTACACGCGGCCTACGGGATCCGTAAGGAAAACGATGACGCTAATCGTTACCTGGAGCGGCGACACTTTCCTGGACGAGCTACCGGATGGTAAGGCCTTCCAATATACGGGGATGGCCACACTGCCAGCACTCGTAGGGTCTAACCTCTAAACTGCCAAAGCCCTGGTCAACCAGCACACTGCCCGCCACTAGTCGGGACTAACTGCTATTTCACCAGACCACGGGACGGCACCAGGGCGTCACGTCTTTCACGTTCGCATCAGTTCAGGCTAGCATAAAAAGCCAGACAGGTTCGGCTGTTAAAACTTCATCATTGCGTAGCGTCACCAGGATCGGGAAGGAACACCCTTCTCGTCACACACGCAGGACCAAAGACCTCACTCCTCGATATCGACCTTCGAGAAAGTTCTAACCACAGACTAAAAACCGAATTCTTTGACAAGTGACAATCCACTTCCGAAACCATATCATAAGAATTAAATTTAATTTATTGGACATTGCATGACTATAAAATTTGGGTGATTACATCTGAATGTTAATAAATTTTAATTCCTTAATTAACATCTAATTAATTATCCAAACCCAAAAACAACGATCCGTCTCCAGTATTGAGAAACTCTGGAGCTACCTAGCTCCACCGCTAGATGCCGCCTAAGATGTCAATTTGCAACGTCACAGTGGGTTTCCAAGTGTCTAAGGCTCTTAGTGAAAAATTGTTAATGTGGAAAATAATGGTACATGACTCTGGTTGATGATTTTTGTTATGATTAATCAAAGTATACCTGACGAAACTGAGGTAGAGCAAAGTAGTAGTTGTAACAATGAGGAGAGTATTTAAGTTTGCATAATGATTAGACGTTTGGCGTTCCCGTTGGGGTTTGCATAAAGTAAAGATAAGTAACTGGAGGTTACTGGGCTTTGCGTAGCCAGAGATCACATGCAGAGCTTAAATTTGTTGATTTATTTGGTTTGATTGTCTTTCGCGAGATGCGCGATGAAAATGTGTAGTCAGTTTTACTTTGAATTTCCTGATTATTGATAAGATGTTAATTTTCTTATAACTTGTCATTGATTGTTAGTAAAAAAGGTAGGTAGGTAAAAAGGTAGTTCAGTTGAAAATTAAACTTAAGAGTTCTGTTAAAATTCGAATTTATTAAATTCTGATAAATCAGACGCCTACAAACAGATTTTACGGTTTAGGTCAGGAGTGACCGAGCTATGTGATACTTGTTGGTCAGGAGTGACCGAACTATGTGATACTTTGCGAGTTTGTTTCTTTATAGTGTTCACGCAACGGGTGGGCCTGCGAGCTGAGCGAGAGGTACGGAGGACCTCTGCGGGCGGCGCGATTCAAGCCAGCGGAACGAGTACAGTGGGAGAAGTGGCAGCGGCAGCGCGCGGGCAGCGCATCCTGGTGCGCTTGACGCGGCGCGCACTGCGCGACGACCTGCTGCAGAGCGTGCGCGTACGACGCGGTGCCACTAACGAGGATCTTAGACTCCTCGCACCCCCACGTCGCTTCTTTCTGAACGAGAGACTCACTAGGACAAACAAGCATCTGCCAGGGCTGCGGGAATGTCCGAAAGGGATACCGGGGCCCTTGGCAACAGGCAACTGAAGGAACAAGGGTGGGTTTTAGTCAGTAAAAGTCTGACACGCCCTCCCGCTCCGCCCAAAGCGGGAGAAGTCATTTGATGATTTCCCATCCTCAAACAAACAAGCGTTTGTTTTAACGGGCAAACACACGAGGACGTGTGTATCGCAGGATG
This sequence comes from Lithophane semibrunnea, assembly GCA_947363905.1. Classification (NCBI taxonomy): domain Eukaryota; kingdom Metazoa; phylum Arthropoda; class Insecta; order Lepidoptera; family Noctuidae; genus Lithophane; species Lithophane semibrunnea. Next base: position 3,602,475 of record OX376191.1, on the reverse strand, counting down.
GCCGTGTCGGAGACGGTCATCAGTACGGTCGCTAAACGAAGCGCGGCACGTGACGCGAGTGGTGGCAACACTGACACGCGGCTAACTTTGTGCTACGACGGAGCCTAGCTGTTAGAGGGGCGCCAGGGCGAGCTCTCTTGCCTGCTGACCGTCCTGGAGAACAGAACCTCCAGTCTAGTCTAGGAACTGTCCTACGTTTTGTTTGGTTTTAAGTTATTGTGATTAATTGTAATTTGAGGTTATAGTGTCAAATTGTAATTCTAATAAACGCCGTGTATCGCGCCCAGTGTGTTTTCATTGCACGAAACCCACCTTCTGCCCACATGATGCTTTCTGATGGTTCTAATGGAACAAAACCTGACGTATCTCCGACATATATATATATATACGGGATCGTGAAACATCTTCTTTCAATAAACATAAAAAAACTGGCGGTGGAGTACTTATAGCAGTTTCAAATAACTTAATTTCATCTCGCATGTTTGAATGGGAGAGTAACTGTTAAGACTTATGGATTACGATCGAGACAAAATCGAGTTCGAGCGTGAAATTTCTTAAAATATGTGCTATCTACTTACCCCCTCCAGTATCCACGGAAGTTTTTGAACATTTTACTGAAAACTGCAACTCAATCATGGATAACAATAGCGACAGTCCCACATTGATAATTGGTGATTTTAACTTGAGCTGTGTTGATTGGATATATGATGCTGTTAATGAGTCGTCCTTACCATCTTCATGTGGCACTGGTAATCTAAAAAATCTTCTACTCGACTTTATAGCTTTAAATAACTTAAAACAGTTGAATTACATCAAAAACCCCCAAAATAAAATATTAGACTTAATACTTTCCGATGTCTACTATATCAAAATCAGTAATTGCCTTGACCCCATAAGGAAGCTGGATAAGTTTCACCCTGCTTTAGAATTCATGCCCACTCTACCTGTGATTATTAAAAATGATTATAAATCATTATTAAACAAACCCAACTACTATAAAGCCGACTACAAAGCGATAACACATGCACTAAAAGATATCAACTGGGAAAATGAATTTGCATTTTGTTCTTATTATGATGTAAATGCTAAGCTGGATAAATTCTACAGTATACTTAGGGACATCATTAAAAAATATGTGCCAATAACCATATCCACGCGAGGAAAATACCCTCCGTGGTATTCTAACCAATTAATAAAATTGCTCAATCAAAAATTTAAATATCGTAACAGATTAAAAAAATATAACAATCCACTAGATGTAATTGAATTTAATTATCTAAGAAAAGACTGTCAAAAACTTATGCAAAGATCTTACAATAATTACATGGAAGAATTAGAAAATAAGATAAAAGGCCATCCCAAATTCTTCTGGTCACATATAAAAAACCTTCGGAAAAGTAACACTTCCTATCCCTCTAAAATGTCCCTAGGTACTGTAACTGCATCTGGAAGTAAAGCTATCTCGAATTTATTTGCTGATCATTTCTCATCGGTATATGACTCGCAAACTCTTGATCTTGGCAATTCTATCGATTATCCATCTGTCACATCAATCCCTACTCCACCCATTAATGATTTTTCAATATCTCAAGAGGCAGTAAGCAATAAACTTTCCAGGCTTGACCTGTCAAAGAGTGCAGGACCTGATAATATACCCCCAATATTTTGGTCACGATGTGCTCGTTATGTGTCCTCTCCATTAGCAGATATATATAATATTTCACTAATAACAGGTGTCTTCCCGAATACCTGGAAACGGGCACGAATTGTGCCTATTCACAAAAACGATAAGCGCGAGGTGATATCTAACTATCGACCAATTTCGATTCTTTGTTCTCTGTCTAAGGTCTTTGAATCACTAGTGTACCCGATATTTTACAACCAGGTTAAAAATTACCTAACCTTAAGTCAGCATGGTTTCATGGTTAAAAAGTCAACGAGCACAAATCTTGTCACTTATATCACTGAGTTAACATCCGCAGTGGATGAGGGTCTACAAGTAGATGCGATATACACTGATTTTTCAAAGGCATTCGACAGGGTAAACCATGAACTATTGTTGATTAAACTTCAGTCCCTAGGTATCACTGGTCCCACATTGGATTGGTGTAGATCATACCTCAATAATAGGCCGTCTTTGGTTGTCATAGAGGGTGATGAGTCTGACCCTTATTTTGCAACCTCAGGTGTACCACAGGGGTCCAATTTGGGGCCATTGTTTTTCATTGTGTTTGTGAATGATATTATAAGCGTACTCAAATATACTACGCCATACCTATTTGCGGATGATCTGAAGTTGACACGCATAATTCTGACTGAATCTGATATTCAGTTGCTACAAACGGACTTAGATAACTTGACTCAATGGTGTACGAAGAATAAAATGTATCTAAACTGTACCAAATGTTACCACATCAAATTTACCAGAAAGCGGAATAAAATTCAATCTAGCTACAATATTCAGGGAAAGGCATTAAATGAAGTGACAGTTATCCGAGATTTGGGAGTGTATTTGGATGGTAATTTGAGATTTATAGAACACATTGATCAAATACTCAATACTCAATACGTTTATTGCATTCCACAATGTGAACTTAGGTGGTAGGTACATAAGGACATACATTCGTTTTGGAGCATTGTGGGCCCTGTCGGGCATAACAACATAAAAAATTAGGAGGAAGAAAAATGCTCAATTCAGCTTATCGGGCTCTTGGATTTATACTGCGATCTTCTAAAGAATTCAAAAAACCATCTACTACAATTTTGTTATACAATAGCTATGTGAGAAGTCAGTTGGAATACTGCAGCACGGTCTGGAATCCAACATACCAGGTTCACACAAATCGAATAGAAAGAGTCCAGAAGAAACTTGTTCGGCATTTAGCTTTTCGGTTTAGAGTTAGGAATCTGAGATCATATGCAGATAAGCTGAATTATTTTAAAATCATTCCTCTCGGGTCTCGCCGAACAGTCTCTGATTTAACATTCCTGTTCAAGTTACTTAATAATAGTATTGACTGTCCAGATCTTCTTAGCAAAATAAATCTTAATGTCCCTGCCAGAATGCCGCATTATCCCCGCCCATTACTCAAAGTCCCACGATACCGAACAAATCTGGGTAAACATTCACCGGTTTCCAGGATGACCCAGCAGTACAATGACTTATCATGTACATTAAAAGACATAGACATATTTTCTAATAGTCTGGGTAAATATAAGTCACTAATCCGTACACAATTAAATGATAATTATGTAAGTGTTCACCTGCCTGCCTAGTAATGCATTGTTCGCAATTTTTTTATATTTTTATTTGTCAGTAAGTACAATATTTTTTTTCTTTTCTTCTATGTGTTCGATGTTTTTTAATCTTTATTCTTATTCAATTTACATTCAGATTACCAAATTTAATAATATAATAGTGTAATTAACCCTAACAATATATAATTTTAATTTTAACTTTAAGGGTTCCGTTTATATTACTGTTCGCTTGTTTTTATTGCATGATGTGATCTTCTATAATTGAGAGAGCACATAGATTGTTGTTCTTGTCTTTTTATTTTAGCATGTAAGGTGTATTCTTTGTTGGAGATCCTAATAAAATAAAATAAAAATAAAATAAAATATATATTCACTATACGTAATAGTTTTGGGTAACTAAAAACTAGATGGCGCCTCGAGCTGTCAACAGAAAAAGTAGAGAGCTGCCTATCTATACCCTATATATAATAGTAATCTATGGTCTGGATATGATTATGCTAACATTACCGACCACCCTTCAGGCTATTACTACAATTATAAATAAGTCGAAAGATACCCACACTTTCCCTGACTTGTGGAAGTGCGCTATTGTGCGACCTTTACCCAAAATTGGCAACCCTACTACTTATAAAGATGTACGTCCTGTTAGCATTTTGCCTTGTTTATCGAAAGTTTTAGAGAGTGTGGTTTATAAACAGATGCTGGAATATTTAGAGGCAAACAATATGTTACCCGACCTTCAGTCTGGTTTTAGGAAGGGCCGTGGGACCGCCACAGCCCTTTCTGACGTAGTGGGGAATATCCTGGAGGCGCGGGACAGGGGAGAGGGAACAATCCTTGCACTCCTGGATTTTACACGGGCCTGGATTTTTGTACAGCGACACATAGGACCGCAGCATTCAGGGAAAGTTTCAGATATGCTGCCACACACTGCTGGAATAACCTTCCTCCACCAGTAAGAGTCCTGAGAACAAACAGGCATTTTGGAGTATTTAAAAAAATATTTCATGCAGATACAGCAAACCTCATGATTTGAAAACTGGAACTAGTGAGAATAGCTGCTCTTATCGGTCTTACCTTGAGGGTCATGGCCTACGGGCAATGGAGATGGTTTTCCAGCAGTGTGAGTGGCCTGTCTGATTCATCCCAGTTTAGGCCCGGTCTTGTGTCACTGACACAGGAATGGTATTCTTCGGTCATCTGGGGCGTGTTTGCTGTCTTTCTGAAGCTTCATTATCTGAATGGGACAATGGGTAGGCATAAGTCGATAGTGTTGGAAGAATTACCAATGTTATTTAATGTAAGGCTTGGTTACTGTTTGAATTTGTTTGGTAAACACTTCAAATACTAACTATTGTAATACTACTACCATTAGGAGCGGTTTCGTTTTGTATTTCATAAGTACATAAGTCGGTGGATCTTACACCTTCCATCAAGCTCATTCGTACATCGAAAGATCGACGATCCATACGGCCCACTAAAATAATGAAAGAATAATGTCGTAGATTATGAAAGTTGAGCGATAATAGTCTCTCAATTGATTATTGTAGTACTACGGTGAGGGTAAACGCCGTGACGCGCTTGCTAGAGTGGGGCGTCACGTGGACAGAGTCGTGGTAAGGGAAGTGGCTGAGTGACGAGGCAGTCTTGTGAGGGCAACGAACGGATGCAGACCTCCACTTCTCCTATGGGAAACTGTCGGTTTGCCCGTACGTGTAAAGTAGTGCGTGAACATTATTAGTAATGTACCTACTGTGATGATTGTTCTGAAAGTGAAATACTAACTGAGTTGCTGTATCATCGTGTTTTATTGTAAACCTGCACTATGGAGTCCGTACCACCGAATCGAGATGATGACGGCAACTATCGCTCAGCCATCGCTGACGCCGACATTATAATAACACTAGCTGTGCCCCGCGGTTTCACCCGCGTATCTCTCGATCCCGTGAGAATATAGGGATAAAACGTATCCTATGTCCTATTCCAGGTCATGGTCTACCCGTGTGCCCATCCTCTCCTCTCTAGAGTAGGGGACGTCCCGGAGCCAGCGTCGAACGGTTCGCGTATTGTATTTTTATACTCGTGTAACTTCGAAATTAAATGTCCGATTCGAATGAATTAAACAGTATTTTACTGCTAAATAAATACCCTTGATGTTAAAACTATTTATTTGAATAAAAATTAATATTATGTTGATAAAACTCCTTTGCAAATAATGCATTAATTTCGAACAAATTTGATTACTATAAAAAAAGGTTATAGTAATCAAATTTGTAAAGAGGAACAATTCCATCATACATGATATTTACGTAACATAACCTTCCGACTGTCGAAAAGTCTTTTAAGATATATATCAATTAAAATTCTATTGTGTCTCGTTAATGACAGTTGAACTAATATACCGTTTACGCAGCGCACGCAACGAAAGCTCTCAAACATATTTCATTTATGCTCCGCTCCTATTAGTCGTAGCGTGATGTTATATAGCCTATAGGTCGCTAAGTGACTGGACAAGCAATGTAAAAATCACAAAACGATACTTTATAGCGGTTGCATCGCGCGCGTAATACAGCCGTTGTAAGGGTAGCTTGCGACAAGCCAGTGATTTCGTGTGAGTACCTGATGAGATAAGGTTTATAATTGATTGTGCAGTACGTTCTGATTTATGAATGTGTGTTCGCGACTTCGTATTTATTGGTTTTATTTTTACTGAATTGCATGTGTATGTGGTGACGTGGATGGTTATACATATTATTATTATAGATTTAGACAATATTTTATGTCACGACTGCCCCGTTGGTCTAGCGGTCGCAAGCGCTACTGCTGAGCATGAGGTCCCGGGTTCGATTCCTAGGTCGGGCAAAGTGTTATTGCGTGTTTAGGGTTCCGTGTGTCGTTGGAAAGGTCGTTCAAAAATATTGCGAGTGTATGAACACTATTTTTGGATTCATGGATCTGTTTGCGAAATATTAAACTTTGAAGTGCTAATTTTTATTAGAGTCAAGTGTTGAGGCCCCCGTGGCAGGTAAATGGTTGGTTTTGGATATGTGAAAAAATTCACGGCAGTAGTAGGTATATATTATAACAAAATTAAAAGGAAAACTATCACAGCTAAATAGGCTCTACAAGTTAACGAGTAATAATCTACCAACTTAAATTTGCAGTTGCAAAAACAATGTTATTCATCTACAATGTTGAGTTTGTTCTTGCAATAAATTCATCTCAACTACGGAACCCTTCATTTTGTGTGTTCCGACACGCACTTGGCCGGTTTTTACATCTGGAATTGCTCAGTAGCAGCCCGGAGTCTGGATTTGTGCCTGGTTGATAGCAATAGGCTCGCCCCTATTACATGGGACTTATCTGGCGAAATGTGAGTGTACCAAAGGTATACTAAAGGTATATCTCTGTCTAACCCTTCGGGGAATACAGGCGTGACGTTATGTTAGATTTTATATTTACATTTTTTTTGGTTTACTTATATTGTAAATTGTTAATTTGTATGTCAATTTTGTCAATGTAAATAAAAAATCTATTTTATAAGTAATTGCACATTTAAAAAAAAACTCAACGATATAGCGCCTACGCGCACAATTGAATTGGGCTGCAGCGAGCTAGTCTATAAACGCACATTGATACAATTCGTACGTAAATATTTGCACTAATACACGCAAACGCGCGTAGTCGGTCCATAACTGGGGCGGAGCAGCGAGCGACACAGCCGTCCCGTCTCAATGCTCATGCGCGACTTTCGCCCGCGCCCGCGCAGAGCACCTCTGATTCTCTATCTCTAAGTGGGGTCATTATCTTTGCAAATATTGATTGATTTAAAAACGCTCTTTCAATTTTGTAGTCCTTCTAACCATCAATTTTTCAGTGTAAAAATATTTCCAAACATCAAAGCCGTTTAGAAGTAGTAGGGAATATTAGCCAAAAATAGCGTTTTGGTAAATATTTTTTTAAGGCAAAAGTATTAGTCATACGCAAAAACCCCTTTTCAAAAATATTGTACGTGAATCTATGGCAAACATATATTTTTTTCAGATCTTTTAACTCAGCCGTTAATGAGGAGTAGGCTTTTTAATGTGACCGTTTTACGGTACTAAACGGGACTTAGCGCCTTAACTAGCTTAGATACAGACGTCCGTATCCTATCGAGGTCTCAAACCAAGTGCCTCTCTGGACTTCAAAATCCGCCCTCAATTCCTAAAACACCACGTTCAGCCAGCGCGTTTTCCCACAGTTTCGTAGAATAGATTTATTGCCGTTTTTGTACAATTTCTCAATTGTTTTAAAAGGGTCCGTTTGGGCATTGCCTGGGCTCGGTTTATGGTTACCATATGTGTAACTAGTATTGTGTCCTAAGATTAGAAATCGGATATTTTACGTCGTTTCTTTAGAATTTGTTGAATTATTGCCTTCGACCTTTTCGTAGCACTTATCCCTAGTTTGTTTCCCATAAAATAGAAAATTTATGTGTTCCGAAGTGGCACGAACCAAGTGCTTGTTTTAAAATAAATATAATATTTTGTTATTAACTAGGAATAGGTGACAGACAGTCACACTCCACTGATGCATAAAATGCACCAGTCGATGCTATGCAACTTTGATCTCTATTTCTACTGAAACACGGGTTAATAGTGTCTATGGGCAGTAGCACTCTTGAGTTAGATGATATTTACGTCAAATTAATCGACTAAATGCTTAATCTGTGCATGGAAAACCACTAAAAAATAATATTTAAAAAATAAAAATTGACGTTTGACAGTGTCATCTGTCAGAGCGCCTGCGTGGGTGCGCGCGGACGGCCTCCGTGCATATTTTAATAATTATTTAGTGTTTTTATTGCCGTAATCGACGTAATCGACGTGAAGTGATATTAAATCAAATTAATAATAGTTTATACGTCGTGTGTGATAATAATATTACCAAAATAGTAGTATAGTAGTGTTATTATTGACATTGTATGTTTCCATTTTAAATTCTATATTTTTTGACATTTTTATTTTACTGACGAGGTTTTTTATTTTTTTGTTGTTAAATACATTTTATTTCAATGTTTGCATGCCTAATTTAAGGTAGATTGTACAGGGATCTAAAAAAAATTGTGAACACCTTTATTTTATGTACCTACTTTCTTAGCAAATAAACGATTATTTATTTTATTTTATTTATTTAAAATACATAAGTTGAGTATGCTAAATTAGCGTATCAAAAAAATGCCGTGAAAGTACTGAGTGTGGGGGTGATTATGTGAATAGTGTTTGTTTTATGATGTTTACAGCGTGGTAAGATACTATAAAATATTAATTAGTGTAATTGAATCAATTTGTAAGTGATTTTCACTACTATAACGACATAATAACAACATTTTGTCGTCAAAACACGGTCCTTGAAATCAAGGTCAAGATGACCTCTACTTACGTAATAATTTTGTTTTTTATTTTCTGTTATTATCTCAAACTGTTATCTATTCATAATACTGCCTGCAAAATTTTATAACAATAGTATCAGTATTTTTAACAGAAATTGTCAAAACATAAGAACAAATAAACTACCACGCACTTTACGATAATATTGTACTATCGTAAATCCTATTGTATTAATCCGTTCACCGTATATAGATAAGTATGTGGTCTGTTTATTCAAGAATCCAAACTACTTTACGTTATCGAGCTGCGATAAGTATAACTCAAGATATTGAGGTTTTACCCGGTGCCGCTGACACGCGACGGGTCCCCGGGGCGCGATGTCGGGCGAGCAGCGGGCCCTAAAAGAATTACGCGTTCCAGCGTCAGACCTCGATAAATCTGCACTGGAAAAGGCTGGAACAAATAGTAAACAGATCTGGAAACATATTAAAAATATAACATACGAGGGGTGTTCATTATACAAGCTGAAATTTTAATGGTTGTTTTTCCGCAGCGAAATGATTTTGTCTTGGTAGTAGAATTGATTTATAAAAAAAAATTAAAAAAGGATTAAAAAATGGCAGATTTAGAATTGTGATAAACGAAACTCGAAAACGTTTTCGAAGCAATAGTAGATAGTAGGTATACAGCGCGAACGCCCGACTGCGCGAGACAGGCGCGAGGGACGCGCGGTCTTCGACCCTCGCGGTACAGCTGATAACTAACCTACTCCTGAGTTAACGAAAGATAATTGGTTATTCCAATTTTCCCCTTTTACGGGCTTAGACTTAGGACCGTTTTTAAATACTTTTTTTACCTACAACTTACTGAACACGAAACCGAAAAACAAGTTTTTATTACAAAAAATAATTTTAAGGTTTTTTTTTAAGGCGTATTTAAAAATTGTAATCAACTTATTTACAATGATTTTAAATAGTTACCCTACTTTTAAATGTTTGCTATTTACAAAGGTACTTACACTTCCCGGTAACGTAGTAATTGTTCAAAGTCCAAGCCACTGCGTTCCATACACAATTGAGCACGTTTTATTTGATTGTTTTTCAATAAAATGGCTCTGTCACGTCTTACGATATTAAAAGCCCATGCCCAAGAACTGCCGATGATCGAATAGCCGCTGTGTCGCCGCTACGATCGTCTGGCCTGTGGGACTTGGGGGTTCAGAACCCCGCGCAGACGGAGCGGGCAGCGTGGGAGTTATAACGAGCCCTAGAATTGTGCCATTGCGACGTACTCCAAATTTGAATAATTATAATGCCGATCCATTTTTACCGACTTCAAAAAAGGAGGAGGTACTACGTTCGGATGATTGTTTTTTTTTTTTTTTTTATGTATGTTCACCGATTACTCCGCCGTTTGTGAACCGATTTTAAAAATTCTTTTTTAGTTCGAAAGGGTATACTCCCGAAATAATATTAGTCCCATAAAAATTTTATTAAGTTTGCTTGCGTAGTTTTTGAGCTAGCTTCAATATTACGTATTTTTCCCACAGTCTATGTAGACGATATAATTATTAGACTCCTTCACTGTTATTTACATAGCAGGTAGTAACTTGTGTGGGGTAGGTACCACCACTAAAAAGTGAAAAATAAAAATTTTTTGCAAAAAAAAACAACCGACTTCAAAAAAAACACTAAAAAAGTGAAAAATAACTTTAATTTCGGAAGTCGGTGGCAAAAAACGAAACTTAAAAAGCATAGACACCGACTTCCGAAATTAAAGTTATTTTTCACTTTTTTAGTGTTTTTTTTTTAAGTCGGTTGTTTTTTTTTGTAATTGCAAATCACGTTTCGAATCGCAGAATGTACGTACGACGGTCGCCGCGGGACCGGACAACTGACTGAGTGAGCCAGAGCTGGCGCGCCGGCGACGGCGCAGGGCGGGGGTGCGTGGGCGCGTGGGCGCTCGCCGCGTGCGTGCGGACTGGATTATGCCGTATCACTATGTACTATAGCTTATTTTGCTCTGAACATTTACAAATCGATCTTCGCTTTGTCGGCACCGCGCAGCCGCGCATGCGGTTCGAGTAGTACTGCGTAGTGTCTAGTGAACTACTATTGTTTCTCACACTTTCGAGTTGATGCATATTTTTTAAATTATTTTAAAACATAAACATTCATATTTTTTAAGTTTAACTCTATGATTCAATAGTACTACTTAGGGCAAATCGTTTTGCCGCGGGAAAACAAGTGAGAATGAATATGACGCAATTATGTGTTATTAAATGTTTTTTGATTTTTCGACGTAGTCACCTTTTCGGGTTGTACACTTTGTATAACTTTTTTCTAAAATTAAAATTCCCTTTCTAAAAAAATCTTCTTTCTGATCCCTTAAAAAATCGTGTACGGCGGCGACTACTGCGTTTTCTTCAAATTTCTGGCCCCTGAGATGTTCCTTTAACCGCGAAAATCGGTAAACATCACTGGAGCAAGGTCCGGTAATTATGGAGGATGTGCCATCAATCCGAAGCCAGCATCTTGAATGGCAGCCATCGCAACTCTGGATTTGTACGCGGGGGCGTTATCTTTGTGAAACAAACAAACAACAGAAAACTCTTCGAAACGACGCAAACAAATGACAGCTATTTTTTAAAATCAAAAGAGAATTGATTGTTTTTTTTATTAGGTTTTATTATCAGGCTATGCCTGCCAGTATTTTTTTTTTTCTTTCCAAGGAGAATGTATCGCATTGTCACTATTTATTGAACACTCCTCTTCAGGTTGACGACACGGTTGGCGCAGTGGCTGAGCGATGGACTGCTGCGCAACGTGTCGCGGGTTCGATCCCCGCACGGAACAAATATTTGTATGATCTGCAAGTAGTTGTTCCGGGTCTGGGTGTTAGTGTATGTGAGTTTCTGTTTGTAAACGCACCCACGATACAGGAAGAAATTCTTAGTGTGGGGCAACGTTTTAAAAAAAAAAAAAAAAAAAAGGTTTATTAAAAGCGCATTCAACACCGCTGACATCTGCTAACTTAGCAAATAATTTCTTTGTTAACGTCGGAAAAAAATCTAGCAGAAAGAAATCGGGTTCAATCACACTACCTAACAAGCACGCTTTTTGCATGTAACCACACCTTAACATCCTTCGCCCTGCTAGATACTGACGAAAATGAGGTAGAACCAATAATCATGACTTTGAAAGACGACTGTGCAATTGGTTGGGATAACATATCGAATTAAATCATCAAGCAATTCAAGAATATTTTAGTACCACCACTGACTTATTTTTTTCGAATGTGCTTTTCTTTGGGTATTTTTCCCGAGTGCCTAAAAAAAGCAGTTATTGTCCCTGTATACAAAACAGGCAGTAAACAGCAAGTAACAAATTATAGCCTAATTCTTTACTGCCTTCTATGTCAAAAATTTTGGAAAAGATCATAAATAAAAGATTGTTTAAATATCTGGAGGATTAATCAATTTTTTCGGAGCGTCAATATGGATTTAGACTTAAGTTTCAACTGCCGATGCCGTACATCATCTGACTGACTTTCTAGCCCAGGAGCTTGGCAAGAGTAACCATACAGTAGGAGTGTTCCTGGACCCTGCCAAGGCTCCATTTCTATTCTGTTGCGCAAGCTTGAGTCAGCTGGCATAAGAGGCATTCAACTGAAACTTCTCAAAAGTTATTTAGAAGACCGAACTCAGTGCGTAAAGATTGGCAATGTTCTCAGCGCAGACGAAAAAAACACGTCCTTTGGTGTGCCCCACGGAAGTATTTTAGGGCCTACTCTATTCTTGATATACATAAATGACCTTTGTAATCTAAACCTAGAGCACGGCACTATAATATCGTACGATGACGATACTGCCCTCGTTTTTTCTGTTAAATCGGAACATGAAGTCTACAATTTTGCGCAACACGGTTTTAATATTGTAAATAAGTGGCTTCAACATAACTCACTAACACAAAATGCGGCGGATATTAAGTTTTCAATGCGCAGACCAACATCTGTTTTGCCCTCAACGATGTATGCTCACTGTTGTATGGTCCCTGCAGATTGCTTGCCGAAGTGCCCTAAAATAAAATACCTGGGAATTATAATAGGTGAAATCCACCTTAGGAGGAACGTAGTTTCATAGTCAAATCATCAAACCCTTATAACTTTGCATCCCGGTGACGCAATTTCAAGCTGTTTTCAGCTATTTTGATTTTTAATAGGCTCCGCCCTACTATTTGACTAAAAATTTTTGACAAAAACGGGAATCATTTTCCGTTCTGGGACTTAGAAAAATCTTCGAAATTTTTCAACCCTTAATTAATTTTTATCTCGAAATTCCTTCCAAAAATCATTTTTCTAGTAGTTACAATAGTTACTTACCTGCCTTACCTGTATTCCTGTGCGCGTTCCGCGAACTCGAGTCCCGTCTGGTAGTCGTTGTTTCAGGTTTTTCAGTCGAAAAACACGTTTTTCGACAAAAATAGCACAAAATTTTTATTCCAGATAAATTCCAATAACCTCGTAGATCGCTAGTCCGCGCCGAGACGCGTCTTTTGACACCTCGCACGTGCGTCTAGTGAACATAGAACTTCAAAAAATTTCCACATCTGTTATTTTAAATACCTACGAAATCCACCTTAGGAGGAACGTAGTTTCATAGTCAAATCATCAAACCCTTATAACTTTGCATCCCGGTGACGCAATTTCAAGCTGTTTTCAGCTATTTTGATTTTTAATAGGCTCCGCCCTACTATTTGACTAAAAATTTTTGACAAAAACGGGAATCATTTTCCGTTCTGGGACTTAGAAAAATCTTCGAAATTTTTCAACCCTTAATTAATTTTTATCTCGAAATTCCTTCCAAAAATCATTTTTCTAGTAGTTACAATAGTTACTTACCTGCCTTACCTGTATTCCTGTGCGCGTTCCGCGAACTCGAGTCCCGTCTGGTAGTCGTTGTTTCAGGTTTTTCAGTCGAAAAACACGTTTTTCGACAAAAATAGCACAAAATTTTTATTCCAGATAAATTCCAATAACCTCGTAGATCGCTAGTCCGCGCCGAGACCCGTCTTTTGACACCTCGCACGTGCGTCTAGTGAACATAGAACTTCAAAAAATTTCCACATCTGTTATTTTAAATACCTACGAAATCCACCTTAGGAGGAACGTAGTTTGGGGTGCGTGGACAGGAAACCTCCCCGTGTGCCCGGGGGCTGGAGTTCCCTTACGGATACGTCCGTGGGGAAGGCCAGTTTCTGGGACGGTGCACCCTGGGGTGCGGGCAATGTTTCTCCAATGGGTGCTGTGTGTTAGACACACAGTACCTAGTGGAGAGGCATTGCCCGTATGCCAATATCCTGTCGGTGGGACGCTCTAATGTGTACTCGGAGGAGTACACGTTTAGTAGCGTCTTGAGCGGGCTCGGCGTGCACTAACCCTGCCGTCGGGCAGGCAGGAGGAAGTCCTTCCTTCTGCCACCGTTGGTCTCGTAGCCCCGAAGAGTGTCAAGGTCATGTCTCTGGCATTTGACGGGGGTCGAGGGTCTTGGCTTAATTGCCCGGGCCGCGAGGAAGAAATCCTCTATAAAAAATTACCCCAAACCTCCAAGCGGCGGCGCACCGTGAGGGAGGTTGATAGCTTGGCTGATGGGTAGCTATGGAATCAGTCGCTAGTGCGAACCACTATATTTTGAGCAAGTACAGATTGTTTTATACTCGTGGGAACAACTATGGATACAAAACATAAAAAACACACCGAAGAGAGACAGGGAGAGAGAGAGGGAGAGGAAGGAAGCGATGCGCGGTCGGAGTCCGACGCGGCATCGAGCTCTAGCTCTTGTACGAGCGTGGAGCGCGAGGTTGTGGTGGTGGGGCGTTCCGGGAGAAAGTTCTTCCGGAAGCGCCCCAAGTCGGGGTCGTCCTCAGTCGACCGGAGCCGGAGGAAAATCCCCTCCGGCCGGCGGGGTGGAGCCCAAGAGAAGGGTGCGGGTAGGGGGCTCATCACCAAGGGGGCTGGTGATCCGAGTCCGGTCAGCCCGGCCGACCCGGCTCAGCGAGTCGCGAGCCCCAGTGCAGCCCCCTCGGAAGTAACAAGTGGTGAGCCGGGCGCTGCTGGTGGCTCCAGGCCAAGGGGCGCGGCTGGGTTCGCAGAGATCGTGGCCTCTGCAATCAACAATGTGGCCTTGAAGAGGCTTAAGACCTCCAAGGACAAGGCCATAGCAGAGGCCACGGCCTCCATAGTGGCGGCAGCGGAGGCCTCCCGCAGGGGGACCCTGTCGGACGGAGTGTCCGAAATGCGAGCGGAGGTCGCACGCCTGACGGCCGCGATGGAGCTCCTCCAAAAGGAGAACGCGGAGCTCCGAGCGGACCTGGCTAAGCTCCGAGGAGCCGGCCCCCGGGAGATGCCGCAGAGGGGGGAGCAGCATGGGCAGGGACGGCCTGTGCCTGATGCTGCTGGGGACCGGGTTCTGACCCTGGTGCAGCGGGAGATGGCCGAAATGCGGAGACGATTCTCTGCCCTAGAAGCCATCGTCCTGCGCCCCCCCTTGACAGCAAGCCAGCCAGCCCCCGGCCAGCGGAAGGAGGCGACGACATATGCTGTTGTCGCCGCAGGATCTGCCGCGGCCAATCCAGCCTCTCCGAGGCAGAATAAGGGCGGGGCGGCTAAAAAGGCCGGAGCCGCCAAAAAGGCGGCGAGGGCCCCGGCCCCGGCCCCGGCTCCGGCCCCAGCCCCGGTGGCTAAACGACCGCCCCCACCTCCGACTGTACCCGCACCTTCCCTACCTCCCCAAGCCGATGCTGAATGGCAAGTGGCCGGGGAGAAGAGGAAGGCGGCTAGGAAGGCAAGGGCGGCCAATAAGAAAAAGGCGAGGCGGCAGCGGCGGAAGGAGCGAAGCGTTGCGGCTAGGCTCCACGCCCCGAAATCCGCAGCTGTAGTGGTCACACTACAGCCGGAAGCGGCAACGAAGGGCGTGTCCTATAAGGACGTATTTGCCAAAGTGGCGGAGGTGGTGGACCTAGGGGAGCTCGGTGCTGCCGGAGGTATCCGACTGAGGATAGCTGCCACCGGGGCCCGAATGCTAGAGTTCCCCGGTCCGGCTGGTGGCATGGCCGCTGACGCCCTGGCTGAAAAGCTCAGGGCGTCCCTTAACGCGGATGAGGCCCGAGTGTCCAGGCCGACTAAGTGCGCTGAAATGCGCATCCAGGGCCTGGACGACTCGGTCACGAAAGAACAGGTTGTGGCCGCCGTGGTCAGGACTGGGGGGTGCTCTGCCGAGCAGGTTAAGGCTGGCACCATCGGTCCCGACTACAGGGGCATGCAAGCTGTTACGGTGAGCTGCCCCGTGGCGGCGGCCAAGAAAATAGCCGGGGAGGGCCAAAGGCTACTGGTGGGCTGGGTGTCCACGCAGGTCAAACTGCTCGAACCCAGACCTCGGAGGTGCTTCCGCTGCCATGTGGGCGACCACGTGGGAGCTAAATGCACCTCCGAGGTTGACCGCAGCGATGCCTGCTACCGCTGCGGTCAGCCCGGTCACAAGGCCGGCACGTGCAAGGCCACGCCGCACTGCGTCGTATGTGCGGCGGCAGGCAAGCCGGCCGACCACCGGATCGGGAGTAAGGCCTGCACTCCACCGAAGCCTGGCAAAGCCAGGGGCAGGGGCAAGCCCTCCGCCACCACCGCCACCACCGCCGTCACCGCCGCAGCCGCCGCCACCGCCACCGCCGCTGCCGCCTCCACCACTGTCGTCGTCGCCGCCGCTGCCGCTGCGGCAGGGCCCTCGCATGGGTCTCGGGAGGGGGTTGAAATGGAGTGCCAATAATGGCCCCATTTCGCCTCCTCCAGGCGAACATCAACCACTGCGCCACCGCTCAGGATCTTTTGCTCCAGAGCATGGCGCAGTGGTCGATTAATATCGCCGTGGTCGCTGAGCCGTACTTTGTCCCGCCCAGGGATGACTGGGTGGAGGACCTGAGCGGCTCAGTGACCCTTATTTCGTCGGCCGCCGCCGGTACCCCGTCCCTCGAGGCTGTCAAGAGAGGACGGGGTTGCGTGGCAGCACGGTTCGGGGAGATTGTCGTGGTAGGGGTGTACTTCTCCCCGAACCGAACTCTCGCCGAGTTCCACAACTCCCTTGCGGAGTTGAAAGTCGTCGTCGTCGGGTTCCGTTCCCTCCCCGTGCTCGTCCTCGGGGACTTCAACGCCAAGAATGTGGCTTGGGGTTCCCGGTATACGGACACACGGGGCAGGATGGTGGAGGACTGGGCTCTGGAGACAGGCCTGGTCGTCCTAAACCGGGGTTCTGTCCCCACGTGTGTGCGGATGCGGGGTGAGTCGGTGGTGGACATCTCGTTCGCCAGCCCCGCTCTGTCACCGCGTGTCACTGACTGGCGCGTCATGGAGGGGGTGGAGACGTATTCCGACCACCGGTATATCCGGTTTGACGTCTCCGCCCAGTCCTCAAGCGCGCCGGTCCGACAGGCCCCGAGTGGTCCGCGGTGGGCGCTGAAGCAGCTGGACCGGGAGCTCCTCCTGGAAGCCTCGATCGTGCAGGCCTGGGTGTCATCACCGGACAGGCCTGCCGACATCAACGACGAGGCGGAGTGGTTCCGGGAGGCCATGTCCAATATTTGTGACGTGGCAATGCCCCGGGCCCAGCCCGGACGTGCTTCGCGCCAGGTGAGCTGGTGGTCGCAGCAGCTGACGGCTTTGCGCCATGCGTGTGTTGCTGCGCGACACCAGTACACCAGGCACCGCAGGCTCCGTATCCGCCCTCCGGATACGGAAGCCATTGAGGCGGAGCTGTATGAGGGGTACAGAGCGGCGAAGACCGCCCTCCAGGCGGAGATCCTGCGGGCCAGGGCAGTGGACCGCGAGGAGATGCTGGAGACTCTGAACAGAGATCCGTGGGGACGCCCATACAAGATGGTGCGGGAGAAACTCCGCCCATGGGCTCCCCCGCTGACGCAGAGTCTCCGGCCTCAGCTTGTGGAGGACGTGGTGAGCGCTCTGTTCCCCTCGAGAGGGGAACATACCTCCCCGCTCATGGCTCCGCCTACTGCGGTGCTTGAGGCGGACCACAACACCGACGAAGACGACGATGCTCCGGAGGTGACCGAGGTAGAAATGAGAGTGGCGGTGCGAAGGATGAATGCCAAAAACACCGCCCCAGGACCTGACGGCCTACCTGGGAAGGCCTGGGTCCTGGCCATGGAGGCTCTCGGGCCTCGACTAAGGGGTCTCCTAAGCGCATGCATGGAGAGGGGCCAGTTTCCACTTCGTTGGAAGACGGGGAAACTGGTCCTCATAAAGAAGCCGGGGCGTCCTGCGGACTCTCCGTCCGCTTATCGGCCCATCGTGCTGCTCGACGAGGTGGGCAAGCTCTTTGAAAGAGTAATTGCAAACCGCCTCGTCGGGCGGCTGGTGCGGGTGGGGCCGGACTTGGCGGAGAGCCAGTTTGGTTTCCGCAGAGGGCGCTCTACGGTGGACGCCATCATGCGCGTACGGGCCCTCACGACGGGGGATGCTGTGGCCCGGGGTGGGGTCGTCTTGGCGGTGTCTCTCGACATCGCCAACGCCTTCAACACCCTGCCCTGGAGTTGCATAAGGGAGGCACTCCGGTACCACCGGATGCCGACCTACCTCTGTCGTGTGGTCGAGGCCTATCTGACGGACAGGGCCGTCATCTACCCCGGTCACCAGGGAGTGTGGAACCGGCGAGAGATGTCGTGCGGTGTCCCACAGGGATCGGTCCTGGGGCCGCATCTGTGGGACATCGGTTACGACTGGGTGCTGCGCGCCGACCTCCCCAGTGGCGTCAGTGTAGTTTGCTACGCTGACGACACGCTGGTCCTGGCACAGGGGAGGTCGCACCAGGCGGCGGCCGAACTACCGACACGCGGGGTTGCGACAATCGTCGATAGAATCCGGCAGCTGGGACTCGAGGTGGCCTTGCACAAGTCCGAGGTTATGTGTTTTCATGGCCCTCGGAACGCGCCACCGTCGGGTTCCCAAATTACGGTAGGAGGGGTTCACATCGGCGTCGAGTCGACGATGAAGTACCTAGGACTCGTCCTCGACAGCCGGTGGAACTTCGTTGAGCATTTCCGACGTTTGGCTCCCAGGCTGGACCGGGCTGGAGCTGCCTTGGGGCGTCTCCTGCCCAATCTGGGGGGTCCAAACGCCTCCTGCCGGAGGCTATACGCGGGGGTCGTGCGGTCCATGGCCCTTTACGGGGCACCGGTGTGGGCGCGTTCCCTTAGGCTGCAGCCAGCCCGCCGGTTGAACGCGTCCCAAAGGGTCATGGCCATTCGGCTGGCCCGGGGATACCGCACGGTCTCCCGCGAGGCGGCGAGCCTCCTGGCCGGATTACCGCCATGGGATCTGGAGGCGAAGGTCCTCGCGCACATATGGGAGTGGCGCGAGGAGATGAAGCGCCGGGGCGTAACTCCGCTGCCGCGAGAAATCGCGGCTCAGCGGACAGAGCTCCGGCAGGATCTCATGGCGGCATGGAGAGTGCGATTGTCGCAACCCAGTGCTGGGCACGCCACAATTGCGGCGATAAGTCCCCTCTTTGAGGAGTGGCTAGAGAGGCGCCACGGCGTCCTCACCTTCCGCCTGACGCAGGTCCTCACCGGACACGGTTGCTTCGGGAGGTTCCTGTTTCGTATAAGGCGGGAGGAAACGCCCGGGTGTCACCACTGTGTGGATCGCCCGGAGGACACGGTGGAGCATACGGTGGAGGTCTGCCCCGCTTGGGCGGAGCCCCGCCGTGTCCTCTTGGAGGCGATTGGCGGCGGTGACCTCTCGCGTCCGGCTCTGGTCCAGGCCATGGTACGGAGCGAGAGGGCATGGGAAGCAGTCACCTCCTTCTGCGAAGCAGTAATGCTCGCGAAGGAGGAGGCGGAACGCGTGAGGGAGAGGCAAAGTTTGCGCCCTCACGCCCCTAACCACCGCCGCCGCTGGAGACGCCCTGGGCGTCGGGAATCCCAGGCGGATTCCCGGCCACCATAGGCGCGGGCTTGCGGACGGCAAGCAATGGGTAGCTCGCCGTCCGATCAGGACCAGGCCCGGGTCGATGGCGCGTCGTGTTCCACGCGCGCCTCAAAGAGATGTCAGCACAATTGGCGGGGTCCGCTACGACCGATGCCTGCCAGGGTTGCGGGTTAGTCCGAAAGGGATACCAGGACCTTGGCAACAGGCAACTGAAGGAACACGGGTGGGTTTTAGTCAGTAAAAGTCTGACACGCCCTTCCGCTCCACCCAGAGCGGGAGAAGTCATTGGATGATTTCCCACCCTCAAAAAAAAAAAAAAAAAAAAAGGAGGAACGTAGTTTCATAGTCAAATCATCAAACCCTTATAACTTTGCATCCCGGTGACGCAATTTCAAGCTGTTTTCAGCTATTTTGATTTTTAATAGGCTCCGCCCTACTATTTGACTAAAAATTTTTGACAAAAACGGGAATCATTTTCCGTTCTGGGACTTAGAAAAATCTTCGAAATTTTTCAACCCTTAATTAATTTTTATCTCGAAATTCCTTCCAAAAATCATTTTTCTAGTAGTTACAATAGTTACTTACCTGCCTTACCTGTATTCCTGTGCGCGTTCCGCGAACTCGAGTCCCGTCTGGTAGTCGTTGTTTCAGGTTTTTCAGTCGAAAAACACGTTTTTCGACAAAAATAGCACAAAATTTTTATTCCAGATAAATTCCAATAACCTCGTTGATCGCTAGTCCGCGCCGAGACGCGTCTTTTGACACCTCGCACGTGCGTCTAGTGAACATAGAACTTCAAAAAATTTCCACATCTGTTATTTTAAATACCTACGAAATCCACCTTAGGAGGAACGTAGTTTCATAGTCAAATCATCAAACCCTTATAACTTTGCATCCCGGTGACGCAATTTCAAGCTGTTTTCAGCTATTTTGATTTTTAATAGGCTCCGCCCTACTATTTGACTAAAAATTTTTGACAAAAACGGGAATCATTTTCCGTTCTGGGACTTAGAAAAATCTTCGAAATTTTTCAACCCTTAATTAATTTTTATCTCGAAATTCCTTCCAAAAATCATTTTTCTAGTAGTTACAATAGTTACTTACCTGCCTTACCTGTATTCCTGTGCGCGTTCCGCGAACTCGAGTCCCGTCTGGTAGTCGTTGTTTCAGGTTTTTCAGTCGAAAAACACGTTTTTCGACAAAAATAGCACAAAATTTTTATTCCAGATAAATTCCAATAACCTCGTAGATCGCTAGTCCGCGCCGAGACGCGTCTTTTGACACCTCGCACGTGCGTCTAGTGAACATAGAACTTCAAAAAATTTCCACATCTGTTATTTTAAATACCTACGAAATCCACCTTAGGAGGAACGTAGTTTCATAGTCAAATCATCAAACCCTTATAACTTTGCATCCCGGTGACGCAATTTCAAGCTGTTTTCAGCTATTTTGATTTTTAATAGGCTCCGCCCTACTATTTGACTAAAAATTTTTGACAAAAACGGGAATCATTTTCCGTTCTGGGACTTAGAAAAATCTTCGAAATTTTTCAACCCTTAATTAATTTTTATCTCGAAATTCCTTCCAAAAATCATTTTTCTAGTAGTTACAATAGTTACTTACCTGCCTTACCTGTATTCCTGTGCGCGTTCCGCGAACTCGAGTCCCGTCTGGTAGTCGTTGTTTCAGGTTTTTCAGTCGAAAAACACGTTTTTCGACAAAAATAGCACAAAATTTTTATTCTAGATAAATTCCAATAACCTCGTAGATCGCTAGTCCGCGCCGAGACGCGTCTTTTGACACCTCGCACGTGCGTCTAGTGAACATAGAACTTCAAAAAATTTCCACATCTGTTATTTTAAATACCTACGAAATCCACCTTAGGAGGAACGTAGTTTGGGGTGCGTGGACAGGAAACCTCCCCGTGTGCCCGGGGGCTGGAGTTCCCTTACGGATACGTCCGTGGGGAAGGCTAGTTTCTGGGACGGTGCACCCTGGGGTGCGGGCAATGTTTCTCCAATGGGTGCTGTGTGTTAGACATACAGTACCTAGTGGAGAGGCATTGCCCGTATGCCAATATCCTGTCGGTGGGACGCTCTAATGTGTACTCGGAGGAGTACACGTTTAGTAGCGTCTTGAGCGGGCTCGACGTGCACTAACCCTGCCGTCGGGCAGGCAGGAGGAAGTCCTTCCTTCTGCCACCGTTGGTCTCGTAGCCCCGAAGAGTGTCAAGGTCATGTCTCTGGCATTTGACGGGGGTCGAGGGTCTTGGCTTAACCGCCCGGGCCGCGAGGAAGAAATCCTCTATAAAAAATTACCCCAAACCTCCAAGCGGCGGCGCACCGTGAGGGAGGTTGATAGCTTGGCTGATGGGTAGCTATGGAATCAGTCGCTAGTGCGAACCACTATATTTTGAGCAAGTAAAACATGTTATGTACTCGTGGGAACTAATATGGAAAATTTAAACACCCAAAAGAAAGACAGACAGGGAGAGAGAAACGGAGAGGAAGGAGGTGATGCGCGGTCGGAGTCCGACGCGGCATCGAGTTCTAGCTCGTGCACGAGCCTGGAGCGCGAAGTGGTGGTTGTGGGGCCTTCCGGGAGAAAGTTCTTCCGGAAGCGCCCCAAGACGGGGTCATCCTCGGACGAGGGGACCACGAGCCGGAGGAAGATCCACTCCGGCCGCAGGGGCGGAACCCGCGTGAAGGGGGTGGGTAGAGGGCTCGCCACCAAGGAGAAGGAGGCCGGAGATGCGAGCCTAGATAGCCCAGCCGAGCCGGCTCAGCGAGCTGCGAGTCCCAGGGAGGTGACAGGGAGTGAGCTGGGCACCGCTGGTGGCCCCAATACGCAGGGCTCAGCTAGGTTCGCAGAGATCGTGGTCTCTGCCATAAACAATGTGGCCTTGAAGAGGTTGAAGACCTCTAAAGACAAGGCCATAGCAGAGGCCACGGCCTCCATAGTGGCGGCAGCGGAGGCCTCCCGCAGGGGGACCCCGTCGGACGGAGTGTCCGAGATGCGGGCGGAGGTCGCACGCCTGACGGCCGCGATGGAGCTTCTCCGAAAGGAGAACGCGGAGCTCCGCGCGGAACTGGCAAAGCTCCGAGGAGCCGGCCCTCGGACGGTTGTGCAGGGGGGGAAGCAGCAGGGGCAGGGTCAGCCCGTGCCTGCTGTTGCTGAGGACCGGGTTCTGAGCCTGGTGCGGCAGGAGATGGCCGAAATGCGGAGACGATTCTCCGCCCTAGAAGCCATCGTCCTGCGCCCCCCCTTGACGGCAAGCCAGTCGGCCCCCGGCCAGCGGAAGGAGGCGACGACATATGCCGCCGTCGCCGCCGAATCTGCCGTGGCCAATCCAGCCTCGCCGGGGCAGAATAAGGGCGGGGCGGCTAAAAAGGCCGGAGCCGCCAAAAAGGCGGCGAGGGCCCCGGCCCCGACCTCGGCTCCAGCCCCGGCCCCGGTGGCTAAACGACCGCCCCCACCTCCGACTGCACCCGCACCTTCCCTACCTCCCCAAGCCGATGCTGAATGGCAAGTGGCTGGGGAGAAGAGGAAGGCGGCTAGGAAGGCAAGGGTGGCCAAGAAGAAAAAGACGAGGCGGCAGCGACGCAAGGGGAGAAGCGTCGCGGATAGGCTCCACGCCCCGAAATCCGCAGCTGTAGTGATCACACTACAGCCAGAAGCGGCAAAGGGCGTGTCCTATAAGGACGTGCTGGCAAGGGTGACAGAGGTGGTGGATCTCGAGGAGCTCGGTGCCGCCAGTGGCATCAGGCTGAGGATCGCTGCCACTGGGGCTCGGATGCTTGAGTTCCCCGGTCCGGCTGGTGGCTCGGCCGCTGACGCCCTGGCTGAAAAGCTCAGGGTGTCCCTAAAGGCGGACGAGGCTCGGGTGTCCAGGCCCACTAAGTGCGCCGAAGTGCGCATCCAGGGCCTGGACGATTCTGTGACGCAGGCACAGGTAGTGGCCGCCGTGGTCAGGACTGGGGGGTGCTCTGCCGAGCAGGTTAAGGCTGGCACCATCGGCCCCGACCACAGGGGCATGCAAGCTGTTACGGTGAGCTGCCCCGTGGCGGCGGCCAAGAAAATAGCCGGGGAGGGCCAAAGGCTACTGGTGGGCTGGGTGTCCGCGCAGGTCAAACTGCTCGAACCCAGACCTCGGAGGTGCTTCCGCTGCCATGTGGGCGACCACGTGGGAGCTAAATGCACCTCCGAGGTTGACCGCAGCGATGCCTGCTACCGCTGCGGTCAGCCCGGTCACAAGGCCGGCACGTGCAAGGCCACGCCGCACTGCGTCGTATGTGCGGCGGCAGGCAAGCCGGCCGACCACCGGATCGGGAGTAAGGCCTGCACTCCACCGAAGCCTGGCAAACCCAGGGGCAGGGGCAAGCCCTCCGCCACCACCGCCACCACCGCCGTCACCGCCGCAGCCGCCGCCACCGCCACCGCCGCTGCCGCCTCCACCACCGTCGTCGTCGCCGCCGCTGCCGCTGCGGCAGGGCCCTCGCATGGGTCTCGGGAGGGGGTTGAAATGGAGTGCCAATAATGGCCCCATTTCGCCTCCTCCAGGCGAACATCAACCACTGCGCCACCGCTCAGGATCTTTTGCTCCAGAGCATGGCGCAGTGGTCGATTAATATCGCCGTGGTCGCTGAGCCGTACTTTGTCCCGCCCAGGGATGACTGGGTGGAGGACCTGAGCGGCTCAGTGACCCTTATTTCGTCGGCCGCCGCCGGTACCCCGTCCCTCGAGGCTGTCAAGAGAGGACGGGGTTGCGTGGCAGCACGGTTCGGGGAGATTGTCGTGGTAGGGGTGTACTTCTCCCCGAACCGAACTCTCGCCGAGTTCCACAACTCCCTTGCGGAGTTGAAAGTCGTCGTCGTCGGGTTCCGTTCCCTCCCCGTGCTCGCCCTCGGGGACTTCAACGCCAAGAATGTGGCTTGGGGTTCCCGGTATACGGACACACGGGGCAGGATGGTGGAGGACTGGGCTCTGGAGACAGGCCTGGTCGTCCTAAACCGGGGTTCTGTCCCCACGTGTGTGCGGATGCGGGGTGAGTCGGTGGTGGACATCTCGTTCGCCAGCCCCGCTCTGTCACCGCGTGTCACTGACTGGCGCGTCATGGAGGGGGTGGAGACGTATTCCGACCACCGGTATATCCGGTTTGACGTCTCCGCCCAGTCCTCGAGCGCGCCGGTCCGACAGGCCCCGAGTGGTCCGCGGTGGGCGCGGAAGCAGCTGGACCGGGAGCTCCTCCTGGAAGCCTCGATCGTGCAGGCCTGGGTGTCATCACCGGACAGGCCTGCTGACATCAACGACGAGGCGGAGTGGTTCCGGGAGGCCATGTCCAATATTTGTGACGTGGCAATGCCCCGGGCCCAGCCCGGACGTGCTTCGCGCCAGGTGAGCTGGTGGTCGCAGCAGCTGACGGCTTTGCGCCATGCGTGTGTTGCTGCGCGACACCAGTACACCAGGCACCGCAGGCTCCGTATCCGCCCTCCGGATACGGAAGCCATTGAGGCGGAGCTGTATGAGGGGTACAGAGCGGCGAAGACCGCCCTCCAGGCGGAGATCCTGCGGGCCAGGGCAGTGGACCGCGAGGAGATGCTGGAGACTCTGAACAGAGATCCGTGGGGACGCCCATACAAGATGGTGCGGGAGAAACTCCGCCCATGGGCTCCCCCGCTGACGCAGAGTCTCCGGCCTCAGCTTGTGGAGGACGTGGTGAGCGCTCTGTTCCCCTCGAGAGGGGAACATACCTCCCCGCTCATGGCTCCGCCTACTGCGGTGCTTGAGGCGGACCACAACACCGACGAAGACGACGATGCTCCGGAGGTGACCGAGGTAGAAATGAGAGTGGCGGTGCGAAGGCTGAATGCCAAAAACACCGCCCCAGGACCTGACGGCCTACCTGGGAAGGCCTGGGTCCTGGCCATGGAGGCTCTCGGGCCTCGACTACGGGGTCTCCTAAGCGCATGCATGGAGAGGGGCCAGTTTCCACTTCGTTGGAAGACGGGGAAACTGGTCCTCATAAAGAAGCCGGGGCGCCCTGCGGACTCTCCGTCAGCTTATCGGCCCATCGTGCTGCTCGACGAGGTGGGCAAGCTCTTTGAAAGAGTAATTGCAAACCGCCTCGTCGGGCGGCTGGTGCGGGTGGGGCCGGACTTGGCGGAGAGCCAGTTTGGTTTCCGCAGAGGGCGCTCTACGGTGGACGCCATCATGCGCGTACGGGCCCTCACGACGGGGGATGCTGTGGCCCGGGGTGGGGTCGTCTTGGCGGTGTCTCTCGACATCGCCAACGCCTTCAACACCCTGCCCTGGAGTTGCATAAGGGAGGCACTCCGGTACCACCGGATGCCGACCTACCTCTGTCGTGTGGTCGAGGCCTATCTGACGGACAGGGCCGTCATCTACCCCGGTCACCAGGGAGTGTGGAACCGGCGAGAGATGTCGTGCGGTGTCCCACAGGGATCGGTCCTGGGGCCGCATCTGTGGGACATCGGTTACGACTGGGTGCTGCGCGCCGACCTCCCCAGTGGCGTCAGTGTAGTTTGCTACGCTGACGACACGCTGGTCCTGGCACAGGGGAGGTCGCACCAGGCGGCGGCCGAACTAGCGACACGCGGGGTTGCGACAATCGTCGATAGAATCCGGCAGCTGGGACTCGAGGTGGCCTTGCACAAGTCCGAGGTCATGTGTTTTCATGGCCCTCGGAACGCGCCACCGTCGGGTTCCCAAATTACGGTAGGAGGGGTTCACATCGGCGTCGAGTCGACGATGAAGTACCTAGGACTCGTCCTCGACAGCCGGTGGAACTTCGTTGAGCATTTCCGACGTTTGGCTCCCAGGCTGGACCGGGCTGGAGCTGCCTTGGGGCGTCTCCTGCCCAATCTGGGGGGTCCAAACGCCTCCTGCCGGAGGCTCTACGCGGGGGTCGTGCGGTCCATGGCCCTTTACGGGGCACCGGTGTGGGCGCGTTCCCTTAGGCTGCGGCCAGCCCGCCGGTTGAACGCGTCCCAAAGGGTCATGGCCATTCGGCTGGCCCGGGGATACCGCACGGTCTCCCGCGAGGCGGCGAGCCTCCTGGCCGGATTACCGCCATGGGATCTGGAGGCGAAGGTCCTCGCGCACATATGGGAGTGGCGCGAGGAGATGAAGCGCCGGGGCGTAACTCCGCTGCCGCAAGAAATCGCGGCTCAGCGGACAGAGCTCCGGCAGGATCTCATGGCGGCATGGAGAGTGCGATTGTCGCAACCCAGTGCTGGGCACGCCACAATTGCGGCGATAAGTCCCCTCTTTGAGGAGTGGCTAGAGAGGCGCCACGGCGTCCTCACCTTCCGCCTGACACAGGTCCTCACCGGACACGGTTGCTTCGGGAGGTTCCTGTTTCGTATAAGGCGGGAGGAAACGCCCGGGTGTCACCACTGTGTGGATCGCCCGGAGGACACGGTGGAGCATACGGTGGAGGTCTGCCCCGCTTGGGCGGAGCCCCGCCGTGTCCTCTTGGAGGCGATTGGCGGCGGTGACCTCTCGCGTCCGGCTCTGGTCCAGGCCATGGTACGGAGCGAGAGGGCATGGGAAGCAGTCACCTCCTTCTGCGAAGCAGTAATGCTCGCGAAGGAGGAGGCGGAACGCGTGAGGGAGAGGCAAAGTTTGCGCCCTCACGCCCCTAACCGCCGCCGCCGCTGGAGACGCCCTGGGCGTCGGGAATCCCAGGCGGATTCCCGGCCACCATAGGCGCGGGCTTGCGGACGGCGAGCAATGGGTAGCTCGCCGTCCGATCAGGACCAGGCCCGGGTCGATGGCGCGTCGTGTTCCACGCGCGCCTCAAAGAGATGTCAGCACAATTGGCGGGGTCCGCTAGGACCGATGCCTGCCAGGGTTGCGGGTTAGTCCGAAAGGGATACCGGGACCTTGGCAACAGGCAACTGAAGGAACACGGGTGGGTTTTAGTCAGTAAAAGTCTGACACGTCCTTCCGCTCCACCCAGAGCGGGAGAAGTCATTGGATGATTTCCCACCCTCAAAAAAAAAAAAAAAAAAAAAAAGGAGGAACGTAGTTTCATAGTCAAATCATCAAACCCTTATAACTTTGCATCCCGGTGACGCAATTTCAAGCTGTTTTCAGCTATTTTGATTTTTAATAGGCTCCGCCCTACTATTTGACTAAAAATTTTTGACAAAAACGGGAATCATTTTCCGTTCTGGGACTTAGAAAAATCTTCGAAATTTTTCAACCCTTAATTAATTTTTATCTCGAAATTCCTTCCAAAAATCATTTTTCTAGTAGTTACAATAGTTACTTACCTGCCTTACCTGTATTCCTGTGCGCGTTCCGCGAACTCGAGTCCCGTCTGGTAGTCGTTGTTTCAGGTTTTTCAGTCGAAAAACACGTTTTTCGACAAAAATAGCACAAAATTTTTATTCCAGATAAATTCCAATAACCTCGTAGATCGCTAGTCCGCGCCGAGACGCGTCTTTTGACACCTCGCACGTGCGTCTAGTGAACATAGAACTTCAAAAAATTTCCACATCTGTTATTTTAAATACCTACGAAATCCACCTTAGGAGGAACGTAGTTTCATAGTCAAATCATCAAACCCTTATAACTTTGCATCCCGGTGACGCAATTTCAAGCTGTTTTCAGCTATTTTGATTTTTAATAGGCTCCGCCCTACTATTTGACTAAAAATTTTTGACAAAAACGGGAATCATTTTCCGTTCTGGGACTTAGAAAAATCTTCGAAATTTTTCAACCCTTAATTAATTTTTATCTCGAAATTCCTTCCAAAAATCATTTTTCTAGTAGTTACAATAGTTACTTACCTGCCTTACCTGTATTCCTGTGCGCGTTCCGCGAACTCGAGTCCCGTCTGGTAGTCGTTGTTTCAGGTTTTTCAGTCGAAAAACACGTTTTTCGACAAAAATAGCACAAAATTTTTATTCCAGATAAATTCCAATAACCTCGTAGATCGCTAGTCCGCGCCGAGACGCGTCTTTTGACACCTCGCACGTGCGTCTAGTGAACATAGAACTTCAAAAAATTTCCACATCTGTTATTTTAAATACCTACGAAATCCACCTTAGGAGGAACGTAGTTTCATAGTCAAATCATCAAACCCTTATAACTTTGCATCCCGGTGACGCAATTTCAAGCTGTTTTCAGCTATTTTGATTTTTAATAGGCTCCGCCCTACTATTTGACTAAAAATTTTTGACAAAAACGGGAATCATTTTCCGTTCTGGGACTTAGAAAAATCTTCGAAATTTTTCAACCCTTAATTAATTTTTATCTCGAAATTCCTTCCAAAAATCATTTTTCTAGTAGTTACAATAGTTACTTACCTGCCTTACCTGTATTCCTGTGCGCGTTCCGCGAACTCGAGTCCCGTCTGGTAGTCGTTGTTTCAGGTTTTTCAGTCGAAAAACACGTTTTTCGACAAAAATAGCACAACATTTTTATTCCAGATAAATTCCAATAACCTCGTAGATCGCTAGTCCGCGCCGAGACGCGTCTTTTGACACCTCGCACGTGCGTCTAGTGAACATAGAACTTCAAAAAATTTCCACATCTGTTATTTTAAATACCTACGAAATCCACCTTAGGAGGAACGTAGTTTCATAGTCAAATCATCAAACCCTTATAACTTTGCATCCCGGTGACGCAATTTCAAGCTGTTTTCAGCTATTTTGATTTTTAATAGGCTCCGCCCTACTATTTGACTAAAAATTTTTGACAAAAACGGGAATCATTTTCCGTTCTGGGACTTAGAAAAATCTTCGAAATTTTTCAACCCTTAATTAATTTTTATCTCGAAATTCCTTCCAAAAATCATTTTTCTAGTAGTTACAATAGTTACTTACCTGCCTTACCTGTATTCCTGTGCGCGTTCCGCGAACTCGAGTCCCGTCTGGTAGTCGTTGTTTCAGGTTTTTCAGTCGAAAAACACGTTTTTCGACAAAAATAGCACAAAATTTTTATTCCAGATAAATTCCAATAACCTCGTAGATCGCTAGTCCGCGCCGAGACGCGTCTTTTGACACCTCGCACGTGCGTCTAGTGAACATAGAACTTCAAAAAATTTCCACATCTGTTATTTTAAATACCTACGAAATCCACCTTAGGAGGAACGTAGTTTCATAGTCAAATCATCAAACCCTTATAACTTTGCATCCCGGTGACGCAATTTCAAGCTGTTTTCAGCTATTTTGATTTTTAATAGGCTCCGCCCTACTATTTGACTAAAAATTTTTGACAAAAACGGGAATCATTTTCCGTTCTGGGACTTAGAAAAATCTTCGAAATTTTTCAACCCTTAATTAATTTTTATCTCGAAATTCCTTCCAAAAATCATTTTTCTAGTAGTTACAATAGTTACTTACCTGCCTTACCTGTATTCCTGTGCGCGTTCCGCGAACTCGAGTCCCGTCTGGTAGTCGTTGTTTCAGGTTTTTCAGTCGAAAAACACGTTTTTCGACAAAAATAGCACAAAATTTTTATTCCAGATAAATTCCAATAACCTCGTAGATCGCTAGTCCGCGCCGAGACGCGTCTTTTGACACCTCGCACGTGCGTCTAGTGAACATAGAACTTCAAAAAATTTCCACATCTGTTATTTTAAATACCTACGAAATCCACCTTAGGAGGAACGTAGTTTCATAGTCAAATCATCAAACCCTTATAACTTTGCATCCCGGTGACGCAATTTCAAGCTGTTTTCAGCTATTTTGATTTTTAATAGGCTCCGCCCTACTATTTGACTAAAAATTTTTGACAAAAACGGGAATCATTTTCCGTTCTGGGACTTAGAAAAATCTTCGAAATTTTTCAACCCTTAATTAATTTTTATCTCGAAATTCCTTCCGAAAATCATTTTTCTAGTAGTTACAATAGTTACTTACCTGCCTTACCTGTATTCCTGTGCGCGTTCCGCGAACTCGAGTCCCGTCTGGTAGTCGTTGTTTCAGGTTTTTCAGTCGAAAAACACGTTTTTCGACAAAAATAGCACAAAATTTTTATTCCAGATAAATTCCAATAACCTCGTAGATCGCTAGTCCGCGCCGAGACGCGTCTTTTGACACCTCGCACGTGCGTCTAGTGAACATAGAACTTCAAAAAATTTCCACATCTGTTATTTTAAATACCTACAAAATCCACCTTAGGAGGAACGTAGTTTCATAGTCAAATCATCAAACCCTTATAACTTTGCATCCCGGTGACGCAATTTCAAGCTGTTTTCAGCTATTTTGATTTTTAATAGGCTCCGCCCTACTATTTGACTAAAATTTTTTGACAAAAACGGGAATCATTTTCCGTTCTGGGACTTAGAAAAATCTTCGAAATTTTTCAACCCTTAATTAATTTTTATCTCGAAATTCCTTCCAAAAATCATTTTTCTAGTAGTTACAATAGTTACTTACCTGCCTTACCTGTATTCCTGTGCGCGTTCCGCGAACTCGAGTCCCGTCTGGTAGTCGTTGTTTCAGGTTTTTCAGTCGAAAAACACGTTTTTCGACAAAAATAGCACAAAATTTTTATTCCAGATAAATTCCAATAACCTCGTAGATCGCTAGTCCGCGCCGAGACGCGTCTTTTGACACCTCGCACGTGCGTCTAGTGAACATAGAACTTCAAAAAATTTCCACATCTGTTATTTTAAATACCTACGAAATCCACCTTAGGAGGAACGTAGTTTCATAGTCAAATCATCAAACCCTTATAACTTTGCATCCCGGTGACGCAATTTCAAGCTGTTTTCAGCTATTTTGATTTTTAATAGGCTCCGCCCTACTATTTGACTAAAAATTTTTGACAAAAACGGGAATCATTTTCCGTTCTGGGACTTAGAAAAATCTTCGAAATTTTTCAACCCTTAATTAATTTTTATCTCGAAATTCCTTCCAAAAATCATTTTTCTAGTAGTTACAATAGTTACTTACCTGCCTTACCTGTATTCCTGTGCGCGTTCCGCGAACTCGAGTCCCGTCTGGTAGTCGTTGTTTCAGGTTTTTCAGTCGAAAAACACGTTTTTCGACAAAAATAGCACAAAATTTTTATTCCAGATAAATTCCAATAACCTCGTAGATCGCTAGTCCGCGCCGAGACGCGTCTTTTGACACCTCGCACGTGCGTCTAGTGAACATAGAACTTCAAAAAATTTCCACATCTGTTATTTTAAATACCTACGAAATCCACCTTAGGAGGAACGTAGTTTCATAGTCAAATCATCAAACCCTTATAACTTTGCATCCCGGTGACGCAATTTCAAGCTGTTTTCAGCTATTTTGATTTTTAATAGGCTCCGCCCTACTATTTGACTAAAAATTTTTGACAAAAACGGGAATCATTTTCCGTTCTGGGACTTAGAAAAATCTTCGAAATTTTTCAACCCTTAATTAATTTTTATCTCGAAATTCCTTCCAAAAATCATTTTTCTAGTAGTTACAATAGTTACTTACCTGCCTTACCTGTATTCCTGTGCGCGTTCCGCGAACTCGAGTCCCGTCTGGTAGTCGTTGTTTCAGGTTTTTCAGTCGAAAAACACGTTTTTCGACAAAAATAGCACAAAATTTTTATTCCAGATAAATTCCAATAACCTCGTAGATCGCTAGTCCGCGCCGAGACGCGTCTTTTGACACCTCGCACGTGCGTCTAGTGAACATAGAACTTCAAAAAATTTCCACATCTGTTATTTTAAATACCTACGAAATCCACCTTAGGAGGAACGTAGTTTCATAGTCAAATCATCAAACCCTTATAACTTTGCATCCCGGTGACGCAATTTCAAGCTGTTTTCAGCTATTTTGATTTTTAATAGGCTCCGCCCTACTATTTGACTAAAAATTTTTGACAAAAACGGGAATCATTTTCCGTTCTGGGACTTAGAAAAATCTTCGAAATTTTTCAACCCTTAATTAATTTTTATCTCGAAATTCCTTCCAAAAATCATTTTTCTAGTAGTTACAATAGTTACTTACCTGCCTTACCTGTATTCCTGTGCGCGTTCCGCGAACTCGAGTCCCGTCTGGTAGTCGTTGTTTCAGGTTTTTCAGTCGAAAAACACGTTTTTCGACAAAAATAGCACAAAATTTTTATTCCAGATAAATTCCAATAACCTCGTAGATCGCTAGTCCGCGCCGAGACGCGTCTTTTGACACCTCGCACGTGCGTCTAGTGAACATAGAACTTCAAAAAATTTCCACATCTGTTATTTTAAATACCTACGAAATCCACCTTAGGAGGAACGTAGTTTCATAGTCAAATCATCAAACCCTTATAACTTTGCATCCCGGTGACGCAATTTCAAGCTGTTTTCAGCTATTTTGATTTTTAATAGGCTCCGCCCTACTATTTGACTAAAAATTTTTGACAAAAACGGGAATCATTTTCCGTTCTGGGACTTAGAAAAATCTTCGAAATTTTTCAACCCTTAATTAATTTTTATCTCGAAATTCCTTCCAAAAATCATTTTTCTAGTAGTTACAATAGTTACTTACCTGCCTTACCTGTATTCCTGTGCGCGTTCCGCGAACTCGAGTCCCGTCTGGTAGTCGTTGTTTCAGGTTTTTCAGTCGAAAAACACGTTTTTCGACAAAAATAGCACAAAATTTTTATTCCAGATAAATTCCAATAACCTCGTAGATCGCTAGTCCGCGCCGAGACGCGTCTTTTGACACCTCGCACGTGCGTCTAGTGAACATAGAACTTCAAAAAATTTCCACATCTGTTATTTTAAATACCTACGAAATCCACCTTAGGAGGAACGTAGTTTCATAGTCAAATCATCAAACCCTTATAACTTTGCATCCCGGTGACGCAATTTCAAGCTGTTTTCAGCTATTTTGATTTTTAATAGGCTCCGCCCTACTATTTGACTAAAAATTTTTGACAAAAATGGGAATCATTTTCCGTTCTGGGACTTAGAAAAATCTTCGAAATTTTTCAACCCTTAATTAATTTTTATCTCGAAATTCCTTCCAAAAATCATTTTTCTAGTAGTTACAATAGTTACTTACCTGCCTTACCTGTATTCCTGTGCGCGTTCCGCGAACTCGAGTCCCGTCTGGTAGTCGTTGTTTCAGGTTTTTCAGTCGAAAAACACGTTTTTCGACAAAAATAGCACAAAATTTTTATTCCAGATAAATTCCAATAACCTCGTAGATCGCTAGTCCGCGCCGAGACGCGTCTTTTGACACCTCGCACGTGCGTCTAGTGAACATAGAACTTCAAAAAATTTCCACATCTGTTATTTTAAATACCTACGAAATCCACCTTAGGAGGAACGTAGTTGGGGTGCGTGGACAGGAAACCTCCCCGTGTGCCCGGGGGCTGGAGTTCCCTTACGGATACGTCCGTGGGGAAGGCTAGTTTCTGGGACGGTGCACCCTGGGGTGCGGGCAATGTTTCTCCAATGGGTGCTGTGTGTTAGACATACAGTACCTAGTGGAGAGGCATTGCCCGTATGCCAATATCCTGTCGGTGGGACGCTCTAATGTGTACTCGGAGGAGTACACGTTTAGTAGCGTCTTGAGCGGGCTCGACGTGCACTAACCCTGCCGTCGGGCAGGCAGGAGGAAGTCCTTCCTTCTGCCACCGTTGGTCTCGTAGCCCCGAAGAGTGTCAAGGTCATGTCTCTGGCATACCTCCCCAAGCCGATGCTGAATGGCAAGTGGCTGGGGAGAAGAGGAAGGCGGCTAGGAAGGCAAGGGTGGCCAAGAAGAAAAAGACGAGGCGGCAGCGACGCAAGGGGAGAAGCGTCGCGGATAGGCTCCACGCCCCGAAATCCGCAGCTGTAGTGATCACACTACAGCCAGAAGCGGCAAAGAAGGGCGTGTCCTATAAGGACGTGCTGGCAAGGGTGACAGAGGTGGTGGATCTCGAGGAGCTCGGTGCCGCCAGTGGCATCAGGCTGAGGATCGCTGCCACTGGGGCTCGGATGCTTGAGTTCCCCGGTCCGGCTGGTGGCTCGGCCGCTGACGCCCTGGCTGAAAAGCTCAGGGTGTCCCTAAAGGCGGACGAGGCTCGGGTGTCCAGGCCCACTAAGTGCGCCGAAGTGCGCATCCAGGGCCTGGACGATTCTGTGACGCAGGCACAGGTAGTGGCCGCCGTGGTCAGGACTGGGGGGTGCTCTGCCGAGCAGGTTAAGGCTGGCACCATCGGCCCCGACCACAGGGGCATGCAAGCTGTTACGGTGAGCTGCCCCGTGGCGGCGGCCAAGAAAATAGCCGGGGAGGGCCAAAGGCTACTGGTGGGCTGGGTGTCCGCGCAGGTCAAACTGCTCGAACCCAGACCTCGGAGGTGCTTCCGCTGCCATGTGGGCGACCACGTGGGAGCTAAATGCACCTCCGAGGTTGACCGCAGCGATGCCTGCTACCGCTGCGGTCAGCCCGGTCACAAGGCCGGCACGTGCAAGGCCACGCCGCACTGCGTCGTATGTGCGGCGGCAGGCAAGCCGGCCGACCACCGGATCGGGAGTAAGGCCTGCACTCCACCGAAGCCTGGCAAACCCAGGGGCAGGGGCAAGCCCTCCGCCACCACCGCCACCACCGCCGTCACCGCCGCAGCCGCCGCCACCGCCACCGCCGCTGCCGCCTCCACCACCGTCGTCGTCGCCGCCGCTGCCGCTGCGGCAGGGCCCTCGCATGGGTCTCGGGAGGGGGTTGAAATGGAGTGCCAATAATGGCCCCATTTCGCCTCCTCCAGGCGAACATCAACCACTGCGCCACCGCTCAGGATCTTTTGCTCCAGAGCATGGCGCAGTGGTCGATTAATATCGCCGTGGTCGCTGAGCCGTACTTTGTCCCGCCCAGGGATGACTGGGTGGAGGACCTGAGCGGCTCAGTGACCCTTATTTCGTCGGCCGCCGCCGGTACCCCGTCCCTCGAGGCTGTCAAGAGAGGACGGGGTTGCGTGGCAGCACGGTTCGGGGAGATTGTCGTGGTAGGGGTGTACTTCTCCCCGAACCGAACTCTCGCCGAGTTCCACAACTCCCTTGCGGAGTTGAAAGTCGTCGTCGTCGGGTTCCGTTCCCTCCCCGTGCTCGCCCTCGGGGACTTCAACGCCAAGAATGTGGCTTGGGGTTCCCGGTATACGGACACACGGGGCAGGATGGTGGAGGACTGGGCTCTGGAGACAGGCCTGGTCGTCCTAAACCGGGGTTCTGTCCCCACGTGTGTGCGGATGCGGGGTGAGTCGGTGGTGGACATCTCGTTCGCCAGCCCCGCTCTGTCACCGCGTGTCACTGACTGGCGCGTCATGGAGGGGGTGGAGACGTATTCCGACCACCGGTATATCCGGTTTGACGTCTCCGCCCAGTCCTCGAGCGCGCCGGTCCGACAGGCCCCGAGTGGTCCGCGGTGGGCGCGGAAGCAGCTGGACCGGGAGCTCCTCCTGGAAGCCTCGATCGTGCAGGCCTGGGTGTCATCACCGGACAGGCCTGCTGACATCAACGACGAGGCGGAGTGGTTCCGGGAGGCCATGTCCAATATTTGTGACGTGGCAATGCCCCGGGCCCAGCCCGGACGTGCTTCGCGCCAGGTGAGCTGGTGGTCGCAGCAGCTGACGGCTTTGCGCCATGCGTGTGTTGCTGCGCGACACCAGTACACCAGGCACCGCAGGCTCCGTATCCGCCCTCCGGATACGGAAGCCATTGAGGCGGAGCTGTATGAGGGGTACAGAGCGGCGAAGACCGCCCTCCAGGCGGAGATCCTGCGGGCCAGGGCAGTGGACCGCGAGGAGATGCTGGAGACTCTGAACAGAGATCCGTGGGGACGCCCATACAAGATGGTGCGGGAGAAACTCCGCCCATGGGCTCCCCCGCTGACGCAGAGTCTCCGGCCTCAGCTTGTGGAGGACGTGGTGAGCGCTCTGTTCCCCTCGAGAGGGGAACATACCTCCCCGCTCATGGCTCCGCCTACTGCGGTGCTTGAGGCGGACCACAACACCGACGAAGACGACGATGCTCCGGAGGTGACCGAGGTAGAAATGAGAGTGGCGGTGCGAAGGCTGAATGCCAAAAACACCGCCCCAGGACCTGACGGCCTACCTGGGAAGGCCTGGGTCCTGGCCATGGAGGCTCTCGGGCCTCGACTACGGGGTCTCCTAAGCGCATGCATGGAGAGGGGCCAGTTTCCACTTCGTTGGAAGACGGGGAAACTGGTCCTCATAAAGAAGCCGGGGCGCCCTGCGGACTCTCCGTCAGCTTATCGGCCCATCGTGCTGCTCGACGAGGTGGGCAAGCTCTTTGAAAGAGTAATTGCAAACCGCCTCGTCGGGCGGCTGGTGCGGGT
Source organism: Lithophane semibrunnea (assembly GCA_947363905.1). Taxonomy (NCBI): domain Eukaryota; kingdom Metazoa; phylum Arthropoda; class Insecta; order Lepidoptera; family Noctuidae; genus Lithophane; species Lithophane semibrunnea. The sequence goes on along the minus strand of OX376191.1, from coordinate 3,565,574 downwards.
GGGGCCGGACTTGGCGGAGAGCCAGTTTGGTTTCCGCAGAGGGCGCTCTACGGTGGACGCCATCATGCGCGTACGGGCCCTCACGACGGGGGATGCTGTGGCCCGGGGTGGGGTCGTCTTGGCGGTGTCTCTCGACATCGCCAACGCCTTCAACACCCTGCCCTGGAGTTGCATAAGGGAGGCACTCCGGTACCACCGGATGCCGACCTACCTCTGTCGTGTGGTCGAGGCCTATCTGACGGACAGGGCCGTCATCTACCCCGGTCACCAGGGAGTGTGGAACCGGCGAGAGATGTCGTGCGGTGTCCCACAGGGATCGGTCCTGGGGCCGCATCTGTGGGACATCGGTTACGACTGGGTGCTGCGCGCCGACCTCCCCAGTGGCGTCAGTGTAGTTTGCTACGCTGACGACACGCTGGTCCTGGCACAGGGGAGGTCGCACCAGGCGGCGGCCGAAATAGCGACACGCGGGGTTGCGACAATCGTCGATAGAATCCGGCAGCTGGGACTCGAGGTGGCCTTGCACAAGTCCGAGGTCATGTGTTTTCATGGCCCTCGGAACGCGCCACCGTCGGGTTCCCAAATTACGGTAGGAGGGGTTCACATCGGCGTCGAGTCGACGATGAAGTACCTAGGACTCGTCCTCGACAGCCGGTGGAACTTCGTTGAGCATTTCCGACGTTTGGCTCCCAGGCTGGACCGGGCTGGAGCTGCCTTGGGGCGTCTCCTGCCCAATCTGGGGGGTCCAAACGCCTCCTGCCGGAGGCTCTACGCGGGGGTCGTGCGGTCCATGGCCCTTTACGGGGCACCGGTGTGGGCGCGTTCCCTTAGGCTGCGGCCAGCCCGCCGGTTGAACGCGTCCCAAAGGGTCATGGCCATTCGGCTGGCCCGGGGATACCGCACGGTCTCCCGCGAGGCGGCGAGCCTCCTGGCCGGATTACCGCCATGGGATCTGGAGGCGAAGGTCCTCGCGCACATATGGGAGTGGCGCGAGGAGATGAAGCGCCGGGGCGTAACTCCGCTGCCGCAAGAAATCGCGGCTCAGCGGACAGAGCTCCGGCAGGATCTCATGGCGGCATGGAGAGTGCGATTGTCGCAACCCAGTGCTGGGCACGCCACAATTGCGGCGATAAGTCCCCTCTTTGAGGAGTGGCTAGAGAGGCGCCACGGCGTCCTCACCTTCCGCCTGACACAGGTCCTCACCGGACACGGTTGCTTCGGGAGGTTCCTGTTTCGTATAAGGCGGGAGGAAACGCCCGGGTGTCACCACTGTGTGGATCGCCCGGAGGACACGGTGGAGCATACGGTGGAGGTCTGCCCCGCTTGGGCGGAGCCCCGCCGTGTCCTCTTGGAGGCGATTGGCGGCGGTGACCTCTCGCGTCCGGCTCTGGTCCAGGCCATGGTACGGAGCGAGAGGGCATGGGAAGCAGTCACCTCCTTCTGCGAAGCAGTAATGCTCGCGAAGGAGGAGGCGGAACGCGTGAGGGAGAGGCAAAGTTTGCGCCCTCACGCCCCTAACCGCCGCCGCCGCTGGAGACGCCCTGGGCGTCGGGAATCCCAGGCGGATTCCCGGCCACCATAGGCGCGGGCTTGCGGACGGCGAGCAATGGGTAGCTCGCCGTCCGATCAGGACCAGGCCCGGGTCGATGGCGCGTCGTGTTCCACGCGCGCCTCAAAGAGATGTCAGCACAATTGGCGGGGTCCGCTAGGACCGATGCCTGCCAGGGTTGCGGGTTAGTCCGAAAGGGATACCGGGACCTTGGCAACAGGCAACTGAAGGAACACGGGTGGGTTTTAGTCACTAAAAGTCTGACACGTCCTTCCGCTCCACCCAGAGCGGGAGAAGTCATTGGATGATTTCCCACCCTCAAAAAAAAAAAAAAAAAAAAAAAAAAAAAAAAAAAGGAGGAACGTAGTTTCATAGTCAAATCATCAAACCCTTATAACTTTGCATCCCGGTGACGCAATTTCAAGCTGTTTTCAGCTATTTTGATTTTTAATAGGCTCCGCCCTACTATTTGACTAAAAATTTTTGACAAAAACGGGAATCATTTTCCGTTCTGGGACTTAGAAAAATCTTCGAAATTTTTCAACCCTTAATTAATTTTTATCTCGAAATTCCTTCCAAAAATCATTTTTCTAGTAGTTACAATAGTTATTTACCTGCCTTACCTGTATTCCTGTGCGCGTTCCGCGAACTCGAGTCCCGTCTGGTAGTCGTTGTTTCAGGTTTTTCAGTCGAAAAACACGTTTTTCGACAAAAATAGCACAAAATTTTTATTCCAGATAAATTCCAATAACCTCGTAGATCGCTAGTCCGCGCCGAGACGCGTCTTTTGACACCTCGCACGTGCGTCTAGTGAACATAGAACTTCAAAAAATTTCCACATCTGTTATTTTAAATACCTACGAAATCCACCTTAGGAGGAACGTAGTTTCATAGTCAAATCATCAAACCCTTATAACTTTGCATCCCGGTGACGCAATTTCAAGCTGTTTTCAGCTATTTTGATTTTTAATAGGCTCCGCCCTACTATTTGACTAAAAATTTTTGACAAAAACGGGAATCATTTTCCGTTCTGGGACTTAGAAAAATCTTCGAAATTTTTCAACCCTTAATTAATTTTTATCTCGAAATTCCTTCCAAAAATCATTTTTCTAGTAGTTACAATAGTTACTTACCTGCCTTACCTGTATTCCTGTGCGCGTTCCGCGAACTCGAGTCCCGTCTGGTAGTCGTTGTTTCAGGTTTTTCAGTCGAAAAACACGTTTTTCGACAAAAATAGCACAAAATTTTTATTCCAGATAAATTCCAATAACCTCGTAGATCGCTAGTCCGCGCCGAGACGCGTCTTTTGACACCTCGCACGTGCGTCTAGTGAACATAGAACTTCAAAAAATTTCCACATCTGTTATTTTAAATACCTACGAAATCCACCTTAGGAGGAACGTAGTTTCATAGTCAAATCATCAAACCCTTATAACTTTGCATCCCGGTGACGCAATTTCAAGCTGTTTTCAGCTATTTTGATTTTTAATAGGCTCCGCCCTACTATTTGACTAAAAATTTTTGACAAAAACGGGAATCATTTTCCGTTCTGGGACTTAGAAAAATCTTCGAAATTTTTCAACCCTTAATTAATTTTTATCTCGAAATTCCTTCCAAAAATCATTTTTCTAGTAGTTACAATAGTTACTTACCTGCCTTACCTGTATTCCTGTGCGCGTTCCGCGAACTCGAGTCCCGTCTGGTAGTCGTTGTTTCAGGTTTTTCAGTCGAAAAACACGTTTTTCGACAAAAATAGCACAAAATTTTTATTCCAGATAAATTCCAATAACCTCGTAGATCGCTAGTCCGCGCCGAGACGCGTCTTTTGACACCTCGCACGTGCGTCTAGTGAACATAGAACTTCAAAAAATTTCCACATCTGTTATTTTAAATACCTACGAAATCCACCTTAGGAGGAACGTAGTTATCCGTGGGGACGCCCATAATCCGTGGGGACGCCCATAATCCGTGGGGACGCCCATAATCCGTGGGGACGCCCATACAAGATGGTGCGGGAGAAACTCCGCCCATGGGCTCCCCCGCTGACGCAGAGTCTCCGGCCTCAGCTTGTGGAGGACGTGGTGAGCGCTCTGTTCCCCTCGAGAGGGGAACATACCTCCCCGCTCATGGCTCCGCCTACTGCGGTGCTTGAGGCGGACCACAACACCGACGAAGACGACGATGCTCCGGAGGTGACCGAGGTAGAAATGAGAGTGGCGGTGCGAAGGATGAATGCCAAAAACACCGCCCCAGGACCTGACGGCCTACCTGGGAAGGCCTGGGTCCTGGCCATGGAGGCTCTCGGGCCTCGACTAAGGGGTCTCCTAAGCGCATGCATGGAGAGGGGCCAGTTTCCACTTCGTTGGAAGACGGGGAAACTGGTCCTCATAAAGAAGCCGGGGCGTCCTGCGGACTCTCCGTCCGCTTATCGGCCCATCGTGCTGCTCGACGAGGTGGGCAAGCTCTTTGAAAGAGTCATTGCAAACCGCCTCGTCGGGCGGCTGGTGCGGGTGGGGCCGGACTTGGCGGAGAGCCAGTTTGGTTTCCGCAGAGGGCGCTCTACGGTGGACGCCATCATGCGCGTACGGGCCCTCACGACGGGGGATGCTGTGGCCCGGGGTGGGGTCGTCTTGGCGGTGTCTCTCGACATCGCCAACGCCTTCAACACCCTGCCCTGGAGTTGCATAAGGGAGGCACTCCGGTACCACCGGATGCCGACCTACCTCTGTCGTGTGGTCGAGGCCTATTTGACGGACAGGGCCGTCATCTACCCCGGTCACCAGGGAGTGTGGAACCGGCGAGAGATGTCGTGCGGTGTCCCACAGGGATCGGTCCTGGGGCCGCATCTGTGGGACATCGGTTACGACTGGGTGCTGCGCGCCGACCTCCCCAGTGGCGTCAGTGTAGTTTGCTACGCTGACGACACGCTGGTCCTGGCACAGGGGAGGTCGCACCAGGCGGCGGCCGAACTAGCGACACGCGGGGTTGCGACAATCGTCGATAGAATCCGGCAGCTGGGACTCGAGGTGGCCTTGCACAAGTCCGAGGTCATGTGTTTTCATGGCCCTCGGAACGCGCCACCGTCGGGTTCCCAAATTACGGTAGGAGGGGTTCACATCGGCGTCGAGTCGACGATGAAGTACCTAGGACTCGTCCTCGACAGCCGGTGGAACTTCGTTGAGCATTTCCGACGTTTGGCTCCCAGGCTGGACCGGGCTGGAGCTGCCTTGGGGCGTCTCCTGCCCAATCTGGGGGGTCCAAACGCCTCCTGCCGGAGGCTATACGCGGGGGTCGTGCGGTCCATGGCCCTTTACGGGGCACCGGTGTGGGCGCGTTCCCTTAGGCTGCGGCCAGCCCGCCGGTTGAACGCGTCCCAAAGGGTCATGGCCATTCGGCTGGCCCGGGGATACCGCACGGTCTCCCGCGAGGCGGCGAGCCTCCTGGCCGGATTACCGCCATGGGATCTGGAGGCGAAGGTCCTCGCGCACATATGGGAGTGGCGCGAGGAGATGAAGCGCCGGGGCGTAACTCCGCTGCCGCGAGAAATCGCGGCTCAGCGGACAGAGCTCCGGCAGGATCTCATGGCGGCATGGAGAGTGCGATTGTCGCAACCCAGTGCTGGGCACGCCACAATTGCGGCGATAAGTCCCCTCTTTGAGGAGTGGCTAGAGAGGCGCCACGGCGTCCTCACCTTCCGCCTGACGCAGGTCCTCACCGGACACGGTTGCTTCGGGAGGTTCCTGTTTCGTATAAGGCGGGAGGAAACGCCCGGGTGTCACCACTGTGTGGATCGCCCGGAGGACACGGTGGAGCATACGGTGGAGGTCTGCCCCGCTTGGGCGGAGCCCCGCCGTGTCCTCTTGGAGGCGATTGGCGGCGGTGACCTCTCGCGTCCGGCTCTGGTCCAGGCCATGGTACGGAGCGAGAGGGCATGGGAAGCAGTCACCTCCTTCTGCGAAGCAGTAATGCTCGCGAAGGAGGAGGTGGAACGCGTGAGGGAGAGGCAAAGTTTGCGCCCTCACGCCCCTAACCGCCGCCGCCGCTGGAGACGCCCTGGGCGTCGGGAATCCCAGGCGGATTCCCGGCCACCATAGGCGCGGGCTTGCGGACGGCGAGCAATGGGTAGCTCGCCGTCCGATCAGGACCAGGCCCGGGTCGATGGCGCGTCGTGTTCCACGCGCGCCTCAAAGAGATGTCAGCACAATTGGCGGGGTCCGCTAGGACCGATGCCTGCCAGGGTTGCGGGTTAGTCCGAAAGGGATACCGGGACCTTGGCAACAGGCAACTGAAGGAACACGGGTGGGTTTTAGTCAGTAAAAGTCTGACACGCCCTTCCGCTCCACCCAGAGCGGGAGAAGTCATTGGATGATTTCCCACCCTCAAAAAAAAAAAAAAAAAGGAGGAACGTAGTTTCATAGTCAAATCATCAAACCCTTATAACTTTGCATCCCGGTGACGCAATTTCAAGCTGTTTTCAGCTATTTTGATTTTTAATAGGCTCCGCCCTACTATTTGACTAAAAATTTTTGACAAAAACGGGAATCATTTTCCGTTCTGGGACTTAGAAAAATCTTCGAAATTTTTCAACCCTTAATTAATTTTTATCTCGAAATTCCTTCCAAAAATCATTTTTCTAGTAGTTACAATAGTTACTTACCTGCCTTACCTGTATTCCTGTGCGCGTTCCGCGAACTCGAGTCCCGTCTGGTAGTCGTTGTTTCAGGTTTTTCAGTCGAAAAACACGTTTTTCGACAAAAATAGCACAAAATTTTTATTCCAGATAAATTCCAATAACCTCGTAGATCGCTAGTCCGCGCCGAGACGCGTCTTTTGACACCTCGCACGTGCGTCTAGTGAACATAGAACTTCAAAAAATTTCCACATCTGTTATTTTAAATACCTACGAAATCCACCTTAGGAGGAACGTAGTTTCATAGTCAAATCATCAAACCCTTATAACTTTGCATCCCGGTGACGCAATTTCAAGCTGTTTTCAGCTATTTTGATTTTTAATAGGCTCCGCCCTACTATTTGACTAAAAATTTTTGACAAAAACGGGAATCATTTTCCGTTCTGGGACTTAGAAAAATCTTCGAAATTTTTCAACCCTTAATTAATTTTTATCTCGAAATTCCTTCCAAAAATCATTTTTCTAGTAGTTACAATAGTTACTTACCTGCCTTACCTGTATTCCTGTGCGCGTTCCGCGAACTCGAGTCCCGTCTGGTAGTCGTTGTTTCAGGTTTTTCAGTCGAAAAACACGTTTTTCGACAAAAATAGCACAAAATTTTTATTCCAGATAAATTCCAATAACCTCGTAGATCGCTAGTCCGCGCCGAGACGCGTCTTTTGACACCTCGCACGTGCGTCTAGTGAACATAGAACTTCAAAAAATTTCCACATCTGTTATTTTAAATACCTACGAAATCCACCTTAGGAGGAACGTAGTTTCATAGTCAAATCATCAAACCCTTATAACTTTGCATCCCGGTGACGCAATTTCAAGCTGTTTTCAGCTATTTTGATTTTTAATAGGCTCCGCCCTACTATTTGACTAAAAATTTTTGACAAAAACGGGAATCATTTTCCGTTCTGGGACTTAGAAAAATCTTCGAAATTTTTCAACCCTTAATTAATTTTTATCTCGAAATTCCTTCCAAAAATCATTTTTCTAGTAGTTACAATAGTTACTTACCTGCCTTACCTGTATTCCTGTGCGCGTTCCGCGAACTCGAGTCCCGTCTGGTAGTCGTTGTTTCAGGTTTTTCAGTCGAAAAACACGTTTTTCGACAAAAATAGCACAACATTTTTATTCCAGATAAATTCCAATAACCTCGTAGATCGCTAGTCCGCGCCGAGACGCGTCTTTTGACACCTCGCACGTGCGTCTAGTGAACATAGAACTTCAAAAAATTTCCACATCTGTTATTTTAAATACCTACGAAATCCACCTTAGGAGGAACGTAGTTTCATAGTCAAATCATCAAACCCTTATAACTTTGCATCCCGGTGACGCAATTTCAAGCTGTTTTCAGCTATTTTGATTTTTAATAGGCTCCGCCCTACTATTTGACTAAAAATTTTTGACAAAAACGGGAATCATTTTCCGTTCTGGGACTTAGAAAAATCTTCGAAATTTTTCAACCCTTAATTAATTTTTATCTCGAAATTCCTTCCAAAAATCATTTTTCTAGTAGTTACAATAGTTACTTACCTGCCTTACCTGTATTCCTGTGCGCGTTCCGCGAACTCGAGTCCCGTCTGGTAGTCGTTGTTTCAGGTTTTTCAGTCGAAAAACACGTTTTTCGACAAAAATAGCACAAAATTTTTATTCCAGATAAATTCCAATAACCTCGTAGATCGCTAGTCCGCGCCGAGACGCGTCTTTTGACACCTCGCACGTGCGTCTAGTGAACATAGAACTTCAAAAAATTTCCACATCTGTTATTTTAAATACCTACGAAATCCACCTTAGGAGGAACGTAGTTTCATAGTCAAATCATCAAACCCTTATAACTTTGCATCCCGGTGACGCAATTTCAAGCTGTTTTCAGCTATTTTGATTTTTAATAGGCTCCGCCCTACTATTTGACTAAAAATTTTTGACAAAAACGGGAATCATTTTCCGTTCTGGGACTTAGAAAAATCTTCGAAATTTTTCAACCCTTAATTAATTTTTATCTCGAAATTCCTTCCAAAAATCATTTTTCTAGTAGTTACAATAGTTACTTACCTGCCTTACCTGTATTCCTGTGCGCGTTCCGCGAACTCGAGTCCCGTCTGGTAGTCGTTGTTTCAGGTTTTTCAGTCGAAAAACACGTTTTTCGACAAAAATAGCACAAAATTTTTATTCCAGATAAATTCCAATAACCTCGTAGATCGCTAGTCCGCGCCGAGACGCGTCTTTTGACACCTCGCACGTGCGTCTAGTGAACATAGAACTTCAAAAAATTTCCACATCTGTTATTTTAAATACCTACGAAATCCACCTTAGGAGGAACGTAGTTTCATAGTCAAATCATCAAACCCTTATAACTTTGCATCCCGGTGACGCAATTTCAAGCTGTTTTCAGCTATTTTGATTTTTAATAGGCTCCGCCCTACTATTTGACTAAAAATTTTTGACAAAAACGGGAATCATTTTCCGTTCTGGGACTTAGAAAAATCTTCGAAATTTTTCAACCCTTAATTAATTTTTATCTCGAAATTCCTTCCAAAAATCATTTTTCTAGTAGTTACAATAGTTACTTACCTGCCTTACCTGTATTCCTGTGCGCGTTCCGCGAACTCGAGTCCCGTCTGGTAGTCGTTGTTTCAGGTTTTTCAGTCGAAAAACACGTTTTTCGACAAAAATAGCACAAAATTTTTATTCCAGATAAATTCCAATAACCTCGTAGATCGCTAGTCCGCGCCGAGACGCGTCTTTTGACACCTCGCACGTGCGTCTAGTGAACATAGAACTTCAAAAAATTTCCACATCTGTTATTTTAAATACCTACGAAATCCACCTTAGGAGGAACGTAGTTTCATAGTCAAATCATCAAACCCTTATAACTTTGCATCCCGGTGACGCAATTTCAAGCTGTTTTCAGCTATTTTGATTTTTAATAGGCTCCGCCCTACTATTTGACTAAAAATTTTTGACAAAAACGGGAATCATTTTCCGTTCTGGGACTTAGAAAAATCTTCGAAATTTTTCAACCCTTAATTAATTTTTATCTCGAAATTCCTTCCAAAAATCATTTTTCTAGTAGTTACAATAGTTACTTACCTGCCTTACCTGTATTCCTGTGCGCGTTCCGCGAACTCGAGTCCCGTCTGGTAGTCGTTGTTTCAGGTTTTTCAGTCGAAAAACACGTTTTTCGACAAAAATAGCACAAAATTTTTATTCCAGATAAATTCCAATAACCTCGTTGATCGCTAGTCCGCGCCGAGACGCGTCTTTTGACACCTCGCACGTGCGTCTAGTGAACATAGAACTTCAAAAAATTTCCACATCTGTTATTTTAAATACCTACGAAATCCACCTTAGGAGGAACGTAGTTTCATAGTCAAATCATCAAACCCTTATAACTTTGCATCCCGGTGACGCAATTTCAAGCTGTTTTCAGCTATTTTGATTTTTAATAGGCTCCGCCCTACTATTTGACTAAAAATTTTTGACAAAAACGGGAATCATTTTCCGTTCTGGGACTTAGAAAAATCTTCGAAATTTTTCAACCCTTAATTAATTTTTATCTCGAAATTCCTTCCAAAAATCATTTTTCTAGTAGTTACAATAGTTACTTACCTGCCTTACCTGTATTCCTGTGCGCGTTCCGCGAACTCGAGTCCCGTCTGGTAGTCGTTGTTTCAGGTTTTTCAGTCGAAAAACACGTTTTTCGACAAAAATAGCACAAAATTTTTATTCCAGATAAATTCCAATAACCTCGTAGATCGCTAGTCCGCGCCGAGACGCGTCTTTTGACACCTCGCACGTGCGTCTAGTGAACATAGAACTTCAAAAAATTTCCACATCTGTTATTTTAAATACCTACGAAATCCACCTTAGGAGGAACGTAGTTTCATAGTCAAATCATCAAACCCTTATAACTTTGCATCCCGGTGACGCAATTTCAAGCTGTTTTCAGCTATTTTGATTTTTAATAGGCTCCGCCCTACTATTTGACTAAAAATTTTTGACAAAAACGGGAATCATTTTCCGTTCTGGGACTTAGAAAAATCTTCGAAATTTTTCAACCCTTAATTAATTTTTATCTCGAAATTCCTTCCAAAAATCATTTTTCTAGTAGTTACAATAGTTACTTACCTGCCTTACCTGTATTCCTGTGCGCGTTCCGCGAACTCGAGTCCCGTCTGGTAGTCGTTGTTTCAGGTTTTTCAGTCGAAAAACACGTTTTTCGACAAAAATAGCACAAAATTTTTATTCCAGATAAATTCCAATAACCTCGTAGATCGCTAGTCCGCGCCGAGACGCGTCTTTTGACACCTCGCACGTGCGTCTAGTGAACATAGAACTTCAAAAAATTTCCACATCTGTTATTTTAAATACCTACGAAATCCACCTTAGGAGGAACGTAGTTTCATAGTCAAATCATCAAACCCTTATAACTTTGCATCCCGGTGACGCAATTTCAAGCTGTTTTCAGCTATTTTGATTTTTAATAGGCTCCGCCCTACTATTTGACTAAAAATTTTTGACAAAAACGGGAATCATTTTCCGTTCTGGGACTTAGAAAAATCTTCGAAATTTTTCAACCCTTAATTAATTTTTATCTCGAAATTCCTTCCAAAAATCATTTTTCTAGTAGTTACAATAGTTACTTACCTGCCTTACCTGTATTCCTGTGCGCGTTCCGCGAACTCGAGTCCCGTCTGGTAGTCGTTGTTTCAGGTTTTTCAGTCGAAAAACACGTTTTTCGACAAAAATAGCACAAAATTTTTATTCCAGATAAATTCCAATAACCTCGTAGATCGCTAGTCCGCGCCGAGACGCGTCTTTTGACACCTCGCACGTGCGTCTAGTGAACATAGAACTTCAAAAAATTTCCACATCTGTTATTTTAAATACCTACGAAATCCACCTTAGGAGGAGGACACGGTGGAGCATACGGTGGAGGTCTGCCCCGCTTGGGCGGAGCCCCGCCGTGTCCTCTTGGAGGCGATTGGCGGCGGTGACCTCTCGCGTCCGGCTCTGGTCCAGGCCATGGTACGGAGCGAGAGGGCATGGGAAGCAGTCACCTCCTTCTGCGAAGCAGTAATGCTCGCGAAGGAGGAGGCGGAACGCGTGAGGGAGAGGCAAAGTTTGCGCCCTCACGCCCCTAACCGCCGCCGCCGCTGGAGACGCCCTGGGCGTCGGGAATCCCAGGCGGATTCCCGGCCACCATAGGCGCGGGCTTGCGGACGGCGAGCAATGGGTAGCTCGCCGTCCGATCAGGACCAGGCCCGGGTCGATGGCGCGTCGTGTTCCACGCGCGCCTCAAAGAGATGTCAGCACAATTGGCGGGGTCCGCTAGGACCGATGCCTGCCAGGGTTGCGGGTTAGTCCGAAAGGGATACCGGGACCTTGGCAACAGGCAACTGAAGGAACACGGGTGGGTTTTAGTCAGTAAAAGTCTGACACGTCCTTCCGCTCCACCCAGAGCGGGAGAAGTCATTGGATGATTTCCCACCCTCAAAAAAAAAAAAAAAAAAAAAAAAAAACAAAAAAAAAAAAAAAAAAAAAAAAAAAAAAAAAAAAAAAAAAAAAAAAAAAAAAAAAAGGAGGAACGTAGTTTCATAGTCAAATCATCAAACCCTTATAACTTTGCATCCCGGTGACGCAATTTCAAGCTGTTTTCAGCTATTTTGATTTTTAATAGGCTCCGCCCTACTATTTGACTAAAAATTTTTGACAAAAACGGGAATCATTTTCCGTTCTGGGACTTAGAAAAATCTTCGAAATTTTTCAACCCTTAATTAATTTTTATCTCGAAATTCCTTCCAAAAATCATTTTTCTAGTAGTTACAATAGTTACTTACCTGCCTTACCTGTATTCCTGTGCGCGTTCCGCGAACTCGAGTCCCGTCTGGTAGTCGTTGTTTCAGGTTTTTCAGTCGAAAAACACGTTTTTCGACAAAAATAGCACAAAATTTTTATTCCAGATAAATTCCAATAACCTCGTAGATCGCTAGTCCGCGCCGAGACGCGTCTTTTGACACCTCGCACGTGCGTCTAGTGAACATAGAACTTCAAAAAATTTCCACATCTGTTATTTTAAATACCTACGAAATCCACCTTAGGAGGAACGTAGTTTCATAGTCAAATCATCAAACCCTTATAACTTTGCATCCCGGTGACGCAATTTCAAGCTGTTTTCAGCTATTTTGATTTTTAATAGGCTCCGCCCTACTATTTGACTAAAAATTTTTGACAAAAACGGGAATCATTTTCCGTTCTGGGACTTAGAAAAATCTTCGAAATTTTTCAACCCTTAATTAATTTTTATCTCGAAATTCCTTCCAAAAATCATTTTTCTAGTAGTTACAATAGTTACTTACCTGCCTTACCTGTATTCCTGTGCGCGTTCCGCGAACTCGAGTCCCGTCTGGTAGTCGTTGTTTCAGGTTTTTCAGTCGAAAAACACGTTTTTCGACAAAAATAGCACAACATTTTTATTCCAGATAAATTCCAATAACCTCGTAGATCGCTAGTCCGCGCCGAGACGCGTCTTTTGACACCTCGCACGTGCGTCTAGTGAACATAGAACTTCAAAAAATTTCCACATCTGTTATTTTAAATACCTACGAAATCCACCTTAGGAGGAACGTAGTTTCATAGTCAAATCATCAAACCCTTATAACTTTGCATCCCGGTGACGCAATTTCAAGCTGTTTTCAGCTATTTTGATTTTTAATAGGCTCCGCCCTACTATTTGACTAAAAATTTTTGACAAAAACGGGAATCATTTTCCGTTCTGGGACTTAGAAAAATCTTCGAAATTTTTCAACCCTTAATTAATTTTTATCTCGAAATTCCTTCCAAAAATCATTTTTCTAGTAGTTACAATAGTTACTTACCTGCCTTACCTGTATTCCTGTGCGCGTTCCGCGAACTCGAGTCCCGTCTGGTAGTCGTTGTTTCAGGTTTTTCAGTCGAAAAACACGTTTTTCGACAAAAATAGCACAAAATTTTTATTCCAGATAAATTCCAATAACCTCGTAGATCGCTAGTCCGCGCCGAGACGCGTCTTTTGACACCTCGCACGTGCGTCTAGTGAACATAGAACTTCAAAAAATTTCCACATCTGTTATTTTAAATACCTACGAAATCCACCTTAGGAGGAACGTAGTTTCATAGTCAAATCATCAAACCCTTATAACTTTGCATCCCGGTGACGCAATTTCAAGCTGTTTTCAGCTATTTTGATTTTTAATAGGCTCCGCCCTACTATTTGACTAAAAATTTTTGACAAAAACGGGAATCATTTTCCGTTCTGGGACTTAGAAAAATCTTCGAAATTTTTCAACCCTTAATTAATTTTTATCTCGAAATTCCTTCCAAAAATCATTTTTCTAGTAGTTACAATAGTTACTTACCTGCCTTACCTGTATTCCTGTGCGCGTTCCGCGAACTCGAGTCCCGTCTGGTAGTCGTTGTTTCAGGTTTTTCAGTCGAAAAACACGTTTTTCGACAAAAATAGCACAAAATTTTTATTCCAGATAAATTCCAATAACCTCGTAGATCGCTAGTCCGCGCCGAGACGCGTCTTTTGACACCTCGCACGTGCGTCTAGTGAACATAGAACTTCAAAAAATTTCCACATCTGTTATTTTAAATACCTACGAAATCCACCTTAGGAGGAACGTAGTTTCATAGTCAAATCATCAAACCCTTATAACTTTGCATCCCGGTGACGCAATTTCAAGCTGTTTTCAGCTATTTTGATTTTTAATAGGCTCCGCCCTACTATTTGACTAAAAATTTTTGACAAAAACGGGAATCATTTTCCGTTCTGGGACTTAGAAAAATCTTCGAAATTTTTCAACCCTTAATTAATTTTTATCTCGAAATTCCTTCCAAAAATCATTTTTCTAGTAGTTACAATAGTTACTTACCTGCCTTACCTGTATTCCTGTGCGCGTTCCGCGAACTCGAGTCCCGTCTGGTAGTCGTTGTTTCAGGTTTTTCAGTCGAAAAACACGTTTTTCGACAAAAATAGCACAAAATTTTTATTCCAGATAAATTCCAATAACCTCGTAGATCGCTAGTCCGCGCCGAGACGCGTCTTTTGACACCTCGCACGTGCGTCTAGTGAACATAGAACTTCAAAAAATTTCCACATCTGTTATTTTAAATACCTACGAAATCCACCTTAGGAGGAACGTAGTTTCATAGTCAAATCATCAAACCCTTATAACTTTGCATCCCGGTGACGCAATTTCAAGCTGTTTTCAGCTATTTTGATTTTTAATAGGCTCCGCCCTACTATTTGACTAAAAATTTTTGTCAAAAACGGGAATCATTTTCCGTTCTGGGACTTAGAAAAATCTTCGAAATTTTTCAACCCTTAATTAATTTTTATCTCGAAATTCCTTCCAAAAATCATTTTTCTAGTAGTTACAATAGTTACTTACCTGCCTTACCTGTATTCCTGTGCGCGTTCCGCGAACTCGAGTCCCGTCTGGTAGTCGTTGTTTCAGGTTTTTCAGTCGAAAAACACGTTTTTCGACAAAAATAGCACAAAATTTTTATTCCAGATAAATTCCAATAACCTCGTAGATCGCTAGTCCGCGCCGAGACGCGTCTTTTGACACCTCGCACGTGCGTCTAGTGAACATAGAACTTCAAAAAATTTCCACATCTGTTATTTTAAATACCTACGAAATCCACCTTAGGAGGAACGTAGTTTCATAGTCAAATCATCAAACCCTTATAACTTTGCATCCCGGTGACGCAATTTCAAGCTGTTTTCAGCTATTTTGATTTTTAATAGGCTCCGCCCTACTATTTGACTAAAAATTTTTGACAAAAACGGGAATCATTTTCCGTTCTGGGACTTAGAAAAATCTTCGAAATTTTTCAACCCTTAATTAATTTTTATCTCGAAATTCCTTCCAAAAATCATTTTTCTAGTAGTTACAATAGTTACTTACCTGCCTTACCTGTATTCCTGTGCGCGTTCCGCGAACTCGAGTCCCGTCTGGTAGTCGTTGTTTCAGGTTTTTCAGTCGAAAAACACGTTTTTCGACAAAAATAGCACAAAATTTTTATTCCAGATAAATTCCAATAACCTCGTAGATCGCTAGTCCGCGCCGAGACGCGTCTTTTGACACCTCGCACGTGCGTCTAGTGAACATAGAACTTCAAAAAATTTCCACATCTGTTATTTTAAATACCTACGAAATCCACCTTAGGAGGAACGTAGTTTCATAGTCAAATCATCAAACCCTTATAACTTTGCATCCCGGTGACGCAATTTCAAGCTGTTTTCAGCTATTTTGATTTTTAATAGGCTCCGCCCTACTATTTGACTAAAAATTTTTGACAAAAACGGGAATCATTTTCCGTTCTGGGACTTAGAAAAATCTTCGAAATTTTTCAACCCTTAATTAATTTTTATCTCGAAATTCCTTCCAAAAATCATTTTTCTAGTAGTTACAATAGTTACTTACCTGCCTTACCTGTATTCCTGTGCGCGTTCCGCGAACTCGAGTCCCGTCTGGTAGTCGTTGTTTCAGGTTTTTCAGTCGAAAAACACGTTTTTCGACAAAAATAGCACAAAATTTTTATTCCAGATAAATTCCAATAACCTCGTAGATCGCTAGTCCGCGCCGAGACGCGTCTTTTGACACCTCGCACGTGCGTCTAGTGAACATAGAACTTCAAAAAATTTCCACATCTGTTATTTTAAATACCTACGAAATCCACCTTAGGAGGAACGTAGTTTCATAGTCAAATCATCAAACCCTTATAACTTTGCATCCCGGTGACGCAATTTCAAGCTGTTTTCAGCTATTTTGATTTTTAATAGGCTCCGCCCTACTATTTGACTAAAAATTTTTGACAAAAACGGGAATCATTTTCCGTTCTGGGACTTAGAAAAATCTTCGAAATTTTTCAACCCTTAATTAATTTTTATCTCGAAATTCCTTCCAAAAATCATTTTTCTAGTAGTTACAATAGTTACTTACCTGCCTTACCTGTATTCCTGTGCGCGTTCCGCGAACTCGAGTCCCGTCTGGTAGTCGTTGTTTCAGGTTTTTCAGTCGAAAAACACGTTTTTCGACAAAAATAGCACAAAATTTTTATTCCAGATAAATTCCAATAACCTCGTAGATCGCTAGTCCGCGCCGAGACGCGTCTTTTGACACCTCGCACGTGCGTCTAGTGAACATAGAACTTCAAAAAATTTCCACATCTGTTATTTTAAATACCTACGAAATCCACCTTAGGAGGAACGTAGTTGGGGTGCGTGGACAGGAAACCTCCCCGTGTGCCCGGGGGCTGGAGTTCCCTTACGGATACGTCCGTGGGGAAGGCCAGTTTCTGGGACGGTGCACCCTGGGGTGCGGGCAATGTTTCTCCAATGGGTGCTGTGTGTTAGACACACAGTACCTAGTGGAGAGGCATTGCCCGTATGCCAATATCCTGTCGGTGGGACGCTCTAATGTGTACTCGGAGGAGTACACGTTTAGTAGCGTCTTGAGCGGGCTCGGCGTGCACTAACCCTGCCGTCGGGCAGGCAGGAGGAAGTCCTTCCTTCTGCCACCGTTGGTCTCGTAGCCCCGAAGTGTGTCAAGGTCATGTCTCTGGCATTTGACGGGGGTCGAGGGTCTTGGCTTAATTGCCCGGGCCGCGAGGAAGAAATCCTCTATAAAAAATTACCCCAAACCTCCAAGCGGCGGCGCACCGTGAGGGAGGTTGATAGCTTGGCTGATAGGTAGCTATGGAATCAGTCGCTAGTGCGAACCACTATATTTTGAGCAAGTACAGATTGTTTTATACTCGTGGGAACAACTATGGATACAAAACATAAAAAACACACCGAAGAGAGACAGGGAGAGAGAGAGGGAGAGGAAGGAAGCGATGCGCGGTCGGAGTCCGACGCGGCATCGAGCTCTAGCTCTTGTACGAGCGTGGAGCGCGAGGTTGTGGTGGTGGGGCGTTCCGGGAGAAAGTTCTTCCGGAAGCGCCCCAAGTCGGGGTCGTCCTCAGTCGACCGGAGCCGGAGGAAAATCCCCTCCGGCCGGCGGGGTGGAGCCCAAGAGAAGGGTGCGGGTAGGGGGCTCATCACCAAGGGGGCTGGTGATCCGAGTCCGGTCAGCCCGGCCGACCCGGCTCAGCGAGTCGCGAGCCCCAGTGCAGCCCCCTCGGAAGTAACAAGTGGTGAGCCGGGCGCTGCTGGTGGCTCCAGGCCAAGGGGCGCGGCTGGGTTCGCAGAGATCGTGGCCTCTGCAATCAACAATGTGGCCTTGAAGAGGCTTAAGACCTCCAAGGACAAGGCTATAGCAGAGGCCACGGCCTCCATAGTGGCGGCAGCGGAGGCCTCCCGCAGGGGGACCCTGTCGGACGGAGTGTCCGAAATGCGAGCGGAGGTCGCACGCCTGACGGCCGCGATGGAGCTCCTCCAAAAGGAGAACGCGGAGCTCCGAGCGGACCTGGCTAAGCTCCGAGGAGCCGGCCCCCGGGAGATGCCGCAGAGGGGGGAGCAGCATGGGCAGGGACGGCCTGTGCCTGATGCTGCTGGGGACCGGGTTCTGACCCTGGTGCAGCGGGAGATGGCCGAAATGCGGAGACGATTCTCTGCCCTAGAAGCCATCGTCCTGCGCCCCCCCTTGACAGCAAGCCAGCCAGCCCCCGGCCAGCGGAAGGAGGCGACGACATATGCTGTTGTCGCCGCAGGATCTGCCGCGGCCAATCCAGCCTCTCCGAGGCAGAATAAGGGCGGGGCGGCTAAAAAGGCCGGAGCCGCCAAAAAGGCGGCGAGGGCCCCGGCCCCGGCCCCGGCTCCGGCCCCAGCCCCGGTGGCTAAACGACCGCCCCCACCTCCGACTGTACCCGCACCTTCCCTACCTCCCCAAGCCGATGCTGAATGGCAAGTGGCCGGGGAGAAGAGGAAGGCGGCTAGGAAGGCAAGGGCGGCCAATAAGAAAAAGGCGAGGCGGCAGCGGCGGAAGGAGCGAAGCGTTGCGGCTAGGCTCCACGCCCCGAAATCCGCAGCTGTAGTGGTCACACTACAGCCGGAAGCGGCAACGAAGGGCGTGTCCTATAAGGACGTATTTGCCAAAGTGGCGGAGGTGGTGGACCTAGGGGAGCTCGGTGCTGCCGGAGGTATCCGACTGAGGATAGCTGCCACCGGGGCCCGAATGCTAGAGTTCCCCGGTCCGGCTGGTGGCATGGCCGCTGACGCCCTGGCTGAAAAGCTCAGGGCGTCCCTTAACGCGGATGAGGCCCGAGTGTCCAGGCCGACTAAGTGCGCTGAAATGCGCATCCAGGGCCTGGACGACTCGGTCACGAAAGAACAGGTTGTGGCCGCCGTGGTCAGGACTGGGGGGTGCTCTGCCGAGCAGGTTAAGGCTGGCACCATCGGTCCCGACTACAGGGGCATGCAAGCTGTTACGGTGAGCTGCCCCGTGGCGGCGGCCAAGAAAATAGCCGGGGAGGGCCAAAGGCTACTGGTGGGCTGGGTGTCCGCGCAGGTCAAACTGCTCGAACCCAGACCTCGGAGGTGCTTCCGCTGCCATGTGGGCGACCACGTGGGAGCTAAATGCACCTCCGAGGTTGACCGCAGCGATGCCTGCTACCGCTGCGGTCAGCCCGGTCACAAGGCCGGCACGTGCAAGGCCACGCCGCACTGCGTCGTATGTGCGGCGGCAGGCAAGCCGGCCGACCACCGGATCGGGAGTAAGGCCTGCACTCCACCGAAGCCTGGCAAAGCCAGGGGCAGGGGCAAGCCCTCCGCCACCACCGCCACCACCGCCGTCACCGCCGCAGCCGCCGCCACCGCCACCGCCGCTGCCGCCTCCACCACTGTCGTCGTCGCCGCCGCTGCCGCTGCGGCAGGGCCCTCGCATGGGTCTCGGGAGGGGGTTGAAATGGAGTGCCAATAATGGCCCCATTTCGCCTCCTCCAGGCGAACATCAACCACTGCGCCACCGCTCAGGATCTTTTGCTCCAGAGCATGGCGCAGTGGTCGATTAATATCGCCGTGGTCGCTGAGCCGTACTTTGTCCCGCCCAGGGATGACTGGGTGGAGGACCTGAGCGGCTCAGTGACCCTTATTTCGTCGGCCGCCGCCGGTACCCCGTCCCTCGAGGCTGTCAAGAGAGGACGGGGTTGCGTGGCAGCACGGTTCGGGGAGATTGTCGTGGTAGGGGTGTACTTCTCCCCGAACCGAACTCTCGCCGAGTTCCACAACTCCCTTGCGGAGTTGAAAGTCGTCGTCGTCGGGTTCCGTTCCCTCCCCGTGCTCGTCCTCGGGGACTTCAACGCCAAGAATGTGGCTTGGGGTTCCCGGTATACGGACACACGGGGCAGGATGGTGGAGGACTGGGCTCTGGAGACAGGCCTGGTCGTCCTAAACCGGGGTTCTGTCCCCACGTGTGTGCGGATGCGGGGTGAGTCGGTGGTGGACATCTCGTTCGCCAGCCCCGCTCTGTCACCGCGTGTCACTGACTGGCGCGTCATGGAGGGGGTGGAGACGTATTCCGACCACCGGTATATCCGGTTTGACGTCTCCGCCCAGTCCTCAAGCGCGCCGGTCCGACAGGCCCCGAGTGGTCCGCGGTGGGCGCTGAAGCAGCTGGACCGGGAGCTCCTCCTGGAAGCCTCGATCGTGCAGGCCTGGGTGTCATCACCGGACAGGCCTGCCGACATCAACGACGAGGCGGAGTGGTTCCGGGAGGCCATGTCCAATATTTGTGACGTGGCAATGCCCCGGGCCCAGCCCGGACGTGCTTCGCGCCAGGTGAGCTGGTGGTCGCAGCAGCTGACGGCTTTGCGCCATGCGTGTGTTGCTGCGCGACACCAGTACACCAGGCACCGCAGGCTCCGTATCCGCCCTCCGGATACGGAAGCCATTGAGGCGGAGCTGTATGAGGGGTACAGAGCGGCGAAGACCGCCCTCCAGGCGGAGATCCTGCGGGCCAGGGCAGTGGACCGCGAGGAGATGCTGGAGACTCTGAACAGAGATCCGTGGGGACGCCCATACAAGATGGTGCGGGAGAAACTCCGCCCATGGGCTCCCCCGCTGACGCAGAGTCTCCGGCCTCAGCTTGTGGAGGACGTGGTGAGCGCTCTGTTCCCCTCGAGAGGGGAACATACCTCCCCGCTCATGGCTCCGCCTACTGCGGTGCTTGAGGCGGACCACAACACCGACGAAGACGACGATGCTCCGGAGGTGACCGAGGTAGAAATGAGAGTGGCGGTGCGAAGGATGAATGCCAAAAACACCGCCCCAGGACCTGACGGCCTACCTGGGAAGGCCTGGGTCCTGGCCATGGAGGCTCTCGGGCCTCGACTAAGGGGTCTCCTAAGCGCATGCATGGAGAGGGGCCAGTTTCCACTTCGTTGGAAGACGGGGAAACTGGTCCTCATAAAGAAGCCGGGGCGTCCTGCGGACTCTCCGTCCGCTTATCGGCCCATCGTGCTGCTCGACGAGGTGGGCAAGCTCTTTGAAAGAGTAATTGCAAACCGCCTCGTCGGGCGGCTGGTGCGGGTGGGGCCGGACTTGGCGGAGAGCCAGTTTGGTTTCCGCAGAGGGCGCTCTACGGTGGACGCCATCATGCGCGTACGGGCCCTCACGACGGGGGATGCTGTGGCCCGGGGTGGGGTCGTCTTGGCGGTGTCTCTCGACATCGCCAACGCCTTCAACACCCTGCCCTGGAGTTGCATAAGGGAGGCACTCCGGTACCACCGGATGCCGACCTACCTCTGTCGTGTGGTCGAGGCCTATTTGACGGACAGGGCCGTCATCTACCCCGGTCACCAGGGAGTGTGGAACCGGCGAGAGATGTCGTGCGGTGTCCCACAGGGATCGGTCCTGGGGCCGCATCTGTGGGACATCGGTTACGACTGGGTGCTGCGCGCCGACCTCCCCAGTGGCGTCAGTGTAGTTTGCTACGCTGACGACACGCTGGTCCTGGCACAGGGGAGGTCGCACCAGGCGGCGGCCGAACTAGCGACACGCGGGGTTGCGACAATCGTCGATAGAATCCGGCAGCTGGGACTCGAGGTGGCCTTGCACAAGTCCGAGGTCATGTGTTTTCATGGCCCTCGGAACGCGCCACCGTCGGGTTCCCAAATTACGGTAGGAGGGGTTCACATCGGCGTCGAGTCGACGATGAAGTACCTAGGACTCGTCCTCGACAGCCGGTGGAACTTCGTTGAGCATTTCCGACGTTTGGCTCCCAGGCTGGACCGGGCTGGAGCTGCCTTGGGGCGTCTCCTGCCCAATCTGGGGGGTCCAAACGCCTCCTGCCGGAGGCTATACGCGGGGGTCGTGCGGTCCATGGCCCTTTACGGGGCACCGGTGTGGGCGCGTTCCCTTAGGCTGCAGCCAGCCCGCCGGTTGAACGCGTCCCAAAGGGTCATGGCCATTCGGCTGGCCCGGGGATACCGCACGGTCTCCCGCGAGGCGGCGAGCCTCCTGGCCGGATTACCGCCATGGGATCTGGAGGCGAAGGTCCTCGCGCACATATGGGAGTGGCGCGAGGAGATGAAGCGCCGGGGCGTAACTCCGCTGCCGCGAGAAATCGCGGCTCAGCGGACAGAGCTCCGGCAGGATCTCATGGCGGCATGGAGAGTGCGATTGTCGCAACCCAGTGCTGGGCACGCCACAATTGCGGCGATAAGTCCCCTCTTTGAGGAGTGGCTAGAGAGGCGCCACGGCGTCCTCACCTTCCGCCTGACGCAGGTCCTCACCGGACACGGTTGCTTCGGGAGGTTCCTGTTTCGTATAAGGCGGGAGGAAACGCCCGGGTGTCACCACTGTGTGGATCGCCCGGAGGACACGGTGGAGCATACGGTGGAGGTCTGCCCCGCTTGGGCGGAGCCCCGCCGTGTCCTCTTGGAGGCGATTGGCGGCGGTGACCTCTCGCGTCCGGCTCTGGTCCAGGCCATGGTACGGAGCGAGAGGGCATGGGAAGCAGTCACCTCCTTCTGCGAAGCAGTAATGCTCGCGAAGGAGGAGGCGGAACGCGTGAGGGAGAGGCAAAGTTTGCGCCCTCACGCCCCTAACCACCGCCGCCGCTGGAGACGCCCTGGGCGTCGGGAATCCCAGGCGGATTCCCGGCCACCATAGGCGCGGGCTTGCGGACGGCAAGCAATGGGTAGCTCGCCGTCCGATCAGGACCAGGCCCGGGTCGATGGCGCGTCGTGTTCCACGCGCGCCTCAAAGAGATGTCAGCACAATTGGCGGGGTCCGCTACGACCGATGCCTGCCAGGGTTGCGGGTTAGTCCGAAAGGGATACCGGGACCTTGGCAACAGGCAACTGAAGGAACACGGGTGGGTTTTAGTCAGTAAAAGTCTGACACGCCCTTCCGCTCCACCCAGAGCGGGAGAAGTCATTGGATGATTTCCCACCCTCAAAAAAAAAAAAAGGAGGAACGTAGTTTCATAGTCAAATCATCAAACCCTTATAACTTTGCATCCCGGTGACGCAATTTCAAGCTGTTTTCAGCTATTTTGATTTTTAATAGGCTCCGCCCTACTATTTGACTAAAAATTTTTGACAAAAACGGGAATCATTTTCCGTTCTGGGACTTAGAAAAATCTTCGAAATTTTTCAACCCTTAATTAATTTTTATCTCGAAATTCCTTCCAAAAATCATTTTTCTAGTAGTTACAATAGTTACTTACCTGCCTTACCTGTATTCCTGTGCGCGTTCCGCGAACTCGAGTCCCGTCTGGTAGTCGTTGTTTCAGGTTTTTCAGTCGAAAAACACGTTTTTCGACAAAAATAGCACAAAATTTTTATTCCAGATAAATTCCAATAACCTCGTAGATCGCTAGTCCGCGCCGAGACGCGTCTTTTGACACCTCGCACGTGCGTCTAGTGAACATAGAACTTCAAAAAATTTCCACATCTGTTATTTTAAATACCTACGAAATCCACCTTAGGAGGAACGTAGTTTCATAGTCAAATCATCAAACCCTTATAACTTTGCATCCCGGTGACGCAATTTCAAGCTGTTTTCAGCTATTTTGATTTTTAATAGGCTCCGCCCTACTATTTGACTAAAAATTTTTGACAAAAACGGGAATCATTTTCCGTTCTGGGACTTAGAAAAATCTTCGAAATTTTTCAACCCTTAATTAATTTTTATCTCGAAATTCCTTCCAAAAATCATTTTTCTAGTAGTTACAATAGTTACTTACCTGCCTTACCTGTATTCCTGTGCGCGTTCCGCGAACTCGAGTCCCGTCTGGTAGTCGTTGTTTCAGGTTTTTCAGTCGAAAAACACGTTTTTCGACAAAAATAGCACAAAATTTTTATTCCAGATAAATTCCAATAACCTCGTAGATCGCTAGTCCGCGCCGAGACGCGTCTTTTGACACCTCGCACGTGCGTCTAGTGAACATAGAACTTCAAAAAATTTCCACATCTGTTATTTTAAATACCTACGAAATCCACCTTAGGAGGAACGTAGTTTCATAGTCAAATCATCAAACCCTTATAACTTTGCATCCCGGTGACGCAATTTCAAGCTGTTTTCAGCTATTTTGATTTTTAATAGGCTCCGCCCTACTATTTGACTAAAAATTTTTGACAAAAACGGGAATCATTTTCCGTTCTGGGACTTAGAAAAATCTTCGAAATTTTTCAACCCTTAATTAATTTTTATCTCGAAATTCCTTCCAAAAATCATTTTTCTAGTAGTTACAATAGTTACTTACCTGCCTTACCTGTATTCCTGTGCGCGTTCCGCGAACTCGAGTCCCGTCTGGTAGTCGTTGTTTCAGGTTTTTCAGTCGAAAAACACGTTTTTCGACAAAAATAGCACAAAATTTTTATTCCAGATAAATTCCAATAACCTCGTAGATCGCTAGTCCGCGCCGAGACGCGTCTTTTGACACCTCGCACGTGCGTCTAGTGAACATAGAACTTCAAAAAATTTCCACATCTGTTATTTTAAATACCTACGAAATCCACCTTAGGAGGAACGTAGTTTCATAGTCAAATCATCAAACCCTTATAACTTTGCATCCCGGTGACGCAATTTCAAGCTGTTTTCAGCTATTTTGATTTTTAATAGGCTCCGCCCTACTATTTGACTAAAAATTTTTGACAAAAACGGGAATCATTTTCCGTTCTGGGACTTAGAAAAATCTTCGAAATTTTTCAACCCTTAATTAATTTTTATCTCGAAATTCCTTCCAAAAATCATTTTTCTAGTAGTTACAATAGTTACTTACCTGCCTTACCTGTATTCCTGTGCGCGTTCCGCGAACTCGAGTCCCGTCTGGTACTCGTTGTTTCAGGTTTTTCAGTCGAAAAACACGTTTTTCGACAAAAATAGCACAAAATTTTTATTCCAGATAAATTCCAATAACCTCGTAGATCGCTAGTCCGCGCCGAGACGCGTCTTTTGACACCTCGCACGTGCGTCTAGTGAACATAGAACTTCAAAAAATTTCCACATCTGTTATTTTAAATACCTACGAAATCCACCTTAGGAGGAACGTAGTTTCATAGTCAAATCATCAAACCCTTATAACTTTGCATCCCGGTGACGCAATTTCAAGCTGTTTTCAGCTATTTTGATTTTTAATAGGCTCCGCCCTACTATTTGACTAAAATTTTTTGACAAAAACGGGAATCATTTTCCGTTCTGGGACTTAGAAAAATCTTCGAAATTTTTCAACCCTTAATTAATTTTTATCTCGAAATTCCTTCCAAAAATCATTTTTCTAGTAGTTACAATAGTTACTTACCTGCCTTACCTGTATTCCTGTGCGCGTTCCGCGAACTCGAGTCCCGTCTGGTAGTCGTTGTTTCAGGTTTTTCAGTCGAAAAACACGTTTTTCGACAAAAATAGCACAAAATTTTTATTCCAGATAAATTCCAATAACCTCGTAGATCGCTAGTCCGCGCCGAGACGCGTCTTTTGACACCTCGCACGTGCGTCTAGTGAACATAGAACTTCAAAAAATTTCCACATCTGTTATTTTAAATACCTACGAAATCCACCTTAGGAGGAACGTAGTTTCATAGTCAAATCATCAAACCCTTATAACTTTGCATCCCGGTGACGCAATTTCAAGCTGTTTTCAGCTATTTTGATTTTTAATAGGCTCCGCCCTACTATTTGACTAAAAATTTTTGACAAAAACGGGAATCATTTTCCGTTCTGGGACTTAGAAAAATCTTCGAAATTTTTCAACCCTTAATTAATTTTTATCTCGAAATTCCTTCCAAAAATCATTTTTCTAGTAGTTACAATAGTTACTTACCTGCCTTACCTGTATTCCTGTGCGCGTTCCGCGAACTCGAGTCCCGTCTGGTAGTCGTTGTTTCAGGTTTTTCAGTCGAAAAACACGTTTTTCGACAAAAATAGCACAAAATTTTTATTCCAGATAAATTCCAATAACCTCGTAGATCGCTAGTCCGCGCCGAGACGCGTCTTTTGACACCTCGCACGTGCGTCTAGTGAACATAGAACTTCAAAAAATCCCACCCACCCTTTTGTGTCTAGCCAGGTAAACTTTTTGAATTTGCTGAAAAATTATTTTTCGTTATTTAGCCCCTCAAGCTACTTCTAAGTCCTTCAAATTAATCTTTTGACCTTTTACTTTATAATATTGACCCCACGGTCTTTCGGCTGTGGAAGACTTAATCATTAAGCTACGTCTGTGCCTTTCCCCCATTTACAGGGACGCAGAAGTATCGTTATTTTCTAACGTGTCCCCTTTTTTATGAATTTAACATTCACACAGTCCGCAACTATGTTTCGCACACCGGCCAAGGCAAACGCGAGCTCGCCGGGTGCCGGGGGCTCGCCGCGTCCGGTAGAGAACGCTGGACCCTCGCTGCCCTGTGTGAGGCGTAGCATCGGCGAATGGGAGGCCGGAAAAGCCGAGCCACAGGTCAAGTCCCCGGCCCCCGCAAAGCGTGACGCCACACCGCCCGTTCCCAGCACTTTGGAGACGCGCCGAGTACCCACAGACGCCGCAAAACTGACAAAGAAGGCTGACTCTGGTCACCCCAATATCCTTACGGAAGCGAGAGCTTGCCTAAATAAAGCGAAGCTTCATTTGGGCAACTCTCGCAACCTCAAGACGGAGATCAAAGAAGAGGTGCTCAAGTCCATAAATAGGCTCTATGAGCTGGTGAAGGAGTCAGAGTGGAACAGAGTCCCGGTCGCACCAGCACCAGCGGTCATAGCTGCGGCTACGCCTATAGCCGCGTCACTGACGCCGACCACGGATGAGCCGACGGAGCTGATGCAGAGCCTTGTGGAAGGCCTCAAACTGCACAAACAGGCACTGCAGGAGTGTCAACACCATACCCAGGCTCTGTCGGAACATCTCCAGCAGGCCAACGATCGAAGGTCCAACCATCGCAGAAATGGCCGCCGCCGTACCGAAGCAGAACATCCAAGAGCCTCTTCACTCGGTGGTCGTATCATCCCTTAATGATCAGGATACCGGTGAAGTCGTTATTGAGAAGCTCAGGACGGCGGTCGATGCCAGGAACGAGGGCACCAGGATTGAACGGCTTCGAAAGGCGAGGGACCAGAAAGTGGTGGTCGGCTTCAGGACCAGGGAAGAGCTGACTAGAGTGGCAGACCGAATCAGAAAGACGGGTGGTCTGGTAGTAGAAGAGGTAAAAAACAAGGACCCGCTAGTCATCATCAAGGATGTCCTCTCCTGCCACTCCGATGTGGAGTTTACCCAGGCCCTGCAGCGGCAAAACACCCATCTGATCGGGGACATACCTGTGGAAGATTTGAGGATGGGGGTGAAGTACCGTCGTAAGACGAGGAACCCCCATATGTGCCACGTCGTCTTGCAGGTGTCCCCTTCAATATGGCAGAGGCTGACGATGGCGGGTCGCGTGCACATCGACCTGCAGCGAGTGCGAGTGCAGGATCAGTCCCCACTGGTGCAGTGCACTCGCTGTCTGCGCTTCGGCCACAGCCGTAGACTGTGCACGCAGCCCGCCGACCTTTGCATCCACTGTGGCGACCCGCACATGCGGGCCGACTGCCCGTCACGGCTGGCAGCGGAGGCGCCGAAGTGCCATAACTGCTTGTTGGCCAAAGCAGAGAAGACTGACCACAACGCCTTCGACAGTGAGTGCCCTATACGTGTGAAATGGGATACACTGGCGCGCCTGTCGGTGGCGTACTGCTAAGGTCCAGCCAGCTGTCAACGGAAACATAAATCGCGGCAGTGATTCCCAAACTCACCCTAGTCCACGCAAAAACTATCGGGTGATCCAAGCGAATCTGCAGAGGAAGAACCTTGCGACCCAAGAGCTCATGGTAGTTGCCAGTGAGCGGAGGGTCGCATTTGCACTGCTCCAAGAGCCATATGTGGGTGGGATTAAAAGGATGCGAGACTACCGGGGAGCGAGAGTCTACCAGTGCGCGGAACAAGGAAATGGAACTGTGAAGGCGGCAATAGTCGTCTTCGATCATGACCTTGACGTCTCACAGTGTCCAAAACTCACCACCAATAACATCACGGTGGTGAGGATCCGAACCAGAGCCTGGGAAATCGCCCTGGTCTCTTTCTATTTCGAACCAGACCAACCCATACCTGGAGCAGCTTATGCGGATTCGCGAGGAAATGGGCCCTTTAAATATTATTATGGGAGGCGACGCAAATGCGAAGAGCACCTGGTGGGGTAGTTTGGTTATAGATGGCAGGGGTGAGGAATTGTCGGGAACACTAGATGAAATGTGCTTGCAGGTACTGAACGTCGGGAACACGCCAACTTTCGACACCATCAGGGGTGGAAAATCATACTCCAGCTTCGTGGACGTAACAGCGTGTTCTACGGATATGCTGGACCTGGTGGAGGACTGGTGTGTTGAGGAAGGCATCACAAGCTCGGACCACAACGGTATTTTATTCAAAATTAATCTACAAAAATCAAAAGCGGAAAACATTAAAAGAACAACTAGACTTTATAACACCAGAAAAGCAAATTGGGGCCAATTTCATTAGAAATTGGCCCAATTAAAAGCGAATATTAATTTAGACACCGTAGAAATAAACAAAATTAATAACAAATTAGATTTAGAAAACAGTATAAACAATTATATAAATACCATAACGGAAACTTGTGAAACAACTTTGGCTAAAATTAAAAACAATGACACCATTTCAATACCGTGGTGGTCCAACGAGCTCGCTGACATGATGCGCGATGTAACCACCAAAAAACGCCGCATACGATGCGCTGCACCAGTCCGAAGAGCGAAAGTCGTCGGGGAGTACCTGCAAGCAAAAGAAAATTATGAGTTCCAGGCCAAGAGGGCGCAGACTGCGGGCTGGAAGGAGTTTTGTGAAAGACAGAGCAAGGAGGGAGTATGGGAGGGCATATACAGGGTCATAGGACGGACCGCTAAAAGGCACGAGGACTTACCTTTGGTGAAAGATGGGTTACCACTGGATGGCAACGGATCGGCTTTGCTGTTGGCGGAGACCTTATACCCCGAAGACCTCGAAGAGGATGACAATGATGACCACCGTCGGAAGCGAGAAGCGGCCAGTCGTGTAAACGAGTGGACGCATGATGAACAACATGACCCACCGTTTACACGACAGGAGCTGAAAACCGCGGTGGAAAGCTTTAACCCCAAAAAGGCACCCGGGGCGGATGGTCTCACAGCCGATATCTGTGTCCAGGCCATATCCCAGGACCCGGGGATGTTTCTTGCTCTGGCCAACAAGTGCCTCGAGCAGGGCCACTTCCCCGGGCCCTGGAAAGTGGCCACCGTGGTGATACTCCGAAAGCCTGGAAAGGACAGTTACACCACCCCGAAATCCTACAGGCCAATCGGCCTCCTACCAGTCCTGGGAAAAATTTTAGAGAAAATCCTGGTAGCAAGACTGAAGTGGCATCTGGTCCCGCGGTTGAGTACTCGTCAGTTTGGTTTCATGCCCCAGAAGAGCACTGAAGACTCCCTCTATAACATGATTCAACATATCAAAATAAAGCTGAGTCAAAAAAAGCTGATCACTGTTGTCTCACTTGATATAGAGGGAGCCTTTGACAGCGCATGGTGGCCGGCAATCAGGACTAGACTGGCTGAGGAAAGGTGCCCGGTGAACCTCAGACGGATGCTGGACAGCTACCTGACTGGTAGGAGCGTCTGCGTTAGGTACGCTGGAGCAGAGTGCCGAAGGAAAACAAGTAAGGGGTGTGTGCAGGGGTCTATCGGCGGTCCGATCCTCTGGAACCTACTTTTGGACCCTTTGTTGAAGGGGCTGGAAGAGCGCGGACATCACTGCCAGGCTTTCGCCGATGACGTCGTTATGATCTTCGACGGTGACACAGCATTGGAGGTTCAGAGGCATGCCAATGCCGCCCTCGAGTATGTTCGGAGGTGGGGCATCCGAAATAAGCTAAGGTTTGCACCACACAAAACTTGTGCAATGGTCATAACAAAGAAGCTAAAGTACGATGTCCCACTCCTGAGCATGGGCGGGGTCGACATTGGCATGTCTAAGGAAATAAAAATTCTGGGGCTCACAATCGACCACCAGCTCACTTTCAATACCCACGCCGCAAACGTCTGCAGGAAAGCTGCTAATATCTACAAACAGCTGTCCAGAGCGGCCAAAGTGAGCTGGGGTCTGCACCCGGAGGTCATACGATGCATTTACACGGCAGTGGTAGAGCCGGTAGTGATGTACGCGGCGGGCGTCTGGGCGCCGGCTACAAAAAAGATCGGAGTGCAAAAAATGCTCAACACCGTCCAACGAGGATTTGCCCAAAAGCTCTGCGGATCCTACCGCACTGTTTCGCTGAACGCGTCCCTGGTGCTGGCTGGGATACTCCCCCTCGACCTCCGAATACAGGAAGCAGCTGCTCTGTATGAGGCAAAGAGGGGGGTGCCCCAGCCAGCCCTTGCGGGCAGGGAAGTGGAGCGTGTGGTGGCATTTGCGGAGACGCCACATCCGGCGAAACATATGGCCATGGAGTTCATGAGCCTGGAGGACCAGTCCCGGGTAGACACCCACAACAACCAGGCGGTTCGGTTCTTCACCGACGGCAGCAAGATCGAGGGCAAGGTCGGAGCAGCACTGTCACTGTGGGACGGCGAGGCCGAGACCAAGTCCGTAAAGCTTAGCTTGCCGTCGTGTTGCACGGTCTACCAGGCGGAACTTCTGGCCATATGCGTAGCCACAAGGGAAATCCTCAAGCGCAAAGAGGGAACCTTCGGAATCTATAGTGACTCAAAGGCAGCACTTCAAACAGTCACGAATCAAGGTTCCCTCCACGCCCTGGCGGTGGAGGCGAGAGCAAACGTGTGCGCGGCCCTAGCCCAGAGCAAAGATGTCTCCTTGTTCTGGGTTAAGGCTCACGCCGGACTGGAGGGCAATGAACGCGCAGACCACCTTGCAAAAGAGGCTGCACTCCGATCCAAAAAGAAGCCGGACTATGACCTTTGCCCGGTTTCATTCGTCAAGCGGCAGATCCGAATGGGGTCGCTCGAGGAATGGAACCGGAGGTACAAGAATGGCAACACAGCCTCTGTCACTAAAATCTTCCTCCCGGACGCGATTGATGCCTTCAAGGTAATCAACACGCTGAGGCCAACCGGAGTGGTAACACAGATCTTGACGGGACACGGTGGGTTCTCCGAATACCTGCACCGCTTTAAGTGTAAGGCGAGCCCATCGTGCATCTGTGACCCGGAAGTGCAGGAAACGGTCCCTCACATTTTGACGGAATGCCCTGTGTTTGGAGAGAAGCGATTAAATGCGGAGTTTAAAATAGAGACACAGATAAACATGGCTAATATTAATAAAATTATGACAAACGGGAAGTTACGAAAAATTTTGTTGGAATACATTATCGAAATAGCCAAAAGAGTTATAGTAAGAAATAAGGAAACTTAAAGGTATGCTTTTAATATATACAAGTATATACAGACAAAGCATACAAAAAAATAAATAGATTTTTTAAAAGGAAAACAAATAAAGTTAACGTAAATAAATACAATTTAGATTTAAATTAAAAACTTTTTTTCTCAAAACTTAGCAACTTAGCGTAACAAATATAAACTATACAACCAAATATAAAAAAATAAATTTAAAAAGGTCTCTGACCATGTCAGGGGGACACATAGAAAGGCAGGAGTGGTTTTTAGCCGGCAAAAGTCCGGCACTGCCCAGACTGGGTTAGTACTGAGACAGTCTGGGCGTCCATGAGGATTTCCCACTCCTGCCAAAATCAAAAAAAAAAAAAAAAAAAAAAAAGACTTGACCTGACTTGACCTGACTTGACCTGACTTGACCTGACTTGACCTGACTTGACCTGACTTGACCTGACTTGACCTGACTTGACCTGACTTGACCTGACTTGAGTTGAGTAAATTGGTAGTTGAAAGAAAAGTAGATTACGCACCTTGCTAAAAGTGAGTAATTGATGCACTCGTGTTAATTTAGTGCCCTCGCATACGCTCGGGCACCAACATAACCCTCGTGCATCAATAACTCACTTGGCGCTCGATGCAACAATCTACTATTACTGTCTTTTTTTATTACCTCCTTCATATAGATTTATTTTGCTTTAATGCAACTTGTGGAATATTAAAATCAATAGCCCACTTTTTAATAGTCTCTGAAGTCATCATTGTTGGTTGAAGTGTCTTCTTTATCAACATTATCTTCATTTTCGGATGACTTCAACTTCGAAAAATGAACAAGAGTCCTGAACTTTGGAAAATGAACTGCGGGGCACACTTGTAGTATTTTGGTTAAATTGATTAGTTAAATTTGCATTTAAATGTGATATGGAACCTTTCTTATTTTCCTCACTCTCAGCTTGAGCTCTATTACTTTGTATTAAAGTACGCGAAAATTGTATACAAGGTTATTATAAACCTTTAATATGAGTATTAATTAAGTAGTGGTCGTATTATCATATTTGTGATACTTTAGGATGTATACAGGTCGCACTCGTAACTACTTATTCGATTTATATATAATGGTTACAAATACTACGTGTAAACAATTATTATCCGTTTAGCAGATGTTTAAAAGGTTTATATGACAAAATGTACAGTTTTATGACGTTTATACTACGAAAACGTTTATAGGACGAAAAGTTGTATAAGTAAGTTTTATAAATGTCGAAATAACGTCATATGACATTATTATACGACAAAAAATGTTTATGACTATTCGGACATATAATACACCAGTACATGACGAAGAGTTAAAATAATGACTATAAAATAACTTTAAAAAGACTTAAGGTCATATAAAAGTTTGATTATATGACAAAAATGTTTGTTGGGTATGGTCGAAAATCACTTAAGGTTAGTTCGTTTAACCATTAATTATACTTACGACGTTACATCCTCAAGATTTAATGATTACTATGTAGATGTTTAGCGCTTTCATTCAAACGAGATTGGTAAGGGTTTTTACGAAGAATGGACACGATTATTAAATAATTAAATATAAATAACATTTATTGAGTAGGTACATACTTAAAAAGTATATAAAAATACATTAATCATAATAAACAAAAGTTGCATCCTCTGCTGAATGTTGCGAATACATTAGTAATAATAAACAAAAATTGCATCCTCTGGTTAATGTTGCTAAAACGATAATTAATTTTACCTTAAATTAACAATTATAAATTGCCTCCGCAAATGCGTTGTCCTCCTCGTCCACTGTAATCGGACGGTTATAAAATTTAGCGAAGGTTAAAGAGTTCTCTGACCAACCTGCGGTTCTTTTGATTATGTCTAATGAAACCCCCTTACGACTAGCCGCCGAGGTTGACGCGTGGCGGGTGCTATGAGCCGTAAAAACCCCTGTATCAATACCACTTTCAGTCAACACGTTTCTAATCCATCTACTAATAGTTGCGGCACTAGCGTTATGGATTGGTTTCTTGGCAGTAAGAATAAGTCTATCGGTTAATGGTAAGCTTCTATAATTCTTGGTGGCTTCAATATACGCGGAAAATGTTTTTGCTTGGCAGATTTGTTCTCTATTACAGAAAAAGAGTATATTTAAGGCGCTAAGTCCCGTTTAGTACCGTAAAACGGTCACATTAAAAAGCCTACTCCTCATTAACGGCTGGGTTAAAAGATCTGAAAAAAATATATGTTTGCCATAGATTCACGTACAACATTTTTGAAAAGGGGTTTTTGCGTATGGCTAATACTTTTGCCTTAAAAAAATATTTACCAAAACGCTATTTTTGGCTAATATTCCCTACTACTTCTAAACGGCTTTGATGTTTGGAAATATTTTTACACTGAAAAATTGATGGTTAGAAGGACTACAAAATTGAAAGAGCGTTTTTAAATCAATCAATATTTGCAAAGATAATGACCCCACTTAGAGATAGAGGCTCAGAGGTGCTCTGCGCGGGCGCGGGCGGCAGTCGCGCGTGAGCATTGAGACGGGACGGCTGTGTCGCTTGCTGCTCCGCCCCGGCTATAGACCGACTACGAGCGTTTGTGTGTATGAGTACCAATATTTACGAACAATTTAAATCAGTGTGTGTTGGTAGACTAGCTCGCTGCAGAGAGCCCATTTCTATTGTGCGCGTGGACGCTTTATTTGTGGTGCCAGTTCTAAATACTGTTTTTGTTTATTTATTGTGTACATTGTGTAAATATAAGACAATTTGTAAATAAATAAAAATGCCAAGGTAAAGCAAGGCAAGAAAAATAAGTGTTCAAAAGGCTATGAATGCGCGTCTGAGGAAGTAAGTACCTACCTATCTGTTACTGTATTTAACTATATGATTACTATTAGCTTTTGTAATCATTTGTTGGGCGATTTTTTATTTATTCTTTTGTGACGTTGCAAATTGACATCTTAGGCGACATCTAGCGGTGGAGCTAGGTAGCTCCAGAGTTTCTCAATACTGGAGACGGATCGTTGTTTTTGGGTTTGGATAATTAATTAGATGTTAATTAAGGAATTAAAATTTATTAACATTCAGATGTAATCACCCAAATTTTATAGTCATGCAATGTCCAATAAATTAAATTTAATTCTTATTATATGGTTTCGGAAGTGGATTGTCACTTGTCAAAGAATTCGGTTTTTAGTCTGTGGTTAGAACTTTCTCGAAGGTCGATATCGAGGAGTCAGGTCTTTGGTCCTGCGTGTGTGACGAGAAGGGTGTTCCTTCCCGATCCTGGTGACGCTACGCAATGATGGAGTTTTAACAGGTATGTTATTCGAGAGGCACCAGTTCTGTGATGATTAGACTGTGTTCGGCCAATAATCTTATTGGAAATATATCAGAGTTGTTGTTTCAGTAGCCGAACCTGTCTGGCTTTTTATGCTAGCCTGAACTGATGCGAACGTGAAGGACGTGACGCCCTGGTGCCGTCCCGTGGTCTGGTGAAATAGCAGTTAGTCCCGACTAGTGGCGGGCAGTGTGCTGGTAGACCCGGGCTTTGGCAGTTTTGAGGTTAGATCCTACGAGTGCTGGCAGTGTGGCCATCCCCGTATATTGGAAGGCCTTACCTTCCGGTAGCTCGTCCAGGAAAGTGTCGCCGCTCCAGGTAACGATTAGCGTCATCGTTTTCCTTACGGATCCCGTAGGCCGCGTGTACGTGGGAACCCAGAGTTTTCTCTGTGGTTCCATGCCAAGGGACTTGATTCCGTCAACTGACGTCAACTGAGAGTCCGTCGTGAACAGAGGGACAGTTAACACCTGCAAGTTTGTAGTAGACCCTTTGAGAGTGATACCCAGGTGACCATTTTGAAGGTCATTTCCAAGTGATTTAGGCTTATGTGACACCTGCAAGTTTGTAGTAGACCCTTTGAGAGTGATACTCAGGTGACCATTTTGAAGGTCATTTCCAAGTGATTTAGGCTTATGTGTAGTAAACTAGGTTATAAACCAGTTGTTCTAAATTTCATGTGTTAGGTTGTGTCTCAGGGTGCTTTGCCCCTAATGTTATAATTTCTCTTATGAGCACAACCATATTTAAGGTCACTTATTATTCGATTGAGCTAGAAGTTGTTAAGCGTTCATCTCACGGATCCTCACAAGCGACCTTGAGCTTGTTGATATTTAATCTCATGCTTGTATTTCTCCTAACACACCTTGTTACGGAGACGGGGTGTGTTAGAGGCTAATACCAGGTTAAAGGTTGGGAAAGTTCTAGTGTTTTAGTGGCTTGCCACAATTTTTGTAAACCTGTGTTATATAATTACAATAAACTTTGTAAAAAAGGTAATGGTTTAATTGGTTCTTTCCCTATTTATATATACCCTATAAATTTACTTTAGCACGGCAGGAAGCCGGGTGACACTTTTATATTTGAAGTTAAATAATTACAAATTGTTACAGGAAATCTAGAAAGAAATCATCAGAATCGGAAGGCAATAATCCGAGTACATCTGCTAATAATATAGAAGACATTGTTCAGGTAAATTATAATTCATAGTATACTAGCTTCCGCCCGCGGCTTTGCCCGCGTGGTATGTCGATAAAAAGTAGCCTATGTCCTTCCCCGGGATACCATCTATCTCCTTGCCAAATATTATCAAAATCCGTTCAGTGGTTTATGCAAAAACCAACATACGAAACAACGACCAACATATGAAAAAGTAACATACAGACAGACAGATAGACAGACAGACAGGCAGACAGAGTTACTTTTGATTTTCTAATATTAGTATGGATTAGTATGGATTCATTCGTGAAGCTACTTACCAGCTGGCTTACGTTCTACTCGGAGCGGCAACGCGAAACGCCGCCGCGCCGCGCGCGCTGGCAACTACGCAACGCGCGTTCGTTACTTCAATTGACGACATAATTTCTAAGAAATCGCGCGGCACTAGTAGCTACATCGACACTACGGTGCGAGTGCAGCGTGGAGATGTATCAATCACTTATCATTTATTAGATTATACCACTATCATCACATAACATAGTTCTAAAATCTAATCAATGTCATAGTTTCGAAGGTGCTAAAGCCGATAGTGAGGTCGAAATGAGAATCCAAGATGGCAGCTGCGAAAATTTTCTTTTTACCCGACTGCCCCAGAAGGAAGATAATGTTTTTCGAGAGTATGTTTGTATGTATGTATGTTTGTATGTATGTTTGTATGTAGGTATGTATGTATGTTTGTTTGTATGTATGTATGTTTGTTTGTATGTATGTATGTTTGTATGTAGGTATGTATGTATGTTTGTTTGTATGTATGTATGTTTGTTTGTATGTATGTATGTTTGTATGTATGTATGGATGTATGTTTGTTTGTATGTATGTATGTTTGTATGTAGGTATGTATGTATGTTTGTTTGTATGTATGTATGTTTGTTTGTATGTATGTATGTTTGTATGTAGGTATGTATGTATGTTTGTTTGTATGTATGTATGTTTGTTTGTATGTATGTGTTCGGTTAAAAACTGTCACATATAGCTATCTATACATTCATGTGTTCAGGTACTCATTCGATAGTTCATAGGCAGTGTCCAATAGATCTTTGTACAAACCACACGTTGTTTCATTCAAAAACTCTTACAAGCAAACCTCGACTTTATCACCTAAACATATGGTCCATAATCGAGCCGGATACCAGTCCTCGCTGCCGACGTCGCCGGCCGCCCGAGAACAAAGAGATCGCGATAGATAAGACGACCCAAGTGTTCGAGTTGTTTAGTGCAAAGTTTTAATTACTAAAACTTATTCATTTCATTACGTTTGCTACGATTAAATTTATTATATACTTACGATGGCTATGGGAGTGGAAGAAGCGTTAAATGTGGTGGAAAACCTTGCACATACTTTGAAGAAGACCCAGACCAATTTAAAGAAGTGCCCGAAGTCTAGATTAACCCAAACAAATTATGTTGAAGCCCGCATTAAGTGTGTAGAAGATTACTGGAGTGAATATAAGCAAGCTTACGGTGAAATAATGCGAAGTGTACCGAAGGAGAAACGCGACAAACTACCTTACATAGTAAATGAAGAATTTTTTGAACATGAAGAGCTGTATTTAAGTTTGATGACAGACTTGAAGGATTTGTTGGTTTCTCAACCAGTTAATGTTAGTGGTTCGTTGCCTGTAACTAGTGATACTCAACAAACACGAGTGGTATTGCCGAAAATACAACTACCTACGTACAGTGGACAATATGAAGAGTGGTTATCGTTCCATGATTTATTTAATACACTTGTACATAAGAACGCGTCATTAAGTAATGTACAAAAATTGCATTATTTAAAAACAAGTCTGAGTGGAGAAGCCGCATCGATATTAAAACATATACAAGTGACAGATTCGAACTACGAACAAGCATGGAATATTCTAAAAGCAAGGTATGGCAACAAACGTATAAATGTCGATGCAGTTATGAAAAGATTCTTTTCTCTGAAAAAAATGAGTGTGAGTAATTCCAGTTCTATCAAAAATTTATTGGATACAACATTTGAATGTTTACATCAATTTAAAAATATGAATGTGAAGACTGATAACTGGGATCCTGTGATAATATTCGTCGCAGTGCAAAAACTAGACTGTGAAACCCACAAAGATTGGGAAGACTATGTGAGCAGCAACTGTGAGGAACCTGACAGCCTCCCCTCACTCGATATGTTTCGTAAATTCCTGGAATGCCGATTTCGTACGTTAGAACTTACAGAACCAATAAAACAAAAGGCAAGTTCAGTTCATGTTCGAGAAAAGTCATTTCACGCAGCAACTAATGTGGAGAATAGTAAAACATGTCAAATCTGTAAAGAAAACCACACAATTAGCCACTGTAAGGAGTTTGGCAAACAAACACCAACACAAAGAAGCGAGTTTATCAAAACCAACAATTTGTGCTTCAACTGCCTCGCACCCGGACACTCTGTGAGGCATTGTCGCATACCAACAAGCTGTAGAATATGCAAAAGGCGTCATCATTCACTTCTTCATGAAAATAAGGAAGATAGAACAATAAACCCAACCACAACGGGCAACACTGAAAACAAACAAACTAACCAACCCGAAGTGACACTACATACCAATGTGGAGAAGATTGAAGAAACAGAGAAGGACATTACAATGGTGACATCACACGTTTCTACGAATCAAAGCACCTCATTGCTGGCAACTGCAATCGTAAAAGTGAGAAGTGAAGACAATTACACAACGATATTACGAGCTTTAATCGACCAAGGCTCACAGGCAAGTTTCATTAGCGAACGAGCGGCACAACAACTCATGGCCAAACGTTATCATATCAAAGGCACAGTTGTAGGCGTGGGATCAACGAGAGAAGATATTAAACAAGTAGTTCAGATCAATATAGAATCAAGATGTGAAAAATTCAACTTGGAAGTTAGAACATATGTTATGTCGAAGCCACTGACTACTAAACTACCATCTCGCACAATCAACACAAAGTACTGGCCTCATCTAGAAGGACTAGCCTTGGCCGACCCTAATTACTGTCAGCCAGGGTCTATTGATTTGCTTCTGGGTGTCGACGTGTATGCACAAATTGTACAGAACCAGTTAATCAAAGGTCCGCCAGGGTCACCGTGTGCACATAAAACAAACCTTGGTTGGATTTTATTCGGAAAGGTAGAAGATAGAATACAACAAATAGAGTCGGTTCTTGTTATGCATCATCAAATCATAGGAGAAGACTTATTGAAAACACTCTGGGAGATAGAACCAGATTCGAAGAGGACATATACAAAAGAAGAAAACCAATGTGAAAGTTTCTATGAAAATACATACAGAAGGAACAGTAATGGACAATACGTTGTGAAACTCCCATTTCGTACCAATGAACCAAAATCA
Source organism: Lithophane semibrunnea (assembly GCA_947363905.1). NCBI lineage: Eukaryota > Metazoa > Arthropoda > Insecta > Lepidoptera > Noctuidae > Lithophane > Lithophane semibrunnea. Next base: position 3,526,569 of record OX376191.1, on the reverse strand, counting down.
GCGGATGGGAACACGAGACAAATTGCATTGAATCGCTTGATTCACCAAGAAAGAAGACTTCAAAAAGAACCTGAACTAAGAGAAGAATATGACAAGGTACTTGAAGAATATTTAACAATGGGACATATGGAGGAAGTTCCAAAAGCTGAAGTAAACAACCGGTGTGTTTACCTACCACATCATGCCGTAGTTCGGAGAGATAAAGAGACTACGAAAATCAGAGTCGTATTTGATGCATCATGCAAAGGAAATAATGGCACATCTTTGAACGACGAGCTCATGACGGGCCCGGTACAACAAGAAGACATGCGAAGTATAATAATGAGATGGCGCATGCATAAGGTGTGTTTTGCAAGTGACGTCATCAAAATGTATAGAATGGTACTCGTAGATAAGGAAGATACAGATTATCATAGAATATTGTGGCGTGGCAGCGTAAGACCAAACATTGAGCCAAACTGCCAACCACCTGAAGTCAAGGACTACAGATTGAAAACAGTTACGTTTGGTACTGCATCTGCGCCTTATCTTGCCATAAAAACGTTAATTAAACTAGCAGAAGATGAAGGCGAGCAATATCCTAAAGCTGTCAAAATAATTCGTGAAGATTTCTATGTTGACGATCTGACGTCAGGCTGCGATACAACAGAAGAAGCAATTCGTGTTAGTAAGCAAATCATTACCATTCTGAAACGAGGAAGCTTTGAACTTCAAAAATGGGCGTCTAATGATTCCGAGTTTCTTAAATCTATAGATGCCACCAGAGTCACTACAAAGGCTAACCTAGACTTGAAGCTAGACGGCACCATAAAGGCTCTTGGTCTGTCATGGAATCTTGGAAGAGACGAGTTTCATTACCAAATACAACTAGAACCTATATCATCAGATCGTATAACAAAGAGAACCATTCTGTCAGATTTACAGAAATTGTTTGATCCACTAGGGTGGATAGCACCGGTTATTGTA